>OX493328.1:16022258-16647258 GCA_950371115.1 Anania fuscalis
AAAAATACGGACGTAACATCACATTAAAAAAATGTGAAGCATGCAAGGTACTACAATTTCGTTTGTTGTACGGACAACAGCACGTCGACCTACCACAAAATGTCAAATTTTCTCATTTGAAAATGAACTCTATATGTCAGGCTTAAAGTTGAAAATCTATTGGAGAATTTTTGACTTTTGGGGTAGGTCGACGTGCTGTTGACTGTACATGATCTACACTCACACATACACACTAGGTACGACAACCCGCCGCCATTTCGCCCCGAGTGACAGCGCCAGTGACACGTAGTAAATGCGTTCGTTGCGTCAACGATTTATTTTTCAAAAATGCCGTCTTGTGTTGTTAAATCATGTAAAAACTACATGAGTAAACGTAAAAAGTCACGTGGAATCACCTATCATATATAAGTTATTACGATTCGTGATAAAAAAAAATATTTATGTTTTAAATACTTTGCCGAGAATTCTAGAGGTAAAATGCAACAGTGTTGTAACTTTATTTACGGGGAAATCACCCTATAGGTGGAAATCTATATTTGTATGCAACAAACTATGTATGTGACTCTCTGAAATCAGATTTCGTCGGTTTTTGGGTACCGTTTCTCAAAAGTAAAATAAAAGATCCCCATACTTTTAATATAAAATATTAAATAATATCATCATATTTCTAAAATAGAAAGTATTTCTCGTACATTAGACAACAAAAGACAAGTGTACAAAAAGTTGACGCACCATAAAGGATTTTAGTGCACCTTTATTAATTATAATAATAATTTACGTTCTTAACAATATTATTATACCATTATGATATATGATGTAAACGTATTTTTGATTTTTAACCCCCGACGCAAAAACGACTGGGTGTTATAAGTTTGACGTGTCTGTGTGTGTGTGGCATCTTAGCTCCCGAACGGATGAACCGATTTTGATTTAGTTTTTTTCGTTTGAATTATTAATTAGCCGAGAGTGTTTTTATCTATGTTTGATGAAAATCGGTCCAAGATGGCCGCCGTAACAAAATGGCGGATTACATATTTTTGTTAAACTCCCTCAATATGGGTATCCAATGAAAGGCCTGACTAGTAAAATTTTTATTCTTTTTCAAATACGTATTAAGCGTCGTAGGGTTTTATTTTTTTTTCAATTTTACTTTTTGTTATTCAGGGGTAAATTTTATAGATAGTCATAGCCTTATCACTAATAATGTCATGTATAAAAATATATTTATTTATACATGTGTTTTATTTTCTATCACAGTGATCATAAAAAATATGTATGGCAGGTCAACCGTTTATGTTTCTGTTAAAAAAAATATTATGTAAATTACATAAGTTAACTGAGATCGATTGGTACCACCAAACAGCAGGGAAATTGATGGTTTATATAGCAACCCTTAAATCACGCACACAGCCTAAACGGGCGGCCATTATTTAGCTGGAAACATACTATCGGACGCGGCTTACAGCCGCGACTGATCAGTGTGCACGGTCATCGGACGTTGCTTGCGGTCGCCATCAGTGTGACCACAATAAGTGGATTTCTACGTTTTTGGTAGGTATATTTGAGACAAAGAGGACGATGATTTAGTAGTGCTATGATTAAGTTGTAATTTCAGTAGAAAATCGGTATTGTTTTGTAGATTTTGTAAGGCAATTCTGAAAAGATGACGATGATTTAGTAGTAATTTCTGAAGAAAATTCTGAAAAATAGTAGCTAATCCAAAATATAATTATCCAGGCCAAAAAAAACCGACCAAGTGCGAGTCGAACCCGCGCACGAAAGGTTCCGCACCATTATCTGTAAAAACCGGCGAAGTGCGAGTCGGACTCGCGCACGAAGAGTTTCGTACCATTTTCTATAAAAATGGCAAAAAAATCACGTTTGTTGTATGGAAGCCCCCTTAAATATTTATTTCAACTTTCTAGCTATCACGGTGCATGAGATACAGCTTGGTGACAGACGGACAGCGGAGCCTTAATAACGAGCAAAATAAATCACTTTGGTTGTATGAGAGCCCCCTTAAATATTTATTTTATTCTGGTTATTAGTATTTGTTGTTATAGCGGCAACAAAAATACATCATCTGTGAAAATTTCAACTGTCTAGCTATCACGGTTCATGAGATAGACGGACAGCGGAGCCTTAGTAATAGGGCCCCGTTTTACGCTTTGGGTACGGAACCCTAAATAAATCTTCTCCAGGTCCTGGGGATTTCCTGTAACATAATACTGAATACGGTGATAAGCGGGTTTCTTTTTCGCATACGTTATCAAATCGCTAGCTATCTTATAATAAAAATGTTCATGCAATAAGCACGTGCGAGCTCTCGCGCAGTCGGCGTCCTTCTGACGCTCGGACGCGTCCGCACCCCGTGCATACCGTCCGCGGACGTTTTCGGCTTATGCTGGGGCTTCACCTGCGTGACGCCTAACGTTCAAATAAAGGCATGACTAGCGTTAACTAAATTAAAGCATCAAGCTACGCGCTAAGTGCGTGGCCACACTTATTTGACGTTTGATTCTAGCGTCTAACGACTTAGTTAGCGTGTGATCTGTGAGTGTGTCTTTAAAATAAAATAAAACGCTTCCAAGAACTCAATACTTTTAATTATTTTGTCTACTCCATCCTAACTTAATAACTATGCACTTTAACATTTATTTCACAAAGAGTTTTTGAATGTGACCGTGTTTTAACATGTTTAGTATAGTAGGTGTAGCCACAACAACGCACTAAACGCCCGCTTAATCCCTTTGATGTGTCAAAAGTTACCGCGGTCCGAGCTATCGACTAACGTCTAATGTTATTAAAGCAAATTAGCGCACAAAGACCGGGCACACTTGGGTATTACGTCAAATAGAGCACTAAATAACGACACTAGACGCAGGTGTAGCCCCAGCATTACAGAAACATCCAGCGCGCCAGATTGCTGTCGGACGTCCGAGCGCTCAAGGTCAGCCAAAGGTTACGTCCGCGACTGACGTCCGATGGTTTGCACACCTTAGTGTACATTCAATACCTAGATTCCTTTAAGCCGCGTCCGATAGTATGTTTCCAGCTTTAAGCTTCACTTATGGTTAGACGAGGTTACGTCCGTGGTTCTCAGATGACGGAGAGCAAAAATAAAATGTGTTGTTGTTTTTTTAACTATGTATCTATGATCTATGTACGTAATACTTTCATCCAGAAAATAAATCATAAGATGAAGAATTATGTAAAACCTGGGTCAGTATGGCAAAGGACCGCTAAAACGTAGTGATTTAATACTCCTTGACCGCGGGCCGCACGTTGGTCATGTCTGTTCTGATGCTGTTCTGATTAAAAATTACACTGTTCTCTTTGATGTTTGTTTGTGGTGTTACGAAAAAAATAAAAATCAATCAAAACTTTATTCCTGGCAAAAATGGAACCCACATTCATAGAGCCAAAGTTCGGGAATCACTTCTGCTAAGAGCCAGTTTAATTTGATCCAGGGACATTCTGTATAACCTCTGGCGCATTCATAAAAGCTTTAAACATTGACTTATATATTACTTCGTAAGGACAGGGCGGACCACACGTCTGGGTGTTGGACCTAAAGAGACCCGAAAATGACCCGACCGAGGCCGATGTGACGTAGTCAGTGGTCGGCGGTCATCGTGATCTGACATTTGTATGAAAAAATAAAAATGCCTAGATGTTCACTGAAAGGTTGTATAAATTACGACAGAAAGGTCATTAAAACAAATTCTAATATTACTTCTCACCAATAAGCCGCATATTTTTAAACACTCAACTTATTTACATTAATTTAACAATTTTCCAACTTCTTTGTCAATTTTACGAAGCAACGCCATATTTACCGTGCAAAACCGATACAACTTTGTAGCGGCGTGCATTAGTTGTATTGTTATAGTATAGCCATAATAGTTCTCACAGTGCACTGAGTGCAGTCCAGTACATGCGATGTAATATAAATATTTTATTTTATGATGATTTATTGAATACATAATTTAAGTTTACATGATAAAGCACTATGAGTCAAAAATTTAAAACATGTCAAAAATAACAAAAGGCATAAGTAAAAAAAAATATTTTATTCGAAGGACAGTGAAATGTAATTAATAAATATATGTATATAAAATATCTGATTGTTTTTTCAGAAAAGTTTTAAGGTATGATTCCGTATACTTATAAAAATAAACAAACAACCAATTATCTAGCCCCAAACTAAGCAAATCTTGTGCTTTTGCCACTAGATACAGATAATAAACATACTTAAATATATTTATAAACTACTTAAATACATTTATAAACATCCATGACTTAAGTGCAAATGCTTGTGTCAGCTCATCACACTAATATTTGCCCCTCGCGGGAGTCGAACCTGCAACGGCCAGGCATTGTAGTATGGAGCGCGAACTACTACACCAGATGGTTGTCGATGTAATCTCATATAAACTCATAGAGAAAATATGGGGACCAGCACTACTGCGTGCTGCTGAATTCGGAATCATACCTTTTGTTTCATTTCGAGAGATAGAGAGAGAAATTGTTTTTTGTTTTATAGCTTCAATTATATGTATAGATTAGTCATTATTACAACTTATAAGAAAAGTATAGTTTTATTTAAAAGTAATGTTGATGTTAAAGTATTTACTACCTAATAACTTACATACAATTAAACAGAAACAAAAATATTAATATTGATATTCATTATAAAGACACGAAAATTAACGAAGTAAAACAAACAAAGTTCCTAGGTTTGACTATAGTTAACTATATATACTTGTTTTATAGAACAAGACGTAAATTGGAAAACGCATATAGATAATTTTTGTACAGCAGCGCGAGAACTGCGCGAACGCGACTATTAAACTGGCGCGAACGTGAACCAGAACTACACGCGCGCAGATCGCGCGCACTGTACAAGCCTTGCATGAGTTGCGCTAAAGAGGCGCACCAATCTGTTGCAGTAACGGATCGCGTGCCGCGCGCGTGCAGCTCGCACGCTGCGCGCGTCTTGTGCATTTGCGGCGCGTTCGCCAGATCTGGACCTATCCTTACAGAGTCAATAAGTTTATTTATGCTTTAAAGCAGGTTAGATCTGTAACAAAAACTGCGATTGCTACCTATCATGCATTGTAGGTTCGAAATTACGCTACAGTTTACTGATGTGATACTACTTAATATAAATAGAGCTTTTATTGCCCAAAAAAGATGCATAAGAGCAATATGCGGTGTCCCTCCTCGAACATCATGTCGTACTCTATTTGCACAGTTGCAATTACTAACATTGACGTCCCTGTATATATTTGAAACATGTGTATTTGTAATGCAAAATATGCATTTTTTTAATAGGGCGTTTGACATTTATCCACGGAACACAAGAAATCAAAATATCCTATTACTACTAAAACTCCAATAACAATGCAGTATAAAAAAAGCTGTATGACAATGAGTATAAAAAAATCTTCAATAATATACCTAATGAATTCAAAACATTAAATAAGAATTAATTTAAAACAAAATTGAATAACTGGCTAATCTCACATACCATAAAGGAGTTTTTTAAATAATAAATATTAATTTCAACATAATTATGATGTGACTGACATCTATGTACCTAATTTAATTTAATGCAATTTTAGATAAATTTTATATTTAATTTTAGTTCAATTTTATATTTAATTTGCATGCCTCGTGTTGGCTAAACATGCATGGTACGTTCATTTTAAAACACCTATGCATACCGTGTTTAAGCAAATAAAAATTATTTTATTACTTTTACCTTAATTTATTAATTTGAAAAAGCAAAATGTTATATTTACTTTGCTACTACTTTAAACATAACATCTGTGAAATAAAAACTTTTTTCTTAGTTCCTCTTTCGTTATAAGCCGCTCTTGCAAGGTTACATAAGGGTAATTTTGTGGATACTCTATGATGCTATTTGACAGTTGACATCAAAGTCTAACAGATGGGGTTAGTGTGTCATGTATGGAGGAAATGCAAGGCGATTTGTTCTTTTAGCCGTATCTTTACTTTTTACATCAATGGCTTTAAAGCAATTAACTGTATAAACCTCGCGTCAAAAAATATAAATGATTAAAAGCAATCTTTGTGCAAATTAAAGTTGTGTATCTTTATTTATCTTCTAAAGCCTTTGTCTTGACACGGCAAGTAATGCTTGACGGCTACTTTTTTTCCTTGCCGTATGACGGCAAGCGACGCGTCCATCAGAAGTTAATAGAAATAAAAAAAAAACGTTTTCTGCGTCGCGGCGTCGAGTCCGTCAACCTGATCAGGAATCTGCTTAGAGCATTCAACCAACAGGAGACGACAAGCTCGCTAATTTCTATGCGAAAAGTCTGTCATTTCTTGCGGGGGGCAGGGAGTAACGCACACATGTAAATTAACACTAACGCATTTTGGATGACATTGCTACACTCGCACACAAATAAAATTATCTAACACTAGCTTAAACTAGACGCACACAAATATATTCGCACACAAGGGCAACTTATCCATGCACGAGTGTGACGTCAGTTTAAATAAACGACGATAGTGCTTAACACTATCGATAAATTTTATCGATGAGTTCTGCCAGTATTATGATAAGGTTTTATTCAATTCGGACTCTTTATTATGTGTAAGATCGAAACTTTATGTAGAGTCGACTACAGGAGAACCGCCATAAGAAGACGTACAGCAGCGTCTCCTCTCGACCATTGTCCAAACTGCGATCGCCAACCCGCCTGCCAAGCGTGGCGATTATAGCAAAATCCTCCTTTTGGAGAGGCCTGTGTCCAGCAGTGGACTGATATAGGCTGGTGGTGGTGATGATAGAAACTTTCATTTTGGCTGTCATTAGGACCTACAGGGTTATTTATTAATATACGTCAGTATGGTAGAGTCTAAGGCTTGGACTATACCCAGCTGGAAAACCGGTCCGGGTAAGTACGGTTTCAATCCATCGCTTAAGGAATAATGTCGTGTCGTGAACGAATTCTAGCGGATTCTAACAGATTCCAGCTGGTTAAAGTCCAAGCATAAAACTGCAAGAAATACCTGCAAAATTTGGTTTTCAGGTGAATTGTCTTAATTATGATAAAAAAAATACTGGGCTATAACCCGTAAAAATCGTAAATATAATTGAAGGTAAAGTTAGAAGGTTGAATTTTGTAAAGTAGGATTTGCAAAATTGAGTGTTTACTATTTTAGCTGTATACTATTTCGAAAAGTGCGTAGGCAAGGTAGTCCTATATCGTTGTGGATATGATTCTCACTCCGATATGCATGCCATCTAGCCCCTTCCTTTTCGGGTAAAGGCCTTCTCTAGATAGATAGATGAAGATAATTAAAAGACCTGTAAATTGAATATCAATCTTGCTTTTTCCACATCTGACTGGCCCAACTCCCGGTTCAGGCAGAAGATTTTCTAAAAATATTACAAACGTTTTTCATCTCATAAATCGAAAACATGAAATTAGTCTAGAGAAATCATAAAATAAGAATAACATAGTACAATTTTTTTTGCTTGCTTGCTTGAATTCAAATATTATTGGTCTGGGTCTGTCTGTGGTGGTGACTGGAGTGGTTGGCTCGAAAACTTTATAATATAATGTTATGTTTCTTTGGAATGGACTGATTTCTATGACTTAATCAGTAATTGAGAAGGTGGTAAATAATAATGAATAAAAAACATTATCCGAAACATTATCAAATCCCCAAGAATCCGTTCAAAACACGATCCTATTGCTTAAGCGATGGATTGAAACCGTACTTACTCGGACCGGTTTCCGAATGGGTATAGTCCGAGCCTTAACATACGCTTAAATAATAAATAATCTGTTAACTTTTAGCAACAAGCCAAATGTCTAAGTACAAAACACATGTTTCTCTAAAGTTTAACATCAATGATAAGATATTTTAGGTGCCTCAAAGATTTTGTCGTAACCTTTTGTAATGTTTTATTTTCGCAAAAATAATGAATACTAATATTTAGTGGCATCTTAATATGGACACATTATAAAAATGCCTATTGTTATATAAATAATACGGATCTTACAGTAAAGCAACCTTATTAAACAAAATTTATAACACCATACTGTTTTTATTGTATGTGTAAATAAGTAACAACAAAAATGATTGTAACCTGAGCCTTAACATAATTTTTGTGTTAAATAAATTCATATAAACAAAAAAACCGAATCCACCCGTTTATTTTCCCAACGGGTGGGTTTATTGGGAATGTTCCAAATATATTCTCATTTTAAAAAACATTCCGGTGGAATGCCAACTCTAGGTGACCTAAAGGTCATGTGGTTAAATCGATATCGATATTTTGTTTTTGTGCTATCCCATCACTAATTTTGCTGCAGGGTGGCCAGCGTATTTAATAAAAATCTCAAATTTTCAGAATAAGGTGAAGTTCGCAAATATATTATATTATTAAAGTAAACCGATTAATGCAAATATTTAAAGTATTAATACTTTTAAAGAAAGTAAGCATTAAGTCCAAAAATGCGCAAAACTTAAATAAGAATCATAATTTGTATGTGTGATATATCATTAATTCAATAAGCATCTTTTGTAATTAATATTATTAACAATTTCAAAAGTGAAATACCAGTGTGATTCCAAAGTTGGGTACTTCAGTATAAAAAAATACGCTAAATAGGATTTTTTACCTTTTACTGGTATCACTTTTTGATTGACAAATTTTATAAGGTTTTTGCAATTTTAAGACATTTTTTGCTAATATTGAGACTCAATAATACTTATAGATGAAAACTTACGTTGTCCTTTAGCACATTAGATGTTTCCTGATGTTTCTGATCTTTTTTGACACGAGCACACGGCGTAATTTGGCATTTTTAGCTGCTGTCCTTCCACGCTCACCGTGATTTGACAATGATGGCGGAACGCGCTGCAAATAGTTTTATATAACCTCTGTGACCGGCGGGCATAGACTTTTGGCAGAGGGGAATGCCTGTCAATGGATGGCGTCTCCTGTTGGTTGAATGCTCTTGAATGCTCTAAGCGTACAGGTGATAAAAATTCAGGATATATATTGTGTTTTACTGTTTATTTAACGATACTTGTTGTTTAAAATAATCTTTATGATCTTATCTAAACGTTTTTTGTAAAATAATCGTAGTTTTTGCCATCTTAACTTGGTTAAATTATATTACGAAGATATAAGGGTAGATCGAAATTTTACAAATGGCCGCTGTGTTTTGGGAATTTTTTTAGCAGTAAAAACAGTACTGTATAATTATAAAAACTACATAGATTAAATCCCTTTCTTCACTTCCTTTTGTAGTAATATTCATTTTGATTTAGCTGGCTCAGTTTGTTTGCTATGATCTTTTCTTTATAAAACGCTCCGCTCCGCGATTGTTCCCGCGCATCCGTGCGCTTTCGGGACGTGCAAACCTCTAGGTGTCGCCGCTCCCTGGACGTGGCAGTGGTATGATCTTTTCTTTATAAAATGCTCCGCTCCGCGATCGTTCCCGCGCATCCGTGCGCATCCGGGACGTGCAAACCTCTAGGTGTCGCCGCTCCCTGGACGTGGCAGTGGTATGATCTTTTCTTTATAAAATGCTCCGCTCCGCGATCGTTCCCGCGCATCCGTGCGCATCCGGGACGTGCAAACCTCTAGGTGTCGCCGCTCCCTGGACGTGGCAATGGTATGATCTTTTCTTTATAAAACGCTCCGCTCCGCGATCGTTCCCGCGCATCCGTGCGCATCCGGGACGTGCAAACCTCTAGGCATACCTCTAGGTGTCGCCCATAGATGTGTCGCCGCTCCCTGGACGTGGCAGTGGTAAACGTACTTAGCACTGATCAAATAATACTACGTAGAGTACTTAGGTAATCTTTTTTTTTTAAAGTTGCCTGCTGCAAAAAGTACCTAAACACAGAACTTTTATGTTCATAAAGTTAATATACCTACGGAAAGTATAATAACTTTATGTTTAAGTTAGAGCATTCAAGTATAGATTTGTATGGACTTCAGAGTGGCGGCCTGTGGTGGCGGCTACACTACGAAACAAGGGTTCTCTTTATAAGTCCGGGTTTAAGGTTTTATAGAAAATCTCGTGTACCTAGCACGGGTACCTAGGTGGTTTCTTACTAAATTCGATCAAACTTTGTCGGACGGAATTTCATTCATCACGGCATTGTGTAATAAAGATAAAAATCCTTCGTCAGTTCAATTTAGGAAGACTTTTATTGATTACTTGTGTGGGCAGACTACTAAGCTGACATTGAGAACTACTCAGGTCAGACATTGGTATTGATTTTTATGTATATATTGGATAGTGGTTTGCTCCGGAGCGGAATCTCGGGAACCGGAGAAATTGACCGGTGATTGGCCGATCTCCGGAGAATCTCCGGAGATCTCCGGAGAATTTTGTTGTATAATTTGAAATTTAGCCTCTATTCAGTTAAGGATCGTTAATATTGTGAAATTTGAAGCTTGTAATGAAAGATATAACTTACATAAATGTATTTATGGGATTGGACAAAAAAAAGCAGTCAATAAACGAAAATAGTCTTTATTGAATGAAAATTATGATTTTAAAAGGGGAATCATAAGCAAAAAGTGGGTTGTGACATGATTAATCAATTTCAGATATTAAAATTCTATCCGTGCGACTAAATAACTAACTAAAAATCATAGAAGTCTTCAAAAAGAAGAACAAATAAAATAAAATAAAAATGATTAGAAATAATATAGAGTTGCCTGACTACGGGAGTATCAAATAAAACTTAAAACTGTTTAAATGATTTTCATTTATTACCTAATTACTGACACTGAGTACTTACAGTTTACAAAATACCCGTATTCGTCTAGATCAGGTGTCCGGCGATCGACTTATTCACAGTCGGGCCCGGTCACCTCTGCCGAACACCGATACTGAAGGTCCTTCAGAAACTCTTTAACTCCGTCTTGCTCGAGGGAATAACGCCAGAGGCATGGAACATAGGTGTGGTGGTGCTTTTCTTCAAGAAAGGAGATAACACCTTGCTGAAGAATTACAGACCCATCTCGCTTATGAGCCATGTTTACAAGTTGTTTTCGAGGGTCATCACGAATCGTCTCGCGCGTAGGTTCGATGAACTAGCAGCTTCCCGAACAAGCAGGTTTACGAAAAGGCTTTAGCACCATAGACCACATGCATACGCTGCGACAAATTATACAGAAGACCGAAGAGTATAACTTGCCACTATGCTTAGCGTTTGTGGATTATGAGAAGGCCTTCAATTCGATCGAGACTTGGGCAATGCTACAGTCTCTCCAGCGATGCCATATTGACTATCGGTACATCGAGGTGATTAAATGTTTATATAAAAACGCAACCATGACAGTCCAAGTACAGGAACAGATCACAAAAGCTATTCCTCTGCAGCGAGGCGTAAGGCAGGGAGACGTTATTTCTCTGAAACTGTTCACCGCCGCATTGGAAGATGCTTTTAAACTCCTGGAATGGGAAGGATTCGGCATCAACATTAATGGCGAATACATTACTCACCTTCGTTTTGCCAACGATATTGTGGTCATGGCAGAATCGCTGGAAGACCTCGGTACAATGCTCGATGTCCATAATAGAGTTTCCCAACAGGTAGGTCTTCAGATGAACATGGACAAAACAAAGATTATGTCGAATGCCCATGTTGCGCCCTACCCAGAACCAGTTGGAAGCTCTATCCTCGAAATTGTTGACAAATATGTTTACCTGAGGGCTGGGACAAGTGATCCAGTTGGATAGGTCCAATTTTGAGAAGGAGGTCAATCGACGAATCCAACGGTTATCAATAAATTAATATTTCTATTAATCGTCTCTATAAGCCGAAAGAACCGGAGATAAACCGGTTTTTCTCCGGAGATTTCTCCGATTACTTTCACCGGAGATTCTCCGGAGATCCATGCTCCGGTGCAAACCTCTATATTGGATTATGTGACACGTTCAAATAACGGCATTATTACGGTTCATTAATTAAGTCACTAAACTACGCGCTAAATGTATGGCCACACTTATTTGACGTTTGATTCTAGTGGCTTAGTTAGCGTGTGATCTGTGGATACCTACTTTAATAGTCTTTAAAATAAAATAAACGCTTTAAAGAACTTGGGACTTAAGACATACCTATCCTATATTATTCTGTGATACATACTTTTCTCATTTTGTCCACTCAATGACTATGCACTTTAACATTTATTTTACAAAGAGTTTTTGAATGTGACCG
This sequence comes from Anania fuscalis, assembly GCA_950371115.1. Taxonomy (NCBI): domain Eukaryota; kingdom Metazoa; phylum Arthropoda; class Insecta; order Lepidoptera; family Crambidae; genus Anania; species Anania fuscalis. Next base: position 16,034,493 of record OX493328.1, read on the forward strand.
TGCCTTAACATGTTTAGTGTAGTAGGTGTAGCCACAACAACGCACTAGACGCCCGCTAAATCGCTTTGATGTGTCGAAAGTTACCGCCGTCCGAGCTATCGCCTAACGTCGTCGTCAAATTAGCGCGCTATGACCGACCACACCTGCGTACTATATCAAATAGTTCACTAATTAATGGATTTGATGCAGGTGAAGCCCGAGCATAATAAGGATAACAGAGCAGTAATAGTAGTAGTAGTAGTGTTGGAACAATTTACCACCACCGTTGCGAAATTTAACCGTTTTAAACAATTTTAAAACCCATCTGAAGGTAATATTGTTTGATATTCAAAAGAACTGCACGGCGGTATAGTCGGAGCGAATACCTATATGTCTATCTTATTAATATTATTTTTGTCACTGTACAGCACGCACTGATGTGAAATTTAATTATTTAACAATTCTATGCATTTTTTTTCCATATCTTATTACCTATTGAAATTCGATTATTATTATTATTATTATTTTATTTTTTAAATACGATAACGTTATTACAAATGTAGATTAGGTACAAATTATGATAAATGTATTATGCTAAGTTCCCACCACCGGTGATACTAATTAATTCGTAAGGCTGCTTATCTGCTTGGTTTTTGCGGGCTATTGATGTAGTGTGATGTCCATTTTTCTGTTTTTCTTATCCGTCTGACATCGAGCTATGGCTGCGTCTGCAAGCAAAAAGGCATAATTATATTTTTATTTCATTATCGCTAACCTTATGACTTACTCTGTTGACTATTTACACTCACCTTAAGGTCATGACACGCGAGTAGAACTTGATGCCGGTGTACGGGGCGCCGTTGGACCCAGCAAGTCTTTGAGTCTTCGCTGTACTGCATATACAGTATCGGTCTAGTAGGCGATCTGAGATTGAATTACACCTAGAACACAGAACACACCTTTAAGTAGAGGATCTAGTTGTGGTATAAGTAATTGACCAAAGTGAGAATAAATAATAAAAATACTTACGAAACAGACTCCAATGCTGGCACAATAGCCAGGCAGTGAGGTTATTTGGCTTTTGATTGATTTGAGCTATTGGGTTATACCCTTAGGTCGTACGATAACGGAAACATTCTTTTTTCTCTGCACTATCACGTAACACTTGATAAATTTTGTTTTACACCACCTAATACTAATGCACTAATGTTCACGTCCACAGTCTTAGTAAATGGATATATTTCATTTCGTTTGCGGGTAGAAGTTTCCGTCTCGACGGCCCCACCCGTACTGGTCGCCTGTCGCGGTGGTCTGTACTACGTCATCGGGCGCACAATATATATATATATATATTTTATTATTATTTTATATATGAATATGTATATATAAATAAATTGGTTATTATATTGCTTATAAAAGTTTATGTATTTATTTATTTTTAAAAGTTAATTATTAGATATACTTATTGTTATTTAATGTAGTTTACTGAGCACGCAGTAATTACGAACTGGGCCACCTAGGGCTCCAGCTGAAAATCAGCGCTGCAATTTTCTGCGGCACATGCTGAGCTGGTGCCCATTAGACACCACATCGATGCGGATCATGGTATGCAATCTTTTGTGCTTGTTCTTGTTTAATGTTGTTAATGTTGTTATTTGTCTGCCTTTTCTTTTTTATGTTTTTTGTATTTTTTTATGTATTCTACTTTTGTATTGTTGTGTGTGTCTAATAAAATATTTCTCTCTCTCTCTCTCTCTCTAATAAAATAGCATGACTTATTTTATTAATTTTTCCATGGGACCAACATTAGAATCATGAAATAAAGAAACACTTCTTCATACTAAATAGCCAACTATGTGAAACCTTTCAGTGCTCTATAAAGACAAAATTAACCATTATCTTCTTTGAGATATTGATGGTTCTATAGTATTGGCACTTGTAACTAATAAAAAAAGGAAAAGTGGGTGGGTAGAAAATATAATGGACATGGAGTGCAGTCATGATAAAATAACAAAAATAACTTTTCAAAGTATCAAATTGACTTTAATAATATCACAAAAGCTTGCTCTGCATAGCTTATTATTACAAGTATTAAATACAAATAAAGATCAAATTAAGCTTGAATATTCAAAGCATTAAAGCATAATACTGTCTATGCTGCACCACAGTAGGCAATAAATGCTTAATCAGCCGCATTAAATATGAGTCTAATCAGATGCGGCCAAAGCAATAACAGTGAAGCGAACTTCTTCAGGATCACGGGCCATGAATTCTTTGCAGACTTTAGCGGCGTCTTCTAATAATGTATCAGGTGAAGTCGCCCCATGGTTAATTGGAAAAGCTTTCCGGCCATCCAATTCATACAAGACTCCATCCTTATGTATGAATGTTATAAAATGATGGTTTACGGGATCATCTGCACTTGGAGTGTCAGTTTGACCTTCATGAGCTAATTCCTTATGAGCATTAATAATGCCCTCGGACTTTTCCAGCAAAGTGCCACGGGCAGCAGCATCCAGACTTTTAGCTTCTTCTAAGAACTTCTTCATATATCCATCCGACAGGTGAATTTTGTCAGTGTTATTAGCAACACTATGGACAAGAGCGACTGTGCCACAGGCATTGCTGATATTCTGCTTCATATAGAATATATCACTAGTGACTTCTTGACCTTTAGACAAAATCTCATTTTCTTCTTTTTGTTTATGTTCCTCGTAAGCTTTTGACACAGGGAAAAGAAGCATTACAGAGAGAACGGGGCGCGGCACCCATGAAAGCATTTCGGGGTCTAATCCCATCACATCCACAACACTCCAGCTGCTAGGGACCCCTAATTTCTGAAGGAATTTATTCATAACTTCTGGATTGGATTCCAAAGGGATTAACGTTTCAGTCGCCATTTTAACAAGTCTACAAAATTAATAAAATTTTAGGTTACCGGTATCGATAAAATAAAATAATGAAAGAAAGAAATAGAATAGAGGGTAAACTTATTACCTGTATCTACCGATGTAGGATGTAAAACGTCTAGCTGTACGTAGAAGGAAAGTGAAACTAACTAACGAACAAGTCGACTAGTTTTAATGAAATATTTTCAAACTTTGCTGAAAGTATTGATCGTCGATCGAATGAAAGCGAAATTTTTTGCCTTTCATTTCATACGTCCGTCAATCAAAATAAAATTAAATGACGAATCATGTTTCTACCACTGATCAAATAATTTTCTACTACCACTATTTTAACGTTTTTTCTGTTAAAAAAAACAATTATCCTGACCTATAAAGCCTGGACAAACCTGGGGAGATACCTGTTCAAGTTTGTCATTTCTAACTTTAAGGCTCGGTCTATACACTGCCGGAATCCATAACCGTCCGCAAGAATCCATTCAAAAAACGACCTTATTGCTTATGCGATGGATTGAATCCGCGTGAACTAGAGTTGGGATTCCACCCGGGTATATTCCCAAAAATGGGAAAATATTCGGGAACATTCCCAATGAACCCACCCGTTGGGAAAATAAACGTGTGGATTCGATTTTATTGTTGATATGAAGTTATTTAACTCAAAAAGAATGTTAAGGCTTAGATTCTAAGCATTTTGTTGTTACATATTTACACATACAATAAAAAACAGTATGGCGTTATAAATTTTGTTAAATTTGGTTGGTTACTTTATAATCCAAGGATTGATTATTTATATCACAATAATTTTATAACGTCCATAATTAAAATGTCAGTAAATATTAATTGTCATTATTTTTGATAAAATATAAAATTACAAAACTTTAATACAGAGAAACGTGAATTATACTTAGATTGGTAAACTTATTGAAAAAGATCTTGTTGTTCAAAGTTAACACTTTATAGTATCATAATAATTATCCATACCTATTAAACGCATGTTAAAAAGTAATAAACTCATTGAAAATCGGTTATTCTGTATTCCTTCTTTATGGCAAAACCCTTTTTGACAAAAATTGATTAGTCAATTGAGTTTCGTTATGCATAGTTTATACACCGTGAATTTTTAATTACCCGAGAAAATTAACTAACATACTCAGATATCGATATACATCGAATTTGGCGAATAAAAAAAACGGAACGGCGTACGGCGTTGGCGTACGGAAGGAATAACTATGAATGAAAAAAAAATCATTCATAGTTATTCCTTCCGTACGCCAATATTACGCGACCAAATTAGGTGGATTTTGGTTCCGTTAATGTTGGAATGATAATGATTACTATTTGAATTAGCAGGAATTTTATGGTGCATATTTTTTTAGGAATGTTAGGGATCTTTTAAATATTTTTTTCATAAAAAAAAATTTTTATTCGCCAAATTCGATGTATATCGATATCTGAGTATGTTAGTAAATTTTCTCGGGTAATTAAAAATTCACGGTGTATACGCTTTGCACTGTTTAAAGCAAAAAAAGTAAATATTTTAGGGTTCCTACACTTTTGAGTAGGTGTCATTAAGAACAGACTACTGTACGGTGTCTCTTGGCCCTGTTAGCTGGAAGATTCATCTCTACCGCCAGGATTAACCAGTCAGCTCGGTATCAAGCAGAGGAAGCATGCCTTGAAGCCTCATGGCATCCAAACCTAGAGCGGATCTGTGGCCGACCTCGTGACATCGAATGCAGATGTTGGTGTGGTCCTCTGCAGCTTTATAGAGCCAAGCCGGGATTCACCCCCAGATAGCAGGAGCATATTAGGTTTAACGAGCTGAACTTTCACCAAGGGGGCTGGCCTTGGTGAAAGTTCAGCTGATTAAACCTAATATGCCTCTTCCTCTGCTTCCTCATCTGTTTTTGTCTATACTGCTACACATTTTATTGGTCTTAAGCTGGGCTTATTGGTTAGTCAACTTTTACTGTGGAAACATGAAGAGAAAAGCAACCACGATAGCAGTCGCTTTCTCACAAGTCTCCTCAGGCAAATTTTTATCCTTTACCATACATCTGGGAAAACAACATGATAAGGTCTTGAGGGTCGAGTTAGTTCATGGTAACCCTCAGAAGTTGCCCTCTATCGCCTGACGCTGGAATTGTACCCTGCCGGGCTTCGATCAAGTAGGTTGCATCTGTTTTGCATTTGTACTGAGTGGAGGAAGTAGCTGGGTCCTGATCAGACCCTTTACCTTGCCGCACCTTTTAATGTGAGAATGTGTTTTTTTCTGATCGCAAGAATTTGGGTTGGGCCATTGCTAGCAGTCAGCCTGTGGAATGACGAAGCAATGATGCGAACGCATTTTAAGTAGTTCAAAGTACCTGACATCATACAAGCCTAAACTCTATGAGTTTGTGTCGTTTAATCAACGAGTTCCTATGGCCATTTTCCATTTCCATCATCAGACCCTAGTTAGGTACCACCTATCTAGCACCAAAGTACTTGTCAAGACAAATCATACGAACCAAAACTCGATAGAGTTGTGTGGTTTAATTAAATTCCTATAGCAATCTACCAACTCCATCATCATACCCTGGTTACCATCTAGCACCAAAGTTCTCTTCAAGGCGAATCAAATGAGTCCAAACTCGATGGAGTTGTAACGCTTAACTACCGTTCCTATGGCCACCTTCCGGTACCATCTTCAGATTCAGCTCTATATCATAATAATTTTGCATTGTCATCCGATTTACACATGCATGCAAAATTTCAGTTCAGTTGGTAACCGGGAAGTGGATCAAATTTTACTATCAAGATTTGTTTACAAAAAAGCATCCAGGACAGGTGAAACTAAATAAAAGCTTTTACAAAGGATCTGCCAAATAGCTTACGTCTAGCTGTGGGCTGAATAGAAATATAGATGAATAGCTGCTCTAAAACATTTTTTTTATTCATTATTATTCACAACATAATCAATGACTATATCTAGTCATTAAAATGAATCCACCCACAATTTTGGAAAGTTTCCAAACAAATTCCCAATTTTGGGAAATTTCCGGGTGGAAACATAGAAAGTTTCCGAGCCACCCATGTCTAGCGTGAAACCAGTCCGGTTTACGGCTGGGTATAGGCCGAGCCTAACCCACTCTTGTTACGAAATAATTAATATCTTTATGTTTAATAGTGACTATTATGCGCGCTCCAGACTTAGTGCGCAAACCCCGCGAAAGCTTGCGCGAATCGGCTCCACACTTGGCGGGGTTCGCGCACTAAGTCTGGAGCGCGCATTATATTTGGTCGCTTTCGCGCTGACGACTGTTGCAGTGCTTTTAGCGCAATGGGGAGGAACACGCAAAGCTTTTTGTAGATGGCGCGATCGTCGCTTGTACCCTGTTGACTGCTAGTGTCAAGTGTGTATTTGCGATTTTTTCGCATACAAAGTTTTTTAGCGTTTAAAATGTATTTATTAATGTCTTTTTCTGAGCTTCAAAGCGGATTTCGTAAAAGGACCAGAACAATTAACGGAAACGTTGTGATTTGATAGAGAGGTAAGCATTGAAAATATTGTAGGTTACATTCTTATTCCTGTGCATAATTCTGGCTTATTTGGACTATATCTGTTATTTCTTCTAGATTGGAGGCTTATGAGCGGAACCGAAACTTTGGCGCTGACTATAACATTACAGATGATGTTGCATATGCCTCTCTGGCGATAGAAAAATTCAGGGACATTGATGCCGATTTTCCACTTCCTAGCTTAAGGAAACATGAAATACATCTTTATTTAGAAAGGTATAAAGTATATTCAAATAATTTCCCGATATTTATTCAATACACTTTTTAAATAATAAGTATTCATCATATTCATTATTTTTCATTATCATCTGATGCTTTTTGTTTCACAGATACAACAGCAAGCAACAAAAAGTTCTGTATGTAGCATGTCATCTCCTAACTGTCCACCTCTACTCTGCTGGTGATATCACATACATGAAAGGATAATGTAAAGCAAGGATGGAGAAAGTTAATTTTATACCATTGTGAGCGCTGCGGATAGTGGCATGTGTGCATGATGTAAACATGTATCTCTAATTCAATACCAGAGGTCATGAAAGTTCGCCAGATTATGGGAAGTGTATTTAGGATATGTAATGGACAAGCGTGGATTGAATTGTGAATTTCTAAGTAGTCTTGATAAACTTCTAAGCAAAGATACAATAATTAAATTAAGCACCCATATAAAGCTAAAAGAAAGCTTGATATATGAAATTACTGTGCCTTAGTTAAGTATTAGTGTAAGAGAGTTGTACTTTAAACAGAAAATTCCTTACTAAACACAAACACATAGATATTTATTTTGTACTGGTAGGAAATTCTGCAATTTGATTGATGCATAGCATGTAGTCGCGATACTATTTCTTTAGTAATAAGTATGATACTCACATTTGTGAAATGTTACTTTTTTTCATAAGCTTCATTATGAAGTAATGGTATATTTAAAGTTAGTAACATGGTTAAAGGTTATTTGAAAATAATAATAAAAAAACAGATATAACTTCTTAGACTTTTATTGATTTTTTTTATAAATAGATTCCCTAAAATTGCAGCGCTTGAGAGTTTCTCAGTTCTTCATAATAGTGAGGCCTAGTAAGTAATTGAGATTTTCCATTATGAAAAGTAGGTACCTGTTCTAATTACATTTCTATTACATTTCTTTCTGTCTCTTTTGTAAGTATATTGCCTCCGCTTTGTCATTTAGTTAAAAGTTCACAGCACTCTACAGTAGAGTGACAGGCAAGTAGTATAGTCCTTCATAAATTCAAGAAGAAGACAGGGTAAAGCACTAACTAATATTTTCAATGTATTAGTATGTTTAAAACTGCTCCATGAAGCTTGTCATGATTTGGGCTTTTTAGGTTTCTGTACTTTTGTTTCAGTGCCAGTGAATTCACTAAACTGTTACCCGTTTAGTATATTATACTTTTCCAAAATAGTCTTCTTCTATGAAATATGCTGTGAGTAATCGTGCAATTTTTAATCCGTAAAGCAGATTCCCACTAATTTTTGCGTTTATAGTCCTTAGGGAATAAATGAACTACTTTAATTTTACAGTTTAAAGCACCACACTGTTGCATTGCGACTTTAATCCTCGAAAATATGGTAAACAAACAGAAATGATTGCAAACTTCCATACAATCTGACAGATGTTATGTCAGATCTAGGTACAAGACAATAAGCGCCCCTGGCGTGATAAAAAGTTAGTTTTTCTCCCCATTCGGAATGCGGCCGACAGCAATGATTAATCTGTGAGAAATTTATAGTGTAGTGCCAGTGACTCATTCACTTAAATTAATCTGTGCTCATTCATTCATCCGCCAACGTCAAAAAAAGATCAAGAACCTTCATGCTCGTAATTTTTGATATATAATTTTACTATGGAAGCTAAATTAAAAGAATTAAAATAAAAATGGTGTTTTCCGAACTAATAGCTATAATTGCAAGTGATAGTTCTGTTTTTTTTGTTTGAAAGTCCATAAAAATGGCCGTGTGTGGTCTACGAACTTTGTTGTTGATCGTTTGTATTCTTGAGCTGGTACGTACATTTTATTACATTATATTTATAAGTATTTGTATTAAATTTACATAATTATGTTTTGATTGTGTTGCTTTGTTTCAGATTGTTACCATTCAAAGACAAGTATTTGATTTCTTGGGATATATGTGGCTGCCGATAATTGCAAATTTTGTTAATTTAATATTAATTATTTTTGGATCTTTTGGAGCTGTACAATATGTTGCAAACTATTTATTAGCTGTAAGTAAATATATCACTCAATAAGGAATGGTAAAACACAAGTTGTGTTAATCCAGTAATCAGAGAAAAAAGTCTTGGCATTGTCTGTTCAAAGTTACTGATTTCACTGCATTTATTGAACTCACTTTATCTACTGTAATAACGGTTACGGTTATTCTTTACCTCCAAAAGGAAGGCTATTTTAATAATTCTTTTCTTCATTTTATTATTTATTTGAACTAACTAGTATTTCATGACCTAGATCTCTTTGGGTATAATCTCTTTCAGTTTTCTGTAGAGTAATTGATGTATTGTTTTTCAAGTAAGGCATTTAAAAATTATTATACTTTTGTTTGTTTACAGTATGCAATATGGAGTTTCATGTGGCTAACCTGGAATGTGTTTTTGATTTGCTACTATCTGAATTTAGGTTTTCTGAACCGGGTAAGTGGATAACATTATTTTTCTCATAACTTTCTTACACAATTTCTTAGTTCCAATTTGATGCTATTCAGACATTTGTTTATCTGCTAAAAATATAATATGAAAATAGCAGAAGAGCAGTGTATTGGATTTGACAATCTTAAAAGATGTAATATTGTGCAGTTATAGTTAGACACTGTATGGGTAATCTAACTTTTTATATTTTGTTCAGGAAAGTGGGTTGCTATCCCTGGGGACAGATAGTGTCAGTTGGTGGGAATGGAATGGCTGGGGATGTCAGCCGGTGTGGGGCGAAGCTGACAAACCTAGCACATGGAGGCCAACACGAGTTGACGGCTGTTTTGCCCAATGGCACTACATAGAACTTGCTCAATCAGCTGTGGCAGCAGCATTCACTGTCATCGCTTTACCCCTTGCCATTCTTTTAGCTGTCCAGTCATTCAAGAAACGAAAACCTATGTCAGGTAAAAAGCTACTATTATCTTTCTGTTAATACATAATATTAATATAATAATATCATTTAATTTAGATACACATTTAAAATGTTTAAGTTTCAGTACACACTTACAATAACATTTTCTTTATATTTATAGATAAAGGAACACTGTCCCGCCGTCCTGTGTATACTATAGAATTAAGCCCCACCGAAACAACAGTCAGTGAGAGTTCATTGAAGCCAATGACGCCCCGCCGGGTGAAGAGACGTTCTGGGTCGCGTGGCGCCGGTTCGTCCGTGCGCCGATCACGCCGCTCGTACAGAAATAATGGTTACCTAGCTTCCACAGCTTCGTTACCGCGCGACTCAAAACCTTCTCGACCGACTTCGGCACATTCCTCTTATTCGAATTTCCACGCCGCCCGTCCTGCGTCCTACCACGCTCCGGAGCGAGAAGCCATCTCACGGTCACAAGACGTATACGATCCCCCGCCGCCGACGGAGTCCGTACCCATAATCACCAATAGGTACGACACTATTCGTCGCATCAATAAAAATGCAGGTTACGACGTTGCCGGCCCGTACAACGAGCCTAATAGGGGTTACGATCCGCAAAGAAACTACGAAGGAAACGTGGCGACCTACGATAATATGAACCGGGGGTACGAGACAGTGCCTAATTACGACGGAAGGGTGGATTCCGTGCCGCCGTGCGAGTCTCCGTACGGGGCGAGCGGGTACGGCGAGGCGGGCTGGGAGCTGCCGCCGCCGCCCGCGCCGCCCTACAGCGCGCGCGCCACGCCGCAGGCGCCCGGCCCGCCCGCCTATCAGCCGGCAAACGACAACTACATGTCCTAGGTAACTGTACTCTTAGGGGCCCTCATAAATTACGTCACACGTTAAGGGGAGGGGTTCGACGAAGTGTGACCTTAAGTGTCAAGGGGTGGGAGCGGGTCCTAAATTTACTGACTAAATCACAAAATTTAAAAAAAAATACAATTTCTAGATGTTAAATTGCAAAATATGTGACGTCACACTAGGGAGGGGTAGTCTCAAATGAAAGATTTCAAAATATCATTAAATTCTTGTGACGTAATTTATGGATGACCCGCTATACTATTATCTCAATGTGCCTTTTTCCAGTGATGTTATTTCATATCAATAACGGTATACATGTTATTTTTTACATAACATTTAGGGTATGAAATTGTGTGATGAAACCATAATATGTTACATTCCAGAATACTGACAAAGTATACAACGACATGTACATTCCTTGTAGACTTTAAACTTGTTCACTCATTTTATAAGACTTGCAGTTTTTCTATTAAAAATAATTACCTTAAACACATATCTTTTAGCCTTATAAAAATATAACTATTCATATTGTTCTAAATATTCATAAAAAAAAAAAGAAAATTGGTATGTATAAACTTAAAAGAATTCTTTAAATTATTATAATTAAGTAAGAACACCTTAAATTATCACATCTCTACTAAAGAATTACTCAAGTCATTTAATTACTGTATGAAATACAATCCTTTTTATATTTTAAGTAATAGCTTTAACTTTTGTATTTTTTTACTTGAAACTAGACTTAAGAAACTTAATTTAAACATCGTTATAATAGTTTTCGGTGGAATGATGGTCGTCTTGTTGTAGTTGATATGAAAGGCGAACCCTTGTGAACTGTAAGATGTTATTCACGTTTTTTTTTAAACCAACGGTTTGACCGTTTCCTTTAAATATCTAAAGTTCTAAACGCTTTGGATGTCTCTCCTGTCTTTTATACATGTACTTGCATGTTTCTTTGTTAGCACAGTTATTAAAATAAGTTTTTTTTAATTGAGTGCCTGTTTGTCTTAGATACAGAGACTATCTTGTTATTAGGATTCCATGTTCAATCAGGCATTAATTTACTGAACTTAGTTTACATGGCCGAGTTGTATGTAGATAATGATTAAGTTTTCTTGCCATGTTAAACCTCACTAAATCTATTTCTAAGTAGGGAATAGATAATCTCGATTGTTAACTTTTCCGTCCATAATGACTATGAATCTCATTTTAAATGTGTGTGCACACACAATTTTACTTATGACATGAAATCCACGGACCAACATTGTATTAGCAATAAGAACATTCATAGCTTTACTAGACTCTTTTAAGTTTAATTATATATAGGTTGTATTTGAGTTAAAAGTTGTTTATGCCAAATATACACCTATTGACTTATTTTGAATTTTATTTACCCAAATAGAATAGATCCTCAGATGATCTTTTTCCTCGGTCCCTCACTGATGAGGATCTTACTCAATGGAGTATTCACATTATGTCTCAGGTGATGGGTTATAATTTAAAATCTGTTTTGGTTCGAGCAATGGAATTTATATTTATCTATAAATAAATAAATGTTACATGAAATAGGACACTTAAAAACAATGATTGTAAAAAATATCACAAATACAGATTGCTTAAAATACTGACGAAACATTCATAAACGACAAAATGCAATTTTCAACTGGTTGTTTATAAATATTACCAATAAACTTTTTCAATTCAATATTTTGAATTTTACATAACAACAAACCCAATTATTTATTGCCTTGTACCCAAAATCACCTTGCAGGTACGTTTTATAACTGAAAGACTGTTACATAACATATTAGTAGTCTCGCGTCACAGCGTATTTGTAAGGACGAAGGTCTTAAGTACTTTTACTTTTCGTTATTATTTTAGAAGTTTTGTTTGCTGTGAGTTATTTTATTTCTAATCCCGACTTCATTGTCTTAACATCAATCATTTGTTATTTTATTAATTCTCATGGTAAGCGAATTTATGAACTTTCCTCATTCTGTGCTCTGCCCAGTGACCTAGCACACCGGGCAGACTGTACCCAGACATAGGGCGCGGACCTTGAAACGGTTTAGGAATGACCAGAAAATATTTAGGGTCATGCATGACATGTGAACATGTGACATGTCATGAGCGCAGTTGCAGTGACAGCCTTAGGGGGTGGCGAGCGGGGTCGTTCTTGGGTATTCCGGGGCTTCGCACCCCAACACTACCCATGTAAACAAAAGTCATTTAGGTAGAAGAATTTCGTATAGCGCGAAAACTGTTAAATTCTTTTATTAAAGCTGCATTGCAGAAATTCCACGAAGATAGTGGCCTCGCACTGGCTAAGGCTGCCTCTGCGCAGTTAGTAAAGGCACTGATTCTGTGCTATACAGCGCAGTCGTATCGCAGAGTACAGGGCCAGCCCCCTAGCATGACCAAAAAAACACGATATGATATATATATATATATAATGATATAGTTTATCGAAACTCAACTGTCATATTACGAACTCTTATCGAAACAGCGAGCATGACCGTGACGTCACCGGCACAGACATGCTCGCTGTTCGATAAAAGTTCAAGATGGCGGCTATGTATATCATAATTTGACAGTTGGGTGTCGATAAATCGCTTTATCATATCATAATATTGTGTTTTGTTGGTCATGCTAGGGGGCAGGTAGGTAATAGTTTGTAAGTCTATCTATATAGCGGGCAGCTGCCTCCTCTCTGCGGACGAGAGCTGCGGGTGCCACACGTCGACGATGAGCACGAGGCGCGCGGCCGAGCCGTTGTGCCACACCTCGTGCTCGAAGCTGTCGTCGAACAGCAGCACCTTGCCTTCTTGCCACTGCCTGGCGATTGGTAGAATAGACAAAGTTAGATATTGGTAGCGATTCGGTGGTACTGCTTTAAACTAAACTAACAAAAATAGCTTCCACATTTCAGAAGGCATCAATTAATATTGGATAACACATACAATGAGCATCTTAAGGTTAGTAGCTAAAGTACATGTGTTATAGAAATCCTAAACAATGACCAGGAGGCGTATTTTTGAAGCGTTCGAACTCCTATTCGCATACGAAAGTTGTACCTATACAATTTCCTAGGAGCTAGTATGCGATTCTTTTGAAGCATACGAAATACAAATTCACGTATTTCGTATGCTTCAATAATATGCCTCCACACCCGAGACAACATAGAAAAGTTCATTTTCTACATTGACCCGACCGGAAACCGAACCCGGGATCTCAGGGATGGCGACACCATGGCCTTAGTTACGGAGGTCATCAAACATGTTAAGGGTTGTAACTATTAAACTATCGCAAAATTCAACATTCGGGAACCTATCTACGAGAATGTAAACTGGGGTAGTGAGAGCAGCGGGCAATGTTATTTAAAACGAAAGTAAATAGCTGGTTTGATTTAAAAAAGAAATAAAATGAATAACAACAAATACAACACCACGAAAACAAAGGATTTACCTGATTTCCTTATCCACTCTAATGTATGTGTCTTTGGTATTGCTCAGCCCTAAATGCATCCTCAGCCGGCAGTTGGTCGGTCCGACGTGCGCACGCACGTGCGTGCCGGCTGCCATTAGACTGAACTTGACTTGCCCTCTGCGGCACCCGGCCGCTGCAGGCTCACTTTTCACTATACCACACGTGACCGGAGCACGTTTACAACGCTCTGGGATCTCTTGACCCCGCACAAACAAATCCAACTGTGACCACTCCCCACGCTGTTTTAACCCCTCCTTCTCTTCCTCATACAACGCTTTCGCTGCTTCTCCCTCTTTCAGTATCTCTTTCCAGAATTTTTCTAAAGACTTCGCTAGCCGCAGATATGGTGTGTCTTCCACGTTCCACCACGGCGAACCTTTCAATCTGGGCACATTGTACAAAGAGCGCTGGGAAGGTGACAAGAAATGGCCTAGTTTGGTGCCGAGCTTGTGGATTTCGTGCGCTTCGTCAGGGCGACCTAATAGGAGTAGGGAGTCGCCGTAATGGTAGTAGAACCTCGCCTCGTTAGCGGGGCCGGCGTCACCTTCTAAAGCTTTCTTGAAGGCTTCGACAGCCTTCTCATACTGATTATTTTTGGTTTTCAGTACGAAGCCGTAATGTGCTAATGCTATGCGGTCGTCGGGCCAGCGTTTGAGGGTTTCTTTCAAAACTTCTTCCGCCAAATCGGCTCTGCAAGGATAAAGTTAAACTTTATCAATTTATTTTAGGAATTAAAAATAAATGTGTGTTTTAAAGTTAATTAGTACCTGTTAGCCATGAGAAATGAGATAGTGAGGTTGTTTCGATATGAAGGTTCATTTGGAAATCGACGTATCAATAATCTATAAACAGGTTCGGCATTTAAATAATTTCCTGTAACAAGGTAGAACATAATTAGGCATAAAGTTTTATTTAAATGTTCAAATTCATTATTAAATATAATATAATAGACGACAAATGTCTACTCGCCAAATTCATATTGTGGTAGGTTTGATTGAATATCATCAAATAAACGACAAAGATTTAATAGAATAGTCATATAATTGAATTGTTACATCGAAAGTTAAAAGAAACATATAATTTACATATATCCATTACTTAAATAATTCATTCATTCGATGTTTTGAATATAGTAATAACAGACAAAATAAGTTAGTTTTCCTATTTTAACGATAAGAAATACCTCACCTCTAAACTGTATTCTGTCCAGCGTTCTGCTCGTGACTTCGAGTAGCTTCTTATCGGAGAGGCGTTCGTTCATCTTTAGCAGGTCAAGGTAGGCCGCAATCGCTTGTGACAGCAAGCGGTTGTCGCGGCGCGCTTCGGCCGCGGCGTCCAAAGCGCGCGCGGTCACGTACCGAGCCCGCGCGCTTTCCCGCAACTGGACCGCGGCCGCACGCTCGCCCGCCGCACTCCACGCGCCCTCGTTAGTACACAACACACTCACGCAAACTCTAACACACGTGCACGTACGTGCGGAACACGCTTGGACCATTCATTTGAATGAAACAAAAGCGAATCCCGAAAAGATCGTTCTTCATCACGTACGATTCCTATACTACGGGATGACGTCGTCCGAGGCTCGTCGCGGGGGAACCACGCGGGGTGCGGGCGTGGCTCCCGACGCGGCGTACCGCGGACGAGTGATTAACTAAAAATGACACAACGAGCAAAGTATGGGATGGATGTAATTAAGATGCAAAGTAAAACGAATTAGTCCAGCCAGTCCTGGAATAAATACGCCAAATAATTAGGGAGATACGTTATTTTTTCATTTATGTCGGTGTATTCATAATGTTTATTACATTTGAATTAACTTGTAACAGTTGTATAGTGAACATAGGTAATTAAATAACAGACATAGGCTATGATGTAACTAAAGTTTAACGCATGCAAAAAGCAAAAACATGTTAAACACTATTGTTTTAGTTTGCTTTGTTTAGCAAATCATGCATGTATTACTTTAAAAAACGCACAATAAATTACATGAATACACCGACATTATTAAGTACCTATGTAGTAATAATTAAGTATGACTCCGGAAATTCAATTAAAACGTTTCACAGATTTCACGCAGAAACGGAAAATTACATAAATGCTTACTTCCACTTAAAACGGTATGATAAAATTACATTTTTTTTTTACTGTTTTACTGAATTTAAAAAAGATTTTTAACTACAGCTGTTATATCGATGCTCATATATATTTAGCCCGATTTTGTAGTTTTAGTAGCTGCTGAAGGCGTGGGGGAGACTAGAATACACCTACTCTACTTCAATTAATAACTTTGAGTCGGCTGGAGCTCGGCGTGGCATGACTGTTTACCATCTAAATGGTTTTTGTGCCTCTAATAGACAGTTATAAACTGAGGCACAGTGGAAAACTTAATTATAAATAAATGATTCTTGCTTTCCTAAAACCATTCATCCGATTGCGATGAAAATTTGATGAGTGGTTGTGGCCAGGCCGGGGGTGAATTCTAAATTCGATTGAAGACTACGTATTGGAAATCGCAAGTAATATAGCTATTACGATTCTAGCGTATTAAAATTATTGAATATATATTGATAGATACCTGGCGGAGCTCTCGTTCCGCTGAGTCTAGCTGCTGGCGCCAGTAGGCGTCGCTCGGCTCGCCCGGCCACACGTCCTCTAAGCTGTTACCACCATCTTCTATAAAAACAAATACTATTTAGTAAAGAAATGGCACATAAACGAATATTTTTTTAAAGAAAGAAACCTAAAATTGTATTTTATTTGTTTTACAACAGTTCAAATTCAATATGAATTAGTAATTTTTATTCTTTTCTTATTTATAGTCGCTGAATAAAATTGTTTAGTTAGATTACAGAAAAAGCTAATAACGATAGTATAACCTTTAACTGATTTTTGTGACACGCACGATGGAGCAGCGAACCTAATTTGACAAGTCAGAATTATTACGCATCCGATTTAGCGTGAAGTGAATACACGCTTACACATATCGGACTACTACAATTATTCGTTTTCGTAAGTATTATTCCGATTTACTAACTTACTAAGTTATAATAGCTATACAATATAAAACTATTTACAATTAAAAAAAAAACCACTCACATGTTAGTCAAGCCAACTGATAATGTTAATAGGTTAATGTGGAGCATGCAGCATGGCTATGTAAGCGATCACGCGGGGCCAGTCGTGTTTACTGTGTTTTTGTCCGGGTCTCTCTGGCTCGGGCAGCCTTCCGTATTTCGCTTCGAGGCGCGTCAACAATTCCGCATCGTCTACGTCTGATATTTCCTCCTCGTCATCTTCTTCTTCTAATTCTTCTTCCAACTGTTCGTCACCAATTATTTCAACGTCATCTGGATCTTCGATTTCTTCTTCTGAATCTGGCTCAGGTTTATTCTCGCCTTGAGGAGCGCTCTGTTTCGGGATTTCTTTTTTTACTTCTACAATTTCCTCTTCCTCTTCTTCAACCTCCTCAGCGGCTTCGTCTTCATCGCTGTATAGTTCTTTATCGTCCGTTGCTTTCTCTACAACTATTTCCTGAATAAATATGTTAAGATACAGTAACTTGTTTGGGACACCATACATTTTCATATTAAAATAAATGGACTTACTTCGTCCTCTGATATTTGTTTTTCTTCGTCCTCCTCTTCTTCTTCACTTTCATACTTTTTAATTGGAACTGATTTAACGATAGGAGACACTTTTTCAATTACCGGCTGCGAGACTTCTTCAATGACTTGTCTAGCTGAAATTAATTGAAATCGTAGCTGCTTGTAGTCTTATTCAATGCATTTTATATTTAACAGAATAAAACGAATAAATTCGTATTAAAAATCCTACCGGGCACTGAGTGTTGTGCGGGTATCAGTGTCAAGCGGCGATCAATTATTGGAGTTTCCTCTCTACTACCATGTTCCTCGTTTTCAGATGGATCTGTTGTGTAAATAATAACAAAAAATACGTAAGCATGATAAATCTGTTCTAGCAATGTTTACTGTAAATGTTGTATCTAAGAATTTAATAAAGTAATTAAACTGAAGTATTAAACTTATGGGTTTTATAAATATGCTATTTTGTATGCGTATACGCACCGCGCGAGTGCGTGGCGCGGCGCATGACGGCGTGCGTGGCGACCAGCAGCGCGCCGCCCACAGTCAGCTTCAGCCACACTGCAACACACGCGCCATTTGCTTAGCACCCCGAATAAACGATATCTACATTTGATCTTTGGTCTTTGCCAAATTCGGCCGACGGTTTTCGTCTGCAAAATGCAGCCGACAACCACATCTGGTTATGACTGACCAGTTTTTTTTGCCTATGTCAACATTTAGAGATAGCGCGACCGCTTGAAGAGTGAGAAATCAAATAATTTGAACATAACTAACTTTTAAATTTAGAGCTAAGCAGACAAGTGGTTGGGACCGTCGCCGCCTGTTATATAAAGGCTTACTATGCCTAGTACAGTTCCTTGACAATTACTGTTTTGCTCTTGGTCTACGAATTAAAATATGATAATTTGAGTTTGCAGTATGTCGATTCCCAGCAGGCAAAGAACTATAGAGGTTAATTAGGTGTGTTTTTATTTTGAATCAATATTATAGCTATATAAACGTTGAACATGTGAAAATACATGATGACATAGTCTGCTGCAACAGGAAATGAAGAAACAATGATCACAGAAGCACGATGATTTGACAACACATTGGCGTGCAGAAGCTTATGACTCTGTATTTGGTGTCAGTTAGCAATAATAGCAATATTCTGAGCAATTATATAAAAAGGTTGTAATGCTAAGATTTTTCTTTTCTCCCATTCTCTTTGAATATGAAGATTAGCAAAAGATTTTTTGTATAGCAGACGGTGATAGCGTGAAAGTTATTTGAAATAATCAATACGTAAATTTATACCGAAAAAGCTATCATATAATATTGCATCATGTTGGTATTTCCATTATTTTTCTGAATGCTGCGTTTTCGCTCGAAGTGTTTGCTATGCCAATGATATGGAGGGTAATAGTTTGTGTTTAACATTTAATTTTGAGATTACTTTAGAATTGTACCAAACTATACATGTATGGTCGATACAACTCAAAAATAGTGTATTAATAGGATGTTAACTAAAGTTGACAAAACAACAATTTTTTTTTCAATCGAATAACCTTAACTTACCATTGTACAATCATCCATAAATAACTGAGAAAGTAAAAGCAGATTGGGCGAAATAAAAGATTTTTACATTTTAAAGAGCGTTTATTCATATGTTCAGACTTGATTTATCTAGAAAAGTTAATTTTAGTACACCAAGACCAGGTTAGCCGTGTGGGTTTTAAAAGCAAAAAGCAAAGCAGTTGGTTTCAGAATAATGCATTATTTATGTAGACGATTACTAATGAAATGTGCTTTGAAATACTTTATTTATTTCAAATGTTTCAATTTAGACATAAAAGCATTGTCTCTTTTACAATTAATTAAACATAGTTTCCAGATATAAGTCAATTACGCGTGATATTTGATGATTTAAAATGATTTTCTTGAAACCACAAATACACATGTCAATGCTAATGGAGCTTTGTCTACATTTGATGTTATAAAATCATTAACTATATTAAAGTATCTAAGGTTTTTATACTTAAAAACTAACAGGCAACACAAGATTACGTGCAGTCTCCAATGTTGTGACACGCAGGCATATAATATACAATATGTTTAGGTAAATGGTATATTACAACAGATTTTGATATCATCATTTTTGAAAAAAAAAACACATAGTACCTACGTAATCGGATTCTAAAAGTTAAGTTTTGTATGTAAATCGATAAAAATTAAAATGATGATATCTAATTTCAGACTGATATACCATTTACCTACCTGTATAATTATTTACTTGTAAAAATCAAGCTCATGCAGAAAGAAGCCATTAGATAACACTCACTGTGGGAGGACTGTGCTTCTTCCTTGCGTAGTTCCTCTTGCCGCTTCTCGTACTCCTCTTCCTCGGCTAGCGTGTCGGGAGGCTGTTCAGAAGACTCGTCTTCTTCTACCTAGAATGACACAATTAATTTGTAACTTTAGCAGTCACCGCTACTATTTTGACTTCTCTTACCCGTAAACTTAGTTTCAATGCTACATCTTTAAAATTACGATAATAGGGAATATGCATGTATTTTTTAAACGTTTCTACTGATTATTACATTACTAAAATTAATATAACACATCCAAAATATAAACCATTACGCTAAAAATAAAGAATACATTCTGCCAAAAAAGTTTCGGGAATTGATGATTTGTTTAAGGTTCTAAATTCAAAATATTTTTTTTTGTTGTTGTTAGATTGGCACAACTGTTTTCCATTTTGGCGCGGAGTTTGAGTTACAGCTGATAATAAGAATAAATACAGTATTGTTTTTAGTTATACCATATCACAATTTGCGTATAGCGCCGGCGCGCTAGACAGATAGTCCACTCGGAACTAAGCGTCATAATCGTCACGCACAGATTGACAATTGCGTTTACACGAAATCTCGGACGATCGGGGATAGAGCTATAGCGGACTGTCACTCACGACAGTTTACTACGCATTGATCATTGTTACGTGCTAAAAATGGATAAGCGGTTTTATTACTGCTGCAGTGTGTTTGGATGTTTTAAATACAACACAAAATTGTGATTACACGTTCTTCAAATTTCCAAATAATATTGAAAGGTATATAAAACTAGGTCTTGGTTTTTTCTTGTTAGTAAAGTAAAGAAAGTAAGTAGTAAAGCTAAAGATAAGTTTTGATAGCGCACAATTATTCATTTCATTGCACATTCAGCAGAAATGGGCTTTTAAATTTTCCTTAACATATCGTCACTGGTATAACACCAGTGTTTTAGGTAAGCGTTAAATAAAAGATTATAGACATATTAAATTATTCATTGGTATTTTTACATTATTGTTGCTAGGATAAACACATCACCTTAAAATTTGAGTATAAAACATGTTAGTACGTATAATTTCTGTCAACCAACGCGCAGCTGCTGCCGCTGTTAAAAACGACAGTCATTGAAGAAGCCAAGTTGAGGAGAGTAAATATTGCTTTGTCTTCCCATTTAGGCCTGGACGTATGATAAGATGAATGTTTAAGCTAATCGATGTATCGGAGTAATAAAGCACACTAACTTATTTCAAAAATTCAGAATAGCAACCCTAGGTAGTCAGCCCAATTTAGGCAGTTGTTTTCAAGAACGGCGGGAGAGGACCTTCTGTATTTTTTTCTATTTTGTGACCATATCTAGTGTGTATTGCGAAATTCATAATGGACAAAAACATCGAACAAAGAGTTTGTCTTAAATTTTGCATCGCCAATGGGATTTCGTGTTCGGAGTCTCTGAAAATCTTACAGAAGGCTTACGGTGAATCGACTTTATCAAAAAACTCGTGTTCATGAGTGGTACAAAGCGTTCAAAAGCGGTCGAGATGTCATGGAAGATTTGCCTCGCTCTGGTAGGCCATCAACGTCTGCTACTGAAGAAAACATCGCAAAAGTGAAGGAAATAGCGACTGAAAATCCTCATTCAAGTTTGAGAGAGCTAGCCGTAACTTTTTGAGTCACACGAGTCGATTCGTACCATTTTGAATAATCAATTGGGTATGAAACATGTTGCCGCTCGCCTAGTCCCAAAAGACCTGAATTTTCTCCAAAAACTCAATCGCAAAAGAGTCGCTGAGGACATGCTAGAACGAGTCAATTCCGACCTAACATTCATGAGACGCATTGTTACTGGTGACGAGACGTGGGTTTAAGAGTTTGACATGCAAACTAGTCAACAAGCTTCGGAGTGGGGCCCCCCAACTGAACCGAACGAAACCGAAGAAACCGCGCCAAACTCGATCGAAAGTCAAAGTCATGTTGACTGTTTTCTTTGACTGTCGCGGTGTTGTGCAGTTTATTTGATTGATCAGTGTTGTGCACGCAGAATTCTTGCCAGAAGGTCAAACGATAAAAAAAGAGTATTATTTAAGCGTTATGCGGAGTCGGTTTAAGAGAGCAAATTAGACGAAAAAGGCCAGATTTGTGGAATGAAAATTCTTGGATATTGCACCACGATAATGGGCCTTCCCACAAGGCCATCATTGTGCACGAATTTTTGGCCAAAAACTCAACAAATACCATCGAGCAGCCACCTTATTCACCAGATATGGCTCCAGCCGACTTCTTTATTTCTCCTAAACTCAAATTACCACTTCGTAGCACCCGGTTTTATTCGGTAGAAGACATAAAGGAGAATTCGCGGCGAGAACTGAACTCGATTCCGGAAAAAGCGTTATAAAAATGTTTTGATGATTAGATTATTCGTTGGCGTAAGTGTATCGCTTCTGAAGGAGCATACTTTGAAGGTAATAAAATAAATTTAGATGAATAACTAACATTTTGTGTATTATTAATCTTTTCCCGGTACTTTCTTGACAGAGTATAAAATACAGGTTATAAAAAAAGGCTTAACGAAGCCTTAAACCACGAATTCTATACATAAACCAAGTAGAATGGAAAAAAAATAATTGCTGGGAAATGACTTTTATTTTTGGGTATCAAAAAAATAACTTATTTCTAACCCGTAATGTATAGCGCGCACGCCACAGACTATGCCTGTGTGTGTAAGCGAATCATGTTTCTTTGTAAAAAAGTTTAGTATTATCAACAACATTTTACACCCGATATATCGGGTGTAAAAAAAGGCTTAACCAAGCCGAATACCACATATTCTACGTATTATTACGATCATTTTTTTCTTTTACACTATACCTGGGAAATGACGGGTTATCGAGTTATTGACAGTCAAAGTTAAATTTTTTTTTAAAGATTTTTACAAAATTGACTTCTGTTTGATAATACTAAACTTTTTTACAAAGAAACATGATAAAAAATTTCTGTGCTTTTTTCATAAAAGGCCTTTAAAGGGCACAGCCGGCAATGAATCGTGCGCAGTGCTCTCGCGCCACCCGCTCGCCCGCCGACCGCTTACACACACAGGCATAGTCTGTGGCGTGCGCGCTATACATTGCGGGTTAGAAATAAGTTATTTTTTTTGATACCCAAAAATAAAAGTCATTTCCCAGCAATTATTTTTTTTGCATTCTACTTGGTTTTATGTATAGAATTCGTGGTTTAAGGCTTCGTTAAGCCTTTTTTTACACCCTGTATAAGGTGTAAGTGAATTAGGGTCAGATATTTTTAGGAGTAACTTAGACTATCACATGGATCACATATAAGATAAATTTAAAATTATAAAACAAACTTTAATTCACGCACCAAGTAATATGATATTATGATGAACAGTGTAATATGATTATTTGAGTGCATGAATAAGATTCTGGAGAGATTATGAATCGGCTAGCGTTGTGTGAGTAGTCTACTTGTGGTGTTTGGGTTCATGTACAGGGCCCCAATTCTGCTAATTTAAAAGTTGCATTATTGTATAATTATTGGATCGTATTGTAATTTTTTTACACATTTGGTATTCTGCTACAAATTTTACACCATTGGTCATTCCATTGTATTGCCATTGAACTTTTTGGGTAGTCTGCTCCCTAATCGTTTTACAATATAACACGATAGTGACTTAAAATGGTATTCTACTCTTATTTTGACGTTTTGGCCGATGGACTTTACGTGTCAATTTGACTATAGACGTACGATAGTGCAACAACACCTTTCGGCTTGGATTTGTTGAATTGTTTCTGTGATAAAATCTATAATTATGAGCCAAAGAGAGAAAGGCAACGACGGGATTAAGTCAGTCAACCTAAGGAAATAGAAGAACTAGATAAAGAAACACGAAGAATGTCAATCCGGCTCAGCATTTGTCGTCGGTAAAGCCGAAGCCTCAACGAGGCTGATTTTCAGCGAGAACCCTAACATTAGGACGTACAGCGAGTAACATATATTATTATATGACCACCAAAGTGAAACAACCCTAAAGGAATCTTCAGCAGACTCCGAGCCCGGCGGGGTCGGTCGAAGAAACCAGGCACTGGCAGGATCCGATGGACCGACAACCGAACCGCTGAAGCTGCCCACATACAGGTACATACGGTTGCTTTGTTTGCATGAAGTTACTCAAGAAAATGGGCAGTTGCAATGTGTATTATTGTGATGATTGGGGCAAATTATTCCATTGTTAAAAGAGACAGTAGGTAATTCAAATGTGTAGGCCTAAACTTGGCTAGTCGGTGATAGTTTTGTGATTTGACTACATAATTTTACTCAATTAGATAATTGGGCAGTTTACTATGTAATACTATAAAGTTGCATTTGAGAGTAAGTAAATAAAATTAATCTAACTAACACTAAATTGCTCATATGAAATATGTTTAAATTAGCACATGATATATTAAGGTATTTCAGTGATACTTTTGTGCTGTGTGACATAGGCATGGCATGGTTATCTTGTTTGATTTTTTTAATCAACATAGGTACTTTAAATTTGTAATTTCGGTCAAAGTGTACTTTATAGTATGAAACACTTTTCATTTTATTTCATACAAATATAAAGCCTTTTAAATTGTACAGAGTTATAAAAAGCATTTAAAATTGTACATTATAGTATATATAGAGTTTTGGTCCTAAGGTATGTTGCTAAGGCATTTTTGTTCTAGATATTGGAAACATAGACCCACGGCATAGACCATACTGCAACAATAAATAAAATTGATTTATCTATTTTCACAGTTTGAAACAGAAATAAATGCAGCAGCGGCAGGACAGCAACAAGAGGGTAATCCACAAAGAGTAACCTCTGATCTCCGCAGAGGAAGAATACTACGAAGGCACTCATTGAAACAATATGGCGGGGACCTAATTTTAATATTTAATTAAAGGTTAAGCTGACAGAAGATGCTTTCTTATTGTTTAAATAAAACATTATTATTTTGAAATTCTTTTTAATTATAAAAGATTATGATTATTTATTCATAATCTATTCACTATCAGAATCACAAATAACTCCACTTGGATTCTGCTGATCGGACACCGCTGGTAACTGAGTGTTCTTAGAGCCGTTGTTCCTGAAAAAGAATAAATTATTTTGAGTAGATGTTGAAATAAATAAATTATTAAAGAGCAAGCAAATTATTTTGTATATAAAATGTATAATTTGAAATATATTTCAATTCATCTATATGAATAAGTACTTTTATTTGATCAATTAACAAACGAAATTATATTTTTGTTTTGATTTCTAGAAACTTAGAATGGAAAAGCACGACTTAAACTACCATACTCCTCATATACTATCAGAATAATGTAGAACAGTATAGTGAAAACTTTAAGCTTTGTTTTAATACAAATATTTACTTAATTGTGTGTAATTTTTATTTGTGGTAAAGTCCTAAGTAAGTACAAACTTATTATAACTCACCATTAGCTGTTGTTCTCAAAAATAATAGTGATTAACTCTGTGAGCTGTCAGCATCTCGATTGCTGCAGGTAGCCCGTTTGTGGCCTCATGTTGAGCACTTCATTGCTCCATGGCCTCCTGCCTTCACTTGCCTTGATCTTCAGATTCTATAAAACAACAAAGTTTATTTTATCATATTGTAAAAGAGTAGGTAGGTACATAATTAATAATATGAAGTATGTGTACACATAGTGTGCAAACTGACAATAATAGTTGTGGTAGAAACTTACTGGTGATTCGCAGGCTGTCCATCCTCTCTTTGGAGCGTGAGCAGCGCCCAAGGGATAGCTCCGGCTGCCCTTCTAAGAACTCTATGGGTGCCTCCAATGGCTGGATCTTCATCTTATTTGCCTAAAAGAATTCATTACATTTTACAAAACCGATTTATAAAACTAATTATGTAGGTACTCACTAAAGTAAATTTTCAGTGTATTTTGCAATTACTTACCGACTTGAAATGTAAAGAAAATCTAAAACAAAACATGTTCACGTATATAAAACACTGATCAAATAATTTATAAAATAAGATTTATAATTTCGAAATTTGACGTAACATTGTCATGGCAGATGTCAATTGCTTTTTTAATAAAATTACCTCTCAGACATAGGGTTATTTAGCCACCAAATTTTAAATAACGCGTTTTCAATATTGTTAAATCATGTTTTAATTAGTTTGAATTACGAAACGGTTTATTTTGGTCAAAATTATTTGTTATTGAATCGCAGAAAAGCAAAAAAACGATTATTTTAAATAAAATTATGGTTCGTTCACTCACGTAGTTCCTTGGTAGTTTTTATAGGGCAACACCAACAACTTTGCAACTGCGAACCCATAACGAGACTATTGCTATAACCGTTAAAATTTAGCAGAATACCTATTTTTTCTCCATAGAACAAACCTTGACATTGATTGGAAACTGTATATCAATAGAATTTGATTTTTACAAAATTAGCAGACTTGGGGCCCAGGATGATGTAGATTCTTTATTATTTTTTTATTTTTTTTCGATTTTTTTAAGTTTGTTCTATAATTTTAAATTTATCTTATATGTGATCCATGTGATAGTCTAAGTTACTCCTAAAAATATCTGACACTTATTCACTTACACCTTATATATTAAAATCACCATCATTTTCGGCTGACATATATGGGGCTATTTTGGCGCGCTTGTTCTGTGACGTCAGCTGACACGACTTTGATGTCAACAAAGAAGTGTTAGGTTCAGATAAAATCAACCTACTACGCTACTACTATAGAAAAGCACAAAAAAGCTTATCATAAACATTGTTTTGTTCGTATGTGCCAAAATAACATGAAAATTGCACCTGGCTTTATCAAGAGACAATGTATTATAATTGAGCTGTTTTTAGTGTTTTGAAGATCATTTTAAAGTAAGTAAGGACATTAAAAAAGTAATAAAATACAAATAAATAAATAAATATATATTGGACAACATCACATACATTGCTCTGATCCTAAGGTAAGTAGTTAAAACAATTGTGTTATAGAAATCAGAAACAACGACGGTACCACAACACCTAGACCCGAGACAATATAGAAAAGTTCGTTTTCCACATTTACCCGACCGGGGATCGAACCCGGAACCTCAGAGATGGCGGCGCCATATACAGTCTGGCGTGCTCGCCTCTCGGCTACGGAGGTCGTCAAACTATAATAAAAATACTTTATAAAAACGTATAGTTATTCTCAATAAATTACATAGAATTTTATTCATAAGAGCACTACCGATTAATAAAAATATGTACATAATAGAGTAAGAGGGAAGTTCGAAACTATTTTTATTTACCTTTTTAGTATTTCTTGGTGAGTTCAGCAGAAGTAAAATTTGCATTAGACACGAAATACGTGATTAACATTAAACACGTCTATTTTATGAAGATTAGCTGCTTTAGTTTGACAAAACTGGTTTCAGTCATTATTATAAGCCTTTATTTACAATGATTGAATACCAATCATCATCATCATCATCACCAGCCTATATCAGTCCACTGCTGGATACAGGCCTCTCCAAAAGGAGGATTTGCCATAATCGCCACGCTTGGCAGGCGGGTTGGCGATCGCAGTTTGGCCAATGGTGGAGAGGAGACGCTGCTTCTTGTGGCGGTTCTCCTGTAGTCGCCTCTTACGACACCCATAGGAAGAGAAGGGATGGTGCAATTCTTTTAACGAATCCAATAGCGTTGCGTTTTGGAAATTTAGGAGGGAATTTAAAACAGCCAATTTAGATTATCAAATTTATAAGAATTAAAAAATAATCGAATAGGTATGTTTTTGAAACAATAAAGATTACAATTTTTTTTATGTTCATTTCGGAGTCACATGCATATTTCCTATTTAATTAAATTTGACTAGTTTTTTTTTTATTATCTATGACCAACTATAGAATATAATAGAAAAAGATTTATTTGACACACACAGAATACAAAACGAAAAAACATTTACAGGATAATAAAAAGCAATATGTGTCAAAAAGGCCCCCGCTCAGCATTTGTTGTGACAGTCAGGGACGTATCACGACGCTGTATAACTTTATAAGTAGGAAAGTATATTATGTATTGTTATTTTTTTATAATTGAACGAGTATGAACCTTCACTGTTTTTTTTTTCTTGATGTGTTTCTAAAATTATACATTTCCATTCATCACCATTGCAGCAATAGGAACAGGACAGAAACGCCCACTGCTGAACATAGGTTTTCCCTAAAATGCGCCCACCATAGGCGACAAGTCTATGGCTTGTAGTATAAGTCGCAAACTATACCAACTACGCTCTAATCCTCACCTCTATAAACGGTTTGCCTGGCGGTACGGTTAAATGTTCAATGGGCGGCTCGTCAGTGTCATCCGCTTCTAGGAACTCGTCATCATCATCATCATCATCTTCTTCAACGCCGCTATCTTCATCAGCCTCGGGTTCGTCTTTCTCCTCAGAATCACCTTAAATTACATAAAATATATTTTATTTCTATTTACTTAAATGGTTTTGTATTATCCGGGTTGATAAGACTATTTGCGGAATCATCGATGCCGATAAAAAAACCGCCTAATTGACAAGGGCTGGCCATGTTTGGAGGATTCATCTTGGGAAGTGTTCGCGGATCGTCACTCAATGGCTACAGGGCATAAGCCGATAAGGAGGTAGACCAAAAAAGGAGGATTCAGGACAAGTACTCTTAGGATTAGCAGAATTTGGCTGTAGATAAAGTGGTTGGGGATTTTTAGGGGAGGCATTTTCCCTGCAGACAGAAGATCTAGGTAGCCAGCCTAGATATAAAAGGCTTTTTATAATTTTATATAGTACAATCACTTTATGGTTAATTCATACTGTAATACATACATTAATACATACATTCATCATTCATAACGCTTTTTTAAAGGAGTAATATTATCTTTTTAACTTTACCTTCATCTTTGTCGTCGTCATCTTCAGGCAAAGCCGGAAGTTCGACAGATATTGGTTCTTTCTCTGAAAGTTCTATCTCTAGTTTTTCTACTTCGACTTCTTCATCTGGTTCATCTTCTTCTTCGTGTTCTTCATCGTCCTATCGATAAATATCGTATAAATAATTTAGGATTTTTAATAGAAATAGATCTGCTTCACAACTTTTAACTGTCAATTCCTGGTATCTATCGGATGTATTGTCATAATAATAAATTTGTGGTAAGAAACATTCGAAAAACATATCCTGATTAATATTCTACATTGAAGGCATAATACCTAGTATAATAGATCGTATAATATGGCCAAATACATTCGAAGTAAAAGCGCTACCTGCTCAATAAAAAAAACAAGTGTTTATTAATGTCTGAAAAATATTTCAATATATCGTAATTCAAAAATTTTATGACGTATTTAACAATAGTAAACACAATCTTAAATCATAAAAATGCAAACAATTCGGCGCATGGCCAAGAGCGCTGGTGTGAACATTCGGTATTCGGCCAAATCACTAATTGGACTAAACAAACAATACTATGCTATAAATATACGAGTCAACAAAGGCCTATTTTACATGTAGGTATTGATTAAAATAAAATAAAAAACATCAATAAGCGAATTATTTGCCGTGTATCATTAATTTAAATTAGCAGCCAATCATAACACTTCAGCAAGTTATTTGTATTACTTGCAAGTGTTATACAATATTAAAGAAAGCTTTAAGATTACTTTTGTTAGCGCCAATCAGTAACAAAATCTGCATATTTTATTTAAGCTCACACTTATGTAATTTTTTTACTAGCACCTCATTATCTTTATTATCATCATCATTTTCGTTCCTTTCAACTTCACTACTGTTTTCGTAATTTTCGAATTCATCATCATCATCTCCTTTATTTAATTCTGACTTTTCTTCATTATTATCATCGTGGTCATCGTTGTCTTCATCGCCTTCATCTGCTTGATACTCATCGTCTTCATCATTTTCAAATGTTTCTTGGCGTAGTTCGTCTTCGTCATCCTGCTTAATAGTTTAAGGTTGTTTTAAATTAAAAAACAAAAAGTTGAAACTTTGTAAATCAAGTCATTTATAAACAAATACCACCTCATCATTTTCTTGGCTGGCATCAAAGTTTTCTAGATCATCGTCGTCGTTATCCTGATCATTAGTTTCATCAGCTTCACTGTCATCGTCATCTTGTTCAAGTTGCTCATCATCATCTTCGTCACCATTTTCATCATCTTTTTCGTCACTATGCTCTTCATCATCTTCATCACCATGTTCTTCATCATCTTCGTCACCATGTTCTTCATCATCTTCGTCACCGTGTTCTTCATCATCTTCGTCACCGTGTTCATCTTCGGCGCCTTCATCATTAATATCGTGATCATCAGCCTCCTCATCACCGACGTGATTGACATCTCCATCATGGCCATCATCATCCTATTTGTTCAACTATTTATTATTATATTAGGATACCTTACCATTGCTACATTGCCAAATTAGCAACGAGTTTTAATTTTAGCTGTCTAAATAATTATTTCCTACATAATAATTAATTAATACGTCTGGTGTAGTGGTTCGCGCTCCGGACTACGATGCCGGGCGGTTGCGGGTTCGAATCCCGCAAGGGGCAAATGTTAGTGTGATGAGCACAAGCATTTGCACCTAAGTCATGGATGTTTATAAACGTATTTAAGTATGTTTATCCGTTATCTAGTCGCCATAGCACAAGCTTTGCTTAGTTTGGGGCTAGATAATTGGTGTGATTGTGGAATCGATTTATTTATTTTTTATTTATTTAATTAGTTGGTAGGTATTGTTCTTTAAACTTGAAGTACAATACCACAATAATTGCAAAATGTGATCTGAAAATATTGAACTATAATTAATTATTCTTATGGTTTTTAGTTTTCTTTAACAATCTTACTGCATCCTAATAGGATTGTTTTAAATAATGTTTAAAGACTAGTAAAAAGATTTAGAGACAGTCATGTAAGTGGGTAGACATTGTTTGTATCAGTTAGGTATTGATATTAAACTTACATGGTGAGTTAGTTCTAATGTGTGCTCATCATGGTGATCATCTTCAGGAGCATCTTCCAGCCAACCCTCCAAAACGCCTGAGTACCGTGACTCCACAGAATTTGCTTCCACTGAAAATGAGAAAGACACAAGTTATTGTTAATCTTATTAAACAAATTGTATTGGATGCTGGTTTGAAAATACTTGCAAAGAAATTTCAACTAAATCTTGGCAATCATTCTGCCAAGATTTAGTAGAAATTTCTTTGTTACATAGATAGGTGATATAAATAAATTTAGATACCATATGGAATGAAATCCTGCAACGTTGAAATTATTTTCCCATTTTGATCACATTAAGTATCAATTCAATTGGATGTTATACTTACATTCTGTTAGGCCTCTATTTTCCAATATGATCAATCCAATAAGTGTGACAAGAATAGCTAATAATGAAAAGAATATGATTTTGGCACACCAGTGTCCTCCGGTGCCATGTTCATGCTGGGAATGCATAAATACATCTCCCTCGCCTAGCGCAGCTGCCGTACCACGAGGCTCCTCTATGCCTAACTCATCTGAAATGATAATGAATGTATTTGTAAATTTCTACTTTCAATAAAAATAAAAATAATCAATTTTGTAAAATTGTAACTTATTTACCTTTTTTTCTTTTCTTATCTTTGCGCTTCCTTGGTTGTACGTCGCCTGACATGGTTTGGCTTGATCTGGCGCTCTGTAGGCGACAGAGATCCACTTATTGTTTCATAACCCTGTGTAAACAATGAGTTACAATACAATGAACTTGCAATTATCACGACACGAGACAAATAAGGATCCAAATGCGCAATTTTCATAAAGAAAGGACACTGGCACGTTGTAATTTTAAAATAACCTACGTATGAAAGTCTGTAGTTCTGTACCACCGCCACAGGTTTCTTGAATTTATTTTAGATTTAACCTAAAAATAACCGCCAAGAGACAGCTGAGAAGGTAGGTATCGAGTAAGTTTATTAAGGTGATGTACTTCTTATAAAAACACATTCGAGCTATGGACATATCAGATATTCAATTACATTACAAACTTCTAAATAAAATAGAGGAATTCATAACAGATGCGTGCATTTAATTAAAACAATTAAATTTAATTAATCAACACGGCTTTGATGAACTAAAATTGTTTTTTCCTATGGCAAGGTTTATTTATCTGCCAATGTCGAGTAATATTTTATTTAGTAATTACAATAAAACACAGGTGTTCAGTGTTTTTTTTGCTTTTTCGGGATTCCTTGAAGGCTATTTTTTACGTAAAAGCAGGTTTCAAACGCCATCGGGTTTAAACCAAGATGTCTACGAGACAAGTCACTTGACACTCGATGCGTGTTGAATATAATCGTATTTCAATGGTTC
Source organism: Anania fuscalis (assembly GCA_950371115.1). NCBI lineage: Eukaryota > Metazoa > Arthropoda > Insecta > Lepidoptera > Crambidae > Anania > Anania fuscalis. Next base: position 16,066,705 of record OX493328.1, read on the forward strand.
TGCATCTCTATTACTTCACCGAACTTAAGAACACAAACTACACCAAACTTGCACTCTAAAGCTCTCTAAAAGATAAATAAAAACCATTAAAAGAGATCGACCATGCTTTACGTTCGACTACCCTTCACTGAATCTTCCAAATCCCAAAATTTTTCAATTAAGTAGTTACAAACATCACTATTGGTCGAGCAGATGACAACTGGCAGTTGACAGATTTGTTGTCAACTTGTCAAGTTCAGCTGATTATTTTGTTTACTTTTTAGGTTTACTTGAAATTAAATTAGGGCTTTTGTTATTATTCTAAATCATGAGTGAAGTTTTTGTTTTGTATGATGGATTCTCTACCATGTGTGCAAAAGATGAAATGGCTGCCAACTGTAGTTGCACCTTAGTAACAGGTGGACACAATATTATTGTGGATACTATGACTGCTTGGGACTCCGAAAAAATATTAAGAGGTTTCTTACTTAATTTAACTGTAGCATGATGATTAACATTAAAACGTTTGTATGATTTATTTACATGTCGATCAAATTCCAGCTTTACACAACTATGGCATTGCGCCCAGTACAATAGGCTATGTAGTTTCCACACATGGGCATTCTGACCACATTGGAAACAATAATCTCTTTCTGCAGGCAAAACACATTGTTGGTTTTAGTGTTTCCTTTCAAGATAAATATTACATGCACCCATTTGACAAAGGTGAGAATTAGAGGAGTCTTCTGTTAAGACATACAGCATTTTCATGGCTTTATTTATTTGAATCTACTCCTGCATTTCTGTTTTATTTTAGGTGAGAAATTTATTGTGAATGACAGTGTGGAAATACTTCCCACTCCAGGACATACATTATCGGATGTGACTGTACTTGTTACAACCAAAAATGCAGAAACAATTGCAATTACTGGTATGAATTAAGAATAATGTAGCTTTGCTGTTTTTTCCTCTAAAATGTTTAGTGATTGAATTGGAATAATTATAGGTGATTTATTTGAAAAAATGGAAGATGTTGGAAACCCAAATATCTGGTTGGAAGCAGGCAGTGAAGATCCAGTGCAGCAGATGAAGAATAGAGCTAAAATTGCTGACATAGCAGACTGGATTATTCCAGGTCATGGACCAAAATTCAAAGTTACTGAACATATAAGAAAGTCTCTTAGGGAACAATCTGGTAACACATGTTCCATGAAAAAAGGTGATCATTAAATTTCACTTCTTGTAGATATAAGAAATAAAAGACTTATTTAGATCTTATTTTTATTACATCAACACAACAACTCCATATGCAAAAAGAAGCTTAAGTCAACAAATATGTTATATTATCCTATAATTTCAATTAAGCACACATATAAAAGAACCCTGTATAATGTGTTTGAAATTAATAGGTACATAAAAGACAGGTATACTCAAAGTGCAGGACACAAAAATTGTGTGTGGTAGTAGAGTAACATAACTTTATAATGTTTTTTCAAAATTTACTTAAACAAATGAATTAAGTCATCTAGGTACTTAGCTAGCAATATAGCACTTAAAAATAAATTATCTGATTTAAAGTGACATTCTAATTTGTCAGTTAAATTATGTTACTATCACAAATTAAAAAAATGAGTTGTAAAATTACTAGGTTACCTATCTATTTTCTCAGTTATTTTATTAATAAATAATACTTTTAATGAATAAAACTTTTTCAAAACCAGGTGGTTAGTACATTCATATACAGGATGTTAGGTAAGTGGTATATCAAGCCGAGACTAGCCTACATTTACATATGCATGTAAATTCTATGGTGAAGTCAGAAATGTAATATCATCCTTTTTAAAAAAAAAATTTTCATATAAATTCTAAAAATGTTGGTTTGTATGAAAATTTAAAAAATTAAAACATGATAGCTTTCTGACTTCACCATACTATTTATATGCATCTTATGTTAACATAGGCTACTTTCGGCTTGTTGATATACCATTTACCTAACACACCGCATATGGAGCTCATATTTTATGAGACTCGCCGAAAGAAACAATAATTTGTACTATACAAGGTAATGGTAAAAGGTACTAGGTAACCAAATCAAAATCTTATTCAAACCATCAAATAGACAAGTTCAAATGGTTGTACATTTACTCCAAAGTATGTAATTTGGGAGTGGGTGTACATATACAACTATTAAGGTTGTTTAGCACTACAACAAAGTAATTGTGGTGTTTAACAGCCTTAGTCTCATGATGACTTGTTATGTCTTGTATAATATAATAAAAAGTTACAAGTGAATACATATTTTTAGAGTTGACTAAACATAATATCCAATGAAATTTTAAAACAGACCAATTGTCATAAAATAATAGAAAGCCCATTTAATGGGTTAAAAATTTAAAAAGCCAAGAATTTTCACAAACTCATTTTTAAGAGCAGAATAGCAAAATACATCATAGTATATTAGATGGATACATTTTACATCCTTCCTAAGGTAGACTAGATATTCGACAATGCTGTCATGAATGGAATTTATACAGCACCTAAAGTAGAATCATTGAGATTTATTTGTTGGTCTTTTAAACGTCACAAAAATCACATTTAATTTTACTAATATGATATCACATTTAGTAGTAAATATTTGGAGCTCATCTAAATGATAGAATGTGCTTAAAGAGTGCACTAGCATTACATAAAAATATTTCATTTCATAGATACTTAAAACGACATTTATTTAAATGTGGCACTCTGATATTACATTTTGTTCACAGTGTAGTGTAGACAAGCGTACACGTACTGATTAAATGTTACTGCCGGTGATCCCCTCTACCGATATTCTGGTGTCGACGAGTCCAGGCCATAACTGCTGTGTGCAATAATGAAGAAATATACACATTTCTCTAACTACTAACGTGAATCATTTATAATCACAGCCGTATAATTCACTAATACGCTACAAAGCTTTTAAACATGCCCATATCCGTTCCGAACATTAATTGATAGCTGCAACCAAAAATAAATTTAAATGTAATAAATTGTTAAATAAAGTTGATAAGTACTTAAACATAATTATTATAATAAGTACGCAATAGGTAGTAACGAAATAAAAGATCTCAGAAAATGTATTGTACAATAAATGCAATAATAAACAAACATAGGAAAGTAAGCCAGTATATCGTAGGCCGTCGGTGTTCTTAATGTAATAAAATCTAAAGAGAACTATAAATGAAATTTACCTGTGGATCGATGCTTGTAGGTACAGGTTGAGGTTCATCAATACAAAGGTCAGAATCAGAATCAGTTCTTCTAAGGGTATTATCCTGAAAAGAAAAATAAGGTTAAATTTCTTATATCTGCGTAAAGTTTTACTTGATGAGTAAACAGTTTTTTGTTGCCTGATATGGATCAGGCAACAAAAATGTGCGTGTGTACGCACTATTGAAAAGTGTATTGTGCATAAATCAAATATATTTTATAAAAAATCCCCATTTTTACAATAAGTAGGTAGTTAGTTAAAAACCTACTACAAACTTTAAACAGTCAAACATTAAGTTTTACATTAATACAGTTGAGATGGACCGACTCCATAGGCAAATACCATTATTTGCCGACTAGCAAACTACACTTGTGCGATTGTAGTAAACAAAATATACAAACCCCCTGTGTATATTGGTGGGTTGTTGTCAGCACTCTAGCCACAGGTCTCATAAAGGCCGGCAGGGTCTCAGTGAGCGGAGGCCGAGCGTGCGTCAGCAGTGGCTTGAGTAGGCGAGAGTCGACTGCACCCCACAGTTTTGCAAGGCGAGCCTTCTCACCAATACTGCCGTCGCCGGATCCTCTGCCCTCCTGATGTTTGATTAAAGTTACATAAGCCATGTAATTTTAATTACGCAAAAGGGTAAACATTTGCTATAGTTTTACCACAAACACTTAGGTAGCTGCAGGGCGCTGTATTTTATTTAGTGATGGGGCTCGAAGTGATTAATTTTTAAATCAATTCGAATCACGTTGCGTTTTTTAACAATTTGATAAACCTCATTGTGGATTTGATAATTAGAATCAAACAATTATCAAATTTTAATGTGATTCGAGTCCTATCTCTACTGCATATTGCCATCAACATTTGCGAAGACGCGTTACTTACGCACTGTCCAAAGAAAAAAATCCAAACAACAATCCCTAAGGAGCGGTACCGAACAGTGCTTGTGGTTAAAATATATTGCAGCTGCCATCGTCTGTAGTAGCGTAGTAAAAAAAATGCTCTTATTGCAATTAAAATAAAGTTGTATGCTTTTTTACAGGGTAGCTAAAGCAGCGCCAGAGCAGAAGAATAAGGAAATATTTTTGATAAGGCAGTTTAGAAAGACTTCAAAATAAAGCTTAGGGGTGTGTACAAATATACTACATAAATACCAGTAAATATATTTATATTAAATAATCATGTATCAATAAAATCTGTATATTGAACTGCTTCAATTGTTTTTAGTTGCGAGTATACGTACTGGTTAAAAAAAGTATTTTCAACTTTTAAATAATGATATTTTAAATGTTCTAATATTCCATTTGCCATAAAATGGTAACGAAACCAAAACAAGTCGTATACATGAAAAACTTAATATTAGCACAGTTTTACAATCTATAAGTTACAGTAGGTAATGCAGCTAAAACCTGTAGTTTTGAGCGATAATTACGAGGCTCAATGCGAAGGTGTTTCGCAATATTTAAGGTGTAGTTTAGTTAGTTATACAGTTAATTGGTGAAAGCATTAAGCTTTATTCGTGTAAACGAGACAAGACATAACAATAAAAAAATCCATTGCGTCTCGTTTCCCTGGGCTGATGAAGTAATTTTCGCCGAAATAATTGATCCCCATAATCCCCATTAGGGGCCATCCATAAATTACGTCACACGAATTTAATTATATTTTGACCTCTATCCCTTACTGCCAAGTTTTTGCGACAGTTCTTGCACGTTCATATTCGTTTAATGACTTCATAATGTAACCGCAGTCTTAATAATATACATTACAACCTCCACGAGGCATTTGAGGAAGCTTCCAAAAAAACCTAGACGAACTGCGGTATGGACTATCAAGAAAGGCGTTGCCAACTGTATAATTTATATATTGTAAAACTGTGATGTTAGTGTGTCAATAGGTGCTGATTAAAAGTTATTAACATGCCAATCATGCTCAACGTAAACATCACACAATTCAAAATATTATAAAAAGTACATACGTCATACGAGTTTAGTTGCCAAGGCATTATCACTCCCTTCGCGCCATTGCCCCACTTAACTACCATGCTGCCAGTCTAAATTGTGTGAAGAAAATCAAATAAACCAAAATAAAAATCCATGCAATAAGTTTTAAAAAGCTGAAATTTAATAGAAGTTGTATAACAAGGAAAAGGAACCACTATACCAGAATGTCTATTAATGTCTAATATTTTCGAATTAGTCTATTTTAAACTTAATTTTTGTGTTATCGTTACTTTAGTCGGTTGCTGAGGTAATTGATGTACGAGAAGAAGCAAAAAGCTAAGTCCGATTGGCTACGTGTCACGTGACCACGTCCCTCCAACAGTGCACAGGTACCGCAGGAATCGACTCGTTACAAGAAGGCCAATAACATGGTTTGTGTAAGATGATTGTTAAAAAAACTCAAGGTCTCAAGATTTTAAGGTTCTTAAATGGTAATTATGGTAGCGGTTATTTTGGCACCACTAGTTACAAGGATTATTGGCAAGGCAAACCTTTGAACACTTTATTAATAATTATACACTACTGCTGAAAATAATGAATAATGTATGATTATCATGATTATGTTAATGCGTAGATGAAGATAAATAAGGTTAAACAGACATTAAACTTTAATTACTTATTAAGGTGCTTATTATAGTTATTTAAGCTTTGTCATCCATCAATTTGAGGCAGTCTTACCAATGCATTAATGATTTTTAACAGCTAATATTATTTATTCAGTAACTGCAGGAGATATTATTCGTGCAATAATTATTATTTAAAAAGCGTGCTTTTATGTAAGTCTTACTGTAGCTCTGTCGCAACTGGACGTTTGCGTCGAGTCCATATTTCGAAGGCCGAAACCCATGTCGGTAGGCTGAATAACAGACATACTCAGTTCATGTATGTTTTGTAATATTTCATGTCAAACCCATGAGGACGGTAAACGGGTTAAGCTAAATGTTAGGTTATGGATGAAAAGTACCCTATATTGTTAAAAAAGTTTATTAAATTAAGAAAAAATATTTAACTGAATGAAAATGCTTTGAAAAAAATAATTAAAAAAGTTGCTTCCTTAAGTGGGCAATCGAACCAATACAGACGAGCAAAAAAGTGTTTTCTGTTCATTTAAGCCTACAGTCAAAAAATATTTTCTTATTACTAAAATGGAGAATGTTAATAGTATGCCAAATGGGTAAAAGTTTGTTACAGTAAAGCTTGTATGTATACAAATACACATTGATGTAGTCAAAAATACCTATTATTTTTAATTTTACAGGCATTTATACTTACGATAAATATCGAGTCCCGCTAACAGTCACGTGACCGCATGTGACGTCAATTTACAAAGCTCCGCTTAGTAGCGTCGCCAGACACCGTGCTGATGAGAGCGCGAGCGGACTGAGCGAGTGTTGTGAGATGATGATGATACATGTCCCGCTAACAGTCACATGCGGTCACGTGACTGTTAGCGGGACATGTATAAATGCCATTAATGGCCAATTTGCAAAAATAAATGACTTTGACTTTGACCGTCACACGTTTACTTCTATAAATCGGAAACTAATTGTCGTATCGAAGTAATTCTTTCACTAGTTTTTTATTTATTTTTGACACAGAAAATGGAGAGCTAATATTCAAAATTAGTTAACATTCTTCATTAAATGTCGTCAATATTGATGGTACTTTTCATTCGGAGCCCCGATTTACCTTAAAAGTTTATTTGAGTACATAGGAAGCACCTGAAGCCTAATTGCCTTTTTTACCTTTAAAATGTACACCGGTAAACAAAAACGTATAGCTCGAATGATAACTGAGTTTTAATTAAATGATAATACAAAAAATTAGTCGGTAGACTGGGTAAGTTGAAACACCAAAATATGTGTGTACAAGTTTGCCTCAAAATAATGCCATTGGACTCTAATCATTATCTTTTGAATTTAATTTTATTGGTAATTACTTTCTGATTGACACAACAAGGTATAAAACGTTGATTAATTATAAGATTTCATGTTTGCCTTGTATTCAGTTTTTGGAGGTTCTAAAAGTTTTGTGACAAACTTGTACGAGTAATGATCGATCATAAATAACACTTCTTAAGGCTTGACAGTAAACGGGTTGTTTCATTTGTATACTTACATGCGCGTTGTAATCTATAGGAATATCAACATACATAGTTAGCTTTTTTTTTAGAAAAATTAAAGTGTACATAGTATTTCCGTTTGGTCGCGCATTTTATATATCGTCTATATTAAGCTTGACTGTACTTATGCAAGCAGAATTTAGTTTTACAATTCCAACAACGTTTACTGGCAAGCCGCGTTTCTCGGTTAAGCAGCGTGTACACCTATAAAGCTCCATATAGATAGTGCTCTTGGCAACACTAGAGTACGTACCGGTCCGCCGGAGTCCGTGGCCTGGTAGAGCTGCCACAATAATATGTAATTAATGACATGCGCGGCACTGCCTTGTCGTGCTTTATGCCACTATGTGAGCAAGAGGTGTGAGTGGTTCCCAATTGTACAGTGCCAGGATACAACTAATTACCCTTTCGTTAAGAAGCAGAACGGTATAACAAATGCTAATGCTTAGTAACAAATGACGGTGGTTATTTTTGATGAAAGGAGATTGACCAAGTGACTAAGGGATTTAGTATCGCTGTAAACATTTTTTTTTTGGGTACGACTTTGATAAGAAATGACTCAAATTTGCTAGATTTTTTTAAATTGCGATATAAGTGTTATACTATTTTGGAATTGCCATAGCATAAGGAAGTTTTTAATGGTATTTGTTCATTATGTTTGATATAAAAAAAATTCACGGTTGCTGCTCAAATTCAAAACCATTTTCTTTGGGTAAAAAATAAATGAGATTGACTATCCATTGTCGTTATTTCACACTATTTATCGACTGGATAATGATTGTTTCATAATAAACAACTATTGCCCGAGGCGTAGGCTTACAAAAAATAAAATAAAGAGCTTTATAAAAAAAACTCCGATACAAACTTTATGAAAAATTGGTGATATTTAAAAAAAATACTAACATTGGTCATACTCAAAACTGAAAAAATTTTTCTATGGACATGTTAGGCTTGTTCGATGCGTCTTAGGCACATCTATCTCCGGTGTCACTGTGACGTGCTAATTTTGGAACACCCTGTATAAGGGTATTCTAAGATTAATCAAATAATCGTTTTAAATCAAATATGAAATAGCAAAACTATACACATTTTGATCAAGTGCCAGAGTGCAAGCAATACAGTCTTTTTATTTCATCAGTTTTTTTATCCGGGGTAGTGATTTATTCTTATTATTCCTAAAGAACATTATAATTTAAAACAGGAATTATAGCAGTCGTAACTAGTGACACAATTCTAATTTTAGCGATACCGCCCGTGGTCAATCTCCTTTAAATAAAGTATCTGACGTTTGTTGTGACTTGTGATGATTTCAGTCTTATTAATTGGCTAGCTAACATTTATTATACACAATCCACTGCTATCACTAACATCAGTACACTTTCGTAAAAGGCATTTCCAAAATTTGGGAAAGCCTAATTATACAATAAATATTTACAAATAAACGACAGCATACTGATCAATTTGTGCATTTTATCCACAAAAATGATTTAAAGCCGACTTGCGCAGATCATTACATAACTTTATAAATAATGTCAATATCTACCTAATATTTCTTAAATTCTCATGTATCTTGGAGCTATTTTTGGCAAACGAACATAAAATAAAACAAACGCATTTTGTGTGATAGTCGTTTGACGCAACGTGTAACATATGATGATGAGTTGCATATTTCCAAATGAAATGAAGCTATATTTCCGACAAGTGAAAAATATTATGCATGCATAGAGCAGTTATTTCAGTTTCTAGCAAAATATTGAACAAGCGCAAAAAACAGTAAATATGGATAGCAGAAATTAAAGGCAACGATAGCGCTATTTTTTCTATAGCAAAAGCTAAATGTTTTGAATAAAATAAGAGTGTATAAAAAATCTCCATAGCACGTCTAAAAAAATGTGCAAAAAGCTTTTCAACCGTTATAAAATAAGTTAGTTAAAAAAATAACAGTAGTGAAATAATACTTACACTTCTCACATCACGATAGGGAAGAGCTTCATTTTCATCATTTTGGCTTTGTCTGTAAAAAAATATGAAAAAATATGACGTACTCACACATGTGCACGCCTCAACAAGAAATCTTAGCAAAATAAGAGTACTGAGAGTCGGGGATGCCGAATACTGCCGATGTCAGTTTTCGGTCAACGCTTTGTTTTCATTTCTATTGTTTTCAGTTTGTGCGGTTTTTAATCAACTTTATAAGACAACCCTAACGCTTCATTGACGTCCAGCTAGTAGAAACATAAAAATTAAAGATTAAAAAGGAAAAGTTTTGTCTAAAATTACACACATAGACACTACGAAAAAATTTTGAGATATTAGTGCGGGTGTAAAAGAGAACGATATAAGGGCTTAACAGTTTTTTTATTTAGCCTTTTTTATACATACACAAACCCATAGAAAAAATGGTTTGTTTTCAAGGGAATCTATTAATATATTATGGAAGGGAATTTAGTCGTTTTAATGTCTTCAAAACGACAAATTCTTGGTGTAAACATTAGGTTTAAAAAAAATCTTTATCATGGTATTCCATGATAAAGATTTTTTAACAGTATAATGTTGTATGTTTGTGTACGTAGTACGTACCCGGTGGGTATGCGCAGGTTGGCCAGCAGTAGCAATCACGATCAGCGACGTGATGATAAGCATGGCTTGCCGCGCTTCGGAGACCGTGTTGCGTATGGTGAGCGCCAATGATAATATATTATTGTATGTTTGCGTACGTACCCAGTAGGTATGCGCAAGTAGGCGAGCGCGTGCGACGCGGCCCCGCCTTGCAGCACGACGGTAGCGATCACGATCAGCGACGTGGTGGTCAGCATGGCTTGCCGCACTTCCGACACCGTGTTGCGGATGGCTATCGTGAATGATATATTATTGTACTTTGCGTACGTACCCGGTAGGTATGCGCAAGTAGGCCAGCGCGTGCGACGCGGCCCCGCCTTGCAGCACGACGGTAGCGATCACGATCAGCGACGTGGTGGTCAGCATGGCTTGCCGCGCTTCCGACACCGTGTTGCGGATGGCTAGCGCGAATGACATGGCTCCGCGGAGACCTAGGCACATAGATACGTTTAAAAAAAAAAGAATGTACATTGGTTAGATCAAAGGTTAGATAAAGCACATAACAGAACGACGGTAGACCACACGAGATGGCGACGCCAAGTCCTGGGTGCTCGCCTCTCCGCTACGGAGGTCGTCAAATCATTAATAGCATATCAGAATAAAACTAGCTAATTGCGAGTGCTCGGAGGGTTTTGATCCTTTTTGTTCATTTAGCACAGGATACAGACGAAGTTTTACTTTGACTGTTTTACTTTAGTTAGATTAAGAACTGTAATCACAACAACCCTTTTTTGGAATTAGCGTAAAAATATCATTCAGATCAAAACTCATTCTACTATAGAATGGTACTAAATGAAATTTATATTATCACGAAAAACTTACCAGAAAAGAAAAGCATGTGCTGGAAATTCATCGGTATAGGTGGTTTACGTCCTAAATTTAGAAGGAACGATAGAGGATAGATGTTCACAGCTCGGCCCAGGGTTGAAGTGATCTGATGCACTAGATAAGAAATATTATTTGCATAGCAACATCAAAAGACTATTGTGTAAAACTACTTCTTTCATTAATACAAAATAATCGATTTATTTTAACGGAAAAATAGTTATGAAACTCAGTTCTGATAACGTGTCAGCCTTGGCACTAAATTTGTTACAGTTAAGCTATTCCATGTGAACAAATAATTTATCTTGACTGACTTAAAAATATGTGAATGTAAATACTCGTACTTATATCTTTTTGATTTATTCTTTTATAAGCACATTTAACTATATTTTTATTGAGACTACAATTAAATTGAACTGCACTGTCTTTTATTTGGCAAAAATAATAATGAAAGATTCTATGTTTGTTATCATACTTCGCCAGTTCAGAAGCACGACATACACATACGAAGGAAGCGAGACAACGCTATAGAAGTAAGGGAGATAGGAAAAGACGAGACGTTGTCAAGTGGATAGGTAATTCAATGCTGTTTTTCTTTGTAATCTATTGCAAGAGTGCCCTCAACAAAAAAGTTTTTTAACGTGAATTTCAGTTATAAAAGGATACAAATCCAGCGATGATGAACCACGGGTCGAAGTGATGTTTCGGGAAGGTGAACATCGAGACGCCTATGTAGGTGAATATGAAGTTCTCAGCCAAGAAGTTCAGCAGTTCGAACAGTTGTTTGGTGCGGTTACGCGAGTCCGAAGATAAGTTGTTGTACGTGTAATGCGCCTGGCATATTCCGCAAAAGAGTACTGCTACTACGCCTGTAATAAAAACCAAACTAGTTTAGTATGTTCCCTGGTGAACAAATTTCCGCTCAGTAAGAAAAAGAAAATCTTTAAAATTAAAATTTGTTTAAACTAAGTGAAACATTGTTATACTCTATGGTTTATCGAAGAGTTTACTTGTTATCATTACGTAATACTACATTACGATTAATTAATAATACAGGATGAAGATTATAAAAATCCAGTCCAGTAGATATTAAGTTTACTCATAATTCATTTAATATAACGATGATAGATAGATATAAAATAATAATTGTCGCGAATTGTAGGAGATTGTGCAATGTGCATGCAATGAAGGAACGCAAGGTCGCTAACTTGTCTTGGACTAAGTGCAAGGTCGGTCGAGCAATAATTTTTAGTAACCCGCTCATTATGATTTATATACTCGATAAAAAGTCGCGATATCTGGCGCAGGTTTTGGGCCAGATAGTCAATTACAATAAATTATTATTCTACTCTACATACATGTGTTTTTATTTGCATAAAACCAGTATAGATTATAGCGGCACGGATGTTGAGCGCTGGGTGAAAGTTGCTCAGAAGACCATTACGATTACGTGATTGGCTAGTCGTGCGACACGCCTGCACCGCCGGCTGGGATTGGTTGTTAGCTCCATGCATACGCGTCTCTGATACGATGATCATCTCGTAAGATGCGCAAAGCGATCCCCACACTTTGCCTCAGCGCTCAACATCGGTGCTGCGTACTGTATACCTTGTCTTGTTTCTATTTACGCTTGACCATGATACGGCTAGGTAAGTTAAAGGAGACTGTACACTCTCGTCGAGGGACCGCGAGGCTTGACGAGTGCGAGAAGGTACATGTTACACTATCTTGGCCTCGCTATGTCTCGCCTAGCCTCGTATGCTCTCCACTCAGAGTCGGTATTTTGTGCGCGAGTCAAAGGGCCTCGCTTGCCCTCGCGAGTGCATTACTGTACACTCTCGCTCTCAGTTTGGCACAAGCATTCTAATCGGGTAGACGATTTTCTAATTTGGGACATGAGTGGGATGCATTTGTTTTGGGACGTTTGTATAGTGTAAAAATCACGTAATTGTAGTAATTGATAGCGCGTCTGCGCATATGGCATCCGCCACCGCAACTGAGAAGGCGTCCATCTTCTCGAACCGTATACTGAATAAATATAAGAGTGTACAGGGCACTCATCACTCGCGAGAGCACTCGCGCGAGACATGGCGAGAGCACTCGCTGGAGAATGTTTAGACGCCGTTAAATTTTGAGCGATTTCCACCATGCCTCCGTAACCCCAGGGCAATAAGAACTAGTGTTATCTTAATGTGGAGGTTTTGGCTCACCGTCTATATAGGAAGTGGTATATAGCCGTAAATGTATTTTAAAAAATCTAGACAAATTAACGTGCTGAGATTCGAAGTAACGATTCGTAATCTGTAGCGGGTTTGAAGCTATCATATTATATGGACAAGACCAGTGTAATGGGTTACAAAAATTACAATTTGTACTGGTCATATCCATAATAATGTTGTAATAGCAACTACAAATCCACTCACTATTATTCAGCTGTTTTATTTATATACTATGGGACCATAAACTAATTGCTCCATGCGTCATTGTCGGTAAGGCAGACGATAACTTAAATAATCTGAATTCGATGTTAGTCTTAAAGAAAGTTGTTTTGTGGCAGTAGCTGATTACGTATTTCCAAGAATAACACAATTTACACATACCTCATAATAGATACAACAGCAGTTACATTGGTTATGATGATGCACATCAATTTATAGTAGGTATCATAAGAAATCATTGATTTATTAAATGGTGTATTACATACCTGTAAGTTCGCATACTTCGGCAATGAGGAAAGATCCGTAGGACATGAGAACGAACAGCGCAGACTCCAGCAGAGGCCATTCGCGCACGTGGGTGAACTTCGTCATGTACACCGTGGTTAAGGAAATTATATTGCACTATTGAATAAATTGTGGTCGAAACCACTCAAAATACAAAAACATCAAACGAGTTTAGTGGGGTATTCCCCAAAGAACTATAATAGTGCGGTTAAACATCGCGGCTGATATCTGGCGTAGTTAATAAATACTCTAAAAGTCTAAACTATGGTTTAGGGACACATGGAATTATCAGCGGTCATCTTCAATGTTTTTTAAAAATAAACTAAATTTTTCCGCGACTTCGTCTGCGTAGGTTTCAGAATAAAGCCAAAGTGGCATCATCCCACGGAAACAAAAATGGGGTAAAAATTACCCAATGTGTAAGGGGATCAATCAAAATCTAACACTGGCTAGCCATAGTGATTAGCAATCCAAATAAAAAAAAAAATAGCCACCGATGATCATCTTGAGAAGGTTCGGCAATGAGTCAGAATAACTTTATTGTTGCGACCATGAACTCTTTGGATAAGTTAATAATGCTATTAAAAAGGATATCAATGCCGTCAGACAGCCCATAAAAGCACCGACGAGGAGAGAAAGGCTGAATATCCCGATGAAATCTCCTATTGCACCTAAGAACGCAGTAATCTCAAAGCCACCGTCGTTCGAGTACCTCTTCTCATAGTTTTGAATGGCTCTGCAAAAACAATTGTCACATCTCATGTATGTTCTAAATTTGATATCTCATAATAACCAAAGCTATTATAACAATAGGTTTTCCTTTTAAAAGCAAACAGGATGATTTAATTTACTGATTTTACCGGTTTAAAAATAGTATCTAAAATAAACAGCCATTGCTGATTTTAGCTGCCTTAATACTTTAGAACTTAAAAGACACATTCATTTAGATAGTTAAAATCGCGTTTAAATGGAAGACGACGGAGTCTAGATTATAAACAGATTAGATAAGCATCATATCGGTGATCAAGAGAGCAATCAAACTTTTAATTTTCTTCTGTAACTATTTGTTATCGTTATTATTTAAAAAATATCTTAAACTCTACACATAAGGATAATATCTACTTTTGTTCTTGCCCTCAAAAATAAAGTAATGAGTCATGCCATGCCATCATTACATCGTTCCACGGGCGGCGAAGATAATAATGCAAATATGTATGTAATTACCCGCTCAGTACTAAAGCCACCGCATCGTTGAGGACGCTCTCGCCGAATATCATGGCATACAAGTTGACATCAACCTTTAAATAAATTACATATCATTATTAGATTATACCACCATGATCATTAGCAAATACTAAGAATATACGTTACACAGAGACTTAAAAACATAATAGATTTTTTTTGTTAGTGCACCAAAAAAAGTTATAGCAAGTAAATAAAAAATAATAAATAGAGTAGAGTCAATTCTGGGGCCAAACATATTTATGATGGGTCCTTTTTGAGACTGCAAATTGCTGAATGCAGGTATGCATTTTTTGGGTCCACCAAGGCTAACAAGTTTTAAGTTAGATAAAATATTTATGAATAACAAGTAATCTAAAAATAACTTACTTTAAGCTGTGAAAAAATCGCTAATACAGTTAAAGGATCGGTGGGTGAGATCAATGCACCAAAGTATAGGGTGTCTAAGAAGGTGAAGCTGGCAGCAAGCGATGCTGGCATGAGCTGCACGCAGCCATACATGAGAGATCCGATCACAAGCGCAGAGAGTGCTGTTCCCACCATAGCGAATGTTAAAATTGCACCTAAGTTACGGAAGAAATATTTCTGAAATAAAATATTATTAATCATGATTAACTTTACTGTAATTTTTATATTAAAAAAAGAAAATAAAGAGAATAAAAGACCTAGGCATGATGCTCTATTGCGGATTGCCACTCTCTTAGCTTAATTTAAAACTCTTTCTGTTTGATTTTCACTGTTATTTTAATAATATTTTACTATAAATCATAGACAAAATAAATAATTATTTTTATATAAATTAAAGAATTCTGCTTTTGTTTGGTTTTTTCTAAAATTGCCCATGACTGCCACAATGAAGTTCTTACTTAAAGATCTCCTTTTTTGGCCTTCTTTCTTTTAGAAGATTAAGAGATAGGTGTCAAAAAAGGTTTACTTGGCAGCCGGACAAAATTGTAAAATTATTATTTCGATATAAATACAATTATTCATTTAATTACTAGGATACAAAGTAACTAAATAGAATACTTACTCTTTTAAGACAGTACCCAGCATGGAATATAATGGGTGGTAGGATAATGTTGAAAAATATTTCGGGATCAAATGTAGCTTTCAGATCTATTTCATTTTGTTCTATATTTACTATTTCACCCCTAAAGCTATAAGCATAGGTCTTGTTAGGCACTGGGATATCTGCAACCGAATTAATGTGCAATTAAAGCAAAATACATTAATTAAAACACTACAACTACTAAGCTAAGTTATATCTCACTAGATAATGATATCAATAATTTATTTACCCATATTTTTTTTATCCCATGGGACAAAATAAAACTAAATTGATGCACAAGTTTAGTTTGGGAAAAGTGTGACAATAAATTTATCTTTGATGCTAACTAGTGCTGTTGGCATTGGCACCCATACTCAAGTGGGACTGAGGACTAAATTTTTGGATATCTTGTCTTACATATTAAAGGGTGATTCTCAGTATACTTTCACTACTTACTACATTCAAACATTAACTCCTGTGCTAACTTAATTTCTCACAGTGTTAAAAGGGCTTAACACAAAAATACTAATGACTTACCTCCAGATGATACTTGTATCTTATCGGGGAAGTGAAAGCGTAAGACATCAGGTGGTACAGAATCATTGTACTTGGTGTCTGGAGCAGGGTGAACATCAATGTGTGTGACCTGGTTCGTTCGGCCGGCATACCGAATAATAGCTCCAACAATAAGGCCTACAAGATTAATTATTATGCAGAAGAAAATAAGAATAGTAGACAATTTTTTGTGCATTTGTAATTTCGATTATCTTCAATACTAATATATGTTATATGGTTAGCATGATGGCATATGGATTTGGATCCAATATAAATAAATAGGTTTCAGCATTTAGATGTTATGGAGAAATAAACAAACTGACAAAAATACATTAGCTCTAAAAACATAACACTCTTTTTTTAAAAGGGCAGCCAAATAATACCACAACAAGTTTGAGTTCACATTTTGGCAACAACATACTTTTGATGTTAAACAACATGAATTGATGTAGGTATTTAGTCTTAAATTAAAAGGAAAAGTTACATGTATTTTCGAATTAACAATAGGCCCGGTTTCTTTTAGGCTCAATTAACCTAGTAAGTGGAATACTTGCTAAAAAGATTTGGTAACAAACGAAAAAGTGTTGAAGAGTTGTGATGGAAAGTAAGAAATTAATTTTGCTTTACAGTGACTTTAAATATAAGTTTTCAACCAACAAAACTAATTGTATTATAACATCATAAAACTCAAGGTCTCAGCTATTAACAGATCACATGTTTATCCCTATTGGTTTCATGCAATGTTGAGTATCATAACTTTGTTCTTTAAAGGTGGGGAGTGTAATAGGTACCTGCTTCATTTCTAAGGATGTCACTTACCATATATAACTGCCAATCCCGTTTCATGAAGCCAGCTTACCCGTCGATGTTTAAATACCCATATAGTAAGAACAGTCAGGGTAAGGAGACAAGTGTATATGAGAAGATTTAAACTGTCGATACGATGTAGCAGTGTCGCTTTAGCGTCTAAAGCGATGTCTGTGCCCGACGCATGGCAAAATATCACAAAATGTAATAAGACACCAAGGAAAATAATGGAATTCATGCTTGCTTATACTTCGCAATACGTACAATAAAAATAAAACAGTTCACATCACAGCGTAATGACGCGATTGTAAAACTACACTTCTGCAAAATAGTTAATATTTATTGCTACATCCATGGATAAATATTTTAAATTACGTTGATGTTTGATAATTTCAGTGATTCGATTAACTTTTCATGAAAATATAAAATACTCAATACTTCTTGTAACAGTACAAACGTGTGAACTAAAGAGTGGTATTTTGACACCTTGTTTATCTTTGTCTTTTCAATCCCAAGCGGCTTGTGTAAAAAAGAGATAGAATATATTACACTGTCCTTTTGGAATGAGACGGATTATACAAAGATAATAAACGTCATTTGTCATTTCAAACGTCAGTCTATCAACTTGCAAAGGAATAAAATATTATTCAGCCGTGTAAGAAAGCGTTGTCAATAAATAAAAAAATCGGCACATTAAGCACATATACATTATACATTATTATTATCTTTAAGAAAGAGCAAAAAATCACGTTTGTTGTATGGGAGCCACCTTATTTTTTTTTATATTTGAGTTGATTGAATGAAAGGTTAATTCCGGTTTACGATTTATGACGTATAAAAAAAACTACTTACTAGATCTCGTTCAAAGTAATTTTCGGTTGCTTATTTTAGAAGTTGGGGGGACGCACATATCTCGCGCAAACTATTCAGTTTAGAAAAAAAATTAACTAGAAACCTCAATATAATTTTTGAAGACCACTATCCATAGATACACCACACGTATGGGTTTGATTTTTTCTATTTTTGTGTGTATTAAAAATCTTAATGCGGTTCACAGAATACATCTACTTACCAAGTTTGAACAGTATAGTTCTTATAGTTTCGGATAAAAGTGGCTGTGACATACGGACGGACAGACAGACAGACAGACATGACGAATCCACTATGGTTCCGTTTTTTGCCATTTGGCTACGGAACCCTAACAATGTACCAATACTTCCAATACTACTACGAATAGACTTAGGATTCGCTATAACTATGACTACGACAAACTATTATACAAAGACATTTCTTTGACAAACTATAATAGGTGACATCACCTTGTCATCTAAATTTATTCCCAAATACAATAGGTACCTTTGTTTTTTCCTAAAGGCATTGCAAATACAATACTCCTCTGTATGGACTCTGGAGGACAAGTTGATGCCATTTTTACTGATTATAGTAAAGCCCATAGACTTAGCATGCGCTACGTTCTATATCTATGGTAAAGCCTTTGATCGGATTGACCATTTAATACTATTACGGAAGCTTCTCCTTGCAGGAATTCACGGTAATTACCTTATACATTGAAAATCGTTCCCAAGCTGTGGTACTGAATGGATTCTCTTCTTGTTGGAGCAGTATACCCTCAGATGTCCCACAGGGCTCTTTACTAGGGCCCTTGTATTTTAATATCTTCATAAATTATGTTAGCATCTGCTTCAAGCATTTTAAGCATTCTTCTATAAGCAGACGATATGAAGATATTTATAAGTATGAATGGTCTTGATGACTGATGGCTTCTTCAGGAGGATCTGAATAGGTTTGAGCAGTACTGCTCTTTTTAAATAGGTTAGATTTGAATGTAGCTAAATATAATTTTAATAATTCACTTGCAAAAAGAAACCCCTATGCAGTAAATACATGCATTAGGGGACATGAACTAAAAAAATTTTTGATAGAAAATTGTGCTTTAAATTGCGATGGAAACTTACATTATTTAAGTCTTTATATTCTCCGTTTATAACTTTAGGGCAGGATGCCCCGGATGGATTCCCTTTGGCAACGTATGTTCTATTAGTCGAAGTTAAGAATTAAAAACCTAGTTCTGGACATAGACTATGCAACGATACCCTTGACTACACTCCCTCCGCGCCTCCGGCTTTTAAATTACAGTCTAGTATTGGGCAGACAAGTACCACGGCAAAGGACCACGCGAGTCGGGTTTCCCAAATCGTTTTGTATGTCAACTTGGTTTTATTTTGTTTTAAACTTTATGCCCGCTTATGGCTTTTTACAGAAAATCCTAATAATCTAGAATCATAAATAAAAGGATACATACATTTGAAGTATATGTGTATAAATGCTCTGATTCGGATTTTGAACTTTTTTTTATATATAGTGTATATTCGGAATATTACAACTTATGTTAAAAGATATTTAGAACAAATATATTTACTAACAAAATTATGAAATTTTGTCTTTGAAAAATTATGACTAAATAACTTTCAGACAAATGACTATTAGTCAATGTGATTGATTCGGAGATTATTATTATGACAAGTGATGATTCTGAGAACTTTGCTATGGGTTATGATTTTCGACCAAAAAAAATTATGAAAAACAATGGGATCCCTAAACAACGCATTTTTTTCTGTTATACTTACATAATGCGAAAACATGTAATGCTGCATGCTATCCCTGTCCCTATTACTGAGGCTCCGCTGTCCGTCTGTCTGTCCGTCTGTCTGTTTGTCTGCATGTCTGCATGTCTGTATGTCCGTCTGTCCGTCTGTGTCCGTCTGTCCATCTGTCCGTCTGTGTTCGTCTGTCCATCTGTCCGTCCGTCCGTCCGTCCGTCCGTCCGTCCGTCCGTCCGTCCGTCTGTCCGTCCGTCCGTCCGTCCGTCTGTCCGTCTGTCCGTCTGTCCGTCTGTCCGTCTGTCCGTCTGTCCGTCTGTCCGTCTGTCCGTCTGTCCGTCTGTCCGTCTGTCCGTCTGTCCGTCTGTCCGACAAAGAGATTTTCTTACTCATGCCAAACAAAGAGATGAAAGAATGTTTAAATACTTTTAAGATAACATTTTAAGAAAAGGTTGAGGTATAATTTAATTACGTCATTATTACAAAACTGTAGCAAAAATATGGCATTTTCGGTAAAGCCGGTCGATGCGTCTACCCGGTATAGATATACTAAAAATTAAGTCGTGTTTTGATCAACTTTTTTCGTGCACAATTATGTGATCGTTGAAACTGGTTGGCCAAGGTTATAGGTTGCAGGATTACACGGTTCAGAAAACTTTTAGTTCTATTTCAATGTCATTGTATGTATTATTAAAATGTCTTTGTATTTAAATAGATATTAAATTATTAATATTTAAATTTATGTCAGTTTGTTTATTATAAGGTTTCTTCAATGAAATATCATTTCTATTATTTCTATATATTAAGTTCTCGATTCACAGTATAGTAAAAAAAAGTATCAATAAACTAGATTATTATATTAGCAATTTCATCATCATCCATCATTTCAGCAATAGGACGTCCACTGCTAAAATATTAAAAGCCTCCCCCAGTGATTTCCAGATTGACCGGTTGGAAACGGCCGGTCTGCATTGCATCCAGCGGCTTCCTGCAATCGTCGTCTGTCCGTCCACCTTGTGGGTTGACGTCGCACGGTGCGTTTGCCGGTAGGTACTTACCTACGTGGCCTTCATTCCAGCCAGCCAGAACCTTTCTGCCAGTGCACTGGTTCGATAGTCGCAGTGTTCATACAAACAGACAAAAAACAATTTCTAAAACGAACTTCTTATAAATATTTTTATACCAGTTTATGGTTGTATTCTATTTTAACATAACTCAAATACTTACAACTACTTTCTAATAAAAGAATGATAAGTTCAGCGTAAGTAGCTGCTATTGGGTGTATGGGAAAGGGGAAAGGTTAATGTACTTTCCAAAAGAAAGTTAAATAATACAATGTAAAATTGAACAGTGGTTATAGAATAGAATAGTAGAACATTTATTCATAACTATGCATACAATATCATTAATTTGAATAAATTATGACAGTGTTATTTCGACTGAAAAAGGTCTCTATTACGTGTCTTCTCGTTAACTGTGTTACACTACGTAGAAGAAATACTGGCTCACTTATGCCCCCCCAAGAAGTATCGCTTTTTTATATTCGCTCCTTACATGAAACATATATAATATAAAATCCTTAAATATTAAATTGCCTTTCAGTATCAAAAAAGTAAAACAACTTTTTTCAATGAAATTATTATTTTATCAATCAAAGTATGTGCCGTTGTGATCGATAAATTCCGCCATTTTATAGGCAGATCATTGATCTCCTTGGAAAAACAATCCTGGGAGCGAGAGCTATGTCGAGAGTCTATAACTGTTTGAAGGTTCGGTTTTGACTGCCTCATCGGATTTGAATTTTTTCCTTGTAAAAAGGTATCCAAATTAAAAAAAAAGTGGTAATTGATTGGGGCAAGATCTGGAGAGTATGGTGGGTGACATAGTGGAGTACTGCACTTCAAAAGTTCAAACGGTCGCGAAGTTAGAGAAGCTGCGAGTGGAACCTCTGCGTTACCCCATATTCTCCCTCCAGATCGTGTGGTCTAGCGTTATCCTGAAGGAGCAGTGGGCTAGGCTGGCTATTCACCAGTCTCGGTTGTTTAGTGGCGAGCTTTTCCATCAGTTTGCAATTGTTGGTAATACAAGTCTGCAGTAATTGTCTGGTCTGATCTCAAGAAGCTGTAGTGGATAACACGAGCACTGGTCCCCCAAACACGAACCAGAATCTTCTTTTTGGTCAGTTTTCGCTTAGGGCAAGGTTTTGCCGGTTCTCCAGGGTTAAGCTATTGTGATGATCGTTTCCTATCTATTTTTCATCACGATACGGTTCAAAATCCCCTCATTTTTGTGACGATTGAGCAAAGAAACACAGCAAGCGACGCGTGTTTGTTGGTTTGCTTCAGTCAATTCGTGCGGTAGTGGTACCCACTTTTCGATTTTTTTACTTTTGCAATTTAGTGCAAATGGATAAGTATCGTTTTGTCACTTACGCCGAAGGCTGTTGCTAATTCAAAAGTGGTTTAAAAAAAAAGTGGTTTTAGATGGATCCGCTTCCACTATCGCCTTTACTTCTATGTTATTTATTTGAGTATCGCGTAATAATCGCACCGTTCGTTCGTTAGGGGTGCCTAAGTCCGTACACTTCGTAAATTCTTCGAGTCGTTTCTGCAGCATTGGTGCCACGGTGGAACTCGTATTCGTAAATACCTTCCGCGAATTTTCAATTTGTCCATAATTGTTGTTATAGCAATGTTAAAGCTCAAACAAATGATGTGAAAACAAATGAAATACGAATTTTAAAACATAACTTTTCTGGCTTTATTTCGAAATAAATTTGAATTTGTAATTCCTACTCAACGCAACCTCACCAATAAATTTATATTATGTACTACAATACTACATCAATGGGCCTAACTAGCGTACCTTGTCCGCAGAAACGTCAGTCATTTCGTATTAATAAGTACTTTCCTATCACGCATGAATTTGTCGGGCTATGGGAGTAGTTATGACCAGAGCCAGGGGCGCTGCGTTTCGGGCGCTCTGCTAAATTGTATGAAGTTGTATAGAACGGATTATGTCAAGCGTCAGGCGCTCGTCGGTGGCTCGTCGGTCGCTCGAGGTGCTCTCCTCCTGGGTAGGGATGCCTGCCACCCGTCCGGGTTTCCCTGGATTTGTCCTAGTTTGGAGGGCGGTTTGTTATTTATTTTGTTTCATTTCTTTTCCTATTGCGTCTTGCTGATTTAATAATGTAAGCGTATTAGCGTAGTAAGTCTTTGTGCAGCACATATTCTATCTCCTCTCCTATTGGTTGTAATCGTTAATTTTTTTTGTAGCATACTTTAGGAAGTTTATTAAACGATTTGACGCTCTTACGAAAAACAGTTTTTGTTTTAGAAAACTACTTATTCTTTGATAATTGGTATTAAATTGACATAAAAGTCTCAGCTTTAAATGGATGACCATGATATCTTCATAGATGATTTTTTTTGGGTTATCTCTTGCCTTTTATCTGTATTAACAATATACCTAACATAAGTACAGTAGAAGTACACATGTTGATGGTTCAAAACTTAGTTCAAAAGTACGACGAAGTGTGGTCATAGTATCGCGTTTGACGTGCATATGACATTGATGACGTTTGGTTGCGTCCGCGCGGCGAAACTCAGCGCCCCAGGCGCGTGCCTCGGGCGCTTGTCATAACTACTCTTTATAACTTCGAAATTCGTGCATACATAAACAGAACCGGAAATCTTATTAATTACATTATTGTTCCATGTTAATAGTGTGCAAAACCCAGCAAGGGCAGAGCTTAAACTCATTGAATTACCTCAATACTATCTACATAGTATTTTAGTTTGGAAAGGAGGAACATTTTCTCGCGAGTTCGAGGTTGCTTTTAGAGCATAAGTTGTTCATTATCATAGACAGAAAACCCAGTCAAAGTTTCTAAAATTATTGAACGATTTCCTGGTGTACCTTTACCTATTACTTATAACGTGTTAAATAATAAACATAACTTAAAATGGCGTTGGAGTGGTTCTGCCGCTTAAATACACAACTTTTCTATTAAAAAAGAGCGAGTCGGACTCGCGCACGATGGGTTCCGTACCAATTTCTATAAAAACGGCAAAAAATTCACGTTAGTTGTATGGGAGCCCCCTTAAATATTTATTTTATTCTGTTTTTTAGTATTTGTTGTTATAGCGGTAACAGAAATACATCATCTGTGAAAATTTCAACTTTCTAGCTATCGCGGTTCATGAGATTCAGGCTGGTGACAGACGGGCAGACAGACAGACGGACAGCAGAGCCTTAGTAATAAGTTTCCGTTTTACCCCTTGGGTACGGAACCCAAAAATGTGGTAATTAAAAAAAAACTATTATTCTGTCGTTTATTGAGTCGCAACTTTTAAGTAAGTAGGTTTTTTTTTTTTTTTTTTTATTTGAGGTGGGCTTACTCTTGACCCCAATCTTGCTCTAGAGCATAGATGGGATCTACGATAGAGCGAGCTTGCCCAGAAGATGCCTATTCACTCTGGACTTAAAGAGAGTCAGGTTATATGCACTCGGAAATACAGACGCAGGCAGGGAATTCCAATCCTTAGCTGTGCGCATTATAAAAGATGATGAGAAGCGCTTAGTGCGGGTTATGGGTATATCAACTAAGAACGGATGGTAGCCGGCCGTGCGTCTGGATGTCCGATGGAAGAAAGGTGACGGTGGTATGAGTTCATGCAGCTCATGAGCACACTCTCCGAAGTACAATCTATAGAAGACCGATAGGCAAGCAACCTTGCGGCGGTGAGCCAGGCTGTGCAGCTTGGACGCCACCAGTTTTTTATCGCCTATTATTCTCTTGGCTCTGCGTTCCTCCGAGTCAAGTGCAGCAAGTTGGTATTTCGCCGAGCCATCCCAAAGGTGGCAGCAGTACTCCATGCAAGATCGGACTTGGGCTTTGTAAAGAGTTAAAAGCTGTCCAGGCGTGAAGTACCGCTTGACTTTATTCAGGACGCCCAACTTTCTAGCTGCAATTTGAGCCTTAGATTCGATGGTGGTGCCAAAGTTGAGGTCAGAGGACAACTCCATGCCAAGAATTTGTAGAGTGCCGGTCACTGGAACAGATGTACCTCGGAAAGTAGGAGAAAGGGTGAAAGGACTCCTTTTTGTGGAAAAAAGACACGCCTGCGTTTTAGAGGCATTGAAGCTGACGAGATTGTCATCGCCCCACTGGGAGACGTTACTTAACGTCAGGCTCGTACGCTCAACCATGGCCTCTCTCAGTCTTTGGACCTCAACTCCACTGGCTCCTGCACTAGACAGATACTTCTCCGCGATAGTACTGTCATCTGCGTACCCAACAATACCTGAAGATAGCAGGTCATTGATGTGCAGCAGGAAAAGAGTCGCAGAGAGCACAGACCCCTGAGGAACTCCGGCGTCAATGGCCTTGAGGTCAGAGGAGCAGCCGTCAATGACTACTCGGATCGACCGTTCACTTAGGAAGTCAGCCACCCAGCTACAGAAGCCAGTGGGGATACCGTACGCTGGAAGCTTTCTCAGCAGACTCGCATGCCAAACCCTGTCGAAAGCCTTCGAAATATCCAGCGACACTGCGATTGCTTCGCCGTGGTTTTCGATGGCTTCGCCCCAGCAATGCGTTACATACACTAGAAGATCCCCAGTTGAACGTCCCCGGCGGAAGCCATATTGACGATCACTGAGAAGATCATTGTCTTCTAGGTATGAAAGCAGTTTGCAATTTAGAACTTTTTCCATAACCTTACAGAGTATGGAAGTGATGGCGATCGGTCTGTAGTTACTAGGGTCGGCACGGCCTTCTTGGGTACTGGTTGCACATTGGCAAGCTTCCAAGATTTTGGTACGATTTCTGTCGTGAGAGAGAGGCGGTACAGTCGCGTCAGTACGGGAGACAACTCAGGCGCACAATACCTCAGCACTCTTGCTGGTATGCCATCAGGACCACAGGCCTTGTTCACGTCTAGACCAAGAAGGGATCTACGGACCTCTTTGTTGTGCACTGTGATCTCTGGCATCAAAGAATCACATTGAGGCAAGGTGGGTGGACGTTTCGAGCCAGCGTCTAGACGTGAATTGCTTGCAAACAGATCGGCAAATAAATTTGCTTTCTCTGTTGCTGTGTGGGCAAGTGACCCATCAGGTTTCTGCATTGGAGGTAGTGTAGGAAGGCAGAAGTTAGATTCGACTGATTTCGACAGGGACCAGAACTGCTTACTACCCTGTGGGTAAGATGCAAGTTTCGCCCCAATACGGCTGACATGGTCGAACCTAGCTTTTCGCAGCACCCTTTTGCAAGACCTGGCGGCTGTATTATATGCTCTCTTCTTTGCTCGCACCTTTCGCGCTCGCGCTTTTTGATCTCGAGCTTTTACCCAAGCCTGGTAAGCTGACTGTTTACGAGCCTCAGCTCGAGCACAGTCCGCATTGTACCAAGGTCGGGCTTTGTAACCGAGCGGGATGTCGGAAAATGGAATGAAATATTCCATTCCCTGCCGGATAACAGCTGTGATCGCATCAGCGACGCATGAGGGGTCTTTCGAAGAGAAGCATAACTGCCGCCACGGGTATGATGCAAAGAAAGCTCGCATCTCGTCCCAGTCTGCTGACTCGTATCGCCATACTCTCCTCGTACCCCTAAGGGTGTAATCCGGAGGAGAGCAGATCGATACGGATTTCACTACACAGTGGTCGGACGATCCCAGTGGAGCCGAGACTGAAACCGAATGTCTGTGCGGATCAGTTGTCAGCAGTAGGTCCAGGCAATTGGGTGTATGATCAGCGATATCCGGTATTCGCGTCGCTTGTTCCACCAGCTGAGTGAGATCTAGCGCCAATGCTAGCTTGCGGGCCTCT
The DNA here is from genome assembly GCA_950371115.1 of Anania fuscalis. Classification (NCBI taxonomy): domain Eukaryota; kingdom Metazoa; phylum Arthropoda; class Insecta; order Lepidoptera; family Crambidae; genus Anania; species Anania fuscalis. The sequence goes on from OX493328.1 coordinate 16,093,336, forward strand.
CGCCCAGCATGGTCAGTTTTCTGGTATGGGAACAGCCACTCTTTGTGGTGGGCGTTGAAGTCCCCCAGAAAAACAAGCTCTGCTGTTGGATATCGCTGAAGTGCGGAGTCTGCCGCCTCAGCAAGGTATTCCATGAGCCGAGTCGTCTCCCGATCTCCACTGTGCGAACGGTAAACACTAGCGCAGAGAGATTTCTCTACCCCAGTGTCCACCAAAAGCCACAGCACAGGAAATTCAGACTTCTCAAAGCAACGGAGACGCTTACAGCAGATGTCATCGCGAACATACACACAGACCCCTGCACATTTCTTGAACTTATGTTCGAGAGTGTATCCAGGGTAGTTGAGGTATGCCACGTCCGACGGTGTTGCTATCTGCGTCTCCGTTAAGAAGAATAAGTGCGGCTTCTCGGTCTCCAGGTGGTGGTGGACCGGGTCGAGATTTGAGTGCAGACCTCGGATGTTGGTGAGGTGCACTTTGAGTGGGAGGAAGTGTCGCCGTTGTTTAAACTTTTTCTTCTTCATTTGTGTAGTCATTTTTTTAAGAGTTTTAGTGGGAGAAAGAAAAAATAAAGTCGAGGCGCTGCTTAGCAAACCCTACTCGTACTTTTCGGCTCAGCCGATCAGAGGGGAACTCGCTTGGAGACTGCGGGGACGCCCGAGCCCCCCCGATACCACTCCACCGGGTCCTCCCAACCAGTCGCCAACTGGCACGGTGGAGCATAACGGGATTTTTCGCAAGTTGGCGGGGCAGCCTTTACGCGTGGCTAGCGCGTAAGTCGGGCCCCCTACTGACTGCGGTCGGCCAACGGCTGGGACCGTGCCTCGGATCCCGCTACCCTCCAAAACGAGTTACCCGATACAGCATCGCCTAAAGACAGAGACCGGTTCCAACAGCGCAACTGACTTAGTTTCAAACCCCCAATGGCACTGGCACTCCCGCACACCGACGGAACACAGCAGGGCTGCTTGGCGCCGGACTCCGGCGGGATGGTGGTCGCGAGCCAGGCGGCCCCTTCAAGGGCCTACCACCGCCTTTGGGATCTTCTGCCGCCATCACAGATTATGATGACGTTGCCCGGGGTGGACCGCTAGGAGGTAGATCCCAACCACCCCAAAAACTAAATTAAAGGGTTTTTAAAAGTTAATTTGACCACATCACAATCATGCCTTGCTCTGATCCTAAGGGAAGGTAAGGTAGTCAAAGCACTTTTTTATAGAAATCAGAAAAAACACTGTACCACACCAGGCTCGTGGTGACACTAATAGAAAAAATCGTGTTCTACATTAAAACTACCGAGAATCGAACCCAGGAATCGAATCTCTTAGGATGGCAACGCCCAAAGTCATGTGTGCTCGCTACTCAATAAATAAAAACAGTTTAATGCAGAATCAAACTTTCTATCGTAATAGTATTTCAATCTTTTTAGTGTCTTGAGTTTTAGACCACTAACAAAACACTAGAAAGAAAGCCCTACCTATATTCCATAACCATTTGGTTTATAAACGATTGCTACTATAGTGATGGTACTATAGTAGGTACTCCGCTGCCTAAAGAACTTTTAAATAAGCCAGCCACGCTTTGGACAGCCCTACGAATAAATTATAGTACATGTACAGTCAACAGCACGTCTACCTACCCAAAAAGTCAAAAATTCTCCAATAGATTTTCGACTTTAAGCCAGATATAGAGATCATTTTCAAATGAGAAAATTCGACATTTTGTGGTAGGTCGACGAGCTGTTGTCCGTACATTCTTTTAAAAAAACTTTCGGGAATTGATGATTTGTTTATGGTTCCAAATTCATTTTTTTTTGTTGTTGTTAGATTGGCACAACTGTTTTCCATTTTGGCGCGGAGTTTGAGTTACATCTGATAATAAGATTAAATACAGTATTGTTTTTAGTTATACCTTAACTAGTGTGTACTTATTGCGAATTTTATAATGGACAAAAACATCGAACAAAGAGTTTGTCTTAAATTTTGCATCGCCAATGGGATTTCGTGTTCGGAGTCTCTGAAAATGATTCAGAAGGCTTACGGTAAATTTTATCAAAAACTTTAACAGACTTTATCAAAAACACGTATTTATGAGTTTAAAGCATTCAAAAGCGGTCGAGATGTGATGGAAAATTTGCCTCGCTCTGGTAGGCCATACGCAAAAGAATCGCTGAGGACATGCTAGAACGAGTCAATTCCGACCCAACATTCATAAAACGCATTGTTACTGGTGACGAGACGTGGGTTTACGAGTTTGACCAATGAGGATTTAAATACTACGTAATCAGTTTGACATGCAAACTAGTCAACAAGCTTCGGAGTAGCGCCTTCCAACTGAACCGAAACCACGAAACCGCGCCAAACACGATCGAAAGTCAAAGTTTTTTTTTTACTGTAGCGGTGTTGTGCACTCAGAATTCTTGCCAGAAGGTCAAACGATATAAAAGAGTATTATTTAAGCGTTATGCAGCGTTTAAGAGAGCAAATTAGACGAAAAAGGCCAGATTTGTGGAATGAAAATTCTTGGATTTTGCACCACGATAATGCGCCTTTCCCACAAGGCCATCACTGTGAACGAATTTTTGACCAAAAACTCAACAAAACCATCGAGCAGCCACCTTATTTACCAGATATGGCTCCAGCCGACTTCTTTCTTTTTCCTAAACTCAAATTACCAATTCGCGGCACCCGTTTCATTCGGTAGAAGACATAAAGGAGAATTCGCGGCGAGAACAGAACTCGATTCCGGAAAAAGCGTTTAAAAAATGTTTTGATGATTGGATTATTCGTTGGCGTAAGTGTATCGCTTCTGAAGGAGCATACTTTGAAGGTGATAAAATAAAATTGGATGAATAACTAACATTTTGTGTATTATTAATCTTTTCCCGGTACTTTCTTGACAGTAGTATGAATAATAGTTAGTTGCCCGTTCACGCATTTAGGTTTAGATCACCTATAAGGAAAACTGAGGTATTTTTTGTCATACTCTTAGTAGCAAACGGATTGACGCAATGTGAAATTACCATGGCACACTGCATCTATTAAATAATATTATTTCGCAAAACTGTTTAACTTGTTTACATAATTAGAACTATAATTAAGGGTGAGTACACTGCAGCAGTTCTGACACATTGTGGGTAGAGTTGTATGGGATAATTCCAATGACGAATTAGTAAATCCTTTCAACAAATACCATAGTCTAAAATGAAAATAAGTAAAGCCTGTTCTTTGGCCACTGATAACAGAAATTACAAAAGAGTTTGCCTCTACGCGGTTTATATCAGGCGACAGCGGACTCCATAGTCCAAACCACTATCCAGGCGTCCGTGAAATGATTTAAGCAGTAGGGAGTTAGGCACTAAGTTCTTAGCATCAGATAAGTTATTAAGATTCTAAATATAGTAGCGGAGAATTAATGACCATCCCAGATGTCGTAAATCACCATGCTTAATCTAATACCATTCTTCTTCCTTCATCGGTTAATCCCTGTCAGCCTGTATCCGTATTCAGGAGGTAATTCTTCAAATTCATCAAGCATTCAAAAAACCTAATTTTTACTCGCGCGTGCTATATCTGAGTCGCTGATATCTTTTAATGCGCACAATTAAAGTCCTATCGATAATTATGTGACGGTTGTAATTATGTGGGTTACTTAAAAATCTTAGGTTTTATAATTTAAATGTGTAGAGTTCGTTTCAGTTTAATTTTGCCTTATTGTCAGACTGTTTACGTAGATGTTCTTATATTTACTATTAATATTAGGGTTTTAATGAATTTTATATAAGTTACAAAGTGAATTAGTGCATTGTTTATATACATTAAACATATTAAGTTAAATAAAAAAAACCTAAAAGAATTTGAAACACCTTATATAATATCCTAGTTTATAAGTAGATCTGGCAACTTACAATAAATAAATGATGATAATTACATAGTATTGCTAGTATGTAACTTAAACCTGTAAGCTATGTAAACAGAGGGCTAACCACGATTGAAACTGGGGGGTAACCATGAACGTCATTACGTACGAAATTTGACATAAGTATTTGAGATTGTTTTAAGAGTTCATGGTTACCCCGCTGAAGACAGTATTTCTTTATCTAAATTTGTTTTTTCTATATTAAATGTAGCATGATGAATGTAGTAAAAACAACATAGCTATAGTACAGACTTTGCTTAGTTTGGGGCTAGATAATAAATGGTGTGATTGTAAAACAAACAATACTTTTACATTATTGCTTAGTAGTGTTTAGAGCTCATGGTTCTACTTCATATAATAATAGGTTTTGATAGTTATAATTCTTTCTCTATGATAGTACATTTTATTTTGACCTTTTTGTTAACATTCAGGTTTACAATATTTGTCAATATCATAACTAGGTAATTGGTTTAAATTAGGTTAGGTTCAGGGAACCGGTTTCATAATCTTGGAAGTAATTTTCAAATGATGTTCGCGTGAATGAAATTGCTTGAGTCAATGAGATAATGGTGTCTGTGAACAGCTATTGAGCTGCATTATCTAAAGTACCTATATTCAATAAAACGTCAATAATCATTTGTAATATTTAGGACGTTGTCAGTAATGATTTCTAAACTTGATATACTGAATAGGTCCTTTTTGTCATCATATTCAATGAGGCACCTAAGTACCTGCTTCTCAACCTTATTTTTAAAAATAACTTGGCTCTACAAACATTTTTTGGTCTCGTGATAGAAAAAGTAAATATCCAGGCTTGTGGTTATAATGATTGATCTAGTTTTTGTAACCTTTAGATGGTACAGTATGGCACTTTAGACAATTACAACCATTCCTAGTAGGAAAGTACTTAGAAGTCAAAAGATTGGTGTCCTTATAAGTAAAGCTAGTTCAGAGTGAAACTGTCGCAATCAATCGTCATTTGGCATAAAGAAACGATTTCACCAATTGGTGATTATTGCATTTCTTAGATGATTGATTGATGTTTCGTTCAGGTGCTCAGAGTGACAACTAAGTATATAAAATGTGGTTTGGTTCGACATAGTTGTGTTTGTTACACTTCTAAAGAAAGGGTCCATCTTAATATTACAAATACCTACATCTAAATGATCAAAAAAACTGAAAGATTTTATTTTTCAGTTTTAGTTTAATATTTTTGAAACGTCTCTCAAGGGGAGTTACAACGAAATTAACATTAGAAGCTAAACGTGGCAAAACAACAGTTTTTTCGTTGTAAGTCTAAATGAGAGTAAACAATGTAAGTAGTTTTCCTTGGCAAAGTCTACACATCTCACAAGTAATCTAAAACCATGTCAAAATAAGCCTTGTTATTTTGGAATCCAGTTCTACAATCTTTCAACATCACTTTTTGGAAAGGACATTCACAAAGATATTGCAAACAAAAACTCAAATGAGCCAGTATTTGTAACTAAATGTATTCTACGCCCGAATGTCTCAGTGTCATTCTTATCATTTCGTCTACCTGTTGTCGTCAATGAGTTTTGCAAGTGCTCACTAACAGCTGTGGTCTGCAGTTTATGATCGTAGAGTCGCAGGCGCAGCGCATGAGCGCAGTGCGCGGCGGACACCCGGCCACGACACACGTATACCCACGAACAAACTGCCATTCTATACGACAATCATTCCGCTCAATGACCATTTCCTGAGCCCTTATTGTAAAGCCATGTGCAGAACTTAAAGTTATTAATTTTATTTATACATTATAGTGATAGTAAAAGTGATATTTCGAATAGGATATTTTAGTGATAATTTTAATAATGAAAATGTATAAATTAATATTTTTGATTGCTGTTTTCATTTGTGAAGGGTAAGTTTACTGTTCAAATTATTCATAACATAACATTGTAAAGTCCGGGTGCATTCTACGCCCAGGTTTATAGTGTTATAGTTTGTAGGCAAGTTACACATACTGGGCCTTACTTATAAACGTTGATTAAATTTAAGACACTGTTAAACAGCTGATTAAAAATATGTTTACCGGTAATTAAAGTTAAACAACGTCTTAGTGACTTCGTAACAAGCTGTCAAGTTAAACAGCGTCGTACCCGAGTTTAAAGTTTAATTACCAAAATGGCGTAGCAGCAACAGCTGTTGCTGCTACGCCAGCTAGCTGTCATTTTGGGGGTTTCGCATACAATAATGTGTTAAACACTCCTAAATTACACAAGATTTCTTATACGAGTATATGGCTGTATGGCGTATGGCTCTGTACCATAACCTTTCCCTTCGTGGATAAATACAAGTACTACTCTTTGGTCTCAAGTTTGATTGACATTTGACATTGCTTTGAACATTCTTTTTAAATTTTTGCTTCAAGGACAGTATTTTGGGTCAAGTCTTACTTATTGACTAGAGTTCGGTGTTGGCAGAGTAAAATAAAAATGTGTAGATTATCCGTTAATCAACTAACTAATAACGCCTAAATAGCGATTATGAGTAATAAATAGTTAAACACTAATTAAGAAGTTAAACAGTGATTAGTTAATTAGTTACTAAGATGTCGATTAGTTGATTTTTATAAGTAAGACCGACTTTGTTTAAAACGACATAACTAATTAGTTTAAAGTACTTAATGCTTCTGACTACTACTACTAACTGAAAAATTATAAGGTTATAAAAAAAAATCTACAATCACACAATCAATTGCTCGTGCTCACCACATAAACATTTGCCTCTTGCGGGATTCGAACCCGCAGACGTCAGGCCTTGTAGTCCGGAGCGCTACCCACTACATCATGAACGTCGTCAGTATAATAGTTCTTGAAATTATGTAATATATGAACAAGTTATTGGCACTATAAAAAGTTTTTTGAGTAAGTAATTAAAATTTTATTACATATTGATAAATGGATCCGCAATTTAATAAAATCGAAGGTCTAACAACTCTAAGGTGATCAAAACAACAAAACAGGAGACACTAATAACACTTCCGACTTCCTACTAAAAATGTTCCTTAAATCTTATGCTATGTTTATCGATATTTATCTTGTTTATAAGTACACCTTATCTTATGAACCCATCTGAAGGCTAAAGGCCCTTTTCACACACACACACACACACACACGTGTGACAGAAAAGTCTGTGTAGACTTTTCTTTTTCTTCCTATTAGCTTTGCCCCGTTTCAACTCAAGGTGTGCTTGACCATGATACTAAATACGACAAGTCTTGGTATTATATTTGGAGTCTTCATAAGACATTGTCAGGGGATCTGAGTATCATTGAATCATTACTTACACATCCGGTGTTATCTAAATGAAAAGTTTTTTAGAGGGTAGGACAGTTTTTCACTTAATATTGAGGTAGCCTTAACTTAAGTTCATATCATTTTTCAATAACGTTTTTTCTATTATATGATCACTCGTCATCATCATCATCATCATTTCAGCCACAGGACGTCCACTCCCCCAGTAACTTGGAGATCGGATTTTATCACTCGGTGTAATAATTTTATAAACAATTATTGTTTTAATGACAACAATCAATTAGGAAATGTTAATCGAGTTCTAGTAATTAAACTAAGTGAATGGATTAAAATTGCAGTCAAAGTCAGTTTAAAATTACAGCTACCTACTTGATAATAATAAGTTATTCCCCTTTCAATTATTCTTGTATAACTTTAATAAATTATGGAATTCTGTTACGTAGTAGGACTTTATCGATGTATTTAGGTAACAATCAAGTGTTAGTAGTGGAAGCAGCTACTTATGCTGCCCAGCTTTCAGCAACAATAGATAAAGGACTTCTTCTTACCAAATCAAGACTATAACCGAACCTAAAATATTTGTTTTGCCCAGCAAAAGAAGAGAAAGATGAGAACAGAATCCACCTTAATATACCATTGCTCGATAAGAGATACATTTGGTTATCATTTCAGTTTTGTTCGAGAAGATGCTTAAATGGATAGATAAAGAAATTGTGTGATATTGTACGTATAATTTAAAGTTAATAAAACGGTGGAGGTGTGAAGTGATTCACTTAAAAGTTTAAAGGTTCACTGCAGAAACCGAACTATTCCACATTCTGGGTGTGGTGCACCACCCAGAACCAATGTGAAATAGTTCTCCAAAAGTTGATGCTCCATTCAAAAACGCAAGGGAAAGTTGTCTAATACCTCGTAATACAAGGATGTTAATTCAGATTTTTTTTCTTTAAATAATCCACCACACTACAACATCGCTCGATAAGAGATACATTTGGGTATCATATCAGTTTTGTTCGAGAAGATGCTTAAATGGATAGATAAATAAATTGGTGAGATTATTGTACGTATACTTTAAAGTTAACAAAACGGAGGTAAAAAGTGATTCACTTAAAAGTCTAAAAGGTTACTGCAGAAACCGAACTATTCCACATTCTGGGTGTGGAGCACCACACCCGGAGTCCCAGACCCAATGTGGAATAGTTCTCCAGCACGTGATGTTCCATTCAAAAAAGCGAAGGGAAAGTTGTCTTATACCTCGTAATACAAGGATGTTAATTCTATACTGCGAGACTATGACGAATATGTTGTCTGGGCGCATTTTTTTATGATTTTTGTGTCTCGGCAAATGCGTATTCCGCATTTCAACGCACGAAAATATTTACAATTGGGACGTTGACACCATTCTTAAATAATTATAAGACATCATTAATTAATACTAACACCCTATTTTAGGCCTGATGATAACCCCGCCTAACCATTTATCAGAAAAAAAAAGATTTTTTATTGCTTCGAAATCAATAAAAAGTTAGGCAGTTGGGTTAAGTAAACAGTGACGTCATAGTTCGATATCGCCTTACAATAAAAGGAAGACGTGCGTTTTAATAGCAGCTCAAGAAAGTATGTCATTGATGGGTGGTGTCAACTAGCCTATTACCAAAGTTTTTAGACAAGACTTAGCTAATTGTAAATATTTTACCACATAATATGCCTATGTTGTTTTCTATATTAGGTAGGTAGGGACATACATAGGTACAGCTGTTATTAAATTTTCCTAGCTAGATGTTGAGTATTTACAGTTAATTATTTTAATCGTGTTATCACTTTATCTTCAAAGCTTAGGTTTAAAACAATAGACATTTTGCAGAATGGGGTCACTGAGACTTGTATTTCACATGACTGTTTGTAAGATTTTATCTCTTTTTATTTGTGTATTAAGAAGAGTTATTTATTGTAAAAGAACGTGTTGCTGCTAATGCTTAACTTTTAATTATAAGAGCAACATCAATGACTGCCAGTACTGTTTTAGGTTTTTCGTGATTATTGAATTCGGTATAAAATATATTGATAAAAATAACGTTATTATGAATAACGTCATATTATAGTAAAATATTTAAGGATAAGATAACCATTTCTATACTAAGTGGTCTAGCTAAAAAAGTGTTGCTTTTGTTTACAATCATAGGTACTCAAAGGTATTTGATATATGGCTAGGATAATGTGAGCTTGCCCTTGCTTAAGGGTACAGGTGAGTTGTAATTTGATACATTCCTTTAAGAAAATGGAACAGCAACGAAAAATGTAACAGCGTTATTTAAATTTAACTTATCTTTTACCAACTCTTTTACTGATCTTAGTTGATTTAGAAAAGTTGTTGTATTTTTGCCTAACTATCCCTTCTAAGAGGAATGATGCATACACTTGAACACCAAAACAGCTTTGTTTTATAGTTTTAGAGTGTAACTAAATTATAATTCATCGTTACTATTTTATACAAAAGGAATCCTATTTTATTGGTGCTTATTATTTATTCTTAAATTGATGAATGATAAACTACTTATTCTCACATATTCTCTTTTTAACACATTTTCTTTTTCTTATTTTGTTGCGGGGATGTTTATTGGTTTATGATGTATTGTTTTCCTTACTTATACCTAATGGCACATTGTCACACATCATATAATTTGCATACGGCATTCTGCTAACATTATTGAACGAGATGATTAAAACCTTAGTTTAATAATTTAATATGATAAAATCACTAATTGACTTATTTAGCTCAGCATTCATTTTTAAGCAAGTTTAAATCGTATTATATATGTACTTAATCAATTTCGGTACTTTACATTAAAAAACTTTTGGTCCTTATTATATTTAATGATTTTTTTCAAATAAAATAATTGTTACTTTTTAGTAAGTTAGTAAAGTTATTAGTAACTTTATAAACACAATATTACCTAAATAAAATTACAGAAAAATGAGACTAATTCAATGACATGAAACATGTGTCGAACTGAAAACCTCTTGTAGGTTTTTTAAAATCAGTTGAGAATTAGCATACCTATAACCATAACTGTCAAGCAATGGAACTAGATCACAGAAGATTATTAATGTGTCGATAATAATTACTTCCCAAGACTTAATCGGCCTAGACATCTCGTCAAAGTAATCATAAAGTTCATTGCCCAATTTAAATACTATCTATAGCTATTTCGGTACGCATTAAGTTGCCAGCATAGCTAGTAAAGTAGCCGTCTGGCAGGTTTAGGTATTGAACACGTGTCTAACTAGATTTTAAATAAAAGCAAATAAATCAATAACGATCCATATTATTTAGAAACACCGAAATTAGCAAGACAACAACTCAAAGAAGCAGCATGGAAGCAGCGTTACATTTCACCTTCAATCATTTGAATGTCAATTTTTTTATGGTTATACATTGTTCTTTATTACTGACCTGTGGCATAATATTTAGTTCTAGAACCTTTGATGCCATTTTTTTTGGTTTGAAAATAATTTGTATTTGATTACTTTGACTTTGGAAAAACAAAGCGGTACTTAATAATACCCGCCAACTGACTATAAGTTTATTAATCTTTTGAACAGGTCCATATTGGCTCTCATAAAATTTTTGTTCCTATTTTTTGTCCTACTACCGTTTTTTATCCATAATAATCAGTCTTCATACTTTTTTTTCTCATACTTTTTTGTTGTTCATAAGTTTTTATTACTACTATTGGAACTCATAACAGACAGTTATCATACTATTTTTATTAATACAGTTTTTACTAAGTAATGTTTCAACTCATATTTTTCTGTTCAAAACAATTTTCTTCATAACAGTCAGTGATCATAATTTTCTTATTGTAAAGTTACATTTTCCATTTAAAGATTATGTCATTGTGAACAGTTATATACTTATGTATAATATATATAGTATAGTGCTAATACCAATTAAATGACACAATTTAAAATTGAACTAATATTGTAATTTAACGCTCGCTCGGCTTCGCCCGTGGTCACTGTTCTAACCTAACCTAACCCAGATGAGATTTGTGACAAGTTTAGCCATAAATTGATTCGACACCTTAAAGTGCTTTTTCGCCGTGCGACGATTTAAACTAAGATATTGTAAACGGTTAGATAAAACGACTATTAGATATTTTAAAATTAGGCTTTTTTTATTTATTTTTTATTTAATTACTATAACAAAATCCACAGCTCTCAAAAATTCAGTTTTACATATTTCTTAAATACTTATCATACAGCCAACATTGAATTTACATTTAATAAAACAAAAACATATAAGTGTGAGTGTGACTGATGTCGTCGATCTTTTTATGCAATTAATTTCATTTTTTTTGTGTTAGTGTGTGTATGTGTGTTCTAATAGTTAGATTCATAAGTTCAAGTACACCCTTTTTAAATATTTTTTTACGTATTGGATCTACGGAGTGAAAATGTTTGTTATATGATCGCAAAATGCGGCAAATAATGGATTTTTTTGCATAAATCGTTCGCGTGAAAGGTACAGAGAATAGGGTACATACTGTGTGTCGTTCTTTCCGACCCTAAGGTTGATTTTAAAGATATAACCTTAGGGGATTGAACTTAAGAGATAGCCAGTTTCATTTACACTAATAATTCAAAACCATATGAAAATAAATATTAGTGCAAACAAATCTATGATTAATAACATTAGGAATATCAATAATTCGGACAAATAACACTTATATAATTAAGAAATATATGAAAACGAAAATTAGTATAAACAAGTTTTATTACTAGTGATATTATGAATTTCGATCACTATGAGTTTCGATCATTAGTATCAAAATAAATATGAAGAGTGATCATTATGATGTAAAATGGTATAGGAAATATTTACGGACTTAAAAAGTTATGTAAAAAAAGGCGCACCCCTCTTGAACACATTCAACCACAAATCTATACTATAATAAATCTGTAACGGGTCGATGTCTGTACATTGAAGATATTTTAAAAATTGATTTTGGGGAGTACTCTATAATCGATACTGAAGCCAAAAATGCAATTATTTTTATTCTTGTCTGTCTGTCTGTCTGTCTGTCTGTCTGTCACGATGTATACGCTAATCTCCGAAGATACTGCACGGATTTTTTTGCGGTTTTTACAAATAGATTAAGGTCACCCGTGCGCTTATATTAGGCTTTGTTTCATTAAATTCTGATGCCGGTAGAAACAAGACTTCAGAAGAAACATGTTCAATTCACTGCGCCTGCTAAAAAACTCATGGCAAAATGACACTGGAAGGATTGATTCCAATATAGAATAAGAAGTACCGAAAATCTATTACTTTATTAAACTGTATTACGAGTACATTGAAGATATTTTTAACCGATTTCATAAAAAAGGAGGTTCTTAATTCGTCTGAATGATTTTTTGTATGTTTGTTACGCGATTACTCCGTCAATTATGAACAGATATCAAAATTCCTTTTTTTGTTTGAAAGAGTATACTCCCGAGGTGGTTCCATTTTCACCACGTTCGGATCTGATGGAGGAATTACACGGAAATCAAAGAAAATTCTCAAAAAATGTAGGCACATAGAGTGTGTGTGTCAACTTTAAATAACTTATTCAGATAATTGCGTCTGTCAGTTATCATAATCATACTGCTGAGCTGAAGATGAAAGTCACAAAAATCCTTAACAGACGTCGACCGATAATATTTTGCAGTGAATTGGGCAGACGTGGCGCTTACGAGGTACTGACAAGAATTTTCAGCTCTTTTCTTAATAAATAGTGCTTCACGCAGTCCACAGCGTTGCTTGATATGGCAATCATCCTGTAGTCCACGCAAACGAAGTTGCGGGCACAGCTAGTAAACAATAAATGTAAGTTTTACCACCTTAAAAGTAATTAAAACGACTTCGATCTAATTATTACGTTTTATTCTTGAGTATGAAAAATATAATTGTTTTGGTACAATTTTTATTCTATGATTGTAGAGGTAAAACCATTGAGGTATAATGTACTAGCGTACAGTACATTATACCTCAATGGGTAAAACATGATTTATTACAAGTTCGGACCTTCGCCCAGCCGTCACCGCTTATCAACCTGTCACAAAACCTCATTTCTCAATTGATTTTAAGCGCTACATATAAATTAAATTTGACTTTCTGTCGTAGGTTGATAGTCTGTTAATTGTACTTGGTGTAAGTTACTCAATAATTATAATCAACTATCTTTGTCCATTACTAGACATTGGCGTTTCTCGACATCAAAACCGCGCCACACCATTGCAGTTATTAAGTACTCTGCTATCTTTCTGTATCTAACATTCCATCTGTCTTTTAAAGCCATTATGCACCGATAGAAAACATTTCTGCTTATTGGGGCGGGGATATCCACACTACGTTATAGTTGTACATAAACGAATCTAAACTGAGCATTATTTTAATCTGCGTCTGGCTTTGATAATATCAAACAAGATATTTTTTAGTAAGTACTTAATTGTGGGCAGATACAAGTATCATAAACTAAACAAATGTCGAGTAGAGGACATGGTAAAGTCACATGAGTAAAGAAACTCATGTGGTAAAGTATTAAGTTAGAAGAAAAACTGCAGGATTCCACGTTTTCACTAAACAGTGAAAACGTGGAATCCTGCAGTTTTTCTTTTTAAATGTTTGAATGCAGTTTTTTTCTTAACTTGGAAATTTAAATCTTGTTTATTTTACTCTATCTCATCGTATAGTTTAATACCCCCGACTGTTCTAAGAATAAAACTCTGTAGTGTATTACGAGTTATGTAAAGGTGGTCCTTAACGCTCTACGTCGACGTAGATGTATGGACTAACAGATTATTTTCTCTAATTTCGATGTCAATTAATCCTACAAAAAGGTTACCCTACATAAATAAGAGTAACATGTCGGGATTAAAAATCAATTTGACTAGAAAATACAGAAATACAGAGTTCCGCACAATATGGTATTATCTCTATGAATTTAAGTCTCGTTCCAAATCGGTAGTGTATAATAATTTTTCGGGCTATCGAATGGGTGGATAGAACATTCACTTACCCATTTCATAGAGTTGAGTTACTTACTACATAAATAATAGAAAAAAAGAACTCTAATCCAGAATGCATTTTTTTAAGTTGGGTTTTTGTAATACATAATAAGCGAGTACTTGTATCACGAATCTTTGTTTCATTTGACATTTTGATAAGACAAAATTTTGTATCTTGAATTTTCATAGCTATTTTCATATCAAGATAAATATAGGAGTGTCGAATTATATGCAGTTATATATATTGTTTAGCACTTAAAATTGAGATAACATGTACATACCTAATACATTTTTAGACAAAGAAAAGAGTCAGACTTTATTTACGTGTGCCAAGAAAGGCTCTACTGATAGTAGGTAATGTGTTTTTTCATGATTTTGGTTAGCAAGAGCTGAGTACGTAAATGAAACGTAATAATACTGTTATACCTACATGCCTATTTATATGACCTTAAATATGTGCTTACGAAGGCATTTTATTTATTAGGTTAGTAAATCCATCGTATGGAGGTGATAAAGCTAATTGTCTGAAGTCAATTAACTTGTGTACTAAGTAGCAGAGAATTAGCTGAGCATGGCGACAATTTGCAGAGGTTTTTAGTCACTTATTAAGGTATTATTACAGGCTGAATTTGATTACAGCCTTATAATAAATAAGAAGTGAGTAATGCTTTAGTGATTGCAATTGCGCAATTTAGACCTTTGTCGGTCAATATCGGGTCATTGCGATTGATGGCCTTGCAACATTCATATTTGAATGTAATATTTGTATCTACCAGTCGGTAGTTCAATTAATATAATTAATTTGTCCAAGATACCACAAATTGCACTTTTTTTGCTACAATTTTATTTTCCGCGAAACTTAATACGGCGGTGACGAAGGTTTTCCTTGCGGAAACAGTTAACTGTTACCTTTAGAAGACAATGACATAGTTACTCGATATCCGATAGTATTTAATAATGCCCTACATTTCTTCACACTTTAAGGTTATAAACCTTATCTCTACATACGATTAATTAAACTCCATATAAGCTTTGATCAAAGTTCTGCTGACAAAAAGAAGATTATATTGTAGGCACGACACGAAACAATATTAAAAATAAATAATATTAAAATATATATATAATGTAAAAAAAATATTAACACCTTAATAGCTAAAAGTGAACAGTTTAACTATTTAGTAGCCATTAAGGAGCGCTTTTCTCCTACTGGCTTTATTAACAAATTGACTCTATGGTGTCAAATGATATGTTATCTAGAAAACACACAGCAACTTACCTACAAAATTAAAAATCTAGGTTACAACAATCGACTTTCAAGATTACTTAAGAAGCTAAAAGTGTGTTATAAAGTTAACTAGGTACCTGAAATTCACCTACTTATTACTATACTATGGAATGAAAATTCATAACATGGTTTATATTAATTTACTCTAAAAATTTTGACACAACAAAATAAATTTGTTGACGCCTGTTACTTTGTCGCATAGTATAGCTAAGCATAGTCTTCGCCCTTGATTATAAGTATTTTATGTCAACAGATTGCGAATCATTAATTGGAAGGTCAACATACTTACCTACGTGTTAGGCTTTGACAAATTATCCACGCGCTGACTAAGTATTACTGTACCTTACTTTCCATCTTAATTTAGATTAGTTAGTAGCTAGATTAGTAACATTTCGATTAGTTCGATACCTGACTCAGTAGCATAAACGATAGTAGACACATCTATGCGTGTCTACTATCGTTTATGCTACTGAGTCTGGTATCGAACTAATCGAAATGTGAAATAAAGACCCTCTTAATTGTATGATGCCAGTTGATCTATTTATATCTTATAAAAGGTTTCCATTTAAAAATGTTCCATCTTTAACCTTTAAAGTACTGCCTCCATTAAGTACTGATAGAACTTGGGTATTGAAGCCCTAAGTTACTTAATTAAACCCTTAGGGATTATGTAGAGAGTTGGATATAAAATAGGGCTTCGTTGAATGTAAAATAAATAAATAAAGGGTAAAACAATACTTCTTAGGTATTGCTTAACGTTAATTGTAAGACTACTATACCTTTAAGTGTAACATAAGGACTAAAGTATAAAACGACAGAATATTAAAATTCCTCGTGTCTTGTTTAGCTTAAAATACCTATCGAGCTTAACAATCTCCCGCGTTTGTGTTTTGCAAGCAATTATGAAATAATTTACTGCAATATCAATCACGTTTTGTATTGATTTGTTTAGCAAGTGTTTTTATGTAAATAATAAAAATATCGTTCTTGGTAACTTTAATCTTAATGATTATTCAAGTATAGCTTGGGAACTGAATGCTCGATTGTTATCTGATTAATTGAAGACACGCGAAATACAAATTGATTTTAGGACAGATAACCTACAACTTTATGTACTTCCTCCTAAGTAATTGACATGAACTTGTAATGTTATCCACATCAATTCTTCGAATGATCACAATTCACAGCCGAAATTCAAATTTTATATATCTAAGTATCCAAAATTAACTACTTTTGCTCCTTTTGTATCATTCCGTGTTTTATTTACAGAAATGCTGCATTAGATTTGGCTGGGGGACCCAAAAGCAATTACACATTTCCGAAAGACTTCGTATTTGGCGTGTCCACGGCAGCTGTGCAAATCGAAGGCGCCTGGAACACAGACGGTACGTCAGCTTGTCACTCAATTAATTAACTTACACACTATTACTTGATACATATTAGAAATAACAATTTAGAGATTGTGTAATATCTTGATTTCGGAACATACGTAGGTAGGCAGCAAATACATAATTGTAAATATAAAGAGTGGACCAAACGAACCTTACAACCACGCCATAGTTTGCGTGGCCTACCTTAAATTTTGAAAATAGCTTGTGTTAAAAAAAAAAGAAACGATTACGTATTTAATAAGCCGTTAGGATATGTTTAGGGCGCGAAAAATCCAGAACACAATATGAAGTTTCATATAGCCATATATTAGCCATGAATATCATCTTCCAGGAAAATCAGAAAGCATATGGGATCACTTGATACACACCAACAAAAGCTTCGTCAAAGATGGAAGCAACGCTGACGTCGCCGCCGACTCATACCACCTCTACAAAAGGGATGCTGAAATGGTCCACGAGCTCGGAGTAGATATATACCGGTTCTCTATATCTTGGCCTCGTGTCTTACCCACGGGTTTAACCAACCAGATCAACCCTCTCGGTATTCAGTACTATAGCAATCTTATTGACGAGCTGCTCAAATACAATGTCACTCCTATGGTTACTATTTACCACTGGGATCTCCCTCAGAAATTACAAGATATCGGCGGGTGGACTAACGCACACATAGTCGACTATTATACCGATTACGCGAATGTTTTGTTCAAGAATTTCGGCAGCAGGGTAAAATATTGGGTCACTTTCAACGAACCTATGCAAACTTGCTTAGAAGGCTACGGAGGGACGTACAGGGCGCCAGCAATCAATCGTCATGGTATAGCCGAGTACCTGTGCACTCACAACCTTCTGAAAGCCCACGCAAGTGTCTATCATCTTTTCAACGATACCTATCGACCAGTTTTTGGAGGTTTGTAATAACTATCAAATCAAGCTATTTCCTGTGACTTTTATGGTAACAAAGTGAGATGTATTTTTTAATTTTAAGGTCAAATCGGAATGTCTGTTGATTCAAACTGGGCTGAACCAAAAACCGACTCTCCCAGAGACAGAGAGGCTGCTGAATTATATTTAAAGACTCATGTAAGTATTGATATTTAATTTAGCGTGCATGCATATTTTTTTTACCTACACCTATATAGTTTGTAAAAAATATATATATTTTAAGATTTTATTTTTAGCTCTTTCTTGTAAAGTCCGCTATGTAGTAAGTATTTTATTGTACGTGATAAAAACACAGTAATAGTCAAAAAGAGACAGCAAATAAAAATGTGACTTTTATCTCTATTGTATTTTATGTAGGCAGGCACGTTGCATGATAGCTTATATTTTATGATACCGCAACAAACAATGTTACAGATTATTCAAAGGCTCTTTATATCTAAGTACGATTATAGTCTTTTATCTGCACCGTATTTGCTATTTTTGACTGACGAGACGGTGTCTGTCCTACAGCGTTTAAAAGAAATGTTTTATTTCTAGATGGGTTGGTACGCACATCCAGTATATTCTTCAGAAGGCAACTATCCCCCTGAACTTATCAAGTTGGTTGATGAAAAGAGTCGTAAACAGAATTATACCCGGTCTCGCCTTCCCAAATTTTCCCCAGAGGAAGTAGCCTACATCCGTGGCACAGCAGACTTCTTTGGACTTAACCATTACACCACTTACCTGCTTAGCATGGCCGACAAAGAAGTAGGCGCAATACCGTCACATGAAAATGACGTTGGTATCGTAAGAGTTCAAGATCCAAAATGGCCATCAAAGTCATCTTCGTCTTGGTTGAAGGTACCCATTGCAAATTAATATTTTATCATAAATGAAGATTTTATATCATTATAGAATTTGTCTAATAATCTCAGCTTTCTGATAATAAGCTATTTACGTGGCGAAATCAATGGCAACAAAGGATCGCCGTCTACACGAAAAGAAGAAAAGCAACATTTTATTGCGGAAAAAATTAGCTCTATGATTAGCTGCAGATGATTACTTTAGTTTTTTTGTTAGTTACACTACAAAGTAAAATTACCATTTTTTTCCCATTTTAGGTTGTTCCATTCGGTTTCCGTCGTCTGCTGAAATACATTACCCAAACGTACAACAATGTCCCAATTATTGTGACTGAAAATGGTTATGCAGATTTCAGCGGCCTCGACGATGCCGCCAGGGTCTCGTACTACAGCCACTATTTGAACGCTCTTCTGCATGCCATACATGAAGACCATAGCAATGTCCGAGGATACTTCGCGTGGAGTTTGATGGACAATTTTGAGTGGGATGATGGATACGTGTAAGTTAATCAATTTCCATTATTTGAACATCATTCATAGAGCATATTACGAGATTATTTCATTTAACGCGATATAATAAAAAAGGTTTAGATTCATTCATTCAGTCAAGCAAATGCCATAAATACGAAATATTTTTATATGACTGACGGCCGATGGAGCAGAAAGGTTCTGGAATATTAAAGGATGCCAAATATTATTCTTACCTGCCTTAGTTTGAGAGACAAATGTAGACAACTGTTGTCTTTTACAACTCTATCTGCACTCTATAATACTTAGTACGTATATTTTTTAAGTCAAACAACATACCGAAGTTACAATGTAATATTTCTGAGATCAAACCAGAAGACAGAAGGCTTTATATTTTAAAGACATCCTGAATTATTGTTGCGATTCGTGATAGTTTGTATTTGAATGCACATGCACAAAAAATGCACAAATGCACATTTTTATTATAAATAAACTCTTTTATATCTATTCTTTTCATTCAGTGCCAGTAGCTTTGCGTATTGCTCCACGTTGTCAGAGGGCGCCCTACATTACGTTTGCACGTTTGCCAAGTCGTGGTATTAGCTAAAGAACATGTCTACCCTATTGGTTCTAGCAAATGTGACCACTGTCACTTTAGCTTGCTAATCCGTTCAGCTATATCGATTACTCAAGAAATCTCAAGAATTAATATCTGAAGATTAACCTCATTTCTGATAATAATATTTTTTTTGCAATTATTACTTTTAAGACTTAAATCGTTAAATATTTTATTGCTGTTTAAATAATAAATAAATAATAACAACGAAACAGCAAAATTTTGTGAATTATTAATGTATTCATATTACAGTTGACAAAAAAGTATTACATTTTTAGAACTCGAATTAGACTTTATCATCTCGCACGTTTATTTTTATTCTAAACTGTTCATATTATGTATGTACTGATTAAAGTAAAAGAACTTATGGTATAATGAATACTAAATTAACTTTTGTAAACTTAATGGAATTATAATAAAACGTCAAAGAAGTCTCAGTCAAACTTTCTATAATTTCACTCGTCATGTTTGTAAATGCATTTGCAGGTCCCGCTTCGGTCTATATCTGGTTGATTTCAAGAGTCCAAACAAAACGAGAACGGCAAAACACTCAGCGAAGCTTTATTCTGGCGTGGTCTCCACACGCCGGCTGCCTGCGGACTACGACCCTGAAGATTTCACCGCCTTCTCATCTGCCACTACTCTCGCTCCGACCTTGCTTCCCCCTATTCTCCTATACACAATACTTCACTGATCGCCATATACATACAATACTTGTATATAAAACTGTACGTCTACTTATCATTAAAATTTAAGTAACAATATCGTAAGTTTTCAACTTGATCCCTTAAATTAAGATTAGCTTAAGACTTAAATAGTGAGAAGGAATTAGCGAGTGCTTAAAGGGCTAGTACTCGACAGTGGTGAGTTTCTTGGCGTTATCTCGAGCGACCTCGCGTTTCAGTTGGGCCTGTATACTCGCGAATGACTTGCCCTTCGTCTCTGGTAACACGGCCAGCATAAACACAAGCCCGAGCAGCGAGAATACGGCAAAGCCCCAGAATACTGTGTAAATTTCGTATGCGTCTTTCACCACCTGGAATCGAAAATGGATATCTGTTAGATAGAGCAGTGTAGGTATATTAATTATAAATAATATATTTTTTAACTTAAACACGATCAAATCTTACAGCTACTACTACTACAGGGGTCCTACTAACCAATCACTTCCTGTTATTTCAGTAATTAATTATTTAACTATTATTTAGGCTCAAAAAACTTTTAGGGTCAAAACAGTTGCGATTTTGATTGACACAATTGCAGGTTTAGCTATTTTTAGAGGTTCACAACGTGACATAGTGAATTTAGTAAGGCTTGAGTCAAAGATTAATTTTTATGTTTTTGGAAAAGCGAAAATAGTAAACAAACATATCGTACCTGAAAGAGTTTCTGAACAGCAAACATGGAAATTCCAGTGTAGATGTGTGCGATACAAGAAGCATATAGCTTGACATTCGTCGGGAACATCTCTCCTATAATGACGTAGGGTACTGTCGATAAGCCAATGGCGTAGCATACGATGTAGATAAGCAGAGCTGCTAGGGGCAGCCAATGCAAGCTCGCAACAGACCCTTTATTCGTGATGTCAAAGAAGAAGTAGGTCCCGATGGTACCATTCATGAGGCCGACACCAAGAGCAGAGAGGAGTAAGAGAGGCTTTCTTCCCACGCGATCTACCAGGATCACTGATAGGACGCATGTTGCCACTTGAACACATCCTAATATTATAGACTCTTGGTATGGCTCTATCGGTACTGGCACTGGTTGTGTGGTACCATTTGTGGCGTTGGTCAAAGGTTCCTGGTAAGCAGTGCAGTCGAATATAACTTGAGCGTATGCCACTACAGCTGCGCTTCCACACAACTGCTGAATAGTGAAAATTCCCAAACTAATCCACATAGCTTTTCTGTTAGTGGCTTCTGTGACCAAATCAGCCCACGTACCTTTGTTTTTCATGTCTTCTTGTACGTTAATTTCTATGTTTTTCAGTTCAGTTCTTATATCACCAGAGCGTAAATTTCTTAGGGATCTTTCAGCTCTTTCGCTTCGTTCGAACTTCAGGTAGTAGTATGGCGACTCAGGGAGAAAAATGAAGGTGATTAGAAAAGTAATTGGCAAGATCAAGTTGATGGCTGCTAAGGTGCGCATCGAGACGAATGGTCCGATGCAGTATTGGGCAAGAATTCCGACCTGAAAATGAAGATAAAAACAGTTGTAATGACAAACTCAAGTATCTGATATCTGTAATGTACACTAACATTTCAATAATAGATGATTGCTATATAGTTAAATGTCGTAGGTTAGCTATAAGCTTTCTCTACGTGTTTCGTACTCCTGCATATCTTTATGCACCTTATGGAACTGAATAAGGGATATAGATTATTAAAATAATATAAATAATCTTTAAAGGTGATCAAGTGATAGTTAATAGTAAGAGATAGTAGAGTTATAAACGATCATCTATGTAATGCTTATCTTATCGTAGATTAATCGTATCAATTAATTGTGTTCTTTGATTTAAACGTGATAAATGCAATAGAAACACTATCATGAAATGCAGGTTTAATTATGAATCAATTATATTTTACACAGCAGAAAATATTTTTAGGAATTAATTATTTTTGTTAGTTACGAGTTATTGTTGAGATACCTGTGTAGGTGTGGGATGTGTATCCCATTTAGATAATGATTGAGCGACTGATTTGCGAATTGCTTGAAATCCCAGAGACTCAAACCGTATTTTGAAATGAAAAATTGAAGCGTAGTTTTTGGTTTTACGCAATACCCAACTAATATGCGTATGATGAGTCAAGTACGAGTTAAAACACATAATAACGCCGCAGGCTATGAGATTTCGAACCAATTAACCATGTACGCGTCAAACAAATAATCTTATTTCTTGATAATTTGTCATTCAGTAACCAACTCCATTTCAAAAATAGGTATCCTGCTATCGCTCCATTTGTGCTACTTTAACTTACTTAGAATTCGAAAGAAATCAACTGTGTAAATAGCATTGAAAAGGATATTGTACAAGATATTTAAAGTAGACATAACATATTTTATTTTGTAGTTATCACATGATAATGAATGTAGGCAGAGCCAAAGTTTTTTTTTTTTTCTGTGTCTGTAGTAACGACGTAACTTATTTGGAAATCTACTCATATTTAATTACGTATCAATGCCAAACTGATTTTAATTTAGGTATTATAATAATATATTATTTTGGAACACTTACAATGTTTATAACGTATTTATGTTTCATTTCTAGCTCAAAATGTTTTGCAAATTACTATCATAATCATCTTACGACGAATGAACCTGCATAACTTGGGGTTAATCCTAAGGGATTAGTTAGACTTGTTATCATAGCAGCCGAGAAAGGGACAAAAGATTTTAATTAACCTGTGAACTGAGATTACATTCGAATGGCGCTGATAATGTGGGCCTATTATAAGTGCATACTTAGTAGTGTACGGGTATCGTAGTTCTGATTTAGTTTGTTAAATGTGTACAGTAAAGACTGAGGAGTGAGCAGGTGCATACCGTGCATACAACTTTTTACTTTACTGTATAAAGGATGACTGAACTGAATGGTAAGAACGCTTTTAAGAATAGTCTACCCAATTAAATGATCAACTTTTTCTGCCGTTTCAGATCCGTAGAAAAAAGTTCAGCTCTCGATATAAAATAAAATAGTCATAAATCTCGACGATAATGTATGGATGCAGCATCAGAGATAATTTTTTAGGTTGTGACTTGGCCCCATAGCACTGACTGTGACTGATTAAAATAATAAGTCACGTTTTGGATTCCAATAAAATAACAAACGAAGTTTAGTTGAGAACAATAATTATTTGCCTATATCTGGCGTCATAAGTACATATGTACATTTAATAGGGGTTTACGTATGGAAAGTTAACCCAGTCGAAAATAAAGATTGAGATAGAGAGATATATATTTGAAATTTATAAAGCTTTTTTTAAAACATGATTGTTACGTACAAAGTACTTATAGTACGAATGAACTACTAACGTTTTAGTCAAAGCAAAATTTTAATATTCCTAGGCGGAACTTTAGAATTATACTAAAACTTTTGCAAGCAAAAGTTTACATCAAGATACTCACTTTATTCATTAAGGTGATGAGAGTGGACAGCGCGCCTCGGACTTCGTTTGTTGCGATTTCCCCCGTGTACATAGGAGCGACGGTATACACGATGCCGTAGCCGAGGCCTGAGAACATCCGCGCGACGTATAGAACCGCCACGGATTTGGCGACGATGACTAGCACCCAGCCCATGATGAAGGGAATAGCTCCGAGGAGTAACGTCGTTTTTCTCCCAAATCTGTCGGCGAAGTAGGCAGCTGGGACTGGCGTGAGCGCGGAGCAAAGGATCATGATGGAGACAATCCATGATCCCTCGTCGGCAGAAGTCGGTATCGAGCTGTCGGGAGACTGGAGGTACGGCAGCGTGGGAGAAGGCCAGCCGTAGCAGGTACCCGCAGTAGCGGTGATGAGCGTTGCTGAAATTAAGAAAACATCTAATTAATGTCGTGTTTATAGTTCTACATGAAAAGCATCTGTTTAAGAAAGGTCGGTTAAATGTATTAGTAAGCCAATTAATTAACAATCTAAGACAACTTGTAAATGAATATGAGCATTCAAAATGTAAATTAATTTAATTATGACAGTACTCGTAAGTACTTATACTGAAAACATGTGCACTCCCTAATCATGTAAGATCTTCAAATATCATGTTTTACGTAAATAAATATTCTGATTCTGAGTATAAAGACCTTGAACCGTTTTTAAAAGGAGTATTGACGATATTTAAAGTGAGGAAGTAGAGAAGTGCTAATCAAAATTTTACTCTTTTATTATGTTTACCTTAGGTGCATCGGTCTTTACATTGTTTGATTACAGTTTTATTTATCTAAGTTAGTTAACGTACGAGCAAGGGTAAACGTGGAATGTTTACTTAGACTATGTAGATAAAGAGGATGACGCATTTAACTTCTATTGGCTAATCCTGCTTGTAATTGTGTTCTTCAATAACCGCGAGTACAATTGTAGTTAGGTATGGATAATAAGCTATTACCAACGTATTAGTGACCATACCTATTTCTTGCGGATGTGGTCTTACGACTCTTGATTAACGGTTTATTATTCTTGTTCTTATGTACCTACCTAAAAGGTGGATTTATATTTTAAACATATTTTAAAAGTACATAGTTACATTACATGAACATTTTACTTTTACAAGGGTTTTCCAAGGGCTTCCCAAGACTTGTAATTCAAAATTCATACCATAAATATGTATAAAAGTTAACTTAAGAAAATATTAATACTTCTTACTTAGAGAAAACTATGTTGCATTAATGAATTTCATTGTGAATATACGAAACTGCAAGATTCACTATCTCGGTTTCATAATTATTGATACGATACGCTCCAGTAAGCGATTCGATGTTGTTTGTTAAAGATTTACTGGCAATATTTTGTTTACAGTACAATGGAGACTTCCTATCAATGACAGTTGGAGGGATAAACTAGTTTGGGAGGGGCTTTATCACTTACTCTTATCTACACTTATGGAAACTTCTGACCACTCAAGTTGTGTTTTAGGGACTTACTTAGCTGATAGTTTTACTAAATATTTAATAATAGGTTGGGGAAAAAAATTCTTTGCATTTTTTAAGAAAATTTAAAACATTTTTTAATATAGTTTATTTACATTTAACTAAAGTATATAGGTACCATTTTGGTCGATAACTTTTGGCCATCTTGTAGGTAGGGACATGATCCCATTGCTATAGAAATTTTGGGGCTTCTGATCAAAATACCGCGACCAGTGGTTTTGGCAGTCCTCTCGTGATGTTAACATGACACTGCCTAGAGAATTCTGAAGAGAGCGAAACAGGTAGAAATCTGAAGGTGCAAGGTCAGGACTATATGGCGGATGCATTAACACCTTCCAGCCAAACTCTCTTAATTTTTGCAAAGTGGCTAAAGGTGTGTGAGGTCTAGCGATATCATGATGAAAAACCACACCCCTTCTGTTGAATAATTCCGGCCGCTTTCTCTCAGCTTCTTGCTTTAATCTCATCAGTTGTTCGCAGTAGAGTTCAGAATCGATGGTCCTGCCTGGTGGTAACAGCTCATAATAAATAATGCCCTTCCAATCCCACCACACACACAGCATCACCTTGTTGCGAGTTAACCCGGGTTTTGCCACAGTCTGAGAAGCCTGACCGGCCTTTGACCACGACGTTTTTCGCACGTTCTTGTCGTACGTGATCCACTTTTCATCAACAGTTGTCAGCTTCTTCAAAAATGCTTTGGTTTCATTACGTCGTAATAAAGAATCACAAATGAGTACACGGTTCATTAGGTTTCTTTCAGTGAGCTCGTGGGGTAGGTACCCAAATATCGAGCTTTTTTGTGTACCCAGTTTTTTTCAAATGCGCCAAAACTATTTTGTGGTCAATTCCCAGTTCATCAACTACGTCGTAACCTCGTAACTACTGATAATGCTGATTTTGCTCCACTTTTTCAAAAATGGCATCAATTTTATCCGTAATAGGGCGACCAGAGCGACGTGCATCTTTGACATTAAAATTTCCGGATTGAAACCGCATAAACCAAATTGTAGCTACTTTCACAGACACTGCACTAGGTCCATAAAAATCGCAATTTTTTTTCGCGGCTTGCGTTGCATTTTTATCTTTTTTGTACTAAAATTTTAAAATGTATCGAATTTCTTCATAAGATTCACTCATGTTGACAGTACGAAAAACAAATGAAAAACACACATTTTCCTAATTTAAATTTGGAATCATCTTCTTTAAAATTTAAACTTTTAATGATACCAAAACCAGCCAGATACAAATAGAACAGCCAAAGAGATTTTATTACAAGTTTATACATACTATAATGCGAAAAGACTTTTTCCCCAACCTAATATGTATTTTTAATAGAGTAGCGAAAATCAAAATCATTTATCTGTGTGAACTATTTTAACTTTATTTGGTATAGCAGCGGTCATTATCTAGGGTTTTTTCGTAGTAGTTTCTACGCTTGAAGTCCAAATAAAAGTATATGTAGTACTTGAGTATACAAATATTTATTTCGTAGATACTGTACAATTTGGTATGGTTATCTAAGTCTGTTAGTAGACACACGCAATCAGTTGTTTCGGTAGCGAAAAACATTACCTATAACATGTAATAATCCGAGTTATCTAATTAAATATCTAATCTACTAAATCTATGAATTTATAAACTTAGGTAGGTACCTAAGTTTATAAATTCATAAGTTCATTTTCGTGTCAGTAATATTTTAAATCCTAATAAATTAAAATGAAGGTAAATCTGTTGTACTAATGAAATAACAACATTAATGATAATTTAATTTCCTTATTTTGTGTTGTAAAGGACAGAAGTGACCAGGGGCTTAATTCCCGGAATATAAAAAAAGTAGGTAGACAAAATCCTAGTTCAATCCGTCCCCAGTAAAATTATATCAAAATAGTTTTTAATGAACTTATAATATGACGTCAAATCGACAAAAAGTTCGCAATACAAATGTGCTGCTTGAATAAACTTAGTTCTATTTTCAGGCGCATTACAAAATATAGTTGCTTATTATAGTTCACGAGGGACCGAATAGAAACTTTTTGACTTACCTACTTTTAAATTGATCAAGATCAGTCTAGGAACGTACTTACAACTGCCACGTTCATCAGCGTGGTGGTTTTAGGTGTTGGAGGCATATTTGGACGGTTTTGTAGGGTATAAAATTAAACGAGTGATGTAATCTTAAAAAAAAACTGCATCTTACATCCAATGTCAATTTTTTTAAAGTAATTTTAAAGTAAAAATTAATATTATATCCAAACGATAGTTTAGATCTCACGACTGAGCTCTCATCTTTATTAAATACTTATGTAGATGTGGCGTGTGGAGTACTTATTATAAAATAAACATTTTATCGTACCTAAAATATTTCTGTCAAACAGTTTTATTTTTACAAATATTTTTGCTAACATGCCAATTATATTATTATATGAAAAGTTGATGCACTCCATCCCAAACTTTAGAAGATGCTAAAGAAATATTGCAGCTTTTTTACATAGTAAGTAATTGTATTGTCAATTAGGTGTTTATTCAGTATGTACCGTGTACTGGATTTTTTAAATAGTCTAAGATAAAATGTTTTTATCATCGGCACTTGTATGTTATATTTCGTTATTATGTTTAAGTCAGAAATTACCATTATGTGCTCAAATTATCATATTCCTCATTTGGAGTTCTTAGGTTTGTGGATAGCTTTCCAAGATTTTAGAGAAATCTTGTTCACAGCCGGTAACAAATTAAGAATTTGAATCATGCAGCGGTTGTATTTGTTCCATTGTCATTTTGTAGCGTTTTGCGCCGTTACCGAAAACGTGACTCGAGTAAAACTTACGATTTAATATGGACATCGGGGCAGGTTTGCGATCGCTGCCGCACCGAATGCCAGTTGGCAAATTGTGCGCTCCGCGATTTATAGTTATGGACTATTATGGAGACGCATCTGGTCGATATACTAATGCTTGCAAGTTGCTTTTTCAGAGAAATACAGAAAACAGCATTCTGGTATTCATTCTGGCGCCTGCATTGTTATCAAGATTAAAGTGATAGATAGTGTCTGTCTACCTACAAACCTAGCTAACTTTAGTTGATACCTAAGCAGTTTTTAATATTGTAAATTTTTGTTTTTAGCAATTCCATGCAAGGTTTTATTAAAGATAAATAACACTTGAAAAAATCATCGACCTCAGGTGGGACTCGAACCCACGTCCCATCGCATGCCGGGCGAGTGCTTTACCAACTAAGCTACCGAGGACGTCACGTGACACGATGAAATTTCTCAAGTGTTTCTTCTCGCTGTCGAAGCCAGCGTATCTCTGATCTATGTTGTAGCTATATGTATAGCTGAGTAGTATACTACCCGTCAACACCCGATAGAAATATTTTTACAAATATTTGACTATTGGTTAAGATCAGAAATGCTTAAACATTGTAAATTTTTGTTTTTAGCAATTCCATGCAAGGTTTTATTAAAGATAAATAACACTTGAGAAATTTCATCGTGTCACGTGACGTCCTCGGTAGCTTAGTTGGTAAAGCACTCGCCCGGCATGCGATGGGACGTGGGTTCGAGTCCCACCTGAGGTCGATGATTTTTTTTTCAAGTGTTATTTATCAGTTTTTAATACATCAACAAGGTTAGAAATATTATTCTAACTAGTGAAATGAAATCAGGCTTGTTCAACACTTTTACTTATTGTAAAGATATAGCTTGCAAGACTTGCTAGTTTTAGCATTACCGTTAAGTAAAGGTTGTAAAGTCAATGAATTGAAGTTGTAAATAAAACTGTTATCAAATGTGGACGAAATTAAGGAAACAAACAGCAAAACCATTTTTAAATACCAGTACACGTAACGCCGCTCACCGCGAGTTATAGTTATTTGATGGAGAGGAACTCGCCAACGTTTTTATTTGAAAAGTTTGAGCGGGGTTATACGATCATTTTTTGCAAGGGAGGCAACAATAAAATGCATCTCAAAAGTTTATCGAGAATCATATTCAAAATTTATGATAGCACGTATGAATCAGCAAAAATATTACTTCTTAATTATACGAATGGCAGCAACGAGATGGCGCCACGAGAACAGGTATTCAGTGATTTCGTGAGTGTGCGTGGGTATGCATGACCCTTTAGAGTCACTGTTCCGTATCCTTTACGGATGAAATAATTTAGAAAAGCGGTAACTAGAGCCAAATAAGTATAGTGCTGAAAGTTAGCGCTTAATGGCCATACAGCTAAATCACAAAGTAACATGGGAATTTAAAAAAAAAAGTTTTGAATAGATGATCATGATTCAGACCCAGTTCATGTTTCCAGAATAAACTTTTCAAATATCGAGCTAAAAGCTTTAACTACTTTTGCTTATTTTTGTCTCTACAAAAATAAAAGGGATAATAGTTCAAACAAACAGGTGGTCGGCAATCAATTATACTAACCCCAGCCAGTCAAACAGGACTAAATAAAAATTGTAAGTATGTGGAGGCCACGTACTGCCAAGCGTAGCGAAGGACGTTCACAAACAAAGTGGAAGACGACCTGGTAAAGGTTTCAGGAAGCAGCTGGATACAGACTACTTCCTATCGGGAAAACTTGCTTTTATTTTTTTCTAAAGAGTTTTAAGCATAGGTAAAAACATAACAAAAATTGTAAAAATCATTTTTAAATGATAAAACCATGAGATATTGATTTTTTAGCTTTCTGCCTGTTATTGTTGTTGTATTTAATTCATTAAAATATTTTTATTTATTATATTGGGGTAATTTCCTTTGTGATGAAAGAAATTCCTTGCAGTGGCGCTAACATTGTAAAGAAATTCAACCCATCAAAATGAAATACCAGTAAGCCATTGGCAATTCCTTGTCTAAATTGGAAACGAGTGGATGTAGTTATTATAGTACAATTACTTACGTACTCATTATAAGCAGATTATGACAAAGATGCAGGTCTGTTAGATAAATATTTTTATTGTAACAAGAATAATTTGCAAAATTGCAAATAAGTGATTAATTAAAACAAGATATTTCAGCGATAATTGAGGTTCTAAAAACTCAAGCCACGTGACCACGCCGTGGCGGTATTTGTTTACACGTGCTGGTGTGGGTGCGTTGAGCGTGTGTTTGTGACCCGCACACGAGGTCGGGCGCGGCGTCGTCGGCATAAGCCGGCCGGTGACGCAAGCTGCCACCGCCTTGTGTGCTAAGGCTCCATCCACAATTAAGAATTATTAGTTTGCCTTGTTCCATGTGTGGTAGGCCTGCGTTGATACGTTGGCTGGGCTGTTGTCCGATTCACGTGCCTCGGGACTTATCGGGCTATGATACGAGTCGTGGTCTGGGACGCGGCCTTGCCTTTTTATCACAATAAAGTTTAAAAGTTTTTGTATGGAACAAAAACTTTTTAATGAGCCACCGATCGGGCAGTGTTAAAAGTTGAACAGAGTAATATATAAAAGGTGCACATCCTATTAACGACATTATCTTAAATAAATTTCTTTTGAATCCGAATTGAATTTGATTCAAATTATACAAATTTATTATTTTACTCGACAGTTTAGTCAGAATTGTCAAAAAAAGATGTTCAAACATGTGCTGTGAACACACTTTTATCAAATATCCCAATGGCCGTAATTATTTTGATTGTATTATTCTTGTTGCGGTGCGACAGCAGATCTGTTTGAATTAATGTGTTGCGTAGAATCTGAAACAGTCCGCAACTAATTTCAAAGTTCTTCTGTGTCAATTGAATGGGTATTTGTAACAATCAGTGCTAATATATTTATTTTAAATTGTTTTGGCTAAGCAAGGACGTTCCTTCGCAAATTAGCTTAAGAAACGAAATCGATAACAATCAATTCGTAAAGGAAGTTTGTAGACGAAAAAACAGTTCATATTAATTTAAGAACTTGATTTGGAATAATGATGTTATTACTGCAACTTGTTTTTTTATAAATTAGGATGAATTGGCAGTCGTGATCATGCGAATTCATGCAAAATAATGACCGTTTATCGCTGAGCTACATGAGGGGATATTTTCAACAACAAGGATTGATTCATTCCACGTCATTTTCAATTATTATTAAAGTATAACAGCTTCAACAACATGCATTCCTCCCTGATATCTATAATTCAAGTCTCAATTGTTAGGTTATAAGAACAAAGGTCATGTGTGGTTTTAAAGCACGTGGTCGGGTTTTATTCATTAACAAGCTACTCAACTCATAACATGACTGAAGTTAAGATGCATGGAAACACTCTTTTTTTTACTACCTTCATTCATCTTAGGTTGTAAACGAGTTAAGCAAGTACGTGGTACTTATACGTACATTTCATTTAGTTGTTGTGAGTTGACATAAAATAAGTATATCTGCTTTGTATCAGAAAATAAGGCTTATTTAAGCAGTACCTACTCAATAATGGCGTCACCTTAAAAGATTTCACTTGAGTATTATTTTTAATGCCAAATAGAAAAAAATATGGTACTTATATCAGATAAGTAATCGCTACTACTACCTAATTGTGTGATGACTTCGTTAAATTACCACAGACAGACTTAGGGTTGAAATTTGGCAAGAGGTATATCAAGACCGAGTGGTGTCGGAGGCCAAGACTCTCTTTGGGTCGTTTCGTCACCGTGGTAAAAGTAAGGGTTGAAATTATTTGTACACATTTTGATGAGATTAAATTGAGATTAATTATTGATTTAATTATTGTTCTATCTAGTGAATCAGAGACGCTATTCTACTACCCAATTATTATCGGAATTACCTGAAAACATGTAATTAAGGAGTGATAGGTGGATGAAAGAAATATAGAGTGTGTTACCGGTAATGAGCGTAATATGGCAGATAAGATGCAGATTATTGTGTATTCCGCAAATATTATCTAAACAATGTAGAAAATATTTTTAACTCATATTCTATATCCGAAAATGTTTAATCATTCGGTAAATTAAGTGGCAAGTGGAACAAAAAAAATAATTTTCTGGATATGACATTTCCATTCCTGGTAAATTCCCATTTGTCTAAAAGTGTATGTCTATTTTATGTGAAAATTAAGTAATTACGTAGACGTGACGCAATTAACCAGACGACAGTGAAATTTTCCTAAAATTATCAGTGAAGTCAAGAATGGAAACTTTGTGAGATATCGAAGAAAGGCTTAGTTTGCCTGTCCACTATCAAGGCATCAATCAAGCAGTCAGCGGTATCACTAAACGTATTTGCAGTCTTGCGTGCGTAGTTTAGTTAGTCACTTTTTTAGGGTTCCGTAGCCCTGACAAGGAACCCTTCTAGTTTCGCCATGTCCCTCTGTCCGTCCGTCCGAGGTTTTGCTTGGAGACTGTTGACAATAGAGAGCTGTAATTTTGTGAAGGTATGTATAACAATCACCCCGACAAAGTGGTAGAATAAAATTTTGAAAAATATTCTTTCTTTGGGTAGCTCCCATATATGTAACGTGGGGATGATTTATTTTAAAATGACTTAGGGGTTGCTAAGACGATTAGGGATTAAGGTATTCGTTTGCAAAATATTAAACTCTAAAGTGCTAATTTTTGTTCGAGTAGGGATTCTCTCCCTCTAAAAGCTAAACTATAGGCTTAAAAAACCTGAAAATATCATGATAATAGTGCTTTTCATGAACTTTCAGGGAAAATCATAACGGTTAAGATAGATCAGTTAGTTTAAGAGTAAAAGTCGTTCAACTGATGTATTAGAACATTTCTTACCTAATAAGAACTCCTTATAAGAAAGCATTAAAAATGACTGTAATTAAGTAATTGCTGAAATAAATTTATTGTGGTAACGATAGGCAACTACGAAACCCTACACTGCGCGTGGCACGACACGCACTTGGCCGGTATTTGTTGTTTATGTTGTCACTCTTACTTGACTTAAGAAATATTTAATTCACATTTAGTTTAAGGACGGTTGGTACTCACCGAAAGTATTCGTTTCAATGATGAGCGCAAAGTTTGCTTAGCGAGCATCTGATTTACATTCGCGAAACAAAAATTATTTCGTGAGCACTGTAGTATTGATGGATCTTTAGATTTACTGATTGGATATTCAAGAAATAAAAAATTGTCTTACGAAAGCTTGAAAATTGCTTTAACATACTTAGTTAACCAAATTTTTGGTTCGCGAACAATTTTCTTTGTAGGAACCAAAGGCTCTGTTCGCGAAGTTCACGATCGCTTGTGTAACAAATATGCTCGATGAGTCAAGCCTTTTAAATTTAATTTCTTATTTTATGTATAAAAATCCGATTCCCAAAATCAGATCGAACAAAACGATAAGTCCATTCGTTCTGTAATAAATAATGTATGACACTATATGAAATAAATAATTTATATATTAGGTTGGGGAAAAAGTCTTTTCGCATTATAGTATGTATGAACTTGTAATAAAATCTCTTTGGATGTACTAGTTGTATCTGGCTGGTTTTGGTAGGTATCATTAAAAGTTTAAATTTTAAAGAAGATAATTCCAAATTCAAATTAGGAAAATGTGTGTTTTTTATTTGTTTTTCGTACTGTCCAGATGAGTGAATCTAATGAAAAAAATCGATACATTTTAAAATTTTACTACATACAAGGTAAAAATGCAACGCAAGCCGCGAAAAAAAATTGCGATGTTTATGAACCTAGTGCAGTGTCTGTGAGAGTAGCACAAATTTGGTTTAAGCGTTTTCAATTCGGAAATTTTGATGTAAAATAGGCACGTCGCTCTGGTCGCCCTATTACGGATAAAATTGATGCCATTTTTACCCGACTGCGAACGAGGGTTATGTTTTTCGAGCGTATGTATGTATGTATGTAAATATGACGATTTCTTTGGCACGCCCTACAGCCTAAACCGTTTAACGGATATAAAAGTATAATACACCGTGAATTTTGAGTTACCCGAGAAAATTAACTAACATACTCAGATATCGATATACATCGAATTTGGCGAATAAAAAAAACGGAACGGCGTACGGCGTAGGCGTACGGAAGGAATAACTATGAATGAAAAAAAAATCATTCATAGTTATTTCTTCCGTACGCCAATATTACGCGACTAAATTAGGTGGATTTTGGTTCCGTTAATGTTGGAATGATAATGATTACTATTTGAATTAGCAGGACTTTTATAGTGCATATTTTTTAAGGAATGTTAGGGACCTATTAAATAAATTTCTCATACAAAAATTTTTTTTTATTCACCGAATTCGATGTATATCGATATCTGAGTATGTTTGTTAATTTTCTCGGGTATCTCAAAATTCACGGTGTATATCAATAGATTTGTCTTAATTGTCGGAGTGATAGAAGGGTATGTTATTTCCCGAAATTCCCTCGGGAACAGAACTTACGCGGGAAAAACGAATCTGCAATACTGATAAACCGATTTTGAAACTTTGTTTTATTAACTAAGGGTCACATATTTTCAGTGCTAATGGA
This sequence comes from Anania fuscalis, assembly GCA_950371115.1. Classification (NCBI taxonomy): domain Eukaryota; kingdom Metazoa; phylum Arthropoda; class Insecta; order Lepidoptera; family Crambidae; genus Anania; species Anania fuscalis. Next base: position 16,128,211 of record OX493328.1, read on the forward strand.
AGATGGGTGGGAATTCCTATTGGTACATGAATTAAACGGGAAAAACCGATTCCAGATACTATTTACTCAAGTTTAAACGTTTTTTTTCCTATGAAGAGTTATAAATAAGGCTTTATAGTTCATTGAAAAGTAGTAGTAGAACACTACAAACTAAAAAGTCAAAAATAAAATTAATAAATTAAAAAAATCAAAAAACCTGACTGCGTAAAACGTAAACTGAAAAGATGAAAACAAGATTTGAACAATCAATTTGCAGTCGGAGGCATCAAATCCGTGTAGAAAAAGTCGAATCAAGTAACAAGATTGTTCAAATCTTGTTTTCATCTTTTCAGTTTACGTTTTACGCAGTCGGGTTTTTTGTTTTTTTATTATTTATTAATTTTATTAAAAAAGTGGAGCAAGATCGGCATATCAGTAGTTACGACGTAGCTGAAGAACTGGGAAATGACCACAAAACAGCTTTGGCGCATTTGAAAAAAACTGGGTACGCAAAAAAGCTCGATATTTGGGTACCTACTCCACGAGCTCACTAAAAGAAACCTAATGAACCGTGTACTCATTTGTGATTCTTTATTACGACGTAATGAAACCGAACTATTTTTGAAGAAGCTGATAACTGGTGATGAAAAGTGGATCACGTACGACAAGAACGTGCAAAAAAGGTCGTGGTCAAAGGCCGGTCAGGCTTCATAGACTGTGGTGAAACCCGGGTTAACTCGCAACAAGGTGATGCTGTGTGTGTGGTGGGATTGGAAGGGCATTTTTCATTATGAGCTGTTACCACCAGGACCATCGATTCTGAACCCTACTGCGAACAATTGATGAGATTAAAGCAAGAAGTTGAGAGAAACCCGCGGAATTGTTCAACAGAAGGGATGTGGTTTTTCATCATGATAACGCTAGACCTTACACATCTTTAGCCACTTAGCAAAAATTAAGAGAGTTTGGCTGGGAGGTGTTAATGCATCTCCCGTATAATCCTGACCTGGCACCTTCAGATTTCCACCTGTTTCGCTCTCTTCAGAATTCTCTAGGCAGTGTCAGGTTAACATCACGAGAGGACTGCCAAAACCATATGTCGCGGTATTTTGATCAGAAGCACCAAAATTTCTATAGCACTGGGATCATGTCCCTACCTACAAGATGGCAAAAAGTTATCGAACAAAATGGTACCTACATACTTTAGTTATATGTAAATAAACTATATTAAAAAATGTTTTGAATTTACTTAAAAAATGCGAAGAAACTTTTTCCCCAACCTATTATGAACTGCGTGTTCCGAGTTTTTCATGATCTTTTCTTTGGCTTGTTGTTGTCACTAGAATACAATATTTTAAATAATAGCTAAACAGTAGGTATGGCTAACATCTTACTAACAAGCATAAAAATAGTCACCAGAAAGACTTGCAACTTTCTTTTGTCTAATAATCCGATGTTAAATAAATTACCTCTATGAGCCATCGTTCATTATGTATGACTAAAAGTTTTGAAATGTTGTTTTTCCATACGTTTGATTTCTCGTATCCTGCGCACTAGACATACTGCATATCGGATACGAGTTTATAGCCTTGCTCCTTTCCACGAACGGTCTCTTGAAGTGGAACGATTGTAGAGCTATTGTTTGTAAACAGCAGCCTTCACTGGGCTGTCAGAAGGATCAATCTTAAAGCCATTCGACTTTTCCTATTGTTAAAAAAGTCGTACAGATTTTGTTACTTTATTACGGATTACTATAATATTTGGAGCATAATATGAATCTGTTGGGGGATCCTTTTGTTTGGTGTTTTAATTTTTTTAATAAGTGTCGGCTGATTATTTATTTTTTATATTGTTGGTGATAATTATTATCTAAAGTCTAAACCATCAAGTCGATTGAACGAGTGAAACTGAAGTTATGACCATTAAAATAAAGATTGGAGATAAAAAATAATGCAATTTATACCATATTTTTAGCTCATTGTGTTGATGGCGGGCGAGATCAGCATAACGATGGTCAACTTATTCTAAAATTAGCTCTATATAATCTTTTTTACTTGTTCTGGTAATGCCTTTGTTTGGATATTACGAGTAAATATCTTTTCTCTCGATAATTCTCGAGTGGTTTGCGTATTACGCAGAACTCTCTCTCGCTACAGCGGGCAAGTCGCAGAAATCGCGACACAATCCAACTGTAAACTGTAATGTCGTTGACATTAGCGTGCGTACTCGCTTATTATGGATAATACATCAATGATATTGATATGAAAAGGAATAGTGTTGACCCAGATAATACGAGACGAAACTATCTATTTTAAAAAGATTCAAATTGTTTGTTTGTCTCGGTAGGTACAGAAGTCTTTCTTCTTTTTTTCTAACAAACTTTTTAAATTCGACCATTTTAACAAACATCCTTTATAAGTGAATTGAATATTACTTATTAGTAGCATTTGAAGATGTTACTTATTAGTTTGGGTTATTCTAAGATGAAAATTTAAGTATTCAGAATCTATCCAAACCCTTAATTTCGGATTGAACTGAATTTACAGCTTGTCATAAACGATGTTATTGCTGTCATATTAATTTATTTACAAAATGGTGCCAATAAATGCATCATATAATATTTCGTACGCTTCCAATAAAATGAAAATCTGCAAATTCTGCCATAAATATGAAGGTGACGTACCTACATATTTTATTATTCAGATAGTCACGCAATGTCCCCGTGCCTCTTTATCGTCGTCCAAATTAAAAAAAAAAAATTGTCACAATTTTCACCATGTACCTACATCAGGATAACGAAAAACTTGACGGTTTTCCAGTAGTATTAATGACTTAAAAGTTAACCGCGCATAGTTAAAAGTCACCGTTATTTACAAAAATATATTTCGACATAATATTTTTGTACTGCTCAATAGCATCCTTTTTTCATCATTTGTACCTGAGGATATCTTCTCAGAACTTTGTGTTTCTTTTGTGACAATTGCTTTAGCGTAATCATATGACGTAACCATTATTTAACGGTTAATATGAATGCCTATATAGGGGAGGCGTAGTATTCGGCTTTTCTATTAGTGGACAACTTGCCCACAATTATATTAGGCACTGATACTTGTCTCTGGGAAACCAATATCATCAATTATGGTATAATCAATTTTAAATTTAATACGCAAATTATACTAACCAACAACAAAAGTAGTAATCCAATTAATCAAGTTATTAGCGAAGGTTATTGTAGTGATTATGTTTTTGAAGATTTGTAACAGCAATTAAAACAATACAGACTCGTGCATATACTTAATTAAAATACGAACAATTTGAACTTTTGTAACATTATTTATAATATTTTTAATCTCCTTGTGATAAGTAAGAGATCCTGGTAGAAATTGAAAGGACTTGATGCGGTTAAATTATGAATACAACGTTTCAGCAATTACGAAGTTATGCAATTAATTAATTATTATTATCATGTGTAAGCGTAAAAAATTCCGTTTGTAGATATTACCTGAGCAATTTTACCTGAGCTGTGGTGGTATCATTGTAAAGTTATTATCAGACATAAACACACACATCATATTTAGACATGTATATTGTGTAAGTCGAAGTTTCTATACACTTTACATTTGATGTTTCAAGACACCACAATATTCGAGTTAAAAATTGAAGAGTCTGCACTAGTACCATGAAGTATGTAAGCTAATTGCTAAAGTGCTAAAAACGATATATATTTTTAATTAAAGTTACATTTGTTGCGAGAAGAATTGGTGAATGTGTAACATACATTCACTAATTCTTCTCGCATTCAATGTCTCCATAGCCAACGCCAATATACTGCCCGGCACGCCAAACAAACTGACTTGCTTGACAACACTTTCACGTTTTCACATAGACAAGACATTATATATTAGTTCACCTTTTTTACTATTTTGTAAAAGTAAGTTAAGTTACTACGTTAAATCAGAATTTGAACTTGTTCAAAGTTTACTGGTACGATTCGTTAATGTGACAACAATAAGCCCGAATGATAACCTATTTTAACCTTAACTGGAATGAGAGTGAATACACGATGAGTGGAACATTTTTTATTTGCTCTACATTAAAAAATACTGTTTTTAATAAAAAAAACAAAAAAAAAAACGCGCATTTCTCTAGTAGTGGCTGAAATTAAAAACGTGACTTAAAAAAATGCATGACATATTCCACTTTTCATAAGTAAGTAAATCATTCGGAACGTAATTATAATCACGTCGTGTTTAATTGTAAATGTATCAGGAATGCATACTGCTGCAAAATACGCGGGAAATCTAGTGATCGAAACGATAACGCAGTATCGGGAAACATAGCGCAATTCAATATTATAGTTTACAGTAAACAAATATGCAAGTTAACTTGCCGAGACACATGTTTTGGCAAGCGTCTCGAGCAATGCATATTTCGAAGGAGTTTGGACCTTTTATACATCATAAATATTCATAAAATCACCGCTACGCATTAACATAAAAACAAATAATCGCTGTCCCAGTAAACACCTCCCTCTATTTATAAAAATGAACACATTTAATAAAATTTTACATTGATAGATTTTCAATCTCATTCAATTCATATCATTATGAGGACGGTATGTATTGTACCATGAAATAGCGTAACCTAACCTCTACATCAATACACAGTACAGTATAGAGGTAATGTAGATAAGTGTGCAAAAATTCAACCTAAGGCAAGCAAAGATTTTTGGAAGTGGCCAAGCACTCAAGCGTACCTAATGATGATAAACATAAATAATAAATATATGAGAAAATATATTTTTTAATAAAATTAATTATTGACACGTCGACACATGGTCGATAACATGCAGTACAGATAGGTTAGGATATTAACTCACCACATAGCGCGGTTCCATATTCCTTCCAATGTGAACGAGTTTTGGCAGTCATTTCAATTGTTGTATTTTTAATTTTTGGACTAACTTGGGAGTTTTGGAATGAGATAATCTTGAGCACTGATTTGTTATTGAAAAACTAGATAAAATTTGAATCCATCTTAAATGGTATAAATAATAACGATATATAATATAACTAACTAAATATCACAATATACTGTATTCGATCTAAATAATAAATTGGGTTTTTAAACAAAACGTTATAACCGATTAGGCTTCATTTTGGAAGGTTTATGTGTTGTTGGTTTGCTGGTTCATAGTGCGAGAAGTACTCGTGCGGTGTCGTGGTAGCGCGACGGCGACGGGTGAGCAACTGAACGAAATGCGACCGAGTCGAGGAGGCGAACGAACTAATCGCAACGTACCAAGTGGGACGGAATGAGGCAAATCGGCGCAGGCGCACGCTTTTGCTGGTCGTTTATCGGTTGGCTGGTAGCTCTTGTTGAGATAAGGAGAAGGTCGATAACGTGCGGGCCCCAGCGTGCGCCCGCGCCGCTGTCCGCGCCCCGCGCCCGCTCGCGCCCGCGCCTCTCCCTCGCACTGCACCAGCCCTGACTCTATCCGAGACAATTATTTTTAGACATAATACTCCAAAAATACTACTGACACTCGTTAAAACTGACACATCACGAGACTACTGTCCTATCACGAATACCTTGTTGATATTGGATTTGTGCCTCTTGTCCTCAAACATAAAGCTGCAAACGGAACGGAGTTTATGTAAGTTTGTCCGTTAAACTTCTCAAAATTACCCTCTGGTGATTGTTATTTTATCAGTTCTTCCGTATACAATATATATGTTGTGGTAGACTAAATTTTTTAAGGTCTTATTCTAATATGATAGATAACCGAGGCATGATTGTTTAAGCGGGTCTACTATACTAGATAATACTTACTTGGTAATGTTTACATAAAATTAAAGTACATAAGTAAGTATATTGTTACATCAAGTAACCAAATACAAGCTTTAGTTAAAATAATGACACACATCATCCATCAGACAAGGTCTCTCCTATTGAATTGCAACAAATAGGTAAATAAACATTATTTTAATTAAACTCTATATAAACTAATTAAACTCTTCTGGAAATACATAAACACATTGTTAGGCGTTGCGTTCGACATTTTCAGACTTGATGAATAATAAAATATTCGCAAAAAATTGCATTTCACTGTAAGCTGCGTGAAAGCTCTGGTTTAACAATATTTATCCATAAATGTACCATTGAATGATGCATTACCAAAATTCGCGGTGAATTATGAATACGTTATAGATATTATTATTACTAAAATAGGGTTGATTTATTTATGATGAGGCTGATGGTGATGCTAAAGAAGCACAGCTTTTTCAATGGATCAACATCTAAAAACAGTTTTCCATTCAAATTGTAATAGCTGATTGGTCATGAAGTAGGTACCGGCATATAAATTAAGAGTATAATATTGAATTAATAATAACCCTATATTAAAAATACTTTATTACCACTGTTAAGACAAACATTGGCGATATTTTTGGATGTGGCAATTCCTCATACCGATTCGCAACATGTCTTTTGGCAAGTATCGAGTCTTTAATTTTAAATATGTGTACATACCTAATTGGAACGAATGTTTACATGGAATATATTGACTCATTAAAATTGCCATTTTTAACCTCTGTGATACGATTTGCTGACATATATCCTAATTATTTCAATATACTCGTAATTATTCGCTATATAACTTCAATAAAATATTGTCGGTAAGTATGTTCCTAGTTAATTGTATTTTTAATGTCAGTATTTCAATATATTACAGAATATAGACTAGTATTTATTTAACAAAAAAAGGTAAGATATTAAATCCAAATCTTTTTTGAAAAAATCGTTGTGAAGGTTTTGAATCGCGGGGCTGTGATACTTATCATTCCAAGTGGACATAATTACTTTGTTATCAACAATCTTGTTGACTAAACGCGGCTTTCTAATCAAGCACAAGCCTTCTTCGTGGGTTTGATAAAAAAATATTTCGACAAACTCGTTGCGAGCCCGCACTCTACACGTTTCGATAGTTTACCTATGATTCATGCGAATAATAATGAAACAGTATGCACAATTATCTATTAACCTATTTTGTCTTTGCCAAATTTAAAGTAAGTAGGTACTCTAAAGTTGACATTATATGCTATGCAGGTAGTCAATTTGAGCACGACACAAATACAGCAAGAGGTAGGCAGATCACGACACGTTATTTTGTCCGAGAGTCAGATTCAACGACTTTAGAAAATTAACAAATTCGCGTTGCAAAATAATTTCACCTCTCCAAAACGAGGATGTTGCCATAATCACCACGCTTGGCAGGCGGGTTGTAATATAATAATAATTTAAACTCAATGAAACCTTCTTTAACTAAGTATTTGCATTTGGATGCATAAATATTTCGAAATGTACGAATTCCTAATTTAACATTACCTACACAGTTGCTTATTAATGTTATAATGGAGTTGATCCTACTTTTTGTTATAACATTTGCGATAAATTGATATTGTCTGCAGTCGTACAATAACGAGACCACTTCCGACTGATTTAAATCTTTATTTTCATTGAACTCTACTCCAAGGTGTGCGAGTTGGCTTCTTTCCATTAATTATACACGAAATTGGTACAAAGGTTGTTGCAAAATACTTTCGAGGCACGCAAACTAATGTTTTTCTTCTTCATAGCTTTTACAAAACTAAAATTTCAGTTTAGAATTTGCTTTTTTTTTTCGTCGTCGTTAGAGTTGAGGAAACAATCCTAAACACATTTCCAGAAGTTTTTTTCTTATCTGCAAGTTAATTGCAATTAGCAAGAACTGCTTAAAATGGCTTAAGGCCAAAGAATTGGGGATTTTGGTTCTTGAAAGGAATTTGTAGACTCCGACACCTGTAGGTGTCAATCAGGGCATGTAGTGTTGCAGACAAGCTCCGGCTTTACATTAAGTCTGGATAGCCTGGTGCGCAGCATTTGAAGGTAGTACCGTGAAGTGACTCACTATCAATGATTATGTAGATATTTGTACTAGGTTGATAAAATTTTCTGATATTGACGAAACATTTCATTGCATTTAATGATAATGATTTTTTTATACCTGTATATAAATGTAGTAGTCACTGGGGGAGGCCTACGTTCAGCAGTAGACGTCCTGTGGCTGAAATGATGATGATATAAATGAAAATTATCGTTGTACTTATATCTGTAAGAAATCGTTTGGATTTAATTTCTTATTTGAAATAATATCGAAATTTAGCAGGTATCCGATATTGATCACTTAATCCGGCCCTCATAGATGATTTACAATAAACAGATATAAATCAGAGGAAAACAAATGGGTTTTTCGTACAACACAAACACTGTAAAAGATAAACTATTTGCAAATAAATGTTATACACATGAATAGGGTTGTCCCTGTCTCAAGTAGTAATAGAGTACAAGTATTATTTATTAAATATTCTGTGGTCATAGTAGCTAGGTATCTAAATAATAATATATTACAAAGGTACCGAGATTTGTACTTTGTTTGCTTGTTCCTTTTCGATTTTTTAAGCAATAAAGTGATTGAAAAATAGGCACGATTTTTTAAAGAAAAATAGGATTTCGATGAATGTTAATTTTAATTTAAAAAAACCTGCAATTTTTATTGCTTTTTTGTTATAGATTGTTAACAATGACTATCTTATATGTATTTGGTTACAAGTCGAAGACAACCTGAGATTAACGACTTTGATACACGCTGCAAAAGCAATAAACGTCAATGATGATTAACTGAACCTTACTTTCTAGAATCTAGATTCTGGAGTCATTGTAGGAAAATTAATTGCAAATGATTTAGCATTCTCTCATTTTAGGGTTCCGTACTCTAAAAAGAATAGATATTACCACACTGGACCGCAATTTTTTCTATACACAAAATTTAAAGTACCTCATAAATTTTTTATTTAAGCACTTTTAAATAATCTTAATATAGTATTTACTCCATAAGGCTAGGTCAGGTACTTTTGAAGATATTGAAGATTTTTTAACCAACGCTTTTTCTTTGCTGTCCAGTGCAGTCCAGTCCCTATCCGTTTATTCAAACCTAAAATTGACACTTTGACAGCCTAGAAGGTGTAGAAATTCAAGCTTCTAAGCCAACGCAATGAAAAGAAAAGAATATTTCTGTAAAAACTTTAGATATATACTTGCAAAGTTACTCTAAAACATATATTGTACTTGTAGTTGACTTAGAATCATGAATGTGTCAAGAGAAGTAAGTTCTTACTTAGACTAACTTTGTCTTACAGCAAAGAAGAAGGTCAAAGTAGGCGGAAGTTGGCGGTATTTTTGCCTCTTAATTGATGAGAAGTACCTATCTTCGCGTTATTCAGTCCAAGAAAAACTGAAGTATCATTTCGTCACGTATCGGTCACCCACCATAAAGTTAATCAAGGTTTCCACAAGGACCAGTTTCCAATCATGAGCGGCTGAATGTTTCTTAAAACTCGTATAGTTGCCTAAACACTATTTCCCTATTGAGGTTGTAATTTTATTGTAGTACATATTAGTAATTTTTTCAATGTTACTTAAAACACTAAGTTGAAAACACCTTCGTTCATGGGTACAGTTTTTAAAGGAGAACAAAAAACTGGGATCTTATAGTATCTTTTAACATCATACGGTGTTTATTATTGATGCATTGGGCGCGTGATACTTGACATAAAGACATTCAGACAGGCTTGTTCTCCACAGACAGCAGTCCCAGGTGTAACAAGCGTTTGTCGTTTTGCCGCGTCTCGATTGCACGTCGGAATGTGGGCACGATCAGGCGCGCGCCGCGTGAAGACGTCGCGCGGCGCGGCGCCCGCGCACTCATGCCGTGCGCGTGTGTGCCAGGTGCCGACATCTTTGGCAGCCGTGTGTGTGCGTGACACATACTGACCGAGAGACTTAGAGAGACGGGTTTGATTATCAAATCATTCGTCTTTTTGACGATATATCTTCTATGTTTTAAACCTCATAGGTGATAAAAGGATGATACCTTATTGATAATATTTGGAAATATCTACAGATCGGAATATTTTTTCTAAGGAAAGTCATTCCTATTCAAAAAAATATATGAGTACCTAATAGGTACCTATTTAGTGAAAGTTTAATGTTTGATTTATTCTGACAATGACACAAATTGCCCTATTGGCTATATAGATGTAGTAATGCTTATTATGGAACTTAGGTCTTTAAAAAGTTTTTGGGTTTTATTTTCTTCCTTACCCTAAATTGAAATATAAACAAAAAAGCTTTTTAATAAAAAAAATATTTTGCTATAGTGTTTTATGTATTTCTATGGATTCATGAATGGCCGCAACAGCGATACCTATGTAATCTACCTATATTATCATTGTGTTACTGTTTTAAAGTAGGTACAGCACATGTAGCAGAGACATTATACAGAAATAAGGATGACGTTTATCGAACACACCCACAAAGATAAAGATAAAATTATGAATGTTCATCATTAACAGATATGTTTTATTATCACATAATTCTTCACATGCGCGTCCATTGCAATAATGTTCCGTATGAATTATGAGGTTGTGTCTTCACGTGTTTGCTTTTTGATAAAATAAAAAGTTTGCATTAGTGTTGCACAAAAAGATTTTCGGTTCGCAAACTTGTGGCGACCGTACGAGTAGGATATGAATACGAGTCATCGTTCATTCTGATTTTAGGGTTTAAACTGGGTTCCACGTCCAACGAGGGTCAGTATAAAAATTAATTATACATTGTCAATTTTTGACATACACAGTATTTTTGCATGTTCTCTGCTTACACTAACGATATCCATACTGCCAATATATTAAACGTTAACCTTTTTTTGTTATATTGTAAAGTAATAAATAATACACAAAAAAAATATATTTTTAAGAAGAGACTGACTATCCCATCTATTCAGATACAGGCCGCTTCCAATCTGCTAATCTGGAGGTCAACGGAGGACGCCTATGTTCAGTCAGCAGTAGGCGTCCTGTGGTTGAAATGATGATGATAATGATCCCATATATTACTAATTTTGACGGCGGATCACGAGGTATTTCTTTTTTTTTAATGTGAATTACTTAAACCCTTAGTGAAAAAAAAAATTAGGTTTGAGCAGCAGAATAGACAGCAACTAACTGTCTGTAAAAATTAGTTGTAGATGGGATAGTACCCTCGTAAAAATAGGTTGTACCGAGAGAATAATGTATAAGCAGAACATGTTGATTTTTGAGCTATCTTTTCACTGTAATTTCCCTGTCATCATTACAAGAAAGTAAATTGCGCCATAATAAACTTTAACTTCCCTCTTGGTATCAGTGGTAGGTAGCAGCGCTACGTAAAATCCTTGCAATTTTTTGAGTTACGTTCCTTAAAAGGTAATAATAAATCTTATAGGAACACCTTGTTGCCGTCTGTCAGTCTGTATTTCATTCTGTCTGCCTGTCTATCAAGACTCTTTTTTACCAGCAACACGTGGAGGTATAAGTTAAAATTTATATTAAATTGGTAGGTATGCAATGCCTTGAAGCTGTGAAAAAAACAATCTTGTAAGTCAACGCAATCGAAAGATAGGGCTGTTTATAATGCTTAACTATTCGATTGATTTAGGATTTTAGGCAAACCGAACACTTTACAAATCTCACACTAGGTCCTCTGGAGTCGTACGTTTAGCTGTTTACATCTATTGTCAAACGCTACTTATTATTGGTCTGGGCAGGATACATTACAATTTGGTCAGCTAACTATACCATGATATAATAGCAAAATTGTATAAAATAGTCAGACACATTACGAATAAACGATCAATTTAAAGATCTGAATGAGTCGATTACTAATAAGTTAAGTTATTTAAATTAATAAAGACGAAAATATGGCAAATTCATTTGTCTTCTTCGGTTAAATGTAATTTATCGCGAGCTACAGTAATATCGTAGTGGTGGCATTTGTTCTAGTAAGCAAATGTCATATCTCCGATTTCAGTCATCGTAGTAAGATAAATATTTGCTAATTTTTAAGTCCAATCATAAGCTGATTGAATGAAACAGAAAATAAATCCAGGAATCGGTCTTTTTTTGGAAATACATATCTACTTAATACAAACTTTACATATTTATGTTTTTAGTTCAGCCATCTTAAGAAACGTTTTTCCAGTTGATATAAGCTACTTAGGTATGTGTTAGATGCATCAGTAGTATAAGCTGATAAGCTTTGCTTGTAATGCTTAATTACATCAGACTGAACACCATAATTGTTGTTGTTATAGGTAATATTATATTAGATAAGTGGATTGTTTGATAAGTTTTTAAATTGCAATATTACGTGCTATATTAAACTAGTGTAGCACAATTATTATTAGTGACTAGAGTCTTCCTAGTTCTTAAGAAGAGGCCTGTGTCCTTCAGACTTCCAAAGTCTTATGATGATGAAGATGATAAATATATTTTTTTTACATGAAAATATTGGACAACATCACAAACATTGCTCTGATCTTATGCTAAGTAGCAAAAGCACTCAATTGTGTTACAGAATTCAGAAACAACGATTGTACCACAACACCCAACCCACCAGACCCGAGATAATATAGAAGAGTTCGTTTTCTACATTGTCTAGACAGGAAATCAAACCCAGGACCTCAGAGGTAGCGACATCCGGCATGTTCGCCTCTCGGCTACGGAGGTCGAAAACTACTTAGATAATAATTTCTGTGAACTCTGCAATAGTACTTCAACAATTATGTTAACTTTAGGGTTTTTTTAAATTCAAGATGTGACTTCATTTTCACCCGTTATTTTTAATTTCGAGTTCTATGCAAGCTTAATCTGAAGTCTTTGGTCTCACAGAGCTCTGACTCTAGGACTCGAGTTTCTCACAATTTTAGGTTATACGTTATTTATTATTATTACATTCTAACTCGTTATATCATAACTAACCTACGATACAAAATTGATATTAATGGGTAAGTTTACCTTTAAAAAATAGTTTTCGGTAGTATAGCTTAATTACCTTGACTTAATGGGATGTTTCTCAGGATGAGCCCACTTACGATATTATTGTTTTAACTAGCCTGCAGGTTAAATATTTGACCACCTTTGAAATCAATACAGTTCAGTACAGGAATTCAGATAAAGTGATGATATGAAACAAGAAATACTAATTTGAATAGGTAAATAAAACAATAATAAATAAATAAATATTGGACAACATCACATACATTGCTCTAAACCTAAGGTAAGTAGCTAAAGCAATTGTGTTATAGAAATCAGAAACAACGACGGTACCACAACACCCAGGCCAGTCAATATAGAAAAGTTCGTTTTCTACATTGAGCTAACCGGGTATCGAACCCGGAACCTCAGAGATGGTGGCGCCATTTAAAGTCCGGCGTGCTTGCCTCTCGGCTACAGAGGTCGTCAAATTAAAAGGTAGATACCTCGAAACAATGGTTACTCCTATATAAATCCCTGTACCTTCTCTGTCAGGGCCCTAACCATGAACTGTTAAAACAATCACGAATCAGTCAAACATTATCATTTCTGTCAAATTTTGTATGAAATGTCGTACCAAAATTGACAGATTTGACAACTTTGAGATTGTTTTAAGAGTTCATGGTTATGGCCCTGGGCCCTAACCATGAACTGTTAAAACAATCACAAATCTGTCAAACATTATCATTTCTGTCAAATTTTGTATGAAATGACGTACCAAAATTGACAGATTTGACAACTTTGAGATTGTTTTAAGAGTTCATGGTTATGGCCCTGGTCCTACAATTTACTGGTAAATAATGCTTAAATTAAAAGCTAAAGTTAAAACAGAAAAAATAATAATGCCAAAGGTCTGTTTTTTGTACTTTGTTAATTGTGTAATAAGCTTTAATAAAGACCTTACTATACTTGAGGGGCCTATACTAACAAAAAGAAGCAATTTGTAATAAAAAAAACAGGCATTTTATTGTTTAAAAAAATCCAAATCTAAATTTTTATTAAGGTATTACTAAATCCTAATCTTAATTTTGCTTAGTGATAAGTGCAATGGCAAGTGAGAGTGCTTGGGTCGTAGTTATTAATCGACTGTAATGGTATAATTAAAAACTGTAAAGAGATAATTGCTTAAATCAATCAATCGTCAATAGATAAAGTTAATAGAAATTTCTTGAGTAGGATCTCTACCACGCACCTCCAATGAAACTCTCCTACCTAGCTTGGTACAAGGCTGCTCCTAAAACAGAATTTTAATTTTGTTTTTTTTGCATAGAATTTAACGTAGAATTAGCACAGATTTGTTACTGTTTTGAGTAAATGGTTATTACCTGTAATTTAATGATTATTGTCGGTTTTGTTTCGCAACAAAATAATCTACATTTAAAAATCAAGGGTAAGTGTTTAGTTAGGTCTATGATTTTGTGAATGTTGATAAGGATACTACAAATTAGAATTTAAACACTTGTAGCAGGAATGGTAATTATTAATTTCTTGCCCTTTCCCAAAAATCTCATTCAAATTGAACACAATACTGTACCACGCGGCAATCGACGAATCTATACGACTCGTATAGTATGACGTAAGACTGAGATTTACTAAGCACTTCCAGTAATCGATATTAGACATGTATCACTTACCTTGTCAAGCAAGATTTGTATCCAAAAAAAATTTCAACCTCACCCAGGTATATATATACCTGCAGTGATTCTGCCAGCGTAGCGAGCCTTACTTGTTCTGTGGATTCTGCCAATCTCATGTTTAAGAAAGACACGTTTAAAAATGTCTGGTTTAATAGATTCAAAGCTTTACGTGGACCTTTTATCTCGATTAGATACATAAAAAACAACGCAGTAAATGTGCTTGACAATTGTTACTTTCACAAACATTAATTCGAGAATTACACGAAGCTTTTTTAAATCAACAATAGAACACATTTTAGCTTGTCATGATATATATTTTTCTATTGTGTCTCATTTTCCAGGGCTAACGGCCCTAGAGATTATTTTAAAGTTAGTAAGTAGTACCAGTATCTCTAATGGATAATCTTATCTGGTAAGTGAAATTAATGTTTTGCCTTTTTATAGCTGTAGCATTTAAAATCGCTAGTTGTGATCAAGGAAAGAAACCAACAAACTAGGCAAGTCATTTATTAACTAAAACGCAAGAATGCGATAACCATATCGTTGGAAGACTTTTAGGTCTGGAAAGTATTAAATATTTTACTTATCGTATTTAATAATATTGTTTACTGTAATAACGACTTAATTTGACACCAAAAATGTAATAAAGTCAAGAAACCTAATAAGTAGGTATTTAAGGTCAGCGGCTACTAAAACCTGCCGAATAGATAAAATAAAAATAAAGCTAAAGCAAATATGTTATACAAAACAGAAACAACGAAAGTACCACAACACCCAGACCCGAGACAATAGAGATTTATTCGTTTTCAACACTGACCCGACTGGGAATTCAAATCCGTAGTAAACCAAAAGGAATAGGTGGCAGTAATTAATTTCGCAAATGCAACCCTATTTTTAGGGTTCCGTACACAAAGGGTAAAGCGGGACCCTATTACTAAGGCTCCGCTGTCCGTCTGTCTGTCCGACTGTCACCAGGCTGTATCTCATGAACCGTGATAGCTAGAGACTTGAAATTTTCACAGATAATGTATTTCTGTTGCCGCTATAACAATACTAATAAACAGGATACAATAAATATTTAAGGGGGCTCCCATACAACAAACGTGATTTTTTTGCCGTTTTAGAAAATGGTACGGAACCCTTCGTGCGCGAGTCCGACTCGCACTGGCCGGTTTTTTCAATTAGATTAACGTTTGGCATCAAAACAGCATAGAGTGTTTTCTTCAATTACCTAGTTTGCAAGAAGAAACAGAGGGTGCTTGCTCAAGAAATATTTTTTGCGCTGGACAACTTACCAATTGTTTTGGTCTCGAAGTATAGAATTTATAACCTTGTGTTTCGAAACACTATATTTATATTATTTAGTTTAATTTGTCATTTTAACCTTGTTGCTTTTATGTATGTATTCAAACAAAAATTAAATGTTGTTCGTTAGCGTATCACAAAAAGCTTGGACCAATTTTGGTATTTTGGTCTCTCTTTTCATCAAAGGCCTAGTGCTCGGCTCATATAGGCCAAGATTAGATGACAAAAATATCTTGAGGTGCAACAATTTTATACTAGTTAAGACTACTCTAGGTTCCTTTTTGAACTTTATCGGAAAGATAAAAGAAATTTGTCAAATGTTACTTTACATTCTGTAAATAATTTTCTTACGTAAAAGGATGTAAGTATTTTGGCTAAAGCAGGTAAATAAAACTTTTTGTGGAAACGTTTATATTATAATGAAATTTTATTAATTCCATTTTATTTTTCGATGTTTTAGATGTTGGTAATAATTATTACAAACAAATTCTGAAATAAAAAGTATTGGTTAAAACAGTATTTTAGTGGTGTGAATAACCAGCGTGTATTTTAAACAAGTCTACACACAATATCAGTATAATGGCAATCAACTACAAGTCAATTGCAAATTACAAACAAGTAGTACTATTTAGTTTTTTTACATCTAGTTGAAGTAATGGCAATTTCTTATGTTAAGCGGGCGTTCTATTTATTATATAAGAAAACCAGGAATGTAGTCAATTACAAGAAGACAAAACATATTGTATAGTAAGTATACAATACATAGATAACGCTACTTACATGTTGCTAAAAGTAAAAATATATATTTAGGCATTGAGGTAGTGTTAAAATTTATCAATATGTTTGGGCATAACCACTAACTTTGTTTTTTTTACGGTAATTTTATGTTTTATGTTACTGGTCTTAGTGTGTACTGTATAAGTCTTATGTTTGTTACATTTTGTAAATTTATGACTCTCTATAATTAAAAAAAAATGAAAACCCAACCAATAATTGTGTGTATTACCCAACACCATATTATACAAACTTCAATTCATGTTTTAAAAATAAAGTTGGTGGTGGCAGATAGAAGATGTCATTATTTCTTTAAGCTTGTGCTTAACTGCTGTTATATTGGTTTTATCGTGTACTGTATAAGGTGTACAATATTTCAATTGAAGGCAATGCCCATGAATTTTTTCTTTACCAAAGAAATGTTTTTATTGAAACTTTTAACATGGTTACCTATTGGGTTTCTGCGATCCACATGAATAATATTTTGTCCCTTCTAAACAAAATGCCCAGGCAGTTAATCGATTAATTAAACGAAAAATCGGTACAAATCCTGTATTTGTACCATACTCTGATTATGGTACAAATCCTGTATTTGTACCATACTCTGATTATGGTTTTGAACAGTAGACAAATTTTACAAATGTAATGGAGTCAAATTTGAAATAAAATAAAAAAATACTGCGTTAGAAATCATCATATTTTCGAACGTTAGTTTGTATGGCAAATGAAAAAAAGTCGCGATTTCGACGTTGACTCCATAGAAAATAATATAACATTGATGAACATACCCGCCTCCTATGTCTACTGTTTACAGACATACCTATTCTCTATATTTTTTTAATTTCGGACCACGTTTCTTTGGCAAAGTAGTTTAATTTCATGAGCAGAAGATATTCTGAAATATGGCTGGTGGTTTATGTTAGACGTAGTATTTTAAATCAGGCAAAAACACTGTTAAATTATTGAACAAATTACATTGGTAAGTTTAGTTACAAGGGATTATAAGAAATAATACAATAAGACATGCTTAACTTAACTTATTATTTCTAAATACTGACAATTCTATATTACTCATATTCGAAAATAAATATTGGTAACAGTTTAGGCATATTAAGTAGGTAACTTTATACATTAAGTATCTCGTATATACTATCAAAAATATTTACCAACTAATATTAAATTTTATGTATTTGTACTTAATTATAATGTAAATGATAAGGCATTCTGATAATAGCTTATTATTATGGACATTAAGTATAAAACACATTTATAAAAATATTATAGTAAGTACATTTGTTCCCATAATATTAAAGTACTTATTTACCACACATGTTATGTCAATACATTTTAATAAGTTTATTCATTTAGTTAAAAAATTGCTTCTAGTTTAAATATTGGTCTAGGTAAGTAATAATTTCAACTTCATGTAGACAAAAGTTTTAAATTTCAAAATAAGCTATAAGGCAAATTAATACTTAGGTTATTTTTTTCTTAGTATTCCTATGCAATGAAATGAGTGAACTATCACATGTTTAGGAAACTAAAATATTAACCTAGCTCATCTGTTATAATTTTTAAGTGGGTACTTAACAGTAATAGATTTTCACAGTAGAAACAAATACAAATTATATCTTGAATCTTAATGTTAGGTATAATATTACAACGTTAATTTTAAAATTGCCTGTAGGCTGAATCTGGTAATACACAACAACACTATTACTATGGTACAATCATCGAAACTGAGAAATCATATTTAAAAAAAAACATAATAATCGTTATCATTAAGTTTTTATTTTGATGTTTGTCCCATCGTTACAGTTGTATTTGAGCACCAGTAGCACCAGCCTGTAAAACGCATTGCGTTAACAAAAAGTAACTTCATTTAACTAGCAATTTAGAGATAATTACAAATGAAAGTGAGATTATTAAAGGTCAATTCTCACGCTTTCCGTTTGACCATTTTGCTTTTCATATACAACTTTTTCACTGGTACTGTACAGTTTTTCCTGTATTGCGGCGAATGATTGCCCCTTCGTTTCAGGAAGCAATATTAATATGAATATCACACCAGCTACCGATAACACACCGAAACCCCAAAAGGCCACATACTCTCCTAAGTTATCCTTAACTACTTGAAATAATTTAGTAACTGCAAATGTCATTAGAGCTACGCATATCTGTATCACACAAGTTGCTTTAGATTTGATATGCGTCGGAAATATTTCCGACGTAATCGCGAAAGGCACTGTCGCTAAACCGATGGTGTATGAAAATATAAAAATAGGTATCACAACTATAGGAATGAATTTAAGTCCAACGAGGTATTCGCTGTCTAGATCCTTAACGAAGAAGTATGCACCGATGATGATGTTCGCTAAACCGACTCCACATGACGAAACAAGTAAAAGTGGTTTCCTACCCAACCTATCCACTAGCTGGGACGATATAGCTGATGTTAACAGTTGGACTGATCCGAATAGAATACAAGATTCTTTAGCACCAAATCCACCTTCAGCTGCACCAAAAATTTGCTGCGCGTACGATATGATTGCCGTACTACCGCAGAACTGCTGAGTAAAATAAATACCCAACAGAATTATCAAGCCTCTTCTGTTACCCCCCACTGTTATCAAGTCCTTCCATCGACTTTTCTCCTTCATATTTTCATTAACTAAGTTGGCCATGCTGTCTAATTCTTCTCTGAAGAATTCTTTGCCACGCAGTTTCTTTAAGGATCTTTCAGCTTGCCCCAGCCTTCTAGATTTAATGAAGTAGTACGGGGACTCTGGCATTGCACTGAATGTAACTACGAAGAGAATTGGTATCGCAATATTGAAGCTAGCCAACGCTAGCATTGACACGTAGGGTCCGATGGCATACTGAGATAAGATTCCAAACTGAAATCAAAAGATAATGTGTGGTGAGCGAAAATCGTATACAGGCGCAGATTCTATTGATACTTAATTTAAAGTTGTAGCCCACAACAAAATAAGCACAAATTAGTATAATTAAGCACAACTATTTTATAGCATTTTGTTTTACATCCGCATAAACCCTTACTCATAAGCTAGTTTAAAGTTTAACTTTGCTAGATTATTTAGTTATCTTCACCCGCTTCTGTCTGTCCGTCCAGTCTATGCCTACTGGCTAATCTCCGTAACTACAGCTGCGATTTTATGATAGATTTTACTTAAATTAAATTTATTTAACCTTTAGAAAACTACTTAGTGTAAGTGTAACTACGCGAAGCC
The DNA here is from genome assembly GCA_950371115.1 of Anania fuscalis. Lineage (NCBI taxonomy): Eukaryota > Metazoa > Arthropoda > Insecta > Lepidoptera > Crambidae > Anania > Anania fuscalis. Next base: position 16,148,107 of record OX493328.1, read on the forward strand.
AAGGCTGGTCGTTAGATAAATTCAATATGAACTTTTACTACAGGAAGTAAAAGCACAGTAAATAAAAGTAGTAGTTCTGCCACTCTTGCGCTTCTTTAAAAGTTTAAACTTTACAACGTTATCCTACTATCAGTTTTCCTTCATCCGTAATGTTACTTGTATATTGCAATAGTTTTGATAAGTATGAGAGAAGAACAGTGCCGCTGAAAATCGAACGCATTTTTCTGTAAGATTTTGATTTAAATGGACTTGACACAGTTTGGCCAGTAAATATTTACTTAGTTCGGAGATAAAATTGCTAACTCTTATACGCTGCTCTGTTTTGTCATTTCAAGTGTTAGTAAAACGTCGACACGCGACACCTTGGCCTAGTTAATATTAAACCATAACACCAATAAAAACTATCATCCCGCATGCTACTTGTCATCCATAACTAAATACGTACCTTAGACATAACTGTGATGAGAGTTGCCATGGCGCCCCTGACTTTATCAGAGGCAATTTCTCCTAAGTACATGGGGGCGGCAGTGTAAGCGATACCGTAGCCTAAGCCTGAGATGAGTCTGGACACGTAGATGGTGGCTACATTGTTGGCCAACATCACTAGGATCCAGCCAATGATGTAAGGAATCGAGGCGAGGAGGAGCGTTTTCTTTGTGCCAATCTTGTCGGCGAGATACGATGCGGGGAGTGGGCTGATAGCTGAAATTTGAAAAGAAATAAATGTTCTTTTATGGCGACCTTGGTTCTGACCACACTTAACTACACAACTGAGCAAACAACAACCGAAAACTAAATCTAAAGAACATTTTGATGTTCTGATGGATTGTGGAAATGCTGAATGATTCGATTTTTGCATAAAGAAGGGAAGTTTTAGTTTAAAATAATAAAAAAAAAAACCATAAATCTACAGACTTTTCCACTTGCACCTTAGGGGTCTTACCATGAGCTAAACTTTAACCTTGTTTTGTTTTTTTACCCGACTGCCAAACGAGGGTTATGTTTTTCGAGCGTGTGTATGTATGTATGTATGTAAGTATGTCCATTTCTTTGGCACGCCCTACAGCCTAAACCGTTTAACGGATATAAAAGTATAATATATCAATAGATTCGTCTCAATTGTGGGAGTGAAAAGGGGTATGTTATTTCCCGAAATTCCCGCGGGAACAGATTTACGCGGGAAAAACGAATCTGTCATACTGATAAAACGATTTTGAAACTTTCTTTTATTAACTATGGGTCACATATTTTCAGTGCTAATAGTATTCAATACTTTATTTTCCAAAATTCCTACGGGAACAGGCAAAAAATACACTGAAAAAATAGGAAGGAAAAACCGTTTAATGGATTTCAATGATATGTCATTAGATTCGTCTCAGTTGTGGGAGTGACATAGGCTATGTTATTACTCGGAATTCCTATTGGTACTTGAATTAAACGGGAAAAACCGATTTCAGATACTACTTACTCGAGTAAAAACCTTTTTTTCCTCAATGAAGAGTTACAAATGAGGCTTTATAGTTAATTGAATAGTAGTAGTAGAACACTACAAACTTAAATGTCAAAATTAAATAAAATAATTAAAAAAAATCAAAAAACCCGACTGCGTAAAAAGTGAACTTTAAAGATGAAAACAAGATTTAAAGAATAAATTTGCAGTCGGAGGCATCAAATCCATTAACAGCATAATGATGATTGACTTCGTATGCACTGCGTTAGTACCTAATTAAGTAATATACATCCGTGTAGAAAAAGTCGAATCAAGTAACATGGATTTGATGCCTCAGACTGCAAATTGATTCTTTAAATCTTGTTTTCATCTTTTAAGTTCACTTTTTACACAGTCGGGTTTTTTTTATTTTTTTAATTAATTAATTTTATTCTGTATAGACTTTGATGAAAAAAAAACACCAAATAAGGTACTGAGACTTTATAATCTAAGTTTATAAGCTCCAGGATCTTAGTTTTAAATAGTGGCAATGGCAAAAAAACGGTATTTATTACCTGAGGAGAGAATCATGAGCGAGACGATCCATGAGCTCTGGTCTGGTGAGGTCTGTATCGGGGAGTCTGGCGCCATCAGCATCACCAGGGTCGGTGACGTCCATCCCACGGTCGTGCCGGCCGCCGCCGTGATCAAGGTAGCTGAAAATTTTAAAAAATAACTTCTAACAGTTTCATTTTTTCAATTTCGACCCGATCGGTGAAGCGCGGGAATACGATCTCGGGTTCAATTCTCGTTTTGAGTAAATTTTGAAAACGTTATTTTCTTAATGACTCAATTCTAGGTGTGCTAGGAGACGACCATGGAAAAATATGTTGTCTGGTATCTCGTAACACAACGATGTTATTCCTTACTTCCAGACCATGATATTGTTGAACATATTGTTGTTTGACGTATTATCACTACATAGTATAAAACAAAGTCACTTCCCGCTGTCTATCTGTCCATAAGTATGCTTAGATCTTTAAAACTTACGCAATGGATTTTAAAGCGGTTTTTAATAGATAGAGTGATTCAAGAGGATGGTTTATATGTATAATAAAAGCATGATATTATTAGTAGAGAAATACTGATAATTTTAGAGCTTTCTAATGTGATGTCGTCAATAAACTCATTTTTTTGCAAATACATTACAAACGCAGGCTGAACCTTACGACATAGATCAAAATAATGTAAAGTATTGTACACCTTAAGGTCTACAAAAAAGTCCATGATGGTATATGTCTATCTCTTAGGGATAACCCACAATAACCATTTTTTATCCTTTACTTTAAACGAGAAATAATGGCTTATTTACGAAGCGATTTTAATACAGCATTAATCCTTATCCAATTACGTACCATAAATACATTGTGCATTGAATATAGATCAATATGGCCCTGTACAGTATTTAATTTAAATGATTTTTTTCGAAGATATCACGTATAATATCAGTTGCACCCATGCGAAGCCGGGGCGGCTCGCTAGTCATTAATAAACATACCTAAATAAATCTGGGATATCACCAACGTTGTTTCTTTTAAGAAATAGAAGTTTAATCAAACGATTACGACTTTTACGGCCCGCGTATTATCAGAACTTTGGAGCCTGTATCGACTTCACAGTTTACTACTACAATAATTACTAAGCAAAGTGTAAAATTACTTTTCGATAAGAAAATCTTACTTTTTGCTATGGAAATTTTGATTTGATTCGTTTCATTGGTTCATGACAGCATACATTATTATACTTTCGTCAATACTAAACGATGGCATTTTTGTAAAGATTTATACTATAAGTACCACTAAACATATCATCACGCATCATACGAAACTGAATGTTCGAATCGAATACAATTTACAAAAAATAGATCATTGCATCTCTGAAATACAATGTCAATCCAATAAGATTTTATTTTCTAACTTAATGTTTTAAATAACTCTATTCAAAAGCTGCAGCTTTAATTTGTATAATTTGAAGTGGAATTGTAAATTGGAATCGCATCTTAAATCGAATACTGATAAATAAAGAAACAGAACACAAACGAAAACAAATTTTCCCATGCAAAAAATCAATTGACTTTCAACTCCTGAAATACAAATCAAAGTATTCTAGCATAGTTCCATGTTCTTTCTTTAAAAAAAAAATACTTCATACTTCTTGAGTTTGCACTTTGTTTCATAAAAGTCGTTTTTAACGAGCCCAAAGAAAAATAAATCGCGACTTTGTTTAGAAAGCTAGACTAGAAATATTCTCTAAAAATCTTTGAGTCGGACGAGCTGTGTTGTGTCTGGTTACTTCGATAAGTTTTCAGTACAATTATTGACAATGTCTGGTTTTCGCTTGTTTTTAGGTATAACGACTTATAAAGACAGGTATTTGTTCTTGATAATTGCTGAGGCCATCGGAAGGTTTCGCGTGTTTTGAATTACACGTTGTAATACATACAGTGTAAGTAAAACCTTAAAAACAAATAAATTAAACCAGTTTAGTGTGAGTCAAGCTCGCGCTGAGGATTCCGAGCTGAATGAAATTAAAAAACAGTGATCTGTAATTAAGCAAAACATTTTGCTACCTATACAGATTTACGTCGCACGCTTCATTGCACTCTGTTCAAGATAACTTTTATTTGTGAGACGTTTTGTGTTAGTAAACAACATTCATATTTACTCTCGAGACAAGCAGATGTACTTTAATAATGTTGTTTCAAATTATTCTTATCTTTTCATTAGACTAACATTATCTTAGTACTTCTTAGAGTAAGTTTTCCTCCTTAAATACCGCGAAGTACTTACTTTTGAAAGACGCTTGTCAATTCTAAGATCTGCTAGCTATTCTCTGTAAATCCTTTAACTATACAATAATTTACATACGGCTTACTTGTACAATGAATAAATCTAAAACAATGAAGACAAATGGTAGTATGGAAAGTACCGACTGGAATGAAACATACTTAAATAATATTCAGTGTACTCACCTACTATGTTAAAGTGATATATTGTTAAACTAAGCCGTACAAAAGTATATTTACTTTCGATACGCAAGTCATCTAGAAAGCAATCATATTGAACATAATAATAAATAAATAATAATATAACTTATTTCAATCGTTCCAGTTGTTCTGACATCAATGTCAAGTTTAAGCGACATTTTGACAAAGGTATTTTTGTGATTACTTGTGTGTATTTTGTAGATACACACAACATTAAAACAAGAAACGAAAAAAGTGTTGAAAAAAGTGTAACTGCCAGTTTTTAAAAACCGGAACGACTTGGGCCTTTAATCATTAAAACACAACAAAAGAAATGATTTGATAAGAATCAGCGAATGGTGAGACGAGGTCATTCTGATATCGTGATGAAGCGGTGGCTTGACAGGGCGTCGGCTTTTTCGGAAAATCCATTATCTTTTCGCACGTTGACACCCCTAATGGCGTCAGTTGGGGACAACTTGTGATGTGATGACACATCGCTTTTATTGCTGCTTCATCTAATAAGCTTAATAGTACCATGTCTGGTCAACGCCATATGTCGTAGGTTTAGTACATATTAAAAACGAAAAGATGTCACTACAAGGCTCATTAGGATTGGGGTTGATTTCAATGAACGATAACTCTTGATAAAAACGTTATCAAAACACTTTTTAACACTTTTGTTTTTTTTTTTAATGAAATGTTTATACAATTTTAACATTTATTTCAAAACAAATAATTTTAACTAAAATTTAAAACATTTACTGTATAATGCCATCTATCGGTTTAAACTTAAACTATCTTTTATGGAATCGCAACGTCAGCTATTGGATTGAAAAAAACTAAACACGGCATTTATGTTGATTATAGAGGTAATATGCATTTCGTATTATTTTATCGAATAATTTATAAAAATAAATAAAGAAAATCCAAATTTTAAAATATAAGTTTTATTTAAATGAGTAATTATATACTCTCTGGTAATTAACGGTCAAAAGCAAGGAGCTTCAAAATAATGTAGGTTTTGGACAGCCGTCAAATATTTGTTTGAAGCTAGGGCTACCAGTTGGAGCATTGTAGTTTCATAATATGGGGGTTTGTTTTAATATTTGGGAAGTGATTTCAAAATCAATTTTTAGGAGAAAAATATGGATTACCAATGTTTAGCTAGAAAACGTTTTCCAAAATATCACAACCCAACTATTTTACGCAAATTTTCATTTGGCAAAAAAAACATTTATCAAAACAACATTGGCAAATATTTGCATTATTATTGCATTCATTTGGTCATGTTTCATTTAATCAAATATTATTTAATCAGACAGATGTTTCATTTGGCACAACTTACTCTTTGCAAAATATTGCATGGCATACGATTTGCATGCTTACGCTCAAACATTGAAATTATCATGCTGCATCGACGTTTGTTTTACCTTGGAAAAATAATTTGCAGGTAAAAAATGGTTGAAAGGGCTTTAAGAGAGTTTTGCTTTGATCGAGAGAGAGATTTGATTCCAAAAGCAATATTTTGGAATAAATTCTTACGGTGAATCTAAAAAACAATTTGGTAACCCTATTCACGATTCCAATTTTTTTCATCAACTTTGATTAACAATGAATTTTATTTGAAGGCAGTTCTGTGTCAGGTTCAAAGGTCAAGTCTAAATGACGTAAATATGTCATAAACGGTCGTTTCAAGTTAAAACCTAATTAGTAATTATGTTATTGACTGTCAAGTATCGATGCCCAAAGTGCTATTAATTCGGGATAATATTCCATGGGGCGCGACTTCGAATCTTTGTCGGCGGAAATATTTTTTCGAAATCCAGACTTGTCTTAAAATATTTTTAATAAAATTGTTTATTTACACTTAAAACAATTTTTAATTACTAAAATTAGTACTAAACTTTTGCATATATTTTTTTTACATAATATTCACAAAAAAAATAACAAATAGAAAATGGGTCAAAGCTTGCCATCATCAGTTTTCATAAAAATTAGGATCATACTCTAGTAAAATCAGAAACCGACTAAAATGAAAATAAATATAGTAATTAATATCTTTAAAAAGTTATGGATGCGCACAAAAAGTTATTCAAGATAATGTAACCACTAGAAAAAAAAAGACCGCAACAGGCGTGATCCGAACCCACACGAGAGAGAGAGAGACCTTTCCAACTAAGCTACGAGGACGTTAGAACGATTTTCGAAATTTGTCAAGTGTTAGTTTATATTTTTTTGACAGAAGGGTGCAAACAATTGTAAACCTTATGGTGGTTTGTCATTCTCTGACGGAACGAAACAGAAATTAATGTAAATAAATTATGCTCTATGAATTATGTGCAAGTTACCTACCATCAATTTTTTCTCTATGCTATCATTGCGCAGATAGCGCCATCTAGTCAGAGAATGAAACAAACGATGGCGTAGGTAAGTTTTAGTTCCATTTACTCACCACCTTCGCTGTCTTTCGCGCGAGTTAAGGCTGAAATTTTCAAAGTATTGAGACTGACTCTGTTTTACGTAGTATAATTTTTTCTCTATGATAGTACGATACTATTTTTTTTATACCGGAAAAACAGGTTTTTGTCGTAGTTTTTCGAGCAATTGCTTAACATCTCGTTATTTTATACAAACATAATTGTTTTTATTTTCAGCACCGGTGAGTTTAATAAACGGTATAGCTCCATTCTTTTCACGTATACTTTTTGGCACTTCTTGCACGGTCAATCTATAACATCATTTTACTAAAGCAGAGACTAAGGAAAACCATTGATTGACATAAAACTTATCGTGTAAAGTAGTGATAAAAGTTGATTGACGAAAAATCCGATTTTTACATCAAGCTCTTAATCGAGTTAAATGAACTGCCCATTAGCTGTTAGTTAGTGTAAATGTTTATTTAGCCTCCCCAAGATTGGGATGCTAAAACTAAAGTTTTATCTTATATGTATAATTAATATATATATTATGTAATGAATATTATGTATAATTTGCCCATTGCCCAAATTATCGAGTTCGCTATTATTCAATAAAAGTATGCCCTTTCCTAAGAATAGGTTTGATGACACCAATAATTAATTTGCATACTTTATAGGCAGAAAGGTTCTGGAATGGAGGCCATGTATCGGCAAGTACAGCGTGGAAAGTCCACCCACAAGGTACGCCGACCTGGTAAAGGTTGCAGGAAGCCGTTAGATGCGTGCATCTAACGATGCCCTGGCGCTTCCAAGCGGCCGATCTGGAAGTCACTGGGGGAGGCTTAGTTCAGCAGTGGACGTCCTGTGGCTGAAATGAAGATGCTGATGTCACTTTTTATAACAAGAGCATAAGGTTATTACTTTAAGAAAAAGAAATATGAATGGACCTTCAGTGATCATATAAGTTATTTGTAGCGTCTAATCCAATTCCAAGCAAGACAACCGTGTGCAGGAAACAAAATAGGCATTAAAAATGTGATACACTATTAATAATTAAAAAGATGCATGCATGTACCAAGTTCATTGCAAGTATCACAGCATGGCAGTGCTTTCTGTATTTTCCATTTAGAATTTTATAAGACGTCAGTAGTTGTAAATCAATTAGTTAATGTGGCATTGATAACCATTCATCGAGCTCAATGCTATAATATACTGTATGAAACATCAATGTCTTTCAGTTTTTAACCGACTTCAAAAAAAAGGTTCTCAATTCGTCTGAATGTTTTTTTTTTTTTTTTTGTATGTTTGTTACGCGATTACACCGTCAATTGTGGACCGATTTCAAAATTTATTTTTTAGTTTGAAAGGGTATACTCCCGAGGTGGTCCCATTTCCACCAAGTCAGATTCTGATGATGGGATCCCTGGGAAATCGAGGGCAACCCTCAATTTTTATAGGGATGATTGATGATTATGCTGATTTTTGGGTCTGGTAATCATCATGTCATGTTGCTGACCTGATGACGGAAGCCACAGAACTCCTTAACGGATAGGAGTTAGAAGATAATACTGCAATTTGTCGACAGAACGTATTTCGCAGTGTGTTGAGCAGACGTGGAGCTTATGAGGTACCAGACCGCCAATTTTTATTTACTGGGGGCGTACCCGCACACCCAGTAAAAAAAAAATTAAAAGTTCCTTTCTTAAATTGACTTGGCATTTAACGCGAGACCTTATCCTATGGTTACGACACCAAAATAGCCGCCGTTCTGGTTGGAGTGAAGGAAAACCATTTCCTTAAGACTTACAAATTTTCGTCGAAATATTGACCCAATATAACACCTTATTTTTATCATACCATTCGATGGGGGGTCTATAAAGGACCAATATTAGTTAAGGTTACTTTGCTGTAAAGTAATTTTTGGCGAAGTTAGGAGGGAAAAAATAGAGGACTTAACACTTAAAATTGTAAAATAAAAAAAGTTTAATAAAAAACTAAAAACCGACTTCAAAATGAAACTAAAAAGCGAAAAATAATATTGACTAAAACATACCTAATCAGTTCTTTTTGGAGTCGGTGCGTATGAACACATTTTAACTCTCGATGGCTGGCACCGACTCCAAAAAGAACTGATTAGGTATGTATTGTAAACGGATACTTATTTGATTACCTAAGTATTGCTAGAGGTTTAAACTCCCAATCGATATAATTAGATGCATTTTCAGTGCTACTTAAGAATGAGTAGATAAATAAACAATATAAGAAAATTAACGTTAAAAATACATATATAGATGATAGAAAAGTTTTAAGAATTAAAAGTTGTAGCTTATTTAGTAAAAATGCTGAGGGTAGTAATAATAAGTAAATATTCAAATAGTACGGTATCTATTGAGTCTATTCAGCAATTTTATTAGTTCATGAACATACCTATAAACATCATTTAGCAATGAAACAAAGTTGCGGTTTGTGTCGTCTGATAAGCCAGGTCAGTAGTCACAACATAAATAATTTCAATGACATTTTATTAGTAAACAATATACAGGGCGTTAGGTAAACGGTATATCAAGCCGGATCTAGCCTATATTAATATAATATGCATAAACGGTATTTCAAAATTTTAGCATTTGAGACTTTGTATTGGATGCGCGTTAAAGTTAGTCATTTAGTATTGATGGAAAATTCCGTCTCTTTGAATTTGCTATTACTGCTTTGAGTTTTTTTTTAATATTTATAATTGGGCTACTTGCTAAATTAATAGGTCACTTAACCAGTTCAGCTGGTTTTAAATATTTTAAAATTCTAAAAGATAGCGTAAAATGAGCGAATTAGAATATTCATGGAACAAGCCAAATATATTAGTCATAACACAAGGATTCCGTATATAAATTGTGTTAGATATAAATAATTTAACATAGAGAGGGAATTAATGTATTTAAGATTTTTATTAAGTGAAGTGGTACTTTATTATTTAAATGAAAACAATAATACAAACGAAAATCAATAATACTTACTTTAAATTAAACTAACTTACAATACCTATAATATATATGTTGAATTATCAAATACAAAAATTGATTAAAGCGATTTATAATCATAATCAAGTCATTATGTTGAATCGAAACGCCATCTCGAATTCGTCTTCTTTTTCTCTATGCTTTATGCTCTCGAATCTCTGGTGTTGTTCTCTTGTTTTGTAATGGCTTCCAGGTGAAAAGTATATAAAATAAAATACTTATTTACTGCTATTGAAACTAAGTTGTTTCCTTTTAAACCTCAATAAACTACAGGTTATGGAACCAGCAACGTGTGAGAGCTTTTATTGGGGTAAAACGTAAGCATAAAAATAATTTGAAATTTTTGACAGTTGAAAACCGTTACAATTTTTTATTGAGATGGATGGTTTGAAAAGTAAACGTAATATAAAACCGTTTGGTGGTGAGAAATATAGTGTATGGAAATTCCAAATTCGCTAATTACTATGTGAGATGGATTGTTTACAAGTAATAGATAAAATGCCAATAAATAGAGATGACCATGAGTGGAATAAATTAAATCGCATTGCAAAAAGTGTAATTATTGAATATTTGGCTGACTCATATCTTGGATTCGCTAAAGAAGACAGTACAGCTAAAGATATAATACAAAGTTTGGATGCGTTGTATGAGCGAAAATGTATTGCTACGCAGTTGGCATTAAGAAAGAAATTATTGGCACTTAAGCTACAGGGTGATGTACCGCTTGTAAAACATTTCGCAATTTTTGATGATTTAATTACTGAATTATTATCAGCGGGTGCAAAATTGGAAGAAACGGATAAGATGATAACTTGACAATAGCATTTGTGAAGACCAGGTTTTTAGATCACGAAGTGAAATTGAAAAATGAGAGCTGTGAAACAAGTACAAAAGTACTGCAAGTTCAAAAGAAACTTGCAATGTTATGGAAGAGAAAATTTGATGATTCGCAAAATTCTAGCAGTATTTACAAAAAAGACAATCGAGCTAAGATATCAAAATTCATAAAGTGTCATCATTGCGGGCGTAAAGGGCATATAAAAAACGACTGTTTTTATTTCAAAAGAACGATAAATCGACCAAAATCTACAGCAAGGAAAAGAACAGTTCATGCAATTGAGACCAACCAACCATCTACTTCCAATGATTATTCTAGGTTTGCCTTTATGACAGAAGAGTATCAGAAAGAAGAACAAAGACAAAATGACATTTCTATTGGATTCTGGAGCTTCTGACTATATCATAAACAGGGATGATTTATTTTCTAACTTTACCACTTGATTTACACCATTGAAATAACCGTGGCTTAAAATTGACAATTTATTTCAGCAACTAAAAAGGGCAGTTTAAATGTTACCAGCAACATGGGCGTCTTAGGAGTTTTGGAGGAGGTCCTGTACTGTAAGGAGGTGCTATACAATCTCCTATCTGTTTCGAGGATGCAGCAGGCTGGATTCACAGGGGTGTTCGACCAAGACAGTACCCAAATATGTAAAGGTGGTAAAGTCCTCATTCGAGGTAGGTCTTTAAATAATTTTGATTTTGTGGTTGATATTAATCAATCTATTTCGCAAAAATTCAATGCTAATAAAAATAATTACAAACTATGGCGCTGATCGCCTAGGTCATATAAGTAAAAGTAAATTTGTTGAATTACAAAGACATGAAATGGTAAGTGATACCAATCAAATTGACACTGTGATACCAACCGATAGCTTATGTGAGGCTTACATAAATGGGAAACAGAGTCGCCTACCATTTAATGAAGCCAAAGATAAAAGTCATATTAAACGACCGTTATTTGTAGTGCATTCTGATGTCTGCGGTCCTATTACTCCTTCTACTGTTGATAACAAAAACTATTTTGTTTTGTTTGTTGATCAGTATACACATAACTGTGTCACGTATTTGATAACGTACAAGTCTGATGTATTTGCGGTTTTTAAAGATTATATTGCAAAAAGTGAGGCTAAGTTCAACACTAAATTAGTAACTTTATATTGTGATAACGGTGGAGAATATTTATCTACTGAAATGAAAGCTTATTGTGTTGAGAAGGGAATCACTTATCATTTGACAGTCCCTAGGACTCCACAGTTGAATGGTGTTTCTGAACGAATGGTGAGAAGTATTATAGAGAAAGCTCGTACTATAATAAACGGTGCTAAAATAGCCAAACAGTTTTAGGGTGAGGCAGTATTAACAGCTGTCTATTTAATAAATATGACACCAACTAGAGCTCTAAACCTTGCATAAACACCATACGAAATGTGGCATGCTAAAAAAACCACGAATAAAGTTTCTAAAGGTTTTTGGATCAACTGTTTATGTTATGATATTAAAACGCATACATCAAAGTTTGATGAAAAGTCATGGAAAGGCATACTTGTGGGGTACGAACCAAACGGTTACAAAGTTTGGAACCCAGAATGCGAAAAATTTGTTGTGGTCAGAGATGTTGTCGTGAACGAGACTAATTTTCTTCAGTCCAGGCCTACTGTTAAGCCCGAAGAGAATGATCAAAATTGTCATGACAAAACTGATAGTGTTGATTAATCAGTGTCAAAAAAAAAAAAAAGTCTCGTAGCTCTGACAGCAATAAATCAGATATTTTGAAATCTGATGAAATTCGTAAAATTAACCATGACATTCGTAAATCAGATAATAGTAAGTCTTCTCAAAAAGAAGGTAGTGTAGACACAGATAACGAGGTTGAACTTAGGAGGAGTGATAGGCTAAAAGGTCGTCCACTTAATTCATACAAAAAAAATATAACGATGATTATGTGATGTGTGCTGAATCTGTTTTATGCAAAATACCTAATTTTACCATTTTCTGAAATTAAGACGATGAATAAGTTTAAAAAGTATTTGATGAGCAAATTTGAAATGACTGATTTGAAAGAAATAAAATTCTATCTTGGTATAAAAGTTACAAGATGCAATGACAAAATAACTTTAGAACAAAGTGCATACATTAAAACAGTGTTAAGTAAATTTAATATGCACGATTGCAATTCTGTGAATACACCCTTAGAAAGTAAACCAAATTATGAAGCTTTAAACTCAGATGAAAAATGTAACGCACCATGTAGGAACGTTATAGGTTGTTTGATGTACATAATGTTATGCACTCGGCCAGATTTAAGTACAAGCGTTAATATTCTAAGTAGGTTTACTAACAAAAATAATAATGAGCTATGGCAGGGTTTAAAAAGGGTGCTTAGGTATCTGAAAGGTACAATTGATGTAAAATTATGCTACAAAAGATGTAATTATGAGAATATCCTATGTGGGTATGTAGACTCAGACTGGGGTGGAAATGATACACAAGACAGAAAAAGTACAACTGGATATTTGTTCAAACTTTTCGATCAGTGTACAAAGTACCTGTGTAAGTAAGTAAAGTAAGTGTACCTGGAGTACAAAGAAACAAATGTCAGTTGCAGCTCCTTCTACTGAGGCCGAATATATGGCATTATATGAAGCAGTTAGAGAAGCGTTATGGCTTAAATCATTAGCTGCCAGTATTAATGTAAATATTGATAAACCTATAATAATTTATGAAGACAATAACGGCTGCATTAGTATTGCTAATAACCCAACTAACCATAAGAGGTCAAAGCATATTGATATTAAATATCATTTTTCTAGGGAACAGATAGAGAAAAATGTAATAAAATTAAATTACATTCCCACAGGTCAGCAGCTGGCAGACGCACTGACAAAGCCGTTACCTGCCGTCACTTTTAAAGATATTAGAAACAAATTTGGTTTAATTATTTAATACTATGTTTATCCAATGTTTATTTTGAATTTCATGTTAATTTATTTTAAAGAAAATACCTAATGACTGTTTATGATATAATTTCATTTGTAAATGAAATGGTCTGATTAGGTTTTTCCTGGGTTTTCCCTAATCCTGAGCAACAAATGTTGGATCATAATAACTATCTGTATTTTACCCAGGCTACACTTGGAAGTCACTTATGTTTTGTTTATATTATAATTTGAGGCATATTCTCGAAATATATGATTATTAAGAGATCAATTTTTGAGGGGGCGTGTTGAATTATCAAAAACAAAAATTGATTAAAGCGATTTATAATCATAATCAAGTCATTATGTTGAATCGAAACGCCATCTCGAATTCGTCTTCTTTTTCTCTATGCTTTATGCTCTCGAATCTCTGGTGTTGTTCTCTTGTTTTGTAATGGCTTCCAGGTGAAAAGTATATAAAATAAAATACTTATTTACTGCTATTGAAACTAAGTTGTTTCCTTTTAAACCTCAATAAACTACAATATATAACCGAAATAGTGAATAAATACCTACTCAAAAATAAAACCGTGTTCGTGAGGCAGGGAAGCAAGGATACTGGCAGCGTTTCCTCGCTGAATGGTACCGGCATGCGATGAACGTACCAGCATTTTATATTTTCCGAAATGAATATTAATTTTGGTGTTATTTTGCCGAAAAGTAATTTAGCATTCGGACCCCACGGTCCCAAAGTCTCTACGCCAAATGGTGCAAACACGTAAGTCACTTGCAAGAGACTTGTATTTGCGCCGCTTGGCATTTTCTGCTGACTCGGCTGCAGCTCCTGCTTTTACAGCTGACTCCCTGAGGTGAGATGGAGCTAAATTGTCCGACACAAGTTGCGTCCCATACTAAAGCTCGACCTCTTTCCCAGGGAATGAGCGTAAGACCATCAGGCTTCTTGCCATCATCACGGACCAACCCACGGGGTTCCAGCGTGGAAGGAACGTTAATGCTGGCAAGAGCTCTTCTGATTGCATCATTGAGTGCAGCATGTCGAGCGAGACGTCAAGCGGTTTGCTGACAGCAGAGACCGTGAAGACCGAATTTGTCTACTTCCTTGCCACAGGTGTGGCTTGCAAACTAGAGCCGATGCGTAAGCCTACACACACCCGAAATGAATCGGTGTCGAGAAGTGTTAGTGTTTAAGGTTTTGTTAATAAGATAAATAGAACAAGGATCTCTAATTTATTACTAATTATAAATAGGAATCTCTTTCGATTTTGGACACCTGGAACATACATTAATGTCAACCAGTTGGTAGACTCTGCTGCTATAATTTATTTTTAGAAAATACCAATATTTGTTTTAATTTTGCTTTATGCCATCAATGTATAAAAATAGATGAATTTCACACTAATTGATTCATATGTACCTTTCTATATTTTTCTTATGTGAAATCAATTACAAAACAAAATATTCTGTTTTTAAACTTTTGAAGGTAGAAATAATATCTACGCGAATACAAATTCTATTCTACTTTTGGTGTAATAGTTTACGGAGCCCTTTATCTTGTTAAGTTTAGTAGGCTATGCGATAAAATAATATAATTAGATAAATCAGATTTTGGTTTTCGATAATTATCCATTTGCAGATAGGTAGGTACAGCCCGTACAGCGCCATATTATAAGTGATTACCAAGTGAGCAATAATTTAATATCATGATATTCCTCGATCTTTCTATAATAAGTAAGCTATATTTTTTTGAGCATTTGGTACAATAATTACAATATCCCAAATCAGACATGGTATATCATTATTTTTTTAAACATATTTGAACTTTTTGTACACATTGCCACAATTTCGTATAGGGGCGATTTTTTTTAATTTTGTGACATTGCTATGTATTGTCTGTCAGTTCCTCACTTTTCTGACTGTACATTATTGTATGCAAATAGATGTCCTGAAGGCCATTGCGTTGGCTTTCCGCAATTGATTAGTCGAGTAGCAAAATCTATTGGTACACCATCTTAGTATTTGATACGTCTTACTACGCGTAGTTAATGTACAGACAACAGCTCGTCGACCTACCACAAATCGTCAAATTTTCTCAATTGAAAATGATAGATAGATAGATATTTACTATAGATATTATTTAGACAGTTGATATTTACAGAAAGATGTACAATCTCTTCATGTCAGGCTTAAAGTCGAAAATCTATTGGAGAACTGTTAACTTTTTGGGTAGGTCGACGTGCTGTGGTCGACTGTACTTGCGACGTAGTTTACGATCGAACAGTGGACTAATTTTTTACGAGCCTTTGATAACGAATCTTCGTTATAAGTCTTTGTGATAAGTCCCTACAAAGGTCGGATTAAATACCTCCTATAACCACGGCGTGGTTAGCCAAATTTCCTTTTTCTTGACACGTTAATGATAATTCAGTTTTATACATAGAGTGAGTCACGTCATTATCGATTAAAATTCCTAATAAATGCCTCAGTTTTATTGTACAGTTTATCGTTCGTAAAAGATATATAAAATTTACATCACACATTCACACTTTTTCTATGGTATTTCAAATAATGTTTGTGCATAATAATATTATAGTACTGTTGTGCCATTATGATAAATAAGTATTGTTTATTGTCTTCTGAATGACTCGACTTTGGAACACAATGAAGTTTCTCCAAAAATATAATAATGTAGTTTAAAAAAATATCATTGTAATATTTTTTTTGCTACGCCAAATTATTGCTTTGTTTTCATTGTTTTAAAAATTGATATTATTCTTTAAGAGAATAAAACACATTTAAACATTATTGACGAATAGCCGCAACAGGTATGACAAGTAGTACATACATGTTGTGGCTGGAAATCATTGTTTCTGGTTGGTCGATTTAAGGTCGAGTAGGTGATATTAAAAAGGTGATCTGCGATAATCGAGAAATTTCTAGCCGCGTAATAAATAGGTTCTAGTAATAAAATAATATAAAAACTAGGGCATACCTATGACGGCAAGATTTACGAGTTGTTTTCTTTTGAAACTTATCTAGAATCCATTCGTAGCGAATGTAAGTTTATTAGGTATAACAAGAGTGAAAACAAAATAAAATAAATAGTTTGTGTATATATTCTTAACTTTAAGGATTGTTCATTAATTTAAAAATAAAATGGTAATTTAAATTTGTATTGACATTCTTAAATTCGTCATACTTAAGTACTTACCTTTTCATCATTTGCTCATAGTTTTAAATAAAATAACGAACAGTAATTATATTGCTATTTCTTGCAAATTTGTCTGAAAATAAAGGAAAAATAACATTATGTTCGTGTTTGTTAGTTATTTCTTTATCATTTGTCATCTAAGCTTGGCTCTTGCCGTGTTCCTTTTTTGCAGGAATTAGTTTATGAAATTTGAACCATAGGCTAACCATAGGTAGGTGCAAGTAATAAATAAAGTATTTAATTATGTTTAACTAGTTTGTTGTTTAGATAGTTGGTTGGGTAGGTTAATTTGGAAAATTATGTTTCAGTCAACCCAGTTTTAAATACTTAGTATGTGCATGCATTTTAACGTAATTTGGTGTTGGTATACTCCTATTATGATCTGCCGATCATGGTGATGATAATGTCGTTTTTAATATATCGCCTGATTTTTCCATAATATTCGGATAACATACTAGTTGTTATCCATTTTACTATCTTTAGATATCAGATTAATATATGACACTGAACGTACGGGTTAATTTTTAGTATCCGTCTGTGCCTAATTTAATTACTCAGATAAAAATTAGGTATAGATTTTATATATTAATATTCTATTAGATTTGATACGAAATAACTTAATTACAAAAAAAAACTTAACCATTAATTAAGATAGATCTTAATTGCACACCAAATACAAAAAAAATCTAGTACGAAAAAAAAACTTTAAAGACTGTACAAAGGCCGTCTTTAAATTCATTAATTTAAAATTACAATGCAAATTTCAAACCAGACATCGTTTTTACGATTGTCACAAAGCCGTATCAATTAATCGAACATAAGGATTGATTTACTACTAAGTAAAAATGTTTCGGATGGGATCCCAACAACTTGTGATTACATACTCTTTGATCCTAACCTAAATAACTTAATCTATATTTATTTATTTCTCATAGCTGTCACAGTAATTGTGTTCACTTAATCGCAACTTGGCTTCCGCTCGGCCTTTTAGCTTACTTGACCTTAAACTTATCCTTACAGTTATCGTTAAGTTATAATCAAAACAGGTTAAAAGTTGTAATGCGATACGTAATATACCTACTGTAACCTGACTTCGTCTGCAAATCTCCATTTGATGTAACCTCCATTCACTGCGAGAAACCTGTGTTTGGGCATAGACATGATTTGTCCCTTAACCCTTTTCAATCGACTTCAAAACAGTTTGTGTTGGCTGTTTAGATCTCCTTTCCTTGTATTTTTAAATCGTAGAATAGATATTTGAGTGGGAAAGAAGAAAGTTAAAAAGAAGAAAAAGAGAGATTAAAATCAACATTATGTAACAGGTTCTTTCAGAATAGCTAACTAAGTGTTTGATTAATTTGAAACTTATGACAGACAAAATTTATTGTGTAGTAAACCATTATACTTTTGGAAATTAAAAAAAACTTTTTCAATTTTTGTTTTTATTTTAACAAATAAATTTAGTTATTTTAATCAGAGTCAATAGGCATCTTCTGGGCAAGCTCGCTCCATCGTAGATCCCATCAATGCTCTAGAGCAAGATTGGGGTCAAGAGTAAGCCCATCTCAAAAAAAAAAAAAAAAACATCGACAGACCAGGTGAAATTAAAAGTATTGTGGTAAAAAAATATGTATTCATATTTACCGAATTGTTCGGATTGTTATTTAATAAAAAAAATTAAACCTGTTGTTCCAGTAGACAATACCTCTAAGACCCATGACGAATTTCGGAACGAATACATTATACGCGTATTCGCGCATATAACATTGTGCAAAATACGTCTATGGCTGCTGTAGTACGAACAAAACAACTATGGTTATCAAGAAACAGTTTAAAAAGTAATCTTTATGATTATGCAATAAAAAACCTATAAACAATGAATAATCCTAAGTTAACATAACAGGTAACTAATAGCTATGCTAAAGGTATGTTAAAAGGGTCGAACCTCTAACTTAGCTGCCGCTAGTACGGCACATTACAAGGTCTTTTCATAACGTGCTGAAGATACCCTGGTCCCTGACTGATAAATTCCCAGATTTGAATATTTGGCCATCGACGCGAAAATGAGAAGAAACTCATCTCTGTACATGCATAGTATTTTTGATTGCACACACTATCAGAGGAATAATATTCTTTAGAATATCCTTTATTACAAGACACAAATGTTAACACTATTAATTTGTGCATATTTGTCAATTTTACCTTTAAAAATATGACATCGACAGATAAGGAATATCTACATTATGATAAAAATAACACCCATATTCACGCTTAACAAATACCTAGTTGTCTAGCTAAAACCAGCTTTTGGACCACTTTGAAAAAAAGACTGTCCTACTGAATTAAACCCGAACAGGAACCTAAACCTGAAACCTAGCACAGAAATAGAAAATCATTGTCTTTATTTATCAATATGTTAGCGTCAATTACAGATGATATTATTAGCCGTTTTGTTTTCCGTCGTTTAATGTTTCATTGTGGTATGAGTTAGTAACGTCTCTTTTTGTTTACGAGTCACTGTCTGAACTCAGTTTCAATCGGCACTTAGAACAATGACCGATGGGTTCGTAATGAGAGGTGGCGTAATTATATTTTGATTGCTGTATTTGCTTAGTAGGGAGAGATTGATGAGCGATTGGAGAGAACATGGCTTGTTTCTGAAAAATATAGATTTAAAATGTGCGTGTTAATTATTTACTTCTAGACTATTACATTTGGTGTTGGCTTTTAAGGTCCTCAAAAAGTACACTAATGGACCGACCGACCTATTTCGAAGATAAGGCGAAAAGATAAGATCCTATAAACTGAGATTAAATAACAAATGAATATTTACTATTTTGTTAAAAACTTGTTGAAGAAAAGTAAAATAAAATAAAACAAAAATAACAAGACACGCCGCATCTCCAAACATATATTTTTTTATTTCTAATCAAAAGTTTTAAAATACTTATTAAAATGTAATATTACTAAAACGAATAGTTAATTTATTATACTTTTGTGGTCTACTTGTATACCTAGTGTAGATATTATTTAAGGTAAATTAATTTTCGTAATTTTAAAATAAGTAATGTTGTTAAGCATGTTGGTCATCAATTTATCATTTTCTGTATTTTGCTTTGAATAAGCTGCTTTATCACAAAGTATCACAACGTGAATTACTTTTCATATAACTCGTACTCTTAAGTTGATATTATTTGTAGTCGGAATATACTCATAATTGTTATGTTTCTGCGTGTTAGATGCAAGTAACAATTATTATTGTTGCGTATACATTATGGTCTCTCAATGTAATGTTATCTAATGTTAGGGATTAATAATAGTCCGTTTTTATAAACTTTATGAATTAAATAAATCTACAATTCATTATCGTTATTGTCACAAATATTACTCATTTCAATCACAAATAGGTTACTCGAAACGAAATATTAAATTATTATGTTTTAAATTGTTGTTTCTAATCTAAGTGAAAATTAGAGCGAGATAATAATTTAGTTTTTAAGTTTAGCTTAGTTTAATAACTATTTCATACAATTCTAATAGATTGGTATCTGAAATTTTTAAAATAAAATATAGTTACCTACCTACACAAAGGCTGACTTAATAATAAAATTAGGAAACATATAAGCTCTAATTATATAAAAATTGGACTTAAATCATAACTAAATTAACAATAACATTTACTAAAAGAAGAAAAAAAATCAACACAATATCAAATCAGGTGCAAAGGTACCCATAACACTCGCTGCATTGCCTCGCTGAATGGCTATGGCCAACCTTTGCACCATTTTAATCGAATATTTGTGTAAATTGGCTTGTTTCATATTTCAGCAATACGCTGTTTTATGAACCTTACGTTTATTTGTCTCTAATCGTACTTAATATATAAAACAAAGTCGTGTTTGTTCCAACACTTATAACTCGAGACTGGCTGGACCGATTTTTATGGTTTATAATTTGTTGGATTTGTCTCCGCCCCGAATAGCAGAATAAATAATAAAAACATTGGAAAAGCGGGCAGAAAAACTATGGTGCGGTGCGATGGTACGAAGTTGGCCGGGTCCGCTAGTTTATGATAAACAGAATAGAAACACCACGATTTAACCTTATTAATACTTAACAGAATAGGGATTATTTAACCACCTACAAAGAACGAATATAAATAGTACAAATAGCAACACGTTAACAAAACATAGCAATTTTACAAACGATTAATTTAATATCGGTCCCATGTTTACATGAAAATAATATCATCTGTTTACGGTATTATATACCTACTGCGAGAACTATAATGTAAGTACCTACATTCTAATAGTAGGTATTATACTAGGTATAGGAAGTTATATACAAGCACGATCAAGAACTTTCTATTTACTTGCTAATTGGTGCAAATAGGAGGACCTAAATAGACATTACTCGCACTTCTAAAAATTATGAAATAATCAGACACACTAATAAATTGTTTTCTAAAGATCTTAACACAAAGTACCTCATGAAAAATGTACACTGTACAAAATGTAACACTTCCTATTTTTCTTTGAACGTACGTGAATAAGTCGGAAAAACAATAATATTTATTATATATCTGTGTGAACAGTCGGTAAAATAGGCTTACAGTGTTGCCGGCTTCGTGCGAACGATTCAGTAGGTACGAGAGTATCCCTGAAAATTTATTTGAAACAATTGAATACTAACCACTGAGTGCTGCCATATATTCCCTCCATTTTCGACTCGTGCCCATTGCTGATACACTCACTCGGAATTAACATTTATGATCTGTGATTAATGGTGTTCGTGCACTGTAGGAAGGAGCGGGCGCGTTGTGTCATGCCGGTCTAATTTTATAAGCCACGTGCTGTCTGCGTTTCGCCGCAAGCGCGAATGGTTTTTAGTCTAACGCAGCACTATACGAGTGGCACCCACTACAGACAATAATGCCCCAGTTTTGTTGACGGTCTCAGCTGTCAACGTGACGCAGGAGCCGAGCGTGGCGTGGCGCCCTCTCCATGACTGTGTTCGTCGCTTGTTTCTGATAAACCGTATATTTGCTTTATCATTCTTTGTCGCGCGGTTGGCGCGGTGTTACACTGATAACGTCATCGATGTGCGAGGCGAGTCAACATCGGTTGTGTGTTGGCTTTGAAACTCAATGTTCAGTTCAGGTTAATACACGGAAATTGGTATTCATGTAAATCCATGTTACTATGTGAACGTAAACAACGTATATTTTGTTACTGAATCACCTACTCGGTAGGATGATACCCGTGCATAATGAAAATTGATGCTATGATTATAAAATTACAGGAGAACTATAATTTTAACAATTAATGTTTTAGTCCTTTTCGTTGACAATTTAGCAAGGATGCGTTTTCAGAATGCCTCAAAAGCATGCACATAAAATACATAACAGATTTTTTATCCGGAGTAGGTATTCTTCACTCTGTCATATTTTAAAGCATTACATAATATGCCCTGGGAAATCTCTGTCTACTGTGAAAAATGCGTCAATTAATTTAAAAAAAACAAGATTATACTCGATTTAATTATAGTACCTAATTAAAAGTTTCCGAGGAAAGTTGCTGGAAGTTATATTTTTTTGCGTCTAAAGTTAGAATTATTTATCGCTCTTGAACTTGCCCACCCCTTTTCCACCTTTTCCGACGTGTGGCAGGTGGTATATGTGTTTAGGGTGCGCGGTAGTTTATTTGTACTTGTAACAAGTTTTCTTGAAAAGGGTTAATCTAACTTTATTGTTTCGTGAAAATTCATTGATCTTAAGAAAAATCTAGCAAGAAGAAAAAAAAAGAAAATTTTATGCGAGATGCTGCATAGTAATTAGATTTAGTAAATTAGCAACAAGAAACCAACGAATTTTATTAAGATTTTAATCTTAATAATTTCGACCTCTGTACCAAAAATATTCCATTGGAGATTGTGCTTAATTGCAAGTATAACTACATTCTTTTACAGCAGTAAACACCATTATATAAGACTAGCAGCCCGTCCCGGCTTCGCACGGGGTAGACAATTATCGCTAATAGTTTCGGCAGCGCATTCGACGACAGACATTTTAAGACTCATTTTTCTACACCTTTGGTTACATTGTTCAAATTTTACCAAGGATCCCTAATATTTTTTAAAATGAAATGTAGCCTATGTCAAATTGGAAGAATGTAGCATTTTATTGGTGAAAGAATTTTTTAAATCGGCCCAGTACTTTTTGAGCCTATTCATTACAAACATACAAAAATAGGTACAAATCTTTCCTCTTTATAATATTAGTATAAATAAAAATGACACAGCGCAAAAACAAAATTAACACAATACCACACGACAACAAAACAATCAAAAGAAACACAACAACATAAAAATTAAATAGGGTGAATAAAATTAACAACTCAAAAGACCTTCTTTAACTTTCTTAAATTCCGTTTTTTGTGGGACTTAAGTTTTACTTATTAATTTCGATTGATAAAATGATGATAATTGTTAAGACCTAGTATGAGTAACGCCTAGACGCTAATTACGTCTAAGCATATATGTTCAAAAACCCTTTATAGATATGTCGCAGTCGGATTATTTAAGTCGCCATTTTACAAACTAACTAGCTGTTTTAAAAAACGGGGGCGTTTTGCAATACGGCGGATCGACGATACGGCAGATTGCACCTAAATGAAAGTCCGCCGCATTAAATCCGACCACTCACGTTCTTCAATACGTCTAGGCGTTTTTTTATTCGGCAAATATTAGCCGCTGCTTTGGCAGTTTATAGTACCAATTTTCAACACTTGCGGCGCAAACAATGGCGTCGGACAGAGAAATTACGGTGCGTAAAAGTGGACTAAATAGTTATTTATATAACGAAAATACATATTCTCAATGATTGTAAAATCAATGATCGTGCAGGCAAATAATATATTTGTCGCAATATTGAACTGTAAAAAGCTATTGATATAATAACTCTATAACTTTACAGGTTATATAATACACGTCAAAACTAAGTTGGCTATGGAGTTGGTGTATGGCGGAATATTTGTCAATTATTACCAAATATACCGCCATACACCATACTCCATTTAAGAAAAAACCCGTCGGAACTAAAAGCCAAAAGCTTAGCAAGTGTGTTTCTTAAGGTTCAATATTTTATTAACAAAATGCCAAATTTTACTTTTTATACCTAAATGTTGTTTGTAATTGTACCTACATACATAAGTGTGTCAAATAAATGTTTCACATTCTTATTTTTTAAATTAAAATTTATTTTCTATTTAAAAATATTGAAGATTTCATCAAGTACTTATTTTTATTAAAGTTTAGGCTTACTTATCTTTGTGGAATATTATTTACTTAATTGTCTTAACGTCCACGTCATCTTACGTGAAGAACCTTTCGTATTAAAATAATTGTTGCTAATTAAATGCTATTTTACCTATTTTGCAAACTTTTTCACCCTAGAGAATGCGAATTTTGTACAATGCGGCTAAACGTGAGATGTCATATCGGAGAACATCATAATGACAGTCCGTCGTATCGTCTATCCGCCGTATTGCAAAACGCTTCCGTTTTGTAAAACAGCTAGTTGGTTCGTAAAATGGCGGATTATACAATCCGACTGCGACAGATACACTATCACCAAATTAAATCTTACGCACTAATAGAGCGAGATCCCGGGGCTCCCAGACCTAACTTATTGCAGAAACCTTGAGTGTATGCGTATCTGCTAGCTTGCACCGACAGCCAATTAACAGGTTCCCGCCTACGAAAAGTGGCTGGCAGTATTGATTATTAATTTTAAAATAAAATCTCTAAATCATATATTATGTAAAAATCAGCACTAATACTTTAAGAAATGTAAATATTTTTTTTACTTAACTTTAGCACCAGATACGTACCTGGTAATTGGCCGTCGGTCCAAGCTAGCAGGTACGCATTCACTCAAAGTACATACTTACACTACTTAATCCCATACATTTGGTTTCTGAGAAAATAAGTTAGATCTTGGGGCCCTGGGATCTTGGACTATAAGAACAACACTACCCGCTGCAGTCCCGAACCCTTCAAATCACATTTCATTTCAATTTATTTTTTTATAATTTCGACAAATTAGTTTACCTTAATTAAGTAGGAGTAGGTATCTATTTCTACAGACCTACAAATAGTAATGAACTTACAAACTTCAGAAAGCTAAGGATAGAAATTAAAAAAAAGGATTTAAGAATGAAAATCAGATAGAGAGACTATTATTATCTTCTTTTATTGTAATAAATGTAATTTTCTCTACAATGTCCAATGATTAATTTCCCTCTGAACTATTGATTTTATTTATTAACAAGAGCAAGCGGTTCACCGCTAATCGCTGTCATGGCCGTCATAATTTAACCAGTCGTTCGATCTGTATTTAGTGCCACAGCCTATTGTCTGACTAATTCACTACTTTATATTCAAAATATTTGTAAAATTACCCTCAAAGTTCTGATAAAAAATCAGTTAACTTATACTAATGATAGCGCCTACATTTAGAACAATAAAGCACTGTCAGTTGCTCAAAATACATTGTAGGCCAAATTACCGTTGTAAAAAAGTATAGGACAATACCTTTCCATTGTTACTAACCATTAAGCATCAATAAAACTCAATTTATTACATTTCGCATTTTAGCAATAATACTAAGTAGGTAAGTTTGGAAAATACAAAGCTTTTATTTAATAAAACTGAATTGAGTCCCTGTCCCAGCTTTATAATACTGTCAATTTTAGGCATTATTACTTCAATTTATTCTATTATTATAAGTATTACGTGTTTGAAACGTATGTATCGAAAATTTGCAGAAGCCTTATGTATGTTTTCTTTACGCGATTTGAATTTTAAGTAACAAGGAAGCTGTGATAAGAAAATATTTTTTTGTAATTATGTGTAAATAAATGTGGCTTTGTTAAAAAAATGTTTTTCAAGAGCATTTTATATCTTATTTTACATTGACTTATATATTACTTCGTAAGGACAGGGCGGACCACACGTCTGGGTGTTGGACCTAAAGAGACCCGAAAATGACCCGACCGAGGCCGATGTGACGTAGT
Source organism: Anania fuscalis (assembly GCA_950371115.1). Taxonomy (NCBI): domain Eukaryota; kingdom Metazoa; phylum Arthropoda; class Insecta; order Lepidoptera; family Crambidae; genus Anania; species Anania fuscalis. Next base: position 16,174,056 of record OX493328.1, read on the forward strand.
CAGTGGTCGGCGTTCATCGTGATCTGACATTTGTATGAAAAAATAAAAATACCTAAATGTTCACTGAAAGGTTGCATAAATTACGACAGAAAGGTCATTAAAACAAATTCAAATTTTACTTCTCACCAATAATCCGCATATTTGATAAACACTAAACTTATTTACATTACTTTAACAATTTTCCAACTTCTTTGTCAATTTTACGAAGCAACGCCATATTTACCGTGCAAAACCGATACAACTTTGTAGCGGCGTGCATTAGTGCTCACAGTGCACTGAGTGCAGTCCAGTACATGCGATGTAATATAAATATTTTATTTTATGATGATTTATTGAATACCTATTTTAAGTTTACGTGATAAAGCACTATGAGTCAAAAATTGAAAACATGTCAAAAATAACAAAAGGCATAAGTAAAAAAAAATGTTTTATTCGAAGGACAGTGAAATGTAATTAATAAATATATATAAATTATCTGATATAGTTTTTTTAGAAAAGTTTTAAGGTATGATTCCGTATACTTATAAAAATAAATTGTATCCACAAACACCCAATTATCTAGCCCCAAACTAAGCAAATCTTGTGCTATTGCCACTAGATACAGATAATAAACATACTTAAATATATTTATAAACTACTTAAATACATTTATAAACATCCATGACTTAGGTGCAAATGCTCGTTCTCATCACACTAACATTTGCCCCTCGCGGGAGTCGAACCCGCATTGTAGTCCGGAGCGCTACTACACCAGATGGTTGTCGATGTAATCTCATATAAACTCATATAGAAAATATGGGGACCAGCACTACTGCGTGCTGCTGAATTCGGAATTATACCTTTTGTTTCATTTCGAGAGATTTAAGATAGAGAGATAAATTGTTTTTTGTTTTATAGCTTCAATTATATGAATAGATTAGTCATCATTACAACTTTTAAGAAAAGTATAGTTTTATTTAAAAGTAATGTTGATGTTAAAGTATTTACTAATTACTTACATACAATAAAACAGAAACAAAAATATTGATATTCATTATAAAGACACGAAAATTAACGAAGTAAACAAACGAAGTTCCTAGGTTTAACTATAGAACAAGACGTAAATTGGAAAACGCATATAGATAATGTTTGAAAATCAGGCGCAGTGCAAGACTGCGCGCGAGCCGCGCGAACGCGACCTTTAAACTGGCTCGAACGTGAACCAGAACTGCACGCGCGCAGATCGCGCGCATTGTACAAGCCTTACATGAGTTGCGCTAAAGAGGCGCACCAATCTGTTGCAGTAATGGATCGCATGCCGCGCGCGTGCAGCTCGCGCGCAAATCGCACGCTGTGCGCGTCCTGTGCATTCACGGCGCGTTAGCCAGATCTGGACCTATCCTTACAGAGTCAATAAGTTTATTTATGCTTTAAAGCAGGTTAGATCTGTAACAAAAACTGCGATTGCTACCTATCATGCATTGTAGGTTCTAAATTACGCTACAGTTTACTGATGTGGTACTACTTAATATAAATATAGCTTTTATTACCCAAAAAAAATACATAAGACCAATATGCGGTGTCCCTCCACGAACATCATGTCGTCCTCTATTTGCACAGTTGCAATTACTAACATTGACGTCCCTGTATATATTTGAAACATGTGTATTTGTAATGCAAATTATGCATATTTTTAATAGGGCATTTGACATTTATCCACGGAACACAAGAAATCAAAATATCCTGTTACTACTAAAACTTCAATGACAATGCAGTATAAAAAAAGCTGTATAACAATGAGTATAAATTTTTTTTCAATAATATACCTATGAAACATTAAATAATAATCAATTTAAAACAAAATTGAATAAGTGGCTAATCTCACATACCATAAAGGAGTTTTTTAAATAATAAATATTAATTTAAACATAATTATGATATGACTGACATCTCTCTATGTACCTAATTTAATTTAATGCAATTTTAGATTAATTTTATATTTCATTTTAGTTCAATTTTATATTTAATTTGCATGCCTCGTGTTGGCTAAACATGCTTGGTACGTTCATTTTAAAACAACTATGCATACCGTGTTTAAGCAAATAAAGATTATTTTAATTTACCTTAATTCATGTTGACGTATTTAATTTGAAAAAGCAAAAAGTTATATTTACTCTGATAATACTTTAAATATAACATCTGTGAAATAAAAACTTTTTTCTTAGTTCCTCTTTCGTTATAAGCCGCTCTTACAAGGTTACTTAGGAGTAATTTTGTGGTTACTCTATGATGCTATTTGACAGTTGACATCAAAGTCTAACAGATGGGGTTAGTGTGTCATGTATGGAGGAAATGCAAGGCGATTTGTTCTGTCAGCCGTATCTTTACTTTTTACATCAATGTTATTTTACTATCATGAGTAAATAATTGTAGAGTGATATTTTCTAATACCTAGGCTGTCTACCTCCGGTATAGTCTGTTGTTCCGACTAAGTATGTTTATGTATTTATTATAAAAATATATCGATAGATAACCGAGAATTTAAAGATAAAACTCATTTCTACGGGCTTAGACAGCGGTTCTGCACGTGAGAGACAAAAACAAAATATGTTTACTTGATGTTTACGAATGATTTTTTATTATTAAAAGTAATAAGCATCTAAGCTCATTATTGACCTGAATTATATCTCTTCTTTTCATAGAACCTCTTTAATCAACAAAGGTTGTTTACTTCTTCTTGAGTTTGCTATGGGTGCTGGTCTCGTTCTGCTTGCGTCCAACATGCCTGTGATCCTCATCTTTAGGATTTTTCTCTTTAAAATAACAAGTAGAATAAGACTGAATCCATGTAAACTATCGACAGGAAATATTTGATAGTCTTACATCACTAATTACTCCATATTTGTGGTTTCTGATCAGTTTAAGTTGACAGGATAGAAGCGATCAGGTGTTCTCAGAGTGACGGTCAAGGTTATACTAGGCTATTGCAGCCCAAGTATTAAATAACAAAACAAACAGTATCGATGTCTTGTGTGTAGTGGTAAGATAGAGATATGGCTAGTTATTATACGAACGGTTTTTTCTATTTCTGTAGTAAAAGTGTGCCGTTGACGTCACACGGTTTAATCCGACGCAAAGGTGGCTCTCCATTATTAGTAATAATACGGATTACCAAGCACAAGCTAATACCAGAGCATCACCAGAAGAACCTTCGTCCGGAAGCAGCTTTTATTTGGAAATTCAAAGTTCACCCTAAAAAACCTCGACAATAGGTTTTTAGGGCTAAACAAGAAAAGGTGCCTATATCATTATCTTTAAAATGTTCGTTTATCGTGTTCTCAGCTTTTTTGAAAGTTCATCTTCAGAAATTTTTTAGGAATAAAAGTTTTCAAGGGACTCTTCAATCACAGAATACTTAATAGTACAAGTACTGCAATTTAGAATAAATAAGTACTTAGGTACTTTATTTGTTTTAGTATGCGCGCACGAAGTCTCAGTGCCTATCTAGCCTCATACCCATAGTTATTAAATTAAAAAATCTATTTTCTGACTTTCGGTTTGATATCTGTTCGAGGCAAGATACTTTCCAGAAATTAATTAATAAAGTTTTCTTTATCTTCAAGATTTAGAATTTTTTCTTTGGGGGTTTCTTTTCAATTACATATCAACAGAATCTAGGGATATTTTGTATTTTATTAAATATCAAAAAATCTATGAAGAAATTTCTGATATAGTAAATGGGAGATTGATAGCTTATTTTAAGGTCTTTAATAAAAACTAAAAATAATTTCGTATATTTTTTGTTTTAAGTTAAAAATGTGAAGTTTTAAAAACACGTAGAAAATTTGTATAAAAAAATCTTTATGTCTTCATAAAAACTATTAATTTTAAGAAAATTAATAAAAATCTTATGAAATCTGATTATTAATAATCAGTGTTGCCACTTCTTACATTAATTACACTTCGTAATCGATTGTTCATACTTAAAATTAAATTGTCAATGTCTTGTTGCGGTATGAGGTCCCATGTTCTTTGCAAGTGTTCGTAAAGTAATTGTTGTTCCGTCGTCAAATTTGGCGGGAAATCTCTCAAAGATTTTCGTTATAACATGTCCCAGGTATGCTCGATAGGATTTAAGTCGGGTGACTGTGCAGGCCAATCCAAAATTCAAATATCATGGTCTCGGAGAGCGGCCGACACCAGCCGAGTCGTATGGGAAGGAGCATTATCGTGCATGAGTAGAAATTGCTGGCCCATTTCCATTTTCTGTGTTACAGTAACAGGCTCTAATTCCTCCTCGTGGTATTTTTGAGCAGTCATGCTGCCTTGGATCCATACGAGCTGAGTCCGTCCGCCAAGATGAATTCCTGCCCACACCATGATTGTCCCGCCTTGGTAAGAGTGGACCTCCTGAGGGTGCCGTAGACGGCTAACTTTCCCTGGAGTTCTCCAAACGCGTGTTCTTCATGAATCTGGATGAAACCCAAACCGGGACTCATCGGTGAACAGCACCCAAGACCATGTTGATCACTCCATGGTAAATGCTCCCGAGCCCACGAAAGCCGCCGACCACAAATGCCACGTCGCAATGCTGGAACACGAAGTGGTCGCCGAGCATGAAGATTAACTCATGCAACCTCCTTCGCACGGTTTGGTCGCTCACCAGCAGCTAGTGGTCCTCCTGGAGCCTTTGTACTAGTTGCATTGCTGTGATATTGGGTTGTCTTCTGGTGGTGATTTGGAGAAATCGATCCTGTCTCTGCGTAGTAACACGATATCTGCCTGTGTGCCGTTCAGACACATCCCCAGTAGTGCGATAACGTGCCCAACAATCTTGATATCACGTTCTGGCTGTTGTGTAGGGCCTCAGCAACGACGCGTTGAATAGCACCATTTTCCAACATGCCCACGGCTCGTAACATTTAATCTCGACTCAAATGACGACGTGACATGTCACTTAAAGCTCACACGGTACGTTAAATTAAAAAAGAAAGACAATCTAATCCCTTTTCATAAGGTAATTAATATCAATAAAACATTTTTAATTTTTCATGACGGAAGGAATTACTAACAATTTTGTCGCCGTATTTTGTTTTTTTCTCCTGTTTTCTTTAAATTACATTTCAAAGTATGAAAATAGAATAAAAGAGGTTTCAATCTGTATATAAACTTTTTATGGAAACTAAAAAGATTTTAAACTATAAAGTCGTAAATAATTTAGGATTACGGTATCCCTAGATTCTGTTGATGTGTGTTGTTAAGGTACCCTTATCACCAAGCAAGGGTTCGTTTATTCCACGCTGTATAATTAGGCAATTCAAAAAAATAGAACGATTGTTATATTGTTCCTAAAGAGTATCTAGTAGGCTATTGTTACCAATATGCTATTACTCGTACATAGTGTTATAACAATTAAATACAAAATTAGGTTAAAATGACAGCTATTAGCTCCACAGAGCTCTAGCATCTGGCGTATCCATTTGGAACAAACTTCAGGATTCAAGGCTTTTAATGACATCATCTGACATGTGGTAATGTATTTAGTTCTTCATATACTGGATAAGAATATTAAAATGTATTGTTATAAAATACATGTATCATAGATTATTTTAGTCGATATATAGTTTATAAAAAATTAAAAGGTTATTGCAATGTTTAGAAAATAATAAGTAACAAGAATACCGGCACCTGTATAAACGTTAAACAGCATCTTCGTAAGTAAGTAGTGTTGTTCTTACGTCAAATTCTATACAGTAAAAACAAAATAGATGTTTCAAGCGAAACCGATTTATATCATCATCATGGTTATTATTATCTGATCTTATCATGGTTGGCCCCTAGTTACTATACATAGGAAAAAATCAAATACAGTTTTGGCTTGCCCAATCAAAATCCTCTTCACGGTTTTAAAAGTGTTTAGTAATGAAATTCTATTACCAATTTCTCACTCTGTATCAAATCCTTATGTGCCAGATGCTATCCAAATTTACAAACTAAATTAATAGATAGATAGATAGATAGATACTCTTTATTGCACACCACACAAAACAAACATTACAAAAAAAGAAAATACATTTAGAATGGTACAATTTAGGCGGTCTTATCGCTAGAAGCGATCTCTTCCAGACAACCTTCAGGTAGAGGACAGTTTACAAAGTCGAGAGGGGAAGGCAGTGAAGAGTTAAAGAAAGAAAAATTAAATAACAATATATATATACGTAAATTAATATATATAGTTAATAATACGTATACGTAAATTAACAAAATAAATAATAAACATACTTATATTATATATTAATTTTCAACTTTACGAGCGATTCCTTGAAATTACTGCTTTCCTTTGTCTCGAGCCCATAAATTTTAGGGGGGTCGGAATTGGCCATTCATAGTTTTTATTGGAAGACGTCTATCTGCGTCAAGTCCGAAAAATCTACTAACGTTCTGACTTGTTGTAACTGACTTAAGAAGTGTTTTGTTACAATTTAAATTCCTTCTTATGTCTTTAATTGAATTAGCACTTTAACACAAAGTGAGGGGCAAATACAAGTCGTATACTCCAATCTATACAAACATTATAAAGCGGTAAAGTTTGTTTGGGTATAGGAGGAAATCTTCCAAATTATTCATTCGATTATAATAATTATTAACCAATTTATTTTTAATTGCTTAAGAATTATACTTGAAGATACTTAAAGAAAAGTTTCTATCTATCGAAAAACTGCACATTGCCGAAAAGAGATACGACAAAGATGGCAATATAGATTGCACTAATAACGTAGACATCGCTATTCAGTTGTCTGCAACGAACTCGCTGGCACAGTTAAGTCCCGGCCAAACCAACGCGTGCGCGATGGCGTGCGTGGTGGCGTGGGCGTAGGCATTCAGATCGTGCCATAGCATTTGTATCGACGAGTTCACACCGGTGCGGACAGCGGCAGCGTGCAGCTTGACTCAGCGTTTGCACGCGCGGACATGGCATTTGACGTGACAGGCTCCACATGATAATATAAATAATTACGTTAAAAGCTACTATTTTTTTTCCGAAAAGCAATGAGTGAAGCCGACTAGCTTTTTTTCTTTTCTACATCTTCAAATAGCTTCGCTCGGGTAACCGCGTTGGAATTAATTAATGCGAAACTCAGTAAATAAATAAATAAAAAACTCTATAAAAAAACTTTATTTATTTACGAAAAGGGTTGAGCTATTATATTCGTAGTATATCTGCAAATAATCTGATAAACAATTGTTAAATCATAATTTCTACAACATTATTAGATACCTTTAATAAGACTTACATTTTGAATCTTCTTTAACTTCATTCATGACTAATCTCTTTCTTGTTAGGTTTATACGTCCGAGCGAAAGATACATTTTCGCGCTAGGCCTCCTGAACGCGTAGTGTCTGCGTGTTTGGTGTGAAGTGGCCTGCTAGCCCACGCCCACGCCACCGCGCACGCCCACGCGCACTCCCACGCCCCTGCGTTGGTTTGGCCGAAGCTTTAGTAATATACTTACTACAAAGAGAAAAAAAAAATGCTTTATGTATCATTCATGGGTTTTGTTACATTTTTCTTGCTGTTATGGTTAACAGGAAAGTTAATAGGTAGTATCTAATCAACAAAGTCGAGACCAAAATTCGGCATCTTCATAATAAATTTTCATCAAGGCATAAGTAATCTAAGTTTTAGTAATAACTGTCTTGTTGTGAAATGAAAAGCGTCGGAAAACCCAAAGTTGTTCGTAAATATTCATATTTATGTTTGCTATTTTCTAGGTATTTTATGGTTACGCTAAAGTAGTATTTCCTTTTAAGAAGTGGCAGGTTTTACACAAATTCGGACCTTTACATACGCAAATTGTATCGATAGTGTGAATTCAAAGAAAACGCAAGCAAGTTTGTTTGTCTACCTACATACGGGATGGAAGTTAAGTACATGTTTTTGAATTGGAAATGGTTAGAGGACGTGCGGTCGTCCCTCGGGAGCCCCTGCAGACTAGATTCAGGGAACAGTTCTGTTTTGAATGGGGATCTTTGTGTACCAAGCGGAACCCTACTTTTCATTCCGACGAAACGAGGAATGTTCAAGAAAATCAAATTGGTGTAAGCTCGGTCGCAATTTATTTTATAGGCCAGAACCCGTCTGAAGGTTGCCTTAAGCCTAAATCCATTTATTTTTTATGACTCAACTTTAGTTTGCTTTAGAATTTATTGAGAATAATCTACAATTTCATCAATTCATATTATTTTATTTGATCATCTCTTTGAGCGGGTTACCAAATAGCTTAAAATTGACAAATATCATTCTTTTAGATATTTTAATAAAACTAACAATTTAGTTATTAACGTTATAGAATAAACAAGTAGGAACCTGTGAAGTTTACGAAAGCAAAATTACGTGGGCATGTACAAAATTATATACTTCTGTACATGCTCATCTTACTTTCCTAGCAAGGAAATGTTGCTTTCGTAAACTTCACAGTTTCAAGAATGACAATCCATTTTCTTTGTACCCAGCAATATATCTTCAACATTTTCATTTCATGCAAACTAAAAATTTTAAGAGATATTTAGTTGAAATTCAAGGAACGCTATTTCATGCGCTTACCTAGAGGTTTAGCGGGCGTAATGTCTGCAAAGTATATACCGCGATGAGTGTTCCGCCGAGCACACAAAGCATTCTTATACATACTTGGAATGCATTAGAATTTTATTTTCGTTTAAAACTCAACACCTTTTAAAAGCGACTTGCGAAGTTGCGATAGAATCATAGAATACAGTAACTGTAACTCGTATGCTCAAAAAAAAAGAGAACAATGGAATAACAATGGCCGCGTTACGTTACACATGTGTGCGCGACCTGAGCGAGAGGAAAGTAGTTTCGATTATTCTTACTAAATATCATCGTAACTTATACAACTATAGTAAGTGAGTTTCAGTAAGGTTAAAAGCCTTTTTTATGTAGTGTATGGGATAGGTTAGCTATGCTAAGACGATCCACTAGATAGATTGGATCAACATTATTAACATCTGCTGCAAAGGAATAGGTATCGATTTTTTTATTTTATTTATTTATTTTATTAAACATTTAAATACAAACTACACCAAACTTCTCTAAAGCTCTTTAAATGATAAATAAAATCCATTAGAACAGATACACCATGCGTTTTGTTCGACTACCCTCCAACGAATCCAATAGGGCTCTTTGTCCTTGAAGAGCGACATTTTGCAACTTCAATCTTAAATGGCTCATTACTATTACATTCAAATAAGGGACCCCTTTATTTATTTATAACTTATGTTTTGCTAATAGGTTGGCTTTTTCAACCTCGCAGCAAAATCATTCTGTTAAAATAAATTACACTAACTCTTCAACTATCGAGTATATTCAAAGCCTCGTAAGCCTCATGACGCCGAGTTAGTCGAGTTAGTTTAAAAAAAATACCTTGGTATTTACAAACAGTCGTGAGCTTTTTTGGGAAACGATTACATGAACCAGAAACGATTTTTAGTGGAGTAGTCTTAGCTTAGAAGACCATGACAGAAAGAAAAACAGACGGAAAAAGCAAACTAAGGAGGCTAAGAGCATTCATAAGACAAGTAAAATAACTTACTTAAGGCTAAACATTTTTTAGGGATCCGAACTCAAAGTCTACGAACTGGCCAAGTGCTATTTCCAAAGAGAACCCACAGTAGCTTTCTATCATTCAGAATCATAGTGGTTGCTCAACTCCAACTTGTCAGAATTTCAATTTTTATTTTAAGCAATCTTGAATCACAATTGATGCTTGTATTTGTTACCTTTTTTGCAGTAGATTTTTTAAAGGTTATTAACACTTTCATTCAAAATACACGAGTTTAAAAGCACTTAGACTTGAAAAAACGGTAATTCATTCCGTCCAAAGATGTCTGCAAGTACAGTTCCGTGCATAAACCTGCGCCTCGCACAAAGCGACCGTATTCACTCGGGATACATTAGAATTTATTTTCCTTCGCAGCTCAACCCCGTTTTGTGTCATTATCATAGGTCAAATGTAGAATACGAATTTATGCGATGAAAATGTCTGTGGCAGGGTCAAGTGGTAGGTACACGGTGAAAAATTGTTTGTTTACAAAGTGTAACACTGGGTAGGGTCGGTTAAGGACAGTCGGTAGTTAAGTATTTATTTTAATGGTGGTATTAAGCCGTAATTAAGTCGAAAAAGAGGAGAATGAGATTGAGGCGGCCCTCGGACAGCTTAATAATGGGAAGGCTCCCAGCGAAGACGGAATCACATTCAGATGTGATTAAGAGCTCAGGCTCTTAAAAGCTGCAGGCCAACCTGTGCTTGGTGAACTTAAGAGGCTCTTCAACTCCGTCATAGCCAATGGGACAACTACAGAAGCGTGGAGTGGGGGCGTAGTGGCATTGTTTTTCAAGAAAGGAGACAAGGAGACAAAAGTCTCCTGAAAAACTATAGACCAATCACGCTCCTGAGCCACGTTTACAAGCTGTTCTCGAGGGTCATCACAAACCGTCTTTCCACAAGATTTGACGCTTTCCAGCCACCGGAACAGGCTGGGTTTCGCAAAGGTTACAGTATCATAGACCACATTCACACGGTGCGGCAGGTTATACAGAAGTCCGAAGAGTATAACCAGCCCCTGTGCTTGGCCTTTGTGGACTATGAGAAAGCCTTCGACTCGGTCGAAACCTGGGCTGTTCTGGACTCCTTGCAGCGATGCCAAGTCGATTGGCGGTACGTGAAGGTGCTAAGAAGCCTGTACAGTATGGCATCAATGTACGTCCAAGTACAAAACCACCGAACAAAACCCATCCAGCTGTTTCGAGGTGTTAGACAGGAAGATGTTATATCTCCGAAACTGTTCACCAACGCACTGGAGGATGTGTTAAAGACGCTGGGTTGGAACGGACTGGGCATCAATGTAAATGGCGATATAACTATATAGTTATAACGGCAAAATCGCTGCAGGATTTGCAAAAAATGTTGCACAGTCTTAACGCTGCCTCGAGACCAGGAACCAATTTCCGTCGAGGGCACTACGCTCGAGGTTGTCCAAGAGTACGTCCACCTTGGACAAGTACTACAGCTTGGTAGAGACAACTTCGAGCGGGAAATCGCCAGAAGAGTGCAGCTTGGCTAGGCAGCATTTGGGAAATTGCGTCATATCTTCACGTCGACACTGCCGCAGTGCCTGAAAAGCCGGGTGTTTAACCAATGCGTCCTACCAGTTTTAACCTACGGAGCCGAAACGTGGAACATGACAGTCAAGTTGGCCCACCGATTACACGTCACTCAGCGTGCTATGGAGGTCTATGTTGGGGATCTCAATAAGGGATAAGATCCGGAACGAGGTCATACGACATAAGACTAAAGTGACTGATATTGTCCAAAAATGTAGCAAGCTGAAGTAGCAGTTGGCTGGCCATGTCTGTCGCAGAACCGACGAGAGGTAGAGCAGGAAGGTTCTTGAATGGAGACCACGCTTAGGCAAACATAGTGTAGGACGCCCCCCCGCTAGATGGACCGATGACCTGAAGAAGGCAGCTGGCAGCGACTCAGCGACTGGATGCCAAGGGCGGGAGATCGTGCGCTGTGGCGCTCTTTGGGGGAGGCCTATGTCCAGCAGTGGACTGCAACAGGCTGATATGATGAAGTCGAAAAAGGTACATACAGCTTTCACAAATTATAGATATATATAACATACTAGCTGTTGCCCGCGACTTCGCTCGCGGGGTCTTTAGTTTATTCAATGTATCTCACAGGATCATTTATCGGAGATAAAAGTATCCTATATGTAAATCCAGATCATATTCTATATGGATGCAAAATTTCATCCAAATCCGATCAGTATTTTTTGCGTGAAAGAGTAACCAACATACATCCATACTTATAAACTTTCGCATTTATAATTAGTAGGATTGGACACCATCACATACATTGCTCTGATCCTAAAGTAAGTAGCTAAAGCACTTTTGCTCCCGGGACCTCAGAAATGGCGACGCCCTGCCTGGCGTTATCGCCTCTTCGCTACGGTGGTCGTGAAATCACATCGCTTTTTCGGATACCTGGTTGTATGTTTTGGACGATTATTGGCTAATAAAGAAGTGTGGCACTACAACATCTGACTCAAGCTGTTACTACATACCATTATTATTAGGTATATAGTAAGCTCCAGAATAAAAATCACATGATACACAAAAGAAAGCTTATGCATAATGAAACAACAAAATGAACCTTTTTACGAGTCCATTGGGTTATTGTCACCTTATTCCATAATCCCATTTCCTCCAAACATATTCATAGGCTTAAGTCTCTATAAAAACAAAATACGTACAAAAACGCGCTCCGAAAAAATCTAGGCAAAACCGGCTAATCCGCCTTCCCCCACCTGCTTTTAGTTTCCCCTGGGAGCTCGGGAAACAACCTATGCTAATCCGCGACATAGGTCCAATCTGTATGCAAAATTTTATTCAAACAAGCCTCCAATCTGTTGGAACCCGATTTGTAACGTGTCATCATTTTTTCGATAACAGTTAAAAATTCAAATATTTTTTTCACCATTCATTCAGTACGAAAACTCATGCATATTTTATGAGATTTATTAGATATGCATTTCTATTTCATTTTAATACAAATTCTTACGAAATTAGACTATCAAAAATGATGCTCAAGAAATAAATGGAACGTTCCAAAAGAAAAAGGTTAAGATCCAATCAAATTCAAAGAACCTATTCGATAAAAGAATTAGTAAGTTGTAGAGGTTTCCGCAAATATGCCATTAATATAGATGGACCAATTTCTGTTGTCAACATGTACTGAAGTTGCCCGGTCCCGGAGGCCGGACGAACTTTACCAACTACGGTTAAGTAATAATACGCCACGACGTTCAAAAACTCATAGCACTTAACACTCGATTGTATGCGGGCTAATGAGACTTTTTGGTCATGTAGTTTTTGGTTGATACTGTATAAATAATATAGCTTTAATAATAAATAACACATTAATTTAAAAAATTGTCCGACTACACTGCTTAGAAATTGAAGCAAAAGAAAAGAGTATACAAATATTAATCTGGGATTTTGGCTATAAAAATTCGTACCTAACATAATTTGACCTGCTTTGTGGTTTGTAAAAAAAAACATTGTTCCGTAAAAAATGACTTGTATCTTGAACGCACACAAATTTTTTTTTAAGCTATTTTCATAATGAACGATGTTAAGCTGTACTTAGCTTGAAGGTCATTAATTATCTGTAAATATACTTCAGATATTGGGATAATGGATCATAATCTGCGCTACTGAAAACATCTTTCAAGAGGTTCTTTGGAATAACACTACTCTAGATCGCCTGTTGTACGCCCCAAAAAGTGGCAAATTCGCGGCAGTTATTTTTCACAAAGGATATATTGATCACGGCTTGCAACTTTATTTAAATGTTACAACAAAAATATTTTGTGTACTTCAGAGCACAATTTGCATGAATGATTCAGCACTAGAGTACCTACTTGAATACGTAGTACGTATTTTTCGTTCCATTTAAATAGTATTCATTTTTTCTTTAATTAAAAAAATGGAATATCTCTCCCCTATTACACCTCCCACTGCCTCTTTTACTTCGCACTCGTTCGTAGTCCAAGAAAAGAGATCAATTGTGCATCATAGTTCGTATCTGTTGTCGTTAAATTTATGATTTTTGCTAAACCAAATCTTAATTAACTACCCACTAAATGAAGCGGTATCTTTGCCGGCGACCTGCAGCGCGACCCACCCATTGTCCTGCTGGGGAAGCTTGGCTTTATTTAGCTTAGTCTTTTGTATCGGATAAACCTTTTTTAGTTATCGAAAGTGGCTTAAACTTCGCTGATAGGGTTAAACCAGTGGTATTTAAATATAAAATTTGCTATCATACGCTACATTAATGTATTATGTATGTTTTCAATCGACTTACAAAAAATAACAGTTAGTTTTCACTTTCATTGTACGTTTTTTTATGTGTATGTTACGTGATTGTTCAATGTGAACCGATTTAATTTCCTTAAATTTTTCTTTTAATTGGTGCAAAATATAGAAATCTTTAGTTCAAAAGTATTTATTAAAAAGAAAACTTGGTAATTGAATGCCAAGTAGTTGCGTGAGACCGCGTAATAATAACATTTCTATTATGTCCTGTATTGCTTATTGCTGGGTTGAGGGGTTGAAATTTTTTGAAAATTCAATACATGTGAAAATATAGCAAAACTGGATGAAAACGTGGATTTGCCACAATTGGGTAAAGTTAGAAGTGAGATGTGTTTCGTTTGAGCCACTGTACGCACATACCTAGGTCTAGATGAGCTGCTGAATGCTGGCATTCCTCGTCTTGGCCTTAGATGTGGAAAATAACTTCAACACGGTTTCTGGACGACACAGTTAGTTTTAGTAGTAGTATTAGTAGATAGGTAGGTATAGCTTTATATAAACAAATAGTACTTATCTGATCTCATACCCAAATCAAAACACCCCGTGACTTACCTGGCTAATTCATATTATCCAATGCGCGAACTTTAGTGAGTATTTACAAAGCTCTGAGTAGATTACATAGCTTATTAGATTATTTAAGGCGAAAATAGATGCTTAGAAAATCAGTAATGGATTTGTATCAAGTTGAGATTTTTTGTCTGATTTAGGAAAATCTTTAGAGAACAGAAAAAGAAGAAAGTACATGCCAGGTTGCATCAGACGTAAAAGGATTGGCAAAATAATAAAAAACCTACACTAGGTTTATTTGATAAACACAGAATTGTGATCATACTATGTACCTATAACAAAAGCATGAAGACTCACGAGGTAAATTGGTGGCAAATGTTGGTCACACCCATATACATATATACCCATATATGACCCAGATATGACACACTTCCCTACCTAACCTTCTTTGTCACATGATCAGTATGACATCAGCATTAAAATGACTAATAGGTAATTACTTGTAGTTTGGAGAGAAGGCAGTTAGTTAATTAAATACTTTGAGCGAATAACCTGTTTTTGGAGTTTCTACGTAGATATTTTAAATGGAATTAAACAAAAAAAGGCGATCATTCTTACAAAAACGATCATGAAACATACTTTACCAATAATCTGAATTTGATTGATTCCAACCCATATCAAGTACCAAAGCACGATCATCCTTCCTCATCCCTTATCCCTTTTTAAGTAGCAACCTTTCAAGTAGCTACTTTGATACAAATTCCTCCATTAACCCGAAATTGCATACGGACAAAATTAAACGGAAAAAACCCGGGACGCTGCCTTTTTAAGACAATAATAGCGCTTGGAAAAAGGCACAAAGATCGCAAGAGAAACGGCCATAATTTTGTAGCGCCGGTGTGCAAAGGCCCTACTACTTAAGCGTTATAATGTCGCAAATGTATATGACAAAGGTTAAACTTTATTGTGTATATGATAGAGTTGTTTGCAAATAGTCATAAGTGTATAGAACAAGACAAAAAAATATTTTGCTTATTTTCAGAAACCGTGCTTTATCTTTTTCTGTCATGGTAAATTATTTGAGAACAAAACAAAAGTTATACACAAATGCCCGATTCGACGTCCTAATTCTACATGCTTCGACACGATCTCTCAGCGTGTATCTGGTTGAATCAATCAAGCGTAAGGTTACTAGAAATACAATATCTTTGTGCCTAAGTCATCAATTTTACTTTAAAATTGTTTCGTTTTTTTTTCTCTAGAAAGTTTGTCATGAAACAACACCACAGTAAGTTTCGAATTAATGGTTTCGCCCAAAGATATAAAAAAATGGTGTGTGTGTGTATGTGTTTGACGAAATGTCAGGTTTTATAAATGGTTTTATCTTTTCTACAAATAGCTAGAACTTAAAACTATTTATTGTATTATTTAATTTATTATTTTCCAAACACTGCTGTACTATGCGCTATTATAATATGTTTTACTTCTGCGGTACTATTTATCTGAGCTATTACTAAGATTCCGATTCGTTTGGTCAAAGCGAAATTTTTACGTTGGTTTGTGAGTGCGTTTTTTTAATGAACGCGAAACCTCCTTGCTCACCAGGAGAATATAAACACGTCAGCAATATGATTACAGTATTAAGACCATAAATAGATTAAGAATATTTCAGCGCTTATTTTTTAGATCGAGGGTTGGTCAATATTATTTTATCCCGTCCCATATTTTTACAGTACGTGACCAACAGCCTTCACCCGGAATGAACGGCTAAAGCACCTAGTGATTGATAGGATTATAAAAAGTTTATTCAATTTCACTATCGCAAACTAAATGCCAGCTCTAATTGACTGGATTGTCGTGCCTGGATGTGACACGTTGTGGTAGAAGCACATAATGCAGGTAAATAGACGTTGTTTGCTAAGCATTATGCTTTTGGAGGTATTTCAGTCACTTTAGACAGACTATCACCCTATACATAGGACAAATGGACCTTATTAAGTTTGCCAAAGGATCGTAAGATGTGGCAAAATTTGGGAAGAACACAGGCTAGGTATGCCTAGCATACTCATATATTATGGGATATGATATCTGTTGGGTTTATTTATAGTTACTAGAGTCTACATAAACCCAACAGATATTATGATAGATAGAACAAGGTTATTTTTAGTTTATTTATATTTATTTATTGGACGCGAAACCTCATAAGGCTTCTCGGTGTTCAACTACAATTTTACTATGGTATCGTTATCCGACAATATTTAAAAAAACCTTTTTTTTTTTTAAAAGAAGATTTTTATAATATTTCTATGGCTATTTTGCACTGGCTTGTACTGAAACAGTAAGGAAGGATGCACAGAGGGCGAATAACATACAAAGTAGCCGTGGATAACGTCATTGTAAGTTATGAAGTAACAATGCCTTGCGGGCCGGCGGAATTTGTGAACTGCTCAAAAATACGACGCTATTTCGTATGTGGAAATGAGAAAGTTGATTCAAATTCATAAAAGCTTAAGAGTAAATTTAAAAATTATTTTGTAAAAAAGCAAACTTTGGTAAAATGTAAGTTTTAGAAATTTGGCAACGGAAATTAGGAACACGGTTTATGCTAATCAGACAAGTAAAGTTTAGTCAAAGTTATTGAAGCTAGCGGTGAAATACACACAATAAAATTGTAAGTTTTAATGAGTAAATCTCAAATAATATAATTTTGAGAATACTTATTCATTCGCTTGATATAACAAGCTTTAAGTAAAAGTAACTGCAACAATACCTTCACTACCATAGATATACTCAGTATCCAACGAACGAAACCGTCAACCAACGATAAAACTTTTCTAGATATTGAACAATGCATCTGTTTTTAAATGTGAATTCATAATTCAAACGATAACGAGTTATAACTAGCCTCATGAGACTATCTTATGTTTTGTTTTAGGTATTTTTTTTTAAATTATTTGGCTTGAATTATGAATTCACATTTAAAAACAGATGCATAGTTCCAAAGTAGAGTTACTTTGTAAAGGTATGTTATGCAGGGTTAATATTTTAGTTTATTAATCAAGCTCAATATCAAATATCTGGAGCGTTGTAACCACATCTATTGTTGGATTACAGGAGAGTATCTAGATTTGGGACATTTAAAATATTATGTCGCTCACATAGTACCTAGCGCATTTTTGACAAGTTCCTTTACCGAATCCTTAAGTTTTGAAAGTTGATAACGAGCATCGGGCAAAATGCTCGCTGGGGGAACTTCTGTAAAGAAACACACATACAGTCGTACAAAAAACTGATACTCACAATGAATCTATCTAAGAATTCGCGAATACATTGTATTTAACGCCTAGTTTCTATCACCCTAAGTACCCACACTGTAATGACTGGCAAATCAAACGAGCAATATCGGAGTGCTGTAAATTCTCCGTTTATCCGTCCGTAGGAATATAATGTCGACCGGAATATAAAGTCAACTACAAAATAGCGCCAGCGAAAGATCGGCCATTCAAAATTTATTTGCTACACATCCTGCTCGATGTCTGATGCACCGCCAGCCAACGTAGCTGCTGGCATTGGACAAAATTTATTTTAACCATCAATACAGGGTTCGAGGATAGAGAGAGATATTTTTTTATCTAACTGTGTCTCGTGACTTTATTCTCGGAGACTGTATAGTTTATTAAATTTAAAAAAAACAACCTTTTCTCGTTACTTTATCTGCGTAGACTGTATATCAAATTCATAATCCGGGAAAAAGGATAAAATAACCGGCCAAGTGCGAGTCAGACTCGCGCACGTAGGGTTACGCACCATTATCTATAAAAAAGCATAGAAATCACGTTTGTATATGGGAGCCCCCTTAAATAATTATTTTATTCTGGTTTATGGTATTTGTTGTTATAGCGGCAACAGATATACATCATCTGTGAAATTCAACTGTCTAACTATCACGGTTCATGAGATAGAGCCTGGTGACAGACGGAGAGACAGACAGACGGACAGCGGAGTCTTAGTAATAGAGTCCCGTTTTACCCTTTGGGTACGGAACCCTAAAAAGTAATTTAAAAATAAATTACTCGCACATTTGTGTGCGAGTTTTTTTGAAAGAGTATTCTTTACTTTTCGTGCCATGATTTTAAAATCTTGACCATTTTGACGGAAATGTCGAAGGGAAGTGCGTAAATTCGCAGAAAACTATTTTTATTTCTATTTGCAGACTTAAAAAAGCTTAGTCAAACAACATTTGAGAAGATTTAAAAATAGAAGAAATTAGGTAATATGAAAGACTATTGCAACGAAAAAAAAAACCTACTCATAAAGTCAGCCCATGCAGTGGTGAGTATTCTAAATCTAAAATGAATAATTTTCATGAAGTATATATTTAACTAAACTATAAACTCCCTTAATAGGATTAGATCTTATCTTGAGATGACACTAAATCAATAATAATATTTGGCTTTACATCAAACAAATGGCAATCAATCCAATTAAGCATATTAGTTATTCATAATCGATAATTCAAGATCGTTTTGTAGTTACAAGTTATTACGAGTATATACAAGTACACAGTAAATGTATTAGTTAAATATCATATATAAAATTTACATAACGCTACAAACACAAGCTTTCAAACAGCTAATTAAACAAGCGTGACGCAGATATTAACATATTAATCATAAAAAGTACACAAAAAAATGAGGTAAGCATTCCCGATCCATTTATTTGAGCCTTACTGTACAGCCCGGATAGCTCAGTCGGTAGAGCATTGGACTTTTAATCCAAGGGTCCAGGGTTCAAGTCCCTGTTCGGGCGGCTAATATTTTTTGTACAATTATTTGTCATAAGCATATTTGTTAAAGTAAATGAGTATTTGTATTTTAATTTCTATAAAAATGATCACTTATAGAATGCAGCACAACAAGAAAAAACTGTATTTATAATATAATTTATTCTTACCATTATTCGTTTTGTTCCTCTTGGTAAAAGTCTATCAAATCGTGGCAGCAACATTATTACTTTATAAAATTACCCGTGTTCTTATCCCCATTTCAAGTTATGACGTAAGTGTCAAGCTCTTGGCCATCACATGGGTTATCTTTATTTAGATAGAGCCGCTCGCGTTGGGCCTTAATGAAAATAGGACAGACCGAATCGAGTTCTTCGGAAATAGGAATGATTCGGTCCAAATCCAATAGTCGGAATAAATGCAAGACGCCGTTCAACTACTACATAGCTTTAGGCAACTAACTTCGTTTAAGCAAACACTTCGGCTAAGAACTCTTTGCCCACTTGGCTCTTACTTCCAGTCGGTTTGCGGACTTCCCGTTAAGAATATTTCGCAGTTGTTCCGGTACCCTTGTGCTTAATTAAAAACTTTATAAAGGGAATTTTTCAATTACGTCATATTTTTGTTTAAGATTTCCACGATAAGCCTTACTTGTTTTATGAGTTTGTACGAGATCTCGCAAGTTATTGCAGTTATACGTTCAGTT
This sequence comes from Anania fuscalis, assembly GCA_950371115.1. NCBI lineage: Eukaryota > Metazoa > Arthropoda > Insecta > Lepidoptera > Crambidae > Anania > Anania fuscalis. The sequence goes on from OX493328.1 coordinate 16,193,992, forward strand.
CGCTTAAAGGTCACAGTGGGCTAGATTAATGGGCGTTTAAACTCCTTAATTTGTTCTTTAAGTTTTAATCAAAGGTAATTTGTTGCGCTAGCAACTTGTGGCCGACGCAAAATCGATTTTGTTTCGTGTTTATGGAGCGATAAGTGCGATACGGGACAAGGGGTTGTATGGACGTGGCACAATTTCTATGCAATCCGGCTCCACTAGTTAGAACTTTAGAGCACCAAAGGACGAGGGCTTCTAAGTTTGTTAATTTCACATAGTGGTTGGCGTGCAACAAACTTTATCAATCTATCTGTTTCCAACTTTATAATTCCAGCTGAGTAACGGCGTGAGAGTGGTGTTAACAACAATAATTATAAAAAATCACTTTTCCAGCACTTTCCACGACTTATTAATATTTAACCCTCTGCCTACTGGATATTCACGAGGATTCTAGACGAATTTTGTAAATTTAAAATGTTTTACAATTCGAAGGTCTTTACAAGGTTGGCCCAAAAGATACAAAATATTACTAAGAGTACTTTGTAGTTAAATTTTTAATATAGTCTTCGTCTTTGTATTTACCTAGCATTTTTCAGTCTCTAATGTCAGTCTGTACTCTATATTTTTTCTCAAATTAACTCGTTTAGTTCATTTTTTTTTAGTGAGTGGCAATCAAACGGCAAATGTCATCCTTTGAAGGCTTTCTAAAGAGCTGCTCCTGATCTGTGATGACCAATGCTGCGAACGAAAACATACAAATATGTATATAATTCTAATTTTAAAAATGATAATGATTATTGTATTTTCTTTCTATAAAAATGATTTAGTATGAAAATGTATAAATTCACCTGAAACGTGATTTGTTAAATTTGTAATTTTAATTTTGTCTGAATAGTATTTGTAAACTTATTTAATTAGCACTCCGTTTTATACTAAAACAAAGTCACCTATATGTCACGCAAACCTACAACATACCTAATTGTTTTTAAAATCTCTAAAGTATGTTTTGCTGTCTGTCTGTAGTCAAGCAGCTTTGTTTGTGTGTTCCGGTCCAACAGATCATACAAGGTCGAATAAATTCTAGCGCAATAGAAGTAGTTTTGATGCTTTTTCCAATTACGCCCTAGCGGAAGAAATAAATGGCTTCACTGCATTAGTTCTTGCCTTTATTTATTTCTTGAAGAACTTCATTGCGCTCACATTTCTTTCATCGACGTTCTAAACTAAGAGATTTCTTTCCACGCCGTCGAAAGAAATGGCTTAGCTTAAGAGCGTAGTTAAATAAAATAAAATGCTTACTCATACAAAAAATGTCGTTCTTAAAAATAAGAAAATCAGAGAAGATGCTTCTTTACTATCCATGTGTTGAGTAAATTTAAAGAACATCAAAGGAGGTTTGTAGTCATAGGTATTATAGGAGGCGAGTTCATCATCATCAATAATAATTTATAATAATAAATTGTTTCCACAATCACACCAAATACCTTTACCTTACGAGACAAAAAAATATTATCCATGATGTTTTAAAAGGTTTTTTTAAACTGACTATCGGATATCGAAACAAATTAAAAACTACGCACAGCTGACACTGTCAGTTTGTTTTGTCGCTGATAGCACTGTCTGAATTGGGACAATAAGATTTTGACTTAAGACAAAAAAATATACCTTAATATTTTGTTCAACATGAAACGACCGTTCTTGAAAATAGAACAGGTAGACGAGAGTAGAGCATATTTGCATAATATGCCGAGGATATGGAGACGGTTGACGGAAAAAGTTTTTCTTTGGGTGCGTGTTCCAATAAGGCAACCTTCACCTTGAATGCTTAAACATGAAACGCTCAAAGGAATCTTTTGAGTGTGAACGAGTAAAATATCTGAAGATTTTGCGTTGAAGTTTTGTTAAGAAGATACAAACAGAATTTTTGGAATGAACAAGCGAAGTGGTATTATTTTATTCACATCTTAGCACCACGTCTATGCCTGTCTTTATTAGATTTAATCTGATGTTTAAATCTAATACGTTATTCTCTAATTTACTGATTGACGATTTCTACACAGTAACATGTTTTACTGGTTATTACAGAAAAGTAGAAAATTACACAATAAATCTGATAAGAAATTGAGACTGAGACCCATAAAGAATTTTGCCAGGTTGCAAAAATACTTCTATTTTATCTTTAAAGCTAATTTTATGATGGTTATTAATTTGTAGAATTATCTGGAGACGTGGGGACGATACATACATACTATACAACATAAGTATTCTGCAGAAGTTTCCTTATCTTTTGTACATACAACGAACGAATTTTCATAGGAAACAAGGTACTTGATGATATTATGTTTGTGGTTGATCAAATTTCTAAAGAAATGCTTTGATCCATTTTTTAATCACACAATCTTTATGATGGGTAAATTCAATACCACTGATTTATATCGTATGAAGATACTATTAAATTTATGCGTTATTATTTGCAAAGAAATTGTGTGTAATAGAAAGAATATATTAATTTATTATGGAGTTAATTAAACCAGATAGTGTCCTCCTAGCACTTTGTCCCGACTCTAATCAAAAGCCTAAATTGCAGTCTTCTTAGACCTTAGACAGACCATTACAAAAGTTTACCATGAAATTTAGTCGATTTGATAGCTTTGCAATTATATCGTCAAATATCCGTGACTTTTTCGTGATATACAGTTTTTAGTTCCTATAGAGATAATGCTTCGGCACTTAAAAAAAGACAGCTATTATAAAATAAACTTTCATATCAAACTCGAATCGCATTTCAGTCGTTGCGTCCACCCACTGGGGTATTCCCCGCATTTATCTCCGTGACATCTGACACTTCGCTCTGAACGCAAGGATCACGGGTGTCGCAGTCGATTCCTTCCTATCGTGTAGATCATGACTTTATTGTCGTGGGGAATATAAGCAAGAAAGAAGATAAAACTTATATTTACCTTTGGTCTTTTACTGTCTAGTCATTTTATAAAAAATATGTATATTGAGGTCATCGATAGATGATATACCCAATAGCATTCAAGGTGGTAAACATACCTACCTAATCAGATATTTTTGGAGTCTGAGCTAGTATAGGTTGGGGAAAAGGTTCCTTAAGAAAATTCAAAACATTTTTTACTATAGTATATTTAAATTTAACTAAAGTAGGTAGGTAGGTACCATTTTGTTCGATAACTTTTTGCCATCTTGTAGGTAGGAACATGATCCCATTGTTATAGAAATTTTGGGGCATCTGATCAAAATACCGCGACAAGTGGTTTTGGCAGTCCTCTCGTGATGTTAACCTGACACTGCCTAGAGAATTCTGAAGAGAGCGAAACAGGTGGAAATCTGAAGGTGCAAGGTCAGGAGTATACGGCGGATGCATTAACACCTCCCGGCCAAACTCTCTTATATTTTGCTGAGTGGTTAAAGATGTGTGAGGTCTAGCGTTATCATGATAAAAAGCCACACCCATTCTGTTGATTCATTCCGGCCGCTTTCTCTCAATTTCTTGCTTTAATCTCATCAGTTGTTCGCAGTAGAGTTCAGAATCGATGGTCCTGCCTAGTGGTAACAGCTCATAATGAATAATGCCCTTCCAATCCCACCACACACACAGCATCACCTTGTTGCGAGTTCACTCGGGTTTCACCACAGTCTGTGAAGCCTGACCGGCCTTTGACCACGACCTTTTTTGCACGTTCTTGTCGTACGTGATCCACTTTTCATCACCAGTTATCATCTTCTTCAAAAATGGTTCGGTTTCATTACGTCGTAATAAAGAATCACGAATGAGTACACGGTTCATAAGGTTTCTTTCAGTGAATCCGTGGGGTACCCAAATATCGAGCTCTTTGTGTACCCAGTTTTTTTCAAATACGCCAAAACTGTTTTGTGGTCAATTGCCAGTTCTTCAGCTACGTCGTAACTACTGATATGCCGATCTTGGTCAACTTTTTAAAAAATGGCATCAATTGTATCCGTAATAGGGCGACCAGAGCGATGTGCATCTTTGACATCAAAATATCCGGATTGAAAACGCTTAAACCAAATTTTCTTGGTTCAAAAACATTGCAAATTTTTTTCGCGGCTTGCGATGCATTTTACCATTTTTGTAGTAAAATTTTAAAATGTATCGAATTTCTTTATTAGATTCACTCATCTTGATAGTACGAAAAACAAATGAAAAACACACATTTTCCTAATTTTAATTTGGAATTATCTTCTTTAAAATTTAAACTTTTAATGATACCAAAACCAGCCAGATACAAATAGTACAGCCAAAGAGATTTTATTACAAGTTCATACATACTATAATGCGAAAAGACTTTTTCGCCAACCTAATATATTCTAACTGAACTTTACTTTAACTTTGTCTTGAAGTCGGTTTTTAATAAAACCCTATAATAAAGGCCTAATGTCATAAAAATCGTCGTTGAATCTGTGTTCTTATACTATCGAACATTCTGCAATTTCTGCTACGCTGTTCAGCCACGATCCAAAATGAGTTGTTGATGCTTAATTAAGGATGTCAAGTGCTAATTGTTCCAATGGAATAACCAGGCATTCCACATCAAGGAAGAAATCTTGGTCTAGCATACACTGATTATGAAAAAAAAACTAACATGCATACTAGTACATTCATACCGTGATTCATACTTTATGAATGCGATAAAAGTTATTTAAAAGCTGACTTCCGAGAATAAGCTAACGTGGGTTCTTAAAGTTTTTATAAGCACCCTCGGAGGGGTCTTTCGCATTTGACTACTTTTTCACAAAGCTTCGTTGTTACCTGCTGCCATGTTTGACATCTATTCAAAAGCAGGTACAGGTAGGGATTTAGGGATGTGCGACTGTTGTTTGATCCTGTTTCGTTAACAGAATCATAATGCTTAGATCCAGTTTGACGCCAAACCCTTTATTAAGGACTCAATTATTAAAATAACGGAGAAAAGGTGAAATGTAACTTGAGGTCTCGCGCGACTTTGTGCGAATAAACATAATAACTACATAACATACTTTTTCCACTCAATTTTACGAGTTCTATAAAAATAAATTTTCGGAGGATTGCAGTTTTAACAAAATACGATTAGGTAGATAACAATGACAGTTTAAAAAAAATCTTCGTGAATGAGTTAACCTCACCCTTTTATCTGATCGACATACATTTATAGAAACTGGGATTGGCGCGTGAGTGCAAATAGCAGAAGCTTATAAAAAAGGGGAATAATATGGATAGGTACAGTTAACCAATACAGGCTTAGAGTCTGAATTTTCCAACAGAACCGCACAAAGCAACATACATCTCATAATTCACAAAAGTGTATCAAAGGAGTCAGATTATTGTGACATTTAGAAGAGACAATACTTTGGAAGTTAGTTTTTGATCAGCTGCATTTAATGCTGACTGTATAATCTTAGAGAAAACTTATAGTTAACCACAATGTAATAATTAATAAATAACTGTTACCAGTATAAAATCAAGAAAAAATACCAGGGCCATAACCATGAACTCTTAAAACAATCTCAAAGTTGTCAAATCTGTCAATTTTGGTACGTCATTTCATACAAAATTTGTCAGAAATGATAATGCTTGACAGATTTGTGATTGTTTTAACAGTTCATGGTTAGGGCCCAGATAGGCTCATTGTTAATTGACAGCAGATCACCCAGAGCCATAAGACAAAAAAGTTATAGTGCCAAATGTAAGTATAGTGACAAACTTATAATTTAATAAATAGCTAGTAATTGTAGGTACCTTAGTTAGCGCATGATTGGCTGGAATGCTAGAATTAGGAGACGTATTTTTGAAATAATAGAAATGAATCTTGAATTCAAACACTAATGCTCTTTAAATAAAAGTTTTTAATCTGTTATTTTTTACTTCTAAAATCGTTCTTCCGAACTTGCTACTCGTAGAAATCTAAAAAACCAGCCAAGTGCGAGTCGGACTCGCGCACGAAGGGTTCCGTACCATTATCTATAAAAACGGCAAATAAAATATGTTTGTTGTATGGGAGCCTCCTTAAATATTTATTGTTTTCTGTTTTTTAGTATTTGTTGTTATAGCGGCAGCAGAAATGCATAATCTGTGAAAATTTTAACTCTCCAACTATTACGGTTTATGAGATACAGGCTGGTGACAGATGGACAGACAGATAGACAGACAGAAAGACGGACAGCGGAGCCTTAGTAATAGCACATGAGTAAAGAAACGGAACAGAGACAAAGCTTCTATTTTTATTAAAATAGGTTATTTTTTTACAAATTACATACTCTAAATATTATTTTTTTATTACTTTTAGTTTTTAATAATTTGTTGTGTCTTTTAATCGAATGATAAATTCTAAATCTAATATAAAGTTTTTTCAAATAATCCAATGGGAAATAATCACATGGCATATGAAATGTACAATCTTGCAAACGTGCTAATATGCCATTACCAATATTAACAATTTGTACATGAAGATCAAAATAATTGCGAAATTTTTGCTCAAGCAATTCAACAAATGCAATAAAATTGTCAGGAGGTATTATCACACACAGTACAATGTACAACCATATTTACAACACTTTTTAAATACTAAAACAAAAATATTACTGCGTATTATGTGAGAAAATCGATAACAAAAACAAAACACGCACGACATTCGAGCGTCGTGTCACGCCTGCACGCCCTGAGATTGACCACTGGCTGTGGTCTAGTTTGAAGCGGTTTCGGCTCATACGTGACAAGCGGCCAGTGGACACGCACACACACGCGTTGCACTTGTAGTGATGTACCTATCACAGCGCATTCGTATGTAGCTTTGTCTCTGTTCCGTTTCTTTACTCATGTGGTAATGGGGTGTCCCTATGAACCCTAAAAAGTGGGTAGGACCTCTCGTACGTAGCAGAATTTGCGCAATAAATTTTTAAAAATAGTGATTTGCTTGCAAATCTTGCAATTTCGTATTCGAATTCCGATTTTAATGCTTTAAAAATAGTGTTTCCAGCGCATCACTACGAAATGAAAAAGTAACTATCAGTAGCTAAATAGCGCCGACAATCAGTTTAAGAGATTCTAACAGCACTAAATTACCTTTGTCAGTTTGTTCGTACCGAATACGAGGAGGTAAGTAACTTGCCGCGAGTTAAGTTAGCTCATGCCGAGTTCAGGCTGAGCATAGTTGTGTTATTATCAAGTGCGACCGCAGAACAAAGCACCACCTGCCGACAAACTGCCTTAAACTTCTAACTAATTCGAAATGCCGTATAGTGACAAAGTTCTGACTTCCAAGTATCAAGTTCCCCTGATTACTTTACCGGCGCAAGCCTTTGGTGTATTTATTTTCGTTAAGTTGCTTACCTGTTTCCAACTTTAAAGTTAATGGTACTATTTATATAAGTAGTTGGATATTTTAGGTCGAGACTGCAGAAGATAAACTGGTGCTGAACGCTTAATAATGTCAACGGTTCCTTTGCGAATTAGTAAGAAGTTTCTGACTACAGCAAAATTATAATAAACATAAAAATTTACAAATATTATAAGTATCTAGGTGTTTTTTGACATGCTGGAGCAATTTTACTTGTTTACTTAATGTACATAAATTAATTTCCTACAGAAGTACTACCAATAAGTTTTGAGCTTATATTTAAACCATAAAATATTGGTATTTATAAGTTTCCACTCTAAATGAAAAAAGATCTAATTGAAACATAAGAAATGACATACTTGGAATATGCTCGCCAAAAGCTTTAATTTAAAAAAAAAAATTAGGGAAAATTTGTGTGCCAAATTGGATGTAATCGGATCTAATCTTATTTAAAAATGAAGTTATTTATGGCATGTGGGTTCGGTCAGTGCAACGAAAAAAAAATATGTGTACTTAGAAAAATAAAATAATAAATAGGTATATATTGTTAATTTGTAGGTACGTGATTGCGAGTGGATATTTTAAATTATTATTATTATTATTATTTTTATTATTCAATTAATTGTAAACGTCATTTTCTTGTGTGTGAGAGATGTCCTAAACGGGGATGGCTGTCTATGAACTCACCCGTCATATGTATTTCATGAAATTTGCATTTCTCAGTTTGTTCGAAACAGGCTTATTTTATCCTCCAGATTTTGGCATTATACATATACGTTGTTTGAATCAGATAACACGGAAGTATTTACCGGGCAGCGGGGCTGGCACTCGTAAATTTCACCCGTTATGAGCCATTATATTGCCGATTATTTCGGCGAGTCTGTTACCTTTATCTATATTTTAAAATATACGACAGGCTTTTGTGTTTCCCCGTCATTAAGCCGTATGCATTGTGTAAGATAAACCTTTACATCTAAAACGATGTCATGTTAACCTTTTATTATCAAATCCTTTAATTAATTCGTTAACTTAAATGAGTAATTGTACACGGCAGCCTATAAGTGAAACATTGTGTAATCAATCACACATTAGGGGAGTACAGCCTGTTTAATAATACTATGATTGTGCTTTAGCGCTTTGTTACAAGCCTGTTACAAAACATTGTAGGATTTGGTACTGCGATTCACCATAAAAATTGTCTGGAAAAGAACAAATGATTAATAAATGGTGTATTCGAGTAAAAAACAGTACTTATGTCATATCGTAGCGTGGTGCGACATAAGGACATCAATATTACTAAATTCTTCGTATAACTATGTTTAAGATTCTTCCTTCAATGACTTCCAGATTGGCTGGTTGAAAGCAGCCTGTATCCAGTCGGTTTCTTGCAACCTTCTAAAACGTTTTTTCTAAAAAGTGCTGGGGCACATAGCACTTCGCCCTCGGTTGCCAGCTCAAGGTTGCATACTTGCATAGCGTGCTATGAAAAGGCTCGGTGTTTCTTTGCAAGATCGGATTAGAAATGAGTAGATCCTTAAACGAACGAAAGGTTTTTGGCGCTAACAAATCCTTTCGTGCTGCTATACAATGCAAATCAATGAATGTGACAGATTAAAAGGTAATATTTTTATAGGATTAGGTGCCTCTTTAGTGTAGCCTCTACACTCTGGATGCATCCCTATGATAGTTAATAATTTGTATTTACATTGTGTATTCTGTGAATATTGTTTACGGAAAATCAGATTCAATTAAAGCCCTAAATTAATGAAAAGCTTACCTAACTCATATGTATATAAGTTTTTGCTTCTTGAGTAGATCAATATTTGCCAATAGTGTTTATGAAAAATTATATTGTGTTAGCGATATCCGTAGCCGAAAGGCGAGCACGCCGTACTTGGCGACACCACCCCTGAGGTCCCGGGATTGATTTCCAGTCGGGACAGCGTAGAAATCAAAGTTTTCTATATTTTCTGAGTATATGTGTGTTGTTGTACCGTCGTTGCTTTTAATGTCGATTACACAAGTACTTTAGCTTCTTACCTTAACTAAGATAAATAAAAGCAATTTATGTATTGTTGTAGATTTTTTTTATGTTTTTTCAGTAGTTATAACCGAATAAAACAAACTTAGAACGTTGTGATAATTTATTATTTGGGTTATTGATGTAAGAGTAAGTGCTTTTTTAAATGCACATAGTTGTTATATAATTGGTCAATATGTCTAATCTAAAAGATCCCAAAGATAGTGATTGGTAAGGTAAGTAAGTTATGTACACATTTGAAAGTCAAACTGGATGCGAGTACATTTACAACAAATAGTCCGCCAATTGTATATTTATTTCGTGCAATAAAAAATAAATAAAAATAAAATAACAATCTCGTGTCAAGTTCATACTGTTCCTATTAATTCACTCAAACGGCTCTGTCCCGTTATAATAAAACACATGAAAGTCACTAGCAGGACCTTATATGAAAAATTTCAGCAAATATAAAACAGAAAATTATTGTCACGCCGTTACTCGTAGCCACGAAACTCTGGAAAAGGGAAGCCAATAATTTGCCGTATAACTGTGACGGTCTATGAATTATATATATACCCATAATGTATGTTTAACGCGGTATAATATTGGAATTGGGTTAGTGACAAGGATTACATTAAACGAGGCCATGTAGGGCGTCACCCTTGTCAAATATTTCAACGCTACTCGCTTAATAACGGCCATTGCCGTTTTATTGTATTGAATACAATAAAAAGGAATATGTTAAATTTGTATTTGTAAGTTGTGAAAACCATTGAAGTAAGTAATAGTAATATTTGGTCTACTAAGTCAATACTAGATTTAGTCTAAAACTGATTAGTTTGTTTATCATGCGATTATGCGATCTTTACTCGTCTAGAGTCTGGTCGACAACCGGTTAGTTACAAACCAATCACACTTGTTATGTCTTGGGGTTAACCATACCATACAACCATACGAGTATTACCATCTCCACCATTATTTCGAACGGAGTTTTTTTTAAATCATCCAAGGAATTATTATTACATTTTCCTTCTTTTATTTTTAGGGGAACCCTAATCCGAATAAGAAAACTGAACCTTTTTAGGATCATTCGTGTGTCTGTCTGTCCAGCTATCAAATCCGATTTTCTCCGAATTGACTTTACCAAATAAGTTGGAATTTGGTATACTCTAACTTTATTTTACCTTAACACGGAATAATTATTTATCATCCAAACAGATTGCAGTAAAACTTTTGTAAATACGGAAACCTCTGTAACTAAGTCATCTCGCTCTTTTCCAGTGTAAAAACAACATTCCTAAAGTACTATTTAGAGTTTATGGTATGGCTCCTGTTCAATAAACACTCGGTAATAAAACAGGCATTCCCTCGTTGAAAAACAACAGAATAACAAACAATAAGTCAGGGACTCGCAGCAGGAGAGCAAAATGGAATGGTAATGAGAAAACATTCGCGGGACAGGCGATTACTTTCCTAAGATCCGATAATGCCCTCGTTTCTCTTCCATAATCCTGAAAAACTGATGCAGCGCGCATTACTCGAATGGCTACAAAAACTCTCCCCTGACTAATAGATATAAATAAAACCTTCCGATGCTATTTCTTAGGCTTCACTTTTTTAATTTTCGCTTTGAATATTGAGCAGATGTAGAGCACAATTTGATTTTTGTTTGATTGTTTAAAATATATGACTACTTACGTATAGCTCTAATCTTATTGACGTAGATGGTGCCGTTCTGTAAAATAGTGGATTTGAAAACAATAATTTTAATTATCCGTAGGTGTAAGGGGGCATACGCACATCTTCTGCCCCAAGTGCCAACCTCACCTGCCCGTGGTGCACTCTGCTGGACAACGGACGAGGCTCTGGCGACCGAACCGTTGGCAGTATAACCAACTAAACGCAGAGCCAAATATCTCTGGCCAGTGGCGGGCAGCAGCGTCACTGGTGCGAGGCTCTGTGCTGCGCTCACCAACCCGCTTGCCCAGCGTGGTGAGTATGGGCATATACCCCCCATGAGAAGAAGAAAAAAGCCACGGCCCCTAGTTCCCGGCCGCCCTACTATACTGGGTCACGGCAGCGGCCTCGGTTACGGTAGGACAGGGGGTGCGAAGAATCCCCGGGCTACGGACGGCTGCCACAAACCACTGACCTTGGCAACGTATAACGGACGCAGTCTACGGCTGGATGAAGACCTGGTCGAACTCGAGGAAGAGCTTAAAAACAACAGATGGCATATTCTAGGGTTGTCAGAAGTTCGAAGACAGGGGGAGGACACGATGACCCTTGAATCTGGCCACATTTTCTTCTTTCGAGAGGGAAACCAACTCTCCTAAGGTGGCGTAGGTTTCCTTGTCCACAAAGATCTCCGTGACAACGTGCTTAAGATATCCAGCGTGTCGACCCGGGTAGCGTACCTTGTACTAAAACTGACCGAGAGGTACTGCCTCAAAGTCATACAGGTATATGCGCCGAAGTTGACAGGGCATTCGGATGATGTGGTCGAGGCCGTGTATGAAGATATATCTAAGGCCATACATCATACAACCATGACCCACTTCACTGTTGTCATGGGCGACTTCAGCGCCAAAGTAGGAGTACAGGAACGCGACGAATCGTGTGTAGGACAGCACGGCTATGGAACCAGGAACCACAGGGGGCGAATGCTGGTAAACTTTCTGAGTATGTAGGGGCTCTTCTGCATGAACAGCTTTTTCCAGAAGAAGCCCCAGAGAAAGTGGACCTGGCTAAGCCCCGATGGTAAGACGAAGAATGAGATAGACTTCATCATGACGGACAAGAAGCATATATTTAGGGATGTCTCTGTGGTAAATAGGTTTAACACCGGTAGCGACCACCGACTGGTTAGAGGCACCCTAAATATTAACATTAAGCTGGAAAGAAGCCGCATGATGAGGTCGACTATTCGTCCGACACTAGTCCAGGCCGGCGAAGACTCCAAAAAATTCCAGTTGGAGCTCCGAAACCGATTCGCTGCTTTGGAAACTACTAAGGACGTGGACAGGGACCTTGATGAGGTGATTGGAGTCATACGCGAAGTGGGAAACAGGCACTTTAAGGGAAAGCGAGCGTGCCGAGACGCCAAACTTTCGGGCGGGACTTTGGAACTGATGAAACGTCGACGGGAAATGCCAGAGGAAGCTTTGTCTGGCACCAATAAAAAGATCCGGAGATTGGTGAGACGCGACCTCCGCAGCTACAATACTCGCCTCATAGAGGAGGCGATTAAGCAGAATCGGGGGTCGAAGGTCTTCACTAAAAGACTGGGAAAAAGTCACCTGACAAAGCTAAAAACCTCGGATGGCAGAATCGTCTCATCAGTTCCGGAGATTCTGGTCGAAATCGAAGGCTTTTACGGCCGATTGTACGCATTGCATTCCCTACAGCCGCAGCCCAACGCGTATGATCCAAGAGCCAAGCTTACCCGCCACTTCACTGAAGATCTCCCAGACGTGGAGGAGGATGAGATTGAGGCGGCCCTCGGACAGCTTAGAAATGGGAAGGCTCCCGGCGAAGACGGAATCACATCTGAGCTCTTAAAAGCTGCAGGCCAACCTGTGCTTGGCGAACTTAAGAGGCTCTTCAACTCCGTCATAGCGAATCGGACAACTCCGGAAGCGTGGAGTGGGGGCGTTTTGGCATTGTTTTTCAAGAAAGGAGACAAAAGTCTCCTGAAAAACTATAGACCAATCACGCTCCTGAGTCACGTTTACAAGCTGTTCTCGAGGGTCATCACAAACTGTCTTTCCGCAAGATTTGACGCTTTCCTGCCACCGGAACAGGCTGGGTTTCGCAAAGGTTACAGTACCATAGACCACATTCACACGGTGCGGCAGGTTATACAGAAGTCCGAAGAGTATAACCAGCCCCTGTGCCTGGCCTTTGTGGACTATGAGAAGGCCTTCGACTCAGTCGAAACCTGGGCTGTTTTGGACTCCTTGCAGCGATGCCAAGTCGATTAGCGGTAGGTGAAGGTGCTAAGAAGCCTGTACAGTATGGCATCAATGTCCGTCCAAGTACAAAACCACCGAACAAAACCCATCCAGCTGCTCCGAGGTGTTAGACAGGGAGATGTTATATCTCCGAAACTGTTCACCAACGCACTGGAGGATGTGTTCAAGACGCTGGATTGGAACTGAATGGGCATCAATGTGAATGGCGAATATCTTAGGCATCTTCGCTTTGCCGATGACATAGTTATTATGGCAGAATCGCTGCAAGATTTGCAAAAAATGCTGCACAGTCTTAATGCTGCCTCAAGACTTGGGATGAATTTGGACAAGACTAAGGTAATGTTCAACGAACATGTCATCCTGGAACCAATTTCCGTCGAGGGCACTACGCTCGAGGTTGTCCAAGAGTACGTCTACCTGGGACAAGTACTACAGCTCGGCAGAGACAGACTTCGAGCGGGAAATTGCCAGAAGAGTGCAGCTTGGCTGGGCAGCATTTGGGAAATTGCGTCATATCTTCACGTCGACACTGCCGCAGTGCCTGATAAGCCGGGTGTTTAACCAATGCGTCCTACCAGTTTTAACCTACGGAGCCGAAACATGGAACATGACAGCCAAGTTGGCCCACCGACTACACGTCACTCAGCGTGCTATGCAAAGGTCTATGTTGGGGATCTCATTAAGGGATAAGATCCGGAACGAGGTCATACGACATAAGACTAAGGTGACTGATATTGTCCAAAAATGTAGCAAGCTGAAGTGGCAGTGGGCTGGCCATGTCTGTCGCAGAACCGACGAGAGGTGGAGCAAGAAGGTTCTCGAATGGTGACCACGCTTAGGCAAATGTAGTGTAGGACGCTCCCCGGCTAGATGGACCGATGACCTGAAGAAGGCAGCCGGCAGCGACTGGATGCAAAGGGCGGGAGAACGTGCGCTGTGGCGCTCCTATGTCCAGCAGTGGACTGCAACAGGCTGATATGATGATGATATGATGATCCGTAGGTAGGTATACGTGGCGTGAAAAGCGGCGGGCAAAGCTAATTCTTAATTTTTTTGTAATTGTGCATTTTTCTTTGTTGAAATGAATGGTGAACACATTTTAATGCCTTTATTTTAGCTAATTGTGTTGTTTTCCATGCATTTCAGCTGTTTTCAGTATTTTTTTATGAATATTAAGACTTGTGTATGTGTGTTCGTAACTTTGTTAATCGTTAAAGTAAGCTTGCTTGAGTTTCTAAATGGGTTACTAGACCATCTAATCAACGGTTACTGCTATTGCGGCGATAAAATTCAATCTGTTTCTAACATTTCTTTCTTCATTTGTTTTTTAATATCGTCAGAATCTCAACAAGTTCAACACACTCCCCTTTTCATCACAACCTTTTTGTTGGCAAGGAAGTTATTACAAGTATCTCAGCAAACTGCACAACTCCAACATCGTGCGCTCTTTACTCTGCAGCAGAATTTCGCTTAACGTTGTTACCTACTTGAGATTCTCATTTAAATGCTTTGGAAAAACGGTAAAAGAAGTTTTTTATGCAACGGTATCTATGAATAAATCATCATATTTTGTATACTAATAAAATTTGGTCATAATTAAAATATATAATTAAATGGTGTAACAGAATTAATACACATCCTCTTAAGGGCTGATTCTAGTGCACAAATTCACACCTGTTACTCCTTGTATATGTACTATGTATGTGTAGGTACTGTACCACTTTAATCACTTTTAAAATACGAACATTACTCTAAAAAGTTTGTAATAATTCAAATAAGATGTTAAGTTATTGGTATTTAATGTTGAAAAATGGTTAAATTATGTGTAAAAAGCTTTAAAAGCTAGTTGTTTATGTTTTTTGTTTTAGTTATAGTGTACTTGTAAATAAATTTGCTGTTCAAAATAATTAGGTATAGGTACTGTACCATACACCAATTATTATTAACATCTTTGAGTTACTACCATTGTGTTACTAGATACCTATTGATTTTGTACCAGGGGCGTTTCCTAGCATTAACATACCCGATCTAATTTATAAAATGCAAGTTTTCTGAATTGATCCAAACTGGAAATCAAATCCAGAACTTTTTGCCTTCAAGGCGAGTCACAGCGCCACTTTGCCAATCAGGTCGTCAATAATATTTATGTAATTGCAAAGAAAATGTTTCTCTATCATTAACGAATGAAATATTAAGCAAATAATTTTGGTTTGGCTACCCTGAGTACAAGACTTTGATAACTAAAAAGTTATTTCTCTTAAAAGTCACACAATAGCAGAATTTATTCCCTTTCATAAAAATTGCGCAATTATGCAAAATTACAGCAAAAGGCATTACTTATTAAAATCACTACATGTTTCGAGTGCTCGGGACTGCCGGTAGTTTACACACCTCTATGTAGAATGACCAGCACTAGTTATGTATGCATTATGTACTCAGCATTACGGTCTATATTAGCATACACCGGAACCCTGTAGCCAAGGCTAACTAACCGGCTAGCCTAATTTTGGCCGATAGAATAATCCGTTTTCATTACACATACCTACGTGCGTTATTTGAAACACGAAAATCCTTTTAGTTGTAACGAAGCAAAATAAATCATAATTATCATTAATTGGATTCATAAAGAGATTCCAAAATTTTCAATGATAGGTTGGTGAATTTAAATTAATAAATAAATTAATAAATAATAAATTGTTTCCACAATCACACCAATTATCTAGCCCCAAACTAAGCACAGCTTGTGCTATGGCGACTAGATAACCGATAAATATACTTAAATACGTTTATAAACATCCATGACTTAAGTGCAAATGCTCGTGCTCATCACACTTAGATTTGCCCTTCGCGGGATTCGAACCCGCAACCGCCAGGCATTGCAGTCCGGAGCGCGAACCACTACACCAGACGGTCGTCAAATTTTACAAATTACGGTGTTTACGGTACGGTTTTGGTTAAATTCGATAGTTACACTGGAAGAATACCATTCAAAGACGATATAATACTTAATTGTCATTGGACATAGCCCACGAATTCAGCAAATTTAAGACCGACCGACCGAAAAGCCGACCAATTCTAGAGCGGTGACCACGTACCGGAAAATGTATATTAGGACATGCAGTGGCTCGTAGGACACATGATCTGATAAAGAGTGCTGGCTTTGCTACCGGTGGGCAAAAAACATGTTTAGCTGTGGAAAAGGGCTCGTATTCTCAAAGTAAGAAATTAGCTTACCATGGCAACGAGTTGTTCGGTAGATCATTTATGGATAACAAATATCTATATATGACATCAATGAAGCAGGAACAAAATTTTCTTGCTCAAAACACAAATACATTTCCCATGCAGGATCAGAGCCTGCTACCGCTAGCTTATGGTACGGAGCGCACCATTTAGACAAGGCTGTCGTCTTAATGGTAAGTCAAGTCTACGCTAGGAACTGACAAACATGCTCATAAAGCAGCATGCTTTTAAGTATGCTTAATACTAGCATCCTCAGCAACTGTTCAGATTTGCTAGAATAAGCATACTAGTTTTGCATTGAGAACCAATTAATAGTAGTAAATAACAAATCTGTTCACATACGACGTGTTCAAAGCCAGCCCTCTCATAGCATTTATATCGACGAGTTCACACCGGTGCAGACAGCGGCGGCGTGCAGCTTGACATTCAGCGTTTGCATACGCTGACATGGCATTTGACGTGACAAGCTCAACAGACAGATAGTGCGCTACTATAATAATATAAAGAATTACGTACTACTATTTTTTTTCCGAAAAGCAATGAGTGAAGCCAACTAGCTTTTTTCTTTCCTACATCTTTAAATAGCTTCGCAGGGGTAACCGCGTTGGAATTAATTAATGCGAAACTCAGGTAGCATGCTAGAACATAAAAAGATTGTTGATTTTTGAGTATGCTCGAATTAAGCTCGCTCATTACTAGAGGTAACAATGCTTCTTCACACGTGTTACTAATGAAATTAGCAATTGATTAGTAGTGGCATGTACAATTTATATTGTACATGCCGATTTATGTTAGTAATGGGCATGTCTGTCAGTACCTAATCGCTTAATTTTCTTACTTCGGACCAACTTTGAAATTACAAAAAAAAATCACTGCCCCATAAAAAAACGCAGACCAGCTGACATCAGTTTGTATAGAGAGATGTTTTTTTATATACCCAATCACTTTTGTTTTACATAGAGTCAGTTACTGTTGGCAATCGCATATTCCCGTCCATAAAATTATGAATCTATGAGTCGATGTGTAAACTTCTAAACTGTAGCTTACAGAAATAAATTTCAGACTTTAGCAAACATTTTATTATAACAATTGCAGTTTACGGTACAACTACTGTGGTTCCAGAACGGAATTATGTTTGCAATAGCGCGGAATGAAAATACACTGCGCTAATTAAGTGCTCGTGTATTCGGAAGAATACATCTGACGGTATATTTTGGCTATATACAAATTGGTTTGCTACAGGCATTGAACCAGAACGGTTGCGCGGTCATTAGGGCGACCGCGATGTTACAGCCCGAAAAATTTGTGCTACCACGTCAAAACAATTCACATTTCGAATTTTCCTTGATTTATTTATTTTATTTGGCGGTATGCTATTATCTGATTTGTGTTTTACTTTTGAATGTGTGTGTTTTGTACTCTATTTAACAGATTAATGTCTCTTTTATAAATCGGACTAAATTGATGTATTTAACCATCATGTAAGATTATATATTTGTAATTAACAGGGCCTATGCCCTGCGGTGCCTATGCACGCCTTTGTCAAATTTTAAAGGTTAACACGAAATTTCGTTGTTTTTTAATAATAATTTAATAATTATTTTTAAAAACCTGGCCTTTTAAGCACCTGTATTTTTATATGCGAACAAAGGGTGGTTATTCTCCACGCGCGGGCTTTTGCGGATTTGTAGTCGAGGGTGGCTGTATGGCAATTAAGTGCTTACTGTCTGATGTAATCAAGCCGCCCAAAGGCATCTAAGAATGCGATATTAGCCTAACGTTGACAATATGTAGCGATATTAGCCAGCATTTTACGTGCCTTTCGAAACACAACTATGCCTTTAATTATTTTCACTACAAATAGGCAGACTGGCCATCTATACAATAATGGCTGCAGCATTTGCGAGTCACTACATTTGGAAGAGTTGAGCCATTGAGCAACAAGCACCTCTCTTCAATTGACTTATTATTATTTTTCTATAAATTTAGTAATCCTTCTAATATTATAAATGCGCAAGTTTGTAAGTATGGATGGATGTTTCTTACTCTTTCACGCAAAATCTACGGAACGGATTTGGATGAAATTTTGAATACATAAATAAATGATCTGGATTAACTAACATAAAGGATACTTTTTATCTCCGATAAATGATTCTGTAAGATACATTGAATTAACTAAAATCACGCGAGAAAAGTCGCGGGAAACAGCCAGTAAATAATAAAGACTTCGTTACTTGTTATGCTAACTAAAACGCCTTGTGTGTCACTAACAGCAAAGTACCTAATACGGAAAGGTTCTTACGTTATAGGAAGGCAGATAAGTCATTTTATTATTTTTGCAATAACATAAAAAAAACTAACTACTGACAGCCACGCACAGTATCAGTATTTGTACATGACATAATTATCAAATATTTATAAAAATATTTCTATAGGGTGTTGACGGTAGTATACGACTCAGCTATACATATAGCTACAACATTGATCAGCGGGTCTAAAACGGCCGCATTGGATGTTTCATTTTTAATCTGATTCATTTAGTAAAATGTAGCGGAAATGATT
This sequence comes from Anania fuscalis, assembly GCA_950371115.1. NCBI lineage: Eukaryota > Metazoa > Arthropoda > Insecta > Lepidoptera > Crambidae > Anania > Anania fuscalis. Next base: position 16,213,134 of record OX493328.1, read on the forward strand.
TGCAAACCCTAAAACGGCCACATTAATAAATGAATCATATGCAATTCATTTCATCAAATGGATTATATTTGATGACGTTAAAAAAATATAGTGACGCGTCCAATTTTACTTTACGGTTTTTGTGAAAATGAATGTTTTTAACAACACAAAGGAACAAAATGTTTCAAAATACTCAAGTTTTGTGTGTTCTACAAATATCAATACAAAATAATAATAAAAATGACATTAAAATGGTGGTTCACCAATTTGACATTTAATATGAATTACTCTTTTCATAATAAGTGGACCATATTACGAATTTCCATACAAAACTGTCAAATTAGATGAACTGCAAATAAGAAATGTTCGAGGCTCATTTTATGATTCATCAAATAACATTTCATTTTAAGATTTGCTAAATGAAACATATTATGAACGGAATATGAAACATCCAATGCGGCCGTTTTAGACCGGCTGAATACGCTGGCTTTGACAGCGAGAAAAATCACTTGAAGAATTTCATCTTGTCACGTGACGTCCGCGGTAGCTTAGTGGTCAAAGCACTCGCCCGGTATGCGATGGGACGTGGGTTCGAGTCCCCACTGAGGTCGATGATTTTTTTCAAGTGTTATTTATCTTCAATTAAACCTTGCATGGAATTGCTAAAAACAAAAATTTACAATGTTTAAGCATTTCTGATCTTAACCAATAGTCAAATATTTGTAAAAATATTTCTATAGGGTGTTGACGGTAGTATACTACTCAGCTATACATATAGCTACAACATTGATCAGAATACGCTGGCTTTGACAGCGAGAAAAAACACTTGAGGAATTTAATCTTGTCACGTGACGTCCTCGGTAGCTTAGTGGTCAAAGCACTCGCCCGGTATGCGATGGGACGTGGGTTCGAGTCCTACCTGAGGTCGATGATTTTTTCAAGTGTTATTTATCTTCAATTAAACCTTGCATGGAATTGCTAAAAACAAAAATTTACAATGTTTAAGCATTTCTGATCTTAACCAATAGTCAAATATTTGTAAAAATATTTCTATAGGCTGTTGACGGTAGTATACAACTTAGCTATACATATAGCTACAATATTGATCAGAATACGCTGGCTTTGACAGCGAGAAAAAACACTTGAGGAATTTCATCTTGTCACGTGACGTCCTCGGTAGCTTAGTGGTCAAAGCACTCGCCCGGTATGCGATGGGACGTGGGTTCGAGTCCCACCTGAGGTCGATGATTTTTTCAAGTGTTATTTATCTTCAATTAAACCTTGCATGGAATTGCTAAAAACAAAAATTTACAATGTTTAAGCATTTCTGATCTTAACCAATAGTCAAATATTTGTAAAAATATTTCTATAGGGTGTTGACGGTAGTATACAACTCAGCTATACATATAGCTACAACATTGATCAGAATACGCTGGCTTTGACAGCGAGAAAAAACACTTGAGGAATTTCATCTTGTCACGTGACGTCCTCGGTAGCTTAGTGGTCAAAGCACTCGCCCGGTATGCGATGGGACGTGGGTTCGAGTCCCACCTGAGGTCGATGATTTTTTTCAAGTGTTATTTATCTTCAAGCCACGCACAATAATCATTTTCATTCATTCATTCAATACTGACAGCCACGCACAGTGTAGGGTTAAGCAATTACTTACCTGCTTCATTTAAGTCAGTTTTAATATTTTCCTCTAAGGAATGTTTATTAGGTTAAAAAAATATATAAAAAAAGACAAAACTAGAAAATAATTCAGAAGAAATCTAGAAATGCATAGGTAAAAAATGGTCAAGGTAGAGCCGTGGTTGCATCTACTGTATACCTATATAAGGTCCGACTTTATTAGTGTTCATCCTGTTAACCTGTGACTATATAGGTGAAAAGCAATCGTAAAAACCAACATTCAAATGTCTATCATAAAAACTAAAAAAGTTAAAAATTAATGACAAAATAACAACATCGACTTCATATTGCATAAACTCGTCCTATCTTCAACTCTTTTCTCGCTCTGTACAAGGGGAAGGAATAAAACGAATAATCAGATGGTTAAACGTAGCAAAGATAGGACGAGCTTATGCAATATGAAGTCGATGTTGTTGATTTTTAACTTTTTTAGTTTTAATGGTACACATTTGAAAATTGGTTTTTACGATTGCTTTTCACCTATATAGTCACAGGTTAACAGGATGAACACTAATAAAATCGGACCTTATATATGAATATGTGGGTGGCAGGAAGACCTCGCTAGGTAACGCTTAATAAGTTTGTTAGCAGCTTTTAATGAAGCTGTGAATGTATTTTTATTTAATTAGGAACTAATACTAAAACACTCCATTTAACCAGAAGTGATGAAGATAAAGATAAGGAATGAAGTTACACATTACTTAATATTATTAGCTGTTCATTTTGAGCTTGATTTTGCTTCGGTCGTTTTGAACAAAATTACATTCGTAATTCATTACTTTACGCATAGGGGTCCCAAAAGAAGGGTCACCTAATTTATATCGTTAACAATGGGTTGAAAGGCACCGCACAAATACTACATACAATTTGGTATCAATTTCTGTTGAAATGGATATGGTTGGTGTTAGTAGGAGGAAAATAGGAGTAAATTCAAACTCATTTCACATTTTATTGTGTTAAAACAACACGACAAACTTGTGTATACTATCGTTTTTCTTAAGAATATACTAAATTAAGAAACACACTTCTACATTTTGGCTGTTTCTTTTAGGCCCTGTTTCACAATGTACGAATAAGTTCTGCATAAGTTCTGTTTAGGCTATTTGTTACTTATCTTTATGATAAACACTATTTTTGCGTTTTACGACCGTCAAACAGCGCTATATGGCACATAAATTCAAGCACTTTTATCCTCTATATATTTTTATCTGTAACGTATCTGTTTGGCACTTTATCCGTATATTGTAAAACAGCCCCTAATAAGTATAAAATACAAGCTTGTAAGCATTGATGTAAAAAGTAAAGATACGGCTGACAGAACAAATCGCCTTGCATTTCCTCCATACATGGCACACTAACCCCATCTGTTAGACTTTGATGTCAACTGTCAACAGCATCATAGAGTAACCACAAATTACCCATAGCGGCGTCGCGATGTAACCTTGTAAGAGCGGCTTATAATGAAAGAGGAACTAAGAAAAAAGTGTTTATTTCACAGGTGTTATATTTAAACTAGTATTAGAATCATTATAACTTTTTGCTTTTCAAATAAAATACGTCAACATAAATTAAAGAAAATAAAATAATCTTTATATGCTTAAACACGGTATACACAGGTGTTTTTAAATGAACGTATCTACCAAGCATGTTTAGCCAACACGAGGCATGCAAATTAAATATAAAATTGAACTAAAATTGAGTCTTAAATTGCATTTAATTAAATTAGGCACATAGATGTCAGTCATATCATAATTATGTTGAAATTAATAATAAAAAACTCCTTTATGGTATGTGAGATTACCCACTTATTCAGTTTTGTTTTAAATTGATTATTATTCAATGTTTTGAATTCATTAGGTGATGATATGGTTATTGAAGATTTTTATATGCTCATAGTCATACAGCTTTTTTAAACTGCATTGTTTTTGGAGTGTCTAGTATTACCAGAATATTTGGATTTCTTGTGTTCCGTGGATAAATGTCACATGCCCTGTTAAAAAGATGCATAATTTGCATTACAAATATTCATGTTTCAAATATATACAGGGACGACAATGTTAGTAATTGCAACTGTGCAAATAGAGGACGACATGATGTTCGTGGAGGGACACCGCATATTGCTCTTATGCATCTTTTTTGGGTAATAAAAGCTCTATTTATATTTGTGTTATGGCCCCACATCAGTAAACCGTAGCGTGATTAAGAACCTACATATGTATGATAGGAAGCAATCGCAGCTTTTGTTATAAGTTCTTATAAGTTGAGGTGACTAATCTATACATATAAAAACAAAAAAGTTAGAAAATTGTTAAAGTAATGTAAATAAGTTCAGTATTTTTCAAATATGCGGCTTATTGGTGAGATGTAATATTAGAATTTGTTTTAATGACCTTTCTGTCGTAATTTAAGCAACCTTTCAGTAAACATCTAGGTATTTTTATTTTTTCATATAAATGACTGATCCCGATGACCGCCGACCACTGACTACGTCACTTCGGCTTAGGTAGGGTCATTTTCGGGTCTCTTTAGATCCAACACCGTAAGGTGTGGTCGGCCCTGTCCTTACGAAGTAATATGTAAGTCAATGCTTGTAAGCTTCAGTAATAAAAAAGTACAACATATATGACACATTTAATGGATAAATACTTTCGTGACCTTAAAATATAACTATTTTGCCACAAGCAAGGACTCGTTGGAAATGCAGGGATAAAATCGAAAATCAATTTAATTTACAGTTACTATCATTACGTGTTTTTTAGCGATTTGAAATAGAATTGTCAGTTTGGCCAACGCAAAAGTGTCAATTTATACTTTTAAATTTTTTTGATTAAATTTTTGCTTCCTCATTAGGTAGGTACTCTGGTTTAAAAGTCTAGTGTTATTTCTTTGAGTGTTGCAAAAGCAACCAACCATCAAAATTGTGAAAAAAATTGATGTTTAGGATTTAAGGCTACCGCACACCGGTTGCGTCTGCAGGACGATGCGTTGCATCTGCGACACGCTGCGTCTTGAAGCAATTCACACCGGGTACCACGGCATCGCACACGTAACGCAGCGCGTTGCGATGCATCTGCGACACCGTGCGTCTGCGACACCGTGTGTTCGTTTCGGATCAAATTAGTTATTTGAGCAGTTCTTATAATTTTTCTCCTGTGGATCCTATACACATTTGTATTTGCGTACGGGGGATATTGAAGAACTTTTAGCGTATTTCAAAATCCATGATCCTTAGTAACTTAAAATTTGTAAATATTTACAACTGAAGTGCCGCAGCCGGTGTCGCAGCTGCACGCAAACGTATGCATCACCGCGGTGTGGCCTCAAATAAGACATCCTATGGAATACAACGTCATCATGCCGGAGCGCGTGTGCGACGTTGCCACTCCGCTCACTTTCGGTTTGTATCTCGCGGACTGCTGTGCGACCATTGATACATATGTTAACACTAGATAAGCAGTTGCCGCGCTAACGCGCGCAACTGCGCTGATGGCCACAGGCATCAGAACGGTCAATGTACAACTAGTGCCTAAAGAGACGTTGACTGAGTAAGGCGTCCGAATAAAAAAATCAAAATGGTTGAATGCGTGGTAAAAGATTACAATTCGAAAGTTCAAAACAATATAAGAGTATGCGGGATAACCTTTTATAAGTTAATATCTAGCTTTTGATGCAAAATCATTGTAAAAACCACAAATTACTAAATAAAATATAGCATAGCATATTTGAGATTCAGTGTTGCCAGTAAAATCATCATTTGGTTTTCCCATATTTTAGGGAGAATTGCTAAGTTGATAAGAGATATACATAAATATATCCCGTTTTGCTCGGCTGGGTGGGTTTTCGTAACCACAAAAAGAAACTGCAGTGTGGATGCAAACAAATTCTCGTACTTATTACATAAATACAAAAGTACCCATTCGAACCGATATTATATTCTCGTACTTATGACAAAAACACAAAAGTACGCATTCGAACCGACAAAAATTAAAAAATATACCAAATACTGCAAGCTGTGAAAAAATAAAATTTAAGGTCAAAGTCATCAAAATATACGGTTATACCACTTTTAGGGTTTCCTAGTCCAGCAGGGCTAGCATGCGCGCATCGGCTATTTTATCGATAGACAAGACAAATTTTGTCTTCGGCGATAATTTTGTCGTATTTCCTAACCTAACAGATCACAGACGTCTCAAATCCTTTTTCTTAATATTTTTTTTTACGGTCTCCCATTCTTCGTAGCCACTTACTTTTACTTAGTAACTCTGCATTGCCATGATATTTCGGTATTTTCTTTGTTATCGTCGAAGACAAAACGACATATTTACGTCAAAAGTTGATAAAATGCCACGACAAAATTTTATCGTGTTGCGCATGCTAGCCCTGCTGACAAGGAACCATTATAGTTTTGTCATGTCAGTTTGTCTGTTTGTCAGTTCGTCTGAGGTTTTGCTTGGAGACTGTTGGCACTAAAGAGCTGCAATTTTCTTATCAATCAAACAAAGTAGAATCAAATTTTTTTGTTCATCTATCCCAGTACTGGTTACCATTATGCCGGTTTTTTTCTACTCGCAAGGAAATTAATACCTTTAGGATCCCGTTCCACCATGTAGAAAAGTTCGTTTTCTACAATGACCCGACCGGGTATTGAACCCGGAACCTCGGAGATTTACAAGTGTGAACGGATCCCTCAGTGCGTAAGTCCAACTCGCAGTTGGCCAGTTTTTTACGGTATTTGGTGAAATTATTGTCTATAGATGCTAGGTTCACTAGGACTTAAGGCCTCGAATAAGTTTCAGTCTATTGGTTTTGATGATGAAAAAAGCACAAATACAGGGTGTAAAAAAAGGCTTAACCAAGCCTTAAACCACGAATTCTATACATAAAACCAAGTAGAATGCAATAAAAATAATTGCTGGGAAATGACTTTTATTTTTGGGTATCATAAAAAAAAACTTATTTCTAACCCGCAATGTATAGCGCGCACGCCACAGACTATGCCTGTGTGTGTAAGCGGTCGGCGGGCGAGCGGGTGGCGCGAGAGCACTGTGCACGATTCATTGCCGGCTGTGCCCTTTAAAGGCCTTTTATGAATGCAGCACTAAAAATTTTTATTATGTTTCTTTGTAAAAAGTTTAGTATTATCAAACAGAAGTCAATTTTGTTAAAATCTTTGAAAAAAAATTGTAACTTTGACTGTCAATAACTCGGTAACCCGTCATTTCCCAGGTATAGTGTAAAAGAAAAAAATGATCGTAATAATACGTAGAATATGTGGTATTCGGCTTGGTTAAGCCTTTTTTTACACCCGATATATAAATAATAATAAAGTTCCATGACATGGCACTAGACAGCACTACAGGAAAAATTTAATTCAAATAATTCACGTTTACGCTTTAACTTAATGCTATCGATTAATTCTTTTCCTAAATTATTCTCAGTATAGCCAGTAACGATATATTATTTACGAGTATTTATTACCTAACAATTTTATTTACGATACTGAAACACACTTACAACAAACCTTTATGATAAAACATTTAAATAAAAAAATAATAAATTGTCAGACTATTGGATTTATTAATTTAAAAAATGGGGAGAAATTCATACTCATGCAACACCGAGCCTGCCAAAAAAGGCAATATCGCTATCTTCGTCTAATTAGAATGACAGCTCCTTTGTAAGCTCTAGTGCGAGTGAGACAAATATATGTTTTTGGCTAAAGGGTAAGTTGTTTCAAAGCTACGGCTTTCAAACTGAAATGTGGAAGACTTTTTTACCGCGAAACAGTGAAGTTTGCTTCTCTATACATTTAACTCAATGTGTGCGACTGACGCACGCATACGCATCGCAATGCATCTGCGACAACGTCGGTGTGAACCTACGCGTACAAATTCATATATTACAAATCCTGACGCACGCAGACGCAATGCAGCACGTCTGCGACACTTTTTGGTGTGCGTCAGCCTTTAATGTCAATTGTCATCTATACATATAAAATGCTTTATCCTGAACGACTGACTGACTGACTGATGGATCAACGCACAGCCTAAACCGCTGATCACAAAAACCTGAAACTTGGAGGGTGGGTTCTTTGTATGACGTAGGCGTCCGATAAGAAAGTCCGAAAAGAAGAAAGAAATTTTTTTCAGTATTCTACCCCTAAGTGGGTGAAAAGGAGGGGCAAAGTTTGTATGGGACAACGTGATTCCTTGGTTCAATTTACTTAAAATTTTACATAAACATTCTTTAACAGAATTAATAAAACACTGTTTCGTATTTTATTGAAATACATCCCCTAACGGGGTTAAATAGAGGTAGAAAGTTATTTTGGGAGTGATTCGCTTCGAAGTTGATATCAATACTCCTTCCTTAGTGCTTTAAATGACATTAAAAATTTATAATGTTAGTGACAGGTTGTCATGTCTACTACTACTTGTAATTTGGAGCTAGCCAAGTAAAAGAAGGCGGACTGCAGTGCTCTGTTAATTCTGAGTTCTGGGCCCTAACCATGAACTGTTAAAAGAATCTCAAAGTTGTCAAATCTGTCAATTTTGGTACGTCATTTCATACAAAATTTGACAGAAATGATAATGTTTGACAGATTTGTGATTGTTTTAACAGTTCATGGTTAGGGCCCTGACCATGAATGATGAACATGACAGAAGAGACGTTACTAAAATGGATGAGATTTGAGACAGCATACCAGCCAACCAAGATACAGACAATAATGGTGTGATAATTATGTAATGACGTCAGTCATAGGTCTCTCCCATAGACTTAGCATTCGCTACGCTCTTAGTCTCTCCCAATTCGCGACAGTGATCCCAATCCTTGGCTATTCTTTTCTATCCACTTCCAGCAGACTTAAGTATAACATTGCATTATGATAATAGATAAAGGTTTAAGTTAGACCAGACATTGTAATAAGAATAAAGATGTACAAATTATACTTTTAAGCACAATGTTTTTATGTTTTATGTAAGTATGTTAGTTGTGTTAAAATAAATGAATATTATCATTAAAAATATTAAGTTTATTTCTTTATTATTATTTTTTTAGCTTTTCACTTTACTTATTTTTATCTTATTTGTCAAATACAACTACCTTTACCTACTGGAACTGGTGCAGTTTCGTAAACCCACTTATGTAAAGTTTGTAGGGAAGTTTGGATGTTTGTGCCTCAATAACGCGTAAACTGCTAAACAGATTTGGATGAAATTTTGCACACATTGTAGACGATGATCTGGATTAACATAGGTGGGATAAATTGAATAAACTCAAAACCGTGCGAACGAAGTCGTGGGCAACAGCTAGTTATACATATAGTGTGAAGAACAACCAGTAGAAACATCACTTCTACGTTTAAACTAAATTATTAACTAATGTTTTATTATTATTTACAAAATGAATTTTTGCATGCTACCATGATGGCGAAACATGTGAATGAATGTATTTTAAAATAATTATGATCTGTCATTTACCATGTTTTACGCAAATAAATTATTTCTATTTCTAAATTCACTGTCTGTATACATGCAAGAACTTAAGTCAAGAACTTAAGTGTTTTGTGATCAAATTATATAGTATCGTTATGTGAGTACTACTCAAACACTACAGACATTGATTAGCTGACAGTTTATTTGCTCTTTGAATTACTGTAAAAAAAAAACTTTAGCCAATTAAAATTATAAAGTGGTGGGGGTAGGCCCCCCCTCCCCGGTTTACATTGCCAATGCAAAACTATCCAGGCTACAAAATTGTAAACCTAGTGTGAGCTGCTCACAATGAGCATCAATAAAGCGGTAGATAGGTAGTAGATAGGCCACCGCGCTCCGGACCGTCATAAATTGGGTAGGAAGCTGGGACAGATCCTTCCGGTCGCGCCTGCGCCATGCCCACCACGTAGATAATGCAAGTTTTGGGAGATTACGATGAGTTACCGTTGCTCCTGAAATGTTGTACGGAGTTTATGGATTTGTTTGTTTATTGGTATGAATTATTGCGACATCGCAACCGTAATCTGATATACTTATCCAATGAGATTAATTTTAAAGACCTGGAAATTGGATATTTAATACATGTAAAAGTGTAGTAATGTTTCATTATTTGTATCGGTCATTATATTTTGTATAAAAGAAAGAATAAAATTTAAACAACAGACTGCCTAACCCTAAGTTTTTAATTAAAAGATCCGGTTCTTTGTCTAAATGACATCGGTAGCAAAGGATCCTAGAGCTATTCCGCAATCCTTTGATATAGGTAAGTACTATTGCAATAACGAGTTGGTCTTCAATTCAAAATGTGACTATCAATTGGGCCACGGCTTTGGTCTCTGTCCTATTCCTCAGCGTTGTTAAGGTTGCCTCGATCAGGAGTTTTTTTTTATATTTTGGGGAAATTTTCCGAAGCCTTCAAAAAATTGCAACTTGGAATAGAGAGGTAATTTTTAACATATAACTTCACAAAAACACATGAACGAGAAACATCTATTTCGAGAATGTATGATCATTTCAAATATCCGTGAAGTTTAGATTAGTTTCGTGCACCAAATCATTAATCTTTCAAAAGTACTCGGTTCTTCAGCTTGCTCCTTGCAAATGCACTCACTCTTGCTTTAATACATAGAGTGTAATGGTAAGGTATTTTATCCTGTTGGAATATGTGCTATTTTCCAATGAAAATATTTTGCTTGGGATGCGGTTTACTGTACCAATGGCTTTGTTTGCGGAGAACTTGTTTTAGTGTTTGAGTACCCGCAAATATTGGCCAAATATATTCAGTATTGGTACATACAACTGTGAAGCTGCGAAGCGTTCAGGTGTCTTTTTAGGGTTTTATTTTTGAGAAAGGTCGAGAAATAATTCAAGAAGTTTAGTTTATTCTCGTAATGGAACAATAATTAAAAAAAAACATTAGGATAAGGTTCTCAATTAAACTTGTATTTTTATTTACAACATTTGATAATTTTATAAATTGTTCCATTTTAGTCTCCAGCAGTTTAATTATAGTTCGCCACAGAGCTCGATTTTTCGTTAACCGTTATAAGAAAAATCTAAATCTTGGAATAATAATAAAAAACTAAAAACCGACTTCAAAATGAAACTAAAAAGCGAAAACTAATATTGACTAAAACATCATCAATCAATAAAACAATCAGTTCTTTTTGGAGTCGGTGCCAGCCATCGAGAGTTAAAATGAGTTCATTCGCACCGACTCCAAAAAGAACTGATTAGGTATGTTTTAGTCAATATTATTTTTCGCTTTTTAGTTTCATTTTGAAGTCGGTTTTTAGTTTTTTATTAAACTTATTTTATTTCACAATTTTAAGTGTTAAGTACTCTATTTTTCCCCTCCTTACTCCGCCAAAAATGACTTTACGGCAAAGTGCCCTAGACAAATGTTGTTCTTCTGTGGACCGGCACCCAATGGTATAATAGAAATAGGGTGCTATTAATGATAAATTTTTCGACGAAATTTATTACAAGTCCTAGACGCCTTTAAAATAAGCTTCAGTTTTCACCTTCCAACTCCGCCAAAAATGACTTAACAGCAAAGTAACCTTAGCTAATGTTGGTCCTCTATGGACCCCCCATCGAATGGTATGATAAAAATAAGGTGTTATATTGGGTCAATATTTCGACGAAAATTTGTAAGGCTATTTTGGTGTCGTAACCATAGGATAAGGTCTTGCATTAAATACCAAGTCAATTTAAGAAATGAACTTTTAATTTTTTTTTCGTTACTCGGTATGCGGGTACGCCCTCAGTAAATAAAAGTTGGCGGTCTGGTACCTCATAAGCTCCACGTCTGCTCAACACACTGCGAAATACGTTCTGTCGACAAAAAGCAGTATTATCTTCTAACTCCTATCCGTTAAGGAGTTCTGTGGCTTCCATCATCAGGTCAGCAACATGACATGATGATTACCAGACCCAAAAATCAGCATTGAGTCAGAAAATATATGCAACACATTATGGGTGCCTATAAAAATTGAGGGTTGCCCTCGATTTCCCAGGGATCCCATCATCAGAATCTGACTTGGTGTAAATGGGACCACCTCGGGAGTATACCCTTTCAAACTAAAAAATAAATTTTGAAATCGGTCGGACGGCGTAATCGCGTAACAAACATAAAAAAACAACATTCAGACGAATTGAGAACCTCCTTCTTTTTTTAAGTCGGTTAAAAAGAGAAAGAAACTAACTTGTGGTAACATATTAGCTGTAAACAAATGAAAATAGCTTAATTTAGTAGAAAAGTATGGTTACGATAATAATATAATACCAGAAGCCACAAAAAGCAATGACCCCATAAGGGCCAAATATGTCTCATGGGGGAGGTAATAATGACCGCGGCGTGTCCCGCTATGAATCATACGCTATCAACGCGAAACCGCGCCCGCTCTGTCTCCCGCTCCGGACCCGGCAATACCAAACAAGATATTTTTAAAAGTAATTTTCATAAATGTTATTTAATTTTTAAGTACACCATTTAATCATCAGCAACATCATTCCGCAACCTCGGCTATGACGTCAGTCTACTGGAAACGCTGCGTCTTCCATTTCATGGTCATATTCTTATCTTCTTCCGCTACAATTCTCAGCGCTGCAAGGGTTGTGTGGCTTTACCAATTAGATTGAGCAGGGGCGTGCGTTGCATATAGGCAACTAACTAGAAAATGCTTCCAGGATAATGAAATGAGATAGGTACTTACAAATGTGTATCATTGATGAAAACTACGGATTTTAATCAATAAAACATTTGAGTAAGCATACAGGGTAACATTGCAAAGTGGTGCCAAATTTTAAAAAAAAGATCTAGAGGTGCACTACATACGGTATTTGTCTGTAGTTTGAACCTCTGGCTTACGCGGGCGCTCCTGCTGTTAGAAATGTACCTTACATCGAAAATGCAAAGGTTGTTTTCGCGCGCCATTGTGACTACTTATTATTGCATTGAACTTTGCAGTTCTAGGTTGCACAGAGATAGTGCGTGCGTATTTTTTATGAATGAGACAAGATTATCCACGCGTACCATCCTTTAACATCGGATAGTAATAATAAAAAATAAAAATAAAATGTGTTTGTTACAAAAATGTGTTAGATCGATTTAGTTACTGATTCTGAGTGGTCCCTGAAAATTTGGCACTACTTTGCAATGTAACCCTGTATAGTTACAGCCTAACTCGAAATAAAGCCAATGCCGCCACTAAGCTTGACCGAACTACGACGGCCGTAATATAGCATGCGTCTATAGCTATTTGTTTCACAGTGCAGCGCCCCGTTTCACGTGCCGGGGCGCTGTGAAACAAATATGAATGGCGCTCTATAAATGCGCCGCGGGCGCTTGCTATATTTTCATATTCATATTAATTTATTGCGTAATAAGTGTAGAATTACATCAATTTTGTTACACATTTTCGTCTCCCAGCGCCCCGGATGCTACTGAAAGTAATGAAATAATAAGACGCGGACTTTAAACACATAAAATATATTTCTTGGTAACAATTAACTAATTCGTTATATTTGAACGCGTCTATAAGGGAGTAACCGGAGAATGTAGTTGAGAGGCTACTAAGTACGGTCTAGGGCACCTTACCGAGCATGCTAAAGAGAACGTCAGTGCCTGAACCGTCTGCAGGGCTAGAAGGCGCCAAAAGAAAATTTCTTTTAAGTACATTTCAACCATCAAAAAGGTAATAAGTAATAAGCAATCATATTTTAAAAATGCCGTCCACGCGTTAAAAGAATATTTTAAAACAAGGTTTGTTTATGAAGTTTGATTCGCGCAAGTCAATATTAAGTACAAAATTTTAATAAATGTTTCGGAATAGCTTCCGGCTATTCCTCTAACCGTGGGCCCGAAATGTGGTAATGTTGATTGCGGTCTTAATGACCGCTGCGTGTGTCGCAATGAATCACCTCCGCGTAAATCCACCGCTATCACCGCGCCCTCTGTCAGGACCAGGGTAAATAAATGCAGGGTTTATGTACTTAGCCTTAGCTGCAGCTCTGGTTAGGAGGAATCACGAGTAGGTTTGTATTGAATATTACATGAAAATTTAACGGTTTTTTGGGTTCTGTGGTCAACACGTAGCTCATAGTTTCGCCATGTCCGTCCACATGTCCTTATGTCCGTATATTCGTTTTCTTAATCGTGACATTTTAAACAAACAAGCACACTTTTATATTTTATGATGAGTTTATTAGCGTCCGTCGCACGGTAGCGCTAATATTCTGTAAAAGTTTCACAGCAAGCGTCAAAAATACCAGCGATCTTTGCACCTTTCTCGCGATCATCTGTAACATAGTACCCGTGCTAGGTTAAAACAATTATTGCTTGAAAAGTTAAAGGATCTTATAGGAAATAGAAGTGTTAACATTTTTCGACATCGGTCTCATTTTTATAAACTTCTCCAAAACACTGTACTCTACTGTATCAGCAATATGGTCCGCTTACGTGCTAAGCAACCAGATGTATTACTTTTCTCTGAATGTGCATCATTTTTTACTATTATAAAGTCAGATAAATATATCTGAAATAAATAAGTCAAATTATGATTTAGTTATGAGAAGAGAAAACCTTTTTACTTATAAACAAAATGAAAGTAGAGTTTTGTAAACTATAACTTATCTTAAAAACATAGTTTTTTATCATGTTAAAATCTTTGTTTTCTAAAGAAGAAACTGTAAAATAAATACGTAAATCAAAGTTGCTAAGTGAGGTAAAACTTTGCGCGGCTAGGAGGTAAATTCATTACCCAATAATGTTTATCTATTATCATATTCATAGGAAACAGTATGTTGTTAGCTTATAATAATAATAATGTACCATAAAGCTTTAAATTACTTAGGACTTATAAATATGAGAAGGTATTAGGAGAAGATTCCAGTAGGTAAATAATACTAATAAATAATATATTTGTTTGATTATCTAGTATTTTTTTTTAATGTGATTGCGATGAGTATAATTGTCAATGATGACCTATCATATCAAGTTCGGGTAGCGTCTGCCTATAGGCATATCTCCAGGTTTCTCTTTAGAAATGTCAACTTTACAATTAGTTTAAATAGTGCTCCAGTGCCAAGAGTTTAGAAAATTTTAGCGGATTTTGTTCGTTTATGGGTTCTTATTTCTGATTCGATCTCGCAAAGAAACACCGAGCATAGTCCATTGCAAGCTGTAGAAACTTACACATAACCTAACCTTTCTTATGAGACCCATACTGAAACCACGTTTCAATTCCATACGTCATTTTGCTGGTAATACACACCAGATTAGTCAAAGGTTATTGCTTACACATGAGATTCATAAACTGATACACCAACTACTTGATACCGATGTATACCCTAGCAAGATAAACAAGTCAAGTAAATAAGCGAAAGTGAAAATAATTTTATACAAATCGCTAACCCCTATCCGGTCAATTTGAGTGAAGTATGTTTACTTGGGTAGACGAACCAGACTAGAGGCTGACTGGCCTATTTATTACAAAATTCGCTACCGACCCTTTCAAGAGCGAAGCTAACTTTGTTTATGGATGATCGATGGACCGCAAAGCTGATGCTATCGAAAATTGTCATGAAAGTTGCTTCGTAAAAAAGCTTTTACGAAACACATTTTTTGTAATATCATTCACATAAATCACAACGGCTTATCAAGTAACTTTTAAAATATTCGTATATGTTGATGTCGCTATGAAATACACTGAAATAAGGGATTATATTAAGTATATTAAGATTGAATGCCTGTAAAACAAAGTTGGTTTAAGCCATTAGACACACAAGATTGCACTACATGCTACAAGATCGCAGGTATTTAAAAAATCAACGTTAAAGGTAGGTATGTATAAAAGATACTGTCTTATTAGGCGTTTCATCAGCTCGGTATATTTTTATATCTGTTTCTGTGACTAAAGAACTTATTCATATTCGTAATAGCTAACGATATCGATCTTATACTTTTTAATTTATTTGGCATCTCAATAATTTGATTGAACTACATTTAGTCAAAATTAAATTGTATTTTAAAACACGCAAGACCTTTGTTTTCCTGGAAGGTTCCTAAATTCACTATATTTATGGGTTCCTATGCCGATGAACCCATAGGAATAGTTGAGGAACGTATATCGAAACCTTAAAAAAAAATTGAAGGAAAAAGGGTTGGGTCAAAATTTGTACTTTTCGATTGCAGCCTTTTCGCCGTCGCTCGACTATTTGATTCGATTCGTTTACCTTCCGGCCCGCAGCGGGGAGAGCACTAGAATTTAACGAGTCTTGCTTGAAGTGTCCCCGAGAGCAATTATTATTATCCGTCTCCAACTTATTTAAGTGAATTTTCAGTCCCAAGTTTTAATAATTGTGCTTTCTGTAACTGAAAACGTACTTGCAGTTTTGGTGTTCCAGTTAAGAAATTGTAAAGTTTGAGGTTTAACTTTAAACCTAGTTTTAAATGAAATTCTGAATCTATCAGTTTTGATAAAGCTAAACAGAACAATATTAAAATCTATGTTTACGTTATAACAATTAACCCCCCGGTCCAGCAAAACGAGACACTACACGAGTAATTGAAATATTCAGAAACTCCATACAATGAAATAACCTTAGAAATAACGCGCCACCTCGATGAGAATGAATGGGGGATTCTTTTTTCAGGATTCCGTGGTTGCTCCCTTAGTAAATACTTAATAAACACACTTTTATCTATACACGGTGTTACTTTGCATCCTTGCCATATTTACAGAGGTAACTATATCACTGACAATGATAACAAATCAGTAAAAAAAGAAAGACCTAATTCTATTTTTTTTTAATGTTGTGTATTTTATTTTATCTGCAATCTATTAAACACAACACTAATTATCGAAACGCATGCACATCACTGTTCTTATTCATCGGCACAAAGGACTTTGTAGTATTACTTGATTAGTGATCGCGTACCGTTCGAGACAAAATCGGTTTATTCATATGTGTTCTGCAAAACCAAATTTACTAAAAACTTAGTGTGCTTTATTTATGGGAGTCTCTAGTTTATCTAAATTCTAAACAATAGGTATTGTTCCCTACTTTTATCTCTGTGAATATGGCAAGGATGCAAAGTAACACCGTGTATATATTCGCCAACTAAATTCATATTATCCTTTAACAGTTTTGGCTCGGCACTAATTCACTAACAAAGATATTTTTACAAGAGCTTGAAATTGCCCTTATTTATCAATTTTAATAAGAATATTCGGACTTATTTTAACTCCAAGCAGGTAATGTTCAGAGTTTCCAGGAAACTTCACCGGTGGTTGTAAAATATTCAACCAGTTTGAAAACCAGTGTTGCGGCGCACTTCGAAAATACCGAAATCAATAAGGAGGGAAACAAAAGTTAAATAAGATAAGCTCTCGAAACTTGTTATATTCTTATAGGTGTCATGTATTATGGATAATATTTAGTTTTATACTTCAATAGAGTTAAATAAACTTCCGTAGCAGAGAGGTGAGTACGCCGGACTATATGGCGTCGCTATCTCTGAGGTTCCGGGTTTAGTCCTCGGTAGGGTCAATGTAGAAAACGAACTTTTCTATATTTTCTAGAGTCAGGGTATTCAGTCAATTGCTCCGAATCTACAGGACCAAATTAGGTGAAATTTGGTAGGATGGTGTAATCCTACGACCAAACAACAGATGTGCAAAGTAAATAAATTTAAAAAAATGCAAACCTTACTGTGCCATATATCAAATGAAAGGGCTCGTTATGAGGATATCAAATATATTTTATTATTGTTAAATAAATAGTGGTTTGATTTTATTCATCAAAGAACACGAAAATTGACCATTTCCGTTCTCCGAAACTACCTACTGACCCAAAAATTTTGAAAAATAACAAAATATAGTTAATTGCTTGTAGATTACAGGAATCCTATAAGAATTCTACCAATTGAAAATAAGGTGGTAACTCAATATAATACGTTCACTTACAGAAAATAATTCACCACAAAATTAAATAAAACCATTTGACTTTGGCATTGTACGGAACGGAGTTCAACTCGCACTTAATTCTATGAAGGATTCTTTTCTTAGGTCATACAAAAATGTAAATTTTATTAAAACGAAATACGGATTTCACACATCGTTACTGGAAGCACACTTAAGACATTTGCATGCATTTAACGTCTTAGTGTCTAAGAGAATTCTAAGTGCTTGAAGTATTTAGTTGCAGCATTTTCCCATTAGCAACTTGGGTTTGATCTGGTTCCTGTTTCAACTCCATATGTTGTGCTAGAATGTATAAACTGAACAATATCTAATTAGTTTTGTATTACATCAATTCTAGGAAAAACAAAATAAAGCTGAATATTAAGCGCTCAATCAAACCTTCAAATTATTTCTCTTTTGACCTCAAAGTGGACCTGTAAAGGACCTGCTTTACATAGTTACGGAGATAATGATAACTTCTTAGTATTTATAAAATATATATATTTGGCACGACGTACTCGTAACTCGTAGTCGTAACCCTACGGAATTATTAGGTCAATACTTTTCTATAGTGGTCTCAAGGATTTCCTGTCGTGACCCAAAAATGACGCTCGCTGTTCCTATATCGGGTTGACAATACAAAGCAATTTTCGTCTTTACACTTTTGATGGTTTCTCGTTCCTTCCGACCGTGTTTACCTACTACAAAGCGGTAGTTCAATCCTTGTTCAATCAATTTGCATGTGGCCTACATAGCTGGGTTCGATGACAAACTTCGAAGGGCTACCCTTTTATTCGAGTTATGTGATTGAACTCATCGGTATTCCTCCCCCGGCTTCTCAAGTTTTATCTTAATAAAACTTACCTACGCACTGAACATAATTCTAGAATATTTTGCTGTTGAGCTATGACTTATGTTTATAAGGAATACCAAGAATAAAGAGGAGGTTCTATGTAAATATTCTGATAATGCTGTTTAGTGCTAATCTAAACTTGGAATGTCAAGTGGTTTACATCTCAACAACATTATTGCTAATTTATGTACCTTTTAAAAATAATAGTTTTTCTTCGATAGACTTTTAAAGTTTGTTATAGTACGATTATAAGATATTTGTGCAATCAGGTGAAGTTAACTAACAAACAATGAAATAATTCAGAACTAACTGAATTAGAACTTAGTATAATATAAAACTGACTTGTTCAACTTTCCAAACATATGGAAGGCTGACAAGATTGTGGAAGTCTTGAAGAGTGATTCAATCACAATGTCCGATCATTGGCCAAGTGCCAAAATTCGCATCGATTACCCTAATTCGCCGATGGCAACAAAATAAATACAGTTCAGATGGAATTGATTTGAATATTCATAAAATTAAGTAATATGTAGTTACATAAAAAAATCATAAGCCCAAGGTTTCAAAGGAAGGACTCAAGCCAAGAATAATCCCAACAGGCTAATTATTTTTCGCAATTTTAAGCCTTTTTATTCAAAGACCCGTATAATAAGCAGCCTCAGCTTTGAAAACAAAAGATACTCTTGCTGTGTCGTAGTAATAATTTCTCATAAGTCTCTTGCTCGTCGTAAAATACCGGAAAATGTGAAATGAGTATTTTTTCTCGTTACCTACTCGAATTTAATCTAGACTTTTTACAAAGCCAATTAACAAAGTAACACTTAACAAAGCCAAGATATAAGCGTGTAAAATAATTCAATAAAATAACCTTTTATATATATTCAAAGATCTGGTAGCTAGTTGAACCCATATACGTTTAATTATATGAAAAAAATATATTGCAAATGTGAATGTGTTTTTTTTTAAATGTTTTACGTATGCTGTGATGACGCAGAGAAGGGATATGAATAATTGGTATGCTATAATAATAAAAAAAATAATTTCTTGGTTATCTAATCATTATTCTTATCACTTCAGTTATAGCACGTCCTGAATATAGGCCGTACCAATTTTTTTTTCTAAGTATGCCTATTTAAGTAAAGATAATAAAGTAAAATATAACTTTAAAGAATTAAAAGGCGACCCTAACTTTTATCCTGGTCGACGAATGAAAAACGACCCAATTCAAACTTCACGCAAGATTCTCGCTTAAAACTGCTCCGCCCTTTGCACGAGCGTCATACGATCCGCGTAAAAAGGAATTACATAGTAAAGCGATGCTTACTCTTTTACGGCTCAAAGATCGGGAAAATAAAGTTCTTTTTATTGCTCTCAGTTTTACAACCCCGGTAATAGGTGAATTCTGTGAACTCTGTGCGGGGAATTCCTCAAGTTAACTGCAGTCCTGATTTTGTTTTGGGTCAAAGAATGAGATTGGGAAAATGATAGGTTTTTTTCTCTTGTGTACTTCAGCAGTATTTGCTGTTTTTCAACCATGATTTCTTATTTTAAAGTTTATATGAAATGAAAGGAGCATAAGAACTGTTTAAAAGATTCTGATATGCAAACACTTCCGAGTCGCGTGCCTCGATCTTAATCATTACAATCAACTTTGTTATTTTTTTGACGGTTGCGGGTTCGAATCCCGCATGAGGCAAAATAAATGTTTATGTGATCAGCAAGAGCAATTGTACTAAAGTCATGGTCATTTAATATACGTATTCAATTATGTTTATCCGTTATCTAGTCGTCATAGTAGGTACAAGCTTAGCTTAGTTTGTGGCTAGATAATTGGTGTGAATGTAGAAAGAATTTATTGAAATAATAGATAATATATCAATGAATATGTATAATAAAAATCTGGTTGAATGTCGTCTATTGACTTCCACCCTAACTACGGCCCTGTCCGTGCGCTGTGTCATGACCCCGCGACTGATAACGAGCCACAACTCTTTTTTATGAGGGAGCCATTGTACCTGGCTTCGATGCGACGCTTCTCTAACATTGTTAAATGTTTATAGCAGTCAATTTTAATTGAAATATTATATTGTTCTATTGCCATCTCCGGTCAATAGTTTAAAAATGTTATTAATGAATCCAACACAAGTACTTGCTGAATCTTGATAAACAAATTTCAATTTCTTCCTGTTACCTTTGTAAAAAGGTACCTAAATACAGCCAATATACTTGTAGCAGAAAATCGTTAAATAATATTCAAACTCAAAGAGAACAGAATTACAATTACATCCTTAACAGTCGAAAGAAATAATTATTCAAATATTTCACATCCAGATAAGGTGCACACAAAAGTTTATTCACATTGTTTCACCATAACAGATTTAACAAACTGTATATACTTATACAGTACGTAGTATATGTTTATTCGTTATCTAGATTCTAGACCACGCTCAATAAAATACCTAATATTTGCTTATTTAAGTTTTGAACTAAATTCTAGTGTGTAACTTTGAGGTAGGTTTTATTCTTGGAAACAATAGTTTTAGTCAGACTAGTAACGTAAATTAGGACTCTACGAAATATTAAAGTCTATATTTATTTATGTCGAATCTTAAGAGAACTTTATGATTCCAAGCGTAGCATTTATGTGTATCTGTGTGAGTTTTTGTTAAATACAAGTTAAATATAATCAAAGGTAGGTCAAATTCGCCTTTCCTTGGTAAAAAAATGTAAAAATGTGGGGGTTTGTATATCAATCACGCCGACAGTGGGAGAATAAAATTTTGAAAAAAAAAATTTTTAGGGTAGCTTCGCTACATGTAACGTGGGGATGAATTTTTTTTTATCGTCTCATCATCACCCCATCTTGTGTATATCTTTAAATGTCTTAGTGGTTGCTAAGACTATTTTTTAGATTTAGGGATCCGTTTGCAAAATATTAAACTAGTGCTAATTCTTGATCGAGAAGCCCTTTCTGGGTTACCTACTTGAGTGCGAAAAACTTTTCATCGATGTATGTTTCTTCGAAAACCTTTCACCGACATCTCCATACTGCGACGCCTTGTTGAATCGATTTCTTTTTACAGCGATGTTACGTTACATCAAAAATCTGTACTGAGAACGATTTTACTGCGAAGCCTTGTTCAATCGACGTCTTGTTACTGCCATAATATGTTAGTTAGGCAGATTTACTTTAAAAGTTCTTACCGAGAAAACCGTACATTAATTTTCTTTTTCAAAATAATATGCAACTTTAGTTTAAAGTATCACTTATCAGATTTAACAAGTATCAAGTATCAGAAACGTTTCATAAAGTTCATGGCATCAATTAATTGTGAACAAGTCCCTCAATCAAGTGCTCAAGACAAAACAATAGTTAATTCGTGTAACCGCAGGCCAGACCACGGACCCGACGAAATACACGACAAAATAACTTCCCAGGTGTACTTCCTCCACTTTAATGTACAACCCTGAACTTATTGCTAAGTTATCGTTTATATCTATGAAACTAGTATGAGATTAATATTTAAAACTAGCTGACCCAGCGAACTTCGTATCACCTATTCACCGCGTTTGAGAGGTACGAACAGTTTGTATTGGAAAATAATATTGACGTTTTTAGTAATTTTCACGCAATTTTTGCATATTTTCTCACCGTACAAGGTGTACTTCCACGAATATTTCAAGACCAAAATTCTAGAGACTAACTAACGGCAATTCATTTTATATATAGAGATTATATCTTACCTAAGGAAGGTATAGATAGAAATCTAAAAGAAGTGTAATGTAACACTTATGTAGAAATCTAAAAGAAGTCTAATAACGCGTTCAATAGACAACTTGTTGACTTGTTTTCAGCTTATTGCCGTGTTATCAGCTTGTATTTCCTTATCAGTCTATTAATAATCATTTCCTATTACTAGGCACCTCTCCCATTTGCATCCGATTTTATCCTGCATTGAGTTAAGCTTTGGCCTAAATGAAATCCGATTTAACCCGGCGAGGATGTGCAAGGGTCAATTTGACCCCGCTATTTTTATTTTGTGCACAGCTATTTGGCCCGCAGCCGTGCGCTTTTGAACGTCTCAGTAGCTGTAGTTATTGAACTTCGCTCCACACTGCACGCCACTAGTCAGTCGACCACGGCCAGCACAAGGAAATAAACGCCGGCAAACGTGAATAGGGTAATTATGACCCTTCCACAACCGCGATGTTGCATTTTTGTGTCATTTTTCGAGTTATTGTTTTATCGAATTTCCTTGTGTTTTTAGGTATTTATTGTGTATATGAATAAAGTAAAGCAAGGGGAAGAGCGAAACGTCGTTGGCTGGCTGAGGTATCGGATAGTGACAATGAATTTATGACAGATGGTAGTTTAATTGAATACTGAATGAATAACGTATGCACGCTAAGGACCAGAAGGATCAAAAGTCCGACGAGAGGACGAGAACACGATAATCCTGAAATCCGGCAACCTATACTGTACTACCAACCAACTGTACCATGGTGGTGTCGGGTTTCTCGACCACAAGTCTCTCATTGACAACATTGTCACCATCGGAAGTGTGCCGAGCAGGGTTGCATACCTGATACGAGTATCGAATAGGTACTCGCTGAAGGTGATTCAGGTATATGCACCGCCCTCTACACATCCTGATGGGGAAGTGGAGGCTATGCATGAGGAGGACGTGAGTAGAGTCATACATAGTACTAAAACCCACTTCAATGTTGTTATGGGAGACTTCAACGCGAAACTAGGCATGAGAAGCGATAATGAGCTGAGAGTGGGGCAATTTGGATATGGGAAACGGAACCCTAGGGCGCAAAGGCTGGCCTACTACGACAAGAGCTGATTAGAGCCTTACAAGACTGATATATTAATTGTTCTAAGATACAAGATAATTGATCTCACTAATGATTACCAAAATTAATAACTTCTATAATAATTGTTTGATAATATATGTGTTTTTGTTTTATGTTAACGCAAAGTGCTGTTAAGTTCAGTATTTTTTAGGCTTTTCGAAAAGTATAAATAATTAAACATTTATATGCCTACAGGTATTCTATCTTATTTAAATCCTTTTATTACTAACTATTACTTTAGTTTCTTGCTAAAGATTTTCTTAAATTGCATTAAATGCATTGAAAAATATAAATCAAATACAGGGTCATGAGGACCCTTCCACATTTCTGGTGTATACTTTTTGTACCACATTCTCGCCGGGTTAATCAATTCTAATCGTTTTTAATACCCACTGAATAAAATGGCTCAGAATATAAGCGCTTTAACTGTGAGTGGATTTAAAATACATTCAAGTACACTTGACTACACATTTCAATGTGTTTTAAATATATTTCGTGAAAATGTCAATGATAATGTCACACATCCGTACCACGCATTTCTCAACGGTAAGCTCGGCCATCTGGAAATATGTATTGCGATGGAGTAGCGTGTAGGAATCTTGCATCCTTTACGGGCAGATCAAGCGGAAACATCTAGGGTCAGAGGTACGGTACGGTTATGCGGTGTCGTGCATGGGGTTGTTTAGAACTTTGAACGCATTGAAATGGATGCCCTCATTCGTTCCAAAGGGTATGAAATGAAATGAAATTCTTTATTCTGTATATAGGCCCTCTTCCGGGCACTTATACACGTCCCAACATATAACTTAGCCCTACCACCGCTTCGGGACAACATATCGGCTGGTGATGAGACGAAACGGCGCAAGAAACTCAGTCACCTTTGTCAGCCTGATTTTATTACAGGAAATACAATTACAAGATAGTGTAAGTGCGAGCTAGGCAGGCTATTAAGTCCATGCACTCTTGTCGTTCAAGTAATCTTCAACTTTGTAGTATCCTTTTTAACCGACTTCAAAAAAAAGGAGGAGGTTCTCAATTCGTCTGAAAGTTGTTTTTTTTTTTTTTTTTTTGTATGTATGTTACGCGATTACGCCGTCAATTATGGACCGATTTCAAAATTTATTTTTTGGTTTGAAAGGATATACTCCCGAGGTGGTCCCATTTACACCAAGTCAGATTCTGATGATGGGATCCCTGAGAAATCGAGGGCAACCCTCAATTTTTATAGGCACCCATAATGTTTTGCATATATTTTCTGACTTAATGCTGATTTTTGGGTCTGGTAATCATCATGTCATGTTGCTGACCTGATGATGGAAGCCACAGAACTCCTTAATGGATAGGAGTTAGAAGATAATACTGCAATTTGTCGACTGAACGTATTTCGCAGTGTGTTGAGCAGACGTGGAGCTTATGAGGTACCAGACCGCCAATTTTTATCTACTGGGGGCGTACCCGCACACCCAGTAACGAAAAAAATTTGAAAGTTCCTTTCTTAATTTGACTTGTTATTTAACGCAATACCTTATCCTATGGTTTCGACACCAAAATAGCCGCCGTTCTTGTTGGAGAGTAGGTAAACCCTTTTCTTAAGACTTAAAAATTTTCGTCGAAAAACTGACCCCATATAACACCTTATTTTTATCATACCATTGGATGGGGGGTCCATAGAGGACCAATATTAGTTAAGGTTACTTTGCTGTAAAGTCATTTTTGGCGAAGTTAGGAGGGAAAAAATAGAGGACTTAACACTTAAAATAGTAAAATAAAAAAAGTTTAATAAAAAACTAAAAACCGACTTCAAAATGAAACTAAAAAGCGAAAAATAATATTGACTAAAACATACCTAATCAGTTCTTTTTGGAGTCGGTGCGAATGAACACATTTTAACTCTCGATGGCTGGCACCGACTCCAAAAAGAACTGATTAGGTATGTAGTAGTCAATATTATTTTTCGCTTTTTAGTTTCATTTTGAAGTCGGTTTTTAGTTTTTTATTAAACTTTTTTTATTCCATAAGGATTTTTTAAATGTGGTTTTTGAACTCATAAACAGGTAAGTCAACAAGAGTTTGTGGTACTTTATTGAAGATTTTTATACATTTCCCCAAAAATGAATTACCCACTTTCCTTAATCTGAAGCTCGGAACGGCAAGTTTATTTTTATTTCTAGTATTATAATGATGTGAATCACATTTAAGGCTAAATGAACTTAGGTTTTTTCTAACATACATAATATTGTCAAAAATGTATTGTGATGCTACTGTTAATATTTTAATATCTTTAAAGACCTCCCCCAGAGAGTCGCGAGGCCCAAGACAGTATATTGCACGTACAGCTCTTTTCTGCAACACAAAGATTGAGTCAATATCAGCAGCTGAGCCCCATAGCAATAGACCATACGACAACAAGCTATAAAAATAACTAAAGTATACAAGTCTTGCCGTTTCGACATCAGTTAAAAGCCTTATTTTCCTGACAGCATAAGCCACCGAACTGAGCCTTCCTGACAAGGCAATTATATGGGGACCCCATTGCAGTCGGGAGTCTATTGTAATTCCCAAAAAGGAATGTTGAATTGATTGCATCTATATGATCGTCTGACATATTAATATGCGTACTGACCTGCCTCACATTAGGCATAGTAAATTTGATAAGCTTGTTTTTTTTGCATTACGTAATTGATTGTTAGCAGTAAACTATCATACTACTTGAAAGAGAGTATCATTCACATCGTCGAAGGCAGCTATACCTCGGTCAGTTTTAAAAATCAATGATGTATCATCTGCAAACAATACTATCTCACAAAGGTCTTTAGTAAAGTAAGGAAGGTCATTTATATATATCAGGAATAATAAAGGTCCCAATATAGAGCCCTGGGGCACACCCATGCGTAATGGGGCCCCGGAAGAGTCAGTTCCATTGACATTAACTGTTTGCGTTCTATCTGTGAGGTATGACTCTAACAATTTTTCTGATTCATTTGAGACAGCATAATGCCGTAATTTCATTAATAACGTTTTGTGATCTACACAATCGAAAGCCTTAGACAAATCACAAAAAACCCCTAGAGCATCTTGCTTATTTTCAAACGCATCGAAGATATGATTAATGAGTGCAACTCCCGCATCAGTTGTGCTTTTACCCTTGGTAAAACCAAACTGATTCTCATGCAATAGTTTGTTCATTCTAAAGTGTGATAAGAGTTGATATCGGTCTATAGTTAGAGGGATCACTTTTATCTCCGGATTTAAATATGGGTATGATTTTGCTGTATTTCATTAAATTAGGAAATGAACCTTTGTCAATACACTGATTAAATATACAAGCAAGATGCGTTGCTATAATATCAATTATATGGTTGATTATATTAATTGAAATGCTCCATAAATCTTCTGTTTTTTTCAAATTTAGCTCTCTAAAAGTTTTAACAATAATTTCGGGATTTATATGCCTGAAATTTAGAATAGAACTGCATTCCTCGACATTTGATTTCTAAAAAGTTTCTGCAAGGCCTTGTGAAGAGTTTAATTTACTAGTTGTAGCAATAGGTATATAAGCCTATATCCTCTTCGCCCCGGACCGCGCAAGCGATAAGACGTGCCAACAGCTACGCTCCGCACGAACTAACGAAAGGGACGCATATAGTGACAGCAATAGTGCAGCCAGCTACGCACGCAGCGCATACGCCACTGGCCACCGCACGACGTCATCATAGTCTTTGCCACAGCGTAAGCTATAAGCAGTAGTGTCACTCCAACAACTATGCCAACCTGCACCGATCCCCGCCGTTGAACAAATCACTTAGCATGTCGGAATCGGAAGTGGACAAGGTGACTGCTCATTTATCCACACTTGATGGATATGTACATGTCACCCAGCGGGAACCCAAGCGCCGACGATGTGCCGACGAGCAGATGGGAACCGCTGAGACCTCAGACATCCGGACAATCATCCGAGAGGAGCTACGAGAAATGGTTAGTGTTTTACAGACCCAACAGAATTCACGTCTTGATCTACTAGAAAAACACATTTCCGATATTAAAAGCCAAAATATCACCGCATTTACTAAAACTCAAGATATTGAGAAATCCATCGAGTACGTGACCGCAAAAGTGGAGGATGTACAGCTCACAATTAACTCCCTTGAAGCGGAGAGGAAGCTTGAAGCGGAGAGGAAGCAGTTAGCCACTCAGATTTCGAATATCGAAGGGAAATGTGACACGCTAGAAAGACTGTCCAGAAAGACAAGTATACAGATTAGAAACGTGCCGAAGCAAAAAACCGAAACACGGGAGAACCTCTTCAATATGATCAAGAACCTCTCTTCTTCTCTTGGAGTTAACATGCCGACTGCTGAGCTACGCGACGTGTATCGCCTCCCTGCTAAACCCGATCAAACGAATACGACGATTGTTGCCGAACTCTCATCTACGCTGCTAAGAAGTAACTTTCTGAACGCAGCAAAAAGTCACAAACTGGCCGCCGTTCGCCTTAAAACAGAACAGCTGAATTCTACACATCTGGGTATTGCAGGAAATAAGTCAGAAATATATATATCGGAGCATCTCACACCTCTGGCTTCACGACTATATTTCTTAGCTCGCGACTTTCGTAAGGTCATGGGGTATGACTACTGTTGGACCTCAAACGGCCTAGTGTATTTACGTAAAAAGCAAGGAGACCCATATATTTTGATCAAAAGCGAAGAACAACTACAACTTCTAAAACAGAAATGACTAGATGCTGTCTCAAACTTATACATCGAAGCAATAAATATCAAATTTCCACTCGAAAAACTTATTTCAAACAACTGCTCAAGACCTCGCCTGGATACCAAATATTATATACTAGCACACATTATCTACAATTTAAATCGTGAGTCGTTTTCCTTCCTGTTTTGCTACATTAGAACTACGAGTACTACAATTCCCACTCTGTTTATACAAAATTCTTTTTGTCCACTTATAAAACTGATTTATAATGCAAATCATAGTCACGTCAGCATAAAATTTGGGTTCAACTCTTCTACAGACCTTAATATTCCTGCAAACAACAAAAATGAATAACCACAATTTATTTAATGATATTGAGGAAACTTGCACTGCTTCCTGCAAACTTATAGAAGATCCTAATAGTCTTAAGCTAAAAATGGACAAAGTAGGTTTAGGCGGTAATAACACGCTCAACATAATTTCACTTAATATAAGAAGCGTGAATAGAAATCTTGATGCCTTTCTCATATACGTAACTCGGCTTAAGATGAATGTTCATATTATTGTTCTCTCCGAATGCTGGTGCGATGAAAATTCGGTTCCCCCCACAATAGATGGCTATAATCTATTTTTCACTAAAAGGTCTTATAATCAAAATGATGGTGTTATTATGTACATAACCAATGATTTGAAGGCCACTGTGGAAGAAATCGAGTTGTCCAAATCCAATTGTCTCATTGCAAAAATTAGTAATATGACGATCTTTGGTATATATCGCCCATTTTGCTTTACTAATCCAACGCCTTTTCTAGATTCCCTCAACAGTCGACTAGCAATGACTAAATGTCGTAACATTGTAATTACAGGTGATATAAACATAGATACCCTTAACAATAAAGAATCCTCTGTTATAGATTATCTGGAAATTTTGGGTTCGCATGGCCTCCAAAATACTATAGATGTCCCAACTCACGGACTCACTTGTCTGGATCACATTATGTGTAAAATATCAGGCCATTTTCAAAGCTACGTATTTGCTGTTGACATAACAGACCACTATCCTCTACTTCTATCTATTTCAACTGCAGCATCTCTAAACACGAATTCTATCCCAATGACCAGAACGAGGATCAATTATGAATCTCTAGCCCAGGAAATAAAAGCTATCGATTGGAATCCCTTTTTAGCAATCAACGATGCAGACTTAGCTGCAAAGACCTTGATTGACTCACTTCAAGAGCTTATAGTTCTTCATTCTAGTTCTATCACGTTCTCCAAAAAGTACCGTCCACTTAAGCCCTGGATAACATCCAGTATTGTGAAATGCTTTCAAAAGAGGGATCGTATGAATTTACTTGTTAGGAAGAATCCAAATGACGTTGAGCTAAAATACACATTCTTAAAATACCGCAATGTCTGCAACCAACTGGCAAAAAACCTAAAATCCAATTATTATAAACTGAAACTTGCACAATACTACAAAAACAGTAAAAAAACTTGGGAAATCGTAAAAGACCTATGCAATATCAGAAAAAGTCGTACACACGCTACCGAATTGTTGAATCTACTGCCATCCCCGGAAAAATCTCTTGACCTTGTTAATTCTTATTTTACTTCTATTGGCAAGGAACTTGCATCCGATATAATGACAAAGAACAATGTCGATGAGTCCCACCTGTTAAAAAAGGTTGGAACTATCAGTAACGCCGAATCAATCTGTATGTACCCAACAGATTTTATTGAAATAGATAAAATAATATTAAATCTCAAGTCTAATTGTGCACCTGGCATAGATCACATTCTTACGGTTATACTTAAGAACTCACATTCTATTCTATGTTCCATGATAGCTCATCTTTGTAACCTCAGCATGTCTTCGGGAATTTTCCCAGCCATCTTTAAAAAAGCAGTTGTCGTTCCTATCTACAAAGGTGGTGGTGAGGAAATGGTCTCAAATTATCGCCCTATCTCACTGCTCAGTACAATAAGTAAAATTATTGAAAAAGTTGTCAACTCACGTTTGATAAGCTACCTTGAGAGTAGAAGACTGCTGGCAGCTAATCAATACGGGTTTCACTCTGGAAAAAATACTGAAGACGCTATTGCGGCTCTTACCGAGGTAGTTACTAATTCTCTGGATAGCGGTGAATTATGTTTGGCCGTTTTCCTAGACTTAAAGAAGGCATTTGACACTGTGTCTATTCCTTTACTCTTGCGCAAACTACAAGACCTTGGAATTCGAGGAACTTCGCTGGACTGGTTCAACGGATACCTTACAAATAGAACGCAAGTTGTGAGAGTGTCAAATTCCACCAGCTCTAGCTCATCCATCTCGTATGGTGTTCCGCAGGGAAGTATTCTCGGACCCACCTTATTTCTTGTGTACGTTAACAATCTATGTAAACTCAGTCTTAGCAATGGTAGCTCGCTGGCCTTTGCTGACGACACCGCTCTTCTATTTCGTGGCAAATCATGGCCTCTTGTTCAACATTCGGCTGAAAATGGTCTCAAAAAAGTTGTAGAATGGCTTGATAATAACCTCCTTACCATCAATGTCCCGAAAACTAAGTTCGTTTGTTTTAGAATTACCGACGTTAAAAAACCACCACCATCGTTCACCATTAAAGCTCACACATCTACTTGTATTTCAGAAATTCCAGATTCCCCATGTACTTGCCCCTGTCTAACCCAAAGTGATACTCATAAATATCTGGGTGTTATTATTGACAAGAACCTTAACTGGGAACCTCAAATAGCCGCCCTAAGTAAGAGGGTTCGCAAACTTCTTCATATCTTCAAAAACCTTCGAGACTCGGCCGACCCAAAACTGATTACTTCAGTCTACTATGCCCTATGTCAATCTCTGTTGACCTATTGCATACCAGTATGGGGTGGTGCAGCTACAACATATCTACTGGAACTCGAAAGGGCGCAGAGAGCAGTTATAAAGGTCATGTTAAAAAAACCCAAATGGTACCCTACGGACCAACTTTACAAGGAAGCGAACCTACTGACCGTTAGGCAACTATTTATATTTAACTCAATCCTTCGTCACCACAGAAAGATCGACCCCGCACAGCTCCCGCGACACAAAAGACGAGTTCGTACTCATGTACCCTCTTTTAGGACGATATTTGCTCGGCGTCAATTAATCTTTACCGGACCCTTTCTTTACAGATATTTTAATGACATCCACCAAATTTTTAATCTAAATAGATCCAGGCTAAAATCTGTACTTAAAAAGGAATTACATGCACTTTCGTATCTTACAGCGGAACAAGTCCTTATTATAAATTCATAAATTTAGTAGTTAATGTTTTTAATTCTGTTACTCTGGCTTCAAATTGTGCTATATATATATATTTTTTTTTATTTATTTGTAAAAGCGGCTCGGCTTAAGATATGTCTGCGTTGTCCCTTGTAATAGATCTATATGTATTATACTCCATTTGCTGTTCTACGTATTTAGTGTTTACACTATATATTTTTTGCTTCTATTCACATGTAATTAATTGCTTTTTCTAAAGATTCTAGTGATTTCATACGGGGTGGAGGGCTAGCAACCTGAACGACAGGAGCTTTTCTAATTCAGGTGTTAGCCCGCCATAATGTCTCCGGTGTATCTTACTTGTGCAACTACAATGTTTTTATTTATCAATTTGATGACTTTTACCTAATTAAGTTAAGCTAATATCACTAGCTATAGTTCACAACTGTATCACTATATTGTAACAATTATGGCGAGAAATAAAATCTTATCTTATCTTATCTTATCTTATAAGAAAAAAAATCCTTAAACGCGTTTGCTACCTCGTTGTCGGATTGAATAATTTTATTATCAACATTAAGGCTAAATGTGCGATCTAATTGTTTAGTTTTGCATGTTTCTCTATTAATAATGTTCCAAGTGGCTTTTATTTTATTTTTCGCGCTAGCAATAGTATCACGAATGTAATTTGATTTGGCCACTGAACATACTTTTTTAAAGATTTTAAAGTATTTTTTGACATGTTCAATAATTTTAGGGTTTTGAGTTTGCGCTTTTAGGTCATACAATTCATAGAATTTTCTCCTACTTTTATGAATTCCAGCCGTAGCCCAGTCACTGAATTTACATTTACTTGTATTTATTTTAAGGTGTTTTTGCTTAAATATGTTGTTAAACTCATCTTTAATCAATCCAAACAAATTTTTATACGACACATCCGTAGTGTCACTGTTAAATGGTAATACATTTATTCCATAATCAATATTTTTCTTAAATCTATCTAATTGATTGGCAGTGATTGGCCTACAGATAATATCCACCATTGGTGAAACATGATGGTGCTCAAATGTAGCTATTTGTCCACTATGATCTGATCTTAGGCAGTTTATAATTGATTTTTGCATAACTTCACAATTACAGAAAATATTATCTAAGCAAGTAGCTGTTGTAGGAGTGATTCGAGTGCGTTCATTAAAAAGGTTAATTAAACTATAGGATTTGAAAAGATTTAAGAACCTTACAGAGTTTTGGGTTATGTATTTCAGAAGTTTAGGAAGTATACTTCTTGAATCCTTTTGGATTTTGTCATACACTGTTTATATATTAATAAGTTTATTGAGTACTATGTAATCATTTCTATAATTTAAAAATTGTTGGCTGTATTAAAAATTCTTAATCGACTATACGTTTTAATTGCTTGGGGCTTAGCAGTGAATGTAAAAGTATGCCATGGTAGTGTGTTGTTTTTAATGCACATGGATAAAACAAGGTTGACAGATAGGTACTGCTTACTCATAAACTCTAAACAATAACAAAACAGTGTTGTTTTATTTCAATCGTCGAAGTAGAAACAATCTGAGCCTGAAATAATACTGTATTATAAAAAGCTCATAGAAGCTATTTTAAATCCATTGTTAGTTACAAAACTTCATCCACAGGAGTGTAAAACGAACAATAAAAACTGACAGCTACAACTTATAAAGACTTCGCTGAGGGAGACGTATAAATAAATCCCGGAAAGCTCGCCGCGGTCTAGATTACTTTAAGTGTTAAGTAAATACAAATCCTCGACTCCGTAGATTTATTGTTCCTAATCTGTCTGAACAAGACCCACTGGAGCCGCCCGTTTATGTACACCGAGATCCGATAATAAAGGGTTTATTTTGGGTTGACGGTTAACTTGTCGAAACTAGTCTTACAATAAACAACCAAGCAAATCATGAATTGACTAACTTGGAAGTAGAATACCTAAGTAGTACAACTTGAACGAGCAAAAATACTCATGTCTACAACGGAATAATACAACATATAACTAGGTATATGGTCTTTAGTTCGAGATTAAGGATGTCGATTTAATTGAAAACGAATATATCCAAACACTTTAATCGGTACACGGCACCTTTTTTATTTAACTCTTTTATATCGGTTTTGTGTTAAAGTTTTAACAATAAAACATATATAATTTTGATCTGCCGTAATAACAGTTATACAGGGCACACTGAATTTTCTTTAACAGACTGACTTACAATTAAAAAAAAACAATTTAATTCGAAAAGGAAACATGTTATTTGTTAATGTGTCAGGCTGTCATTTGTGGCTTTCGTTAGAAAATTATGTGTCGGAATATTACAATGAGTTTATGTAAGTAATAAGTAGTGAAAATTTTCTCTCAATGTTTTTTTTATTATTTTCGTTGCAGGGTTGAAACTCTCATATAACGCCAATAAGAAAAACATGCAACGTGTCAGAGCTTGTTCTAACTGATATATTTATTGTACTTTGCGCGGGTCCGATTCGCACTTGGCTAGTTTTAATGCTAGTCTTCATAACAAGTAAACATCAACTCAATTGCTGATCCTGAAAGTGTATTACAGTTAACCGCGTTTTCAATAGCAACAAGCTGATAACAAACCGACAGGTTGTGCCGGTGAGGCACGCCTCGCGGGAAATCAGCGGACGCTCCGAGGCAAGTTCTTTAAATTAACCCGACTCCCTCACTCGTACGGAAGAGAGGTTTTTCTTCTGCTTCCTGTTTTTAAAACAAAATGCTAACGATTCAGAATCAAGTGCATTCTGCTTTACATTTTGAATTGTCTATTTTCATAAAGCGTTAATAGAACTGCAATAATAACAACGATTAAGTAATATCAGTTCATATACTATAGTGCGCAGAACATCATGTACCAAAAAATAAAATTTGCGGGATGTTCTGAAAAGATCACCTTAGCTTAGTTTAGGACATAAAAGTTAAATAAGACAAAATTATCTGGTGAAATCCTGAAAATCTGCAAGTACCATTTGCTGGGTTGTGCGCGTAACGCTGAAGTTGGCTTGCAAACCACAAAGTAAATCCTTCCTGTACTATCAGATCTCAGTGTTCATACTCGTACTACTTGCTCCAGGAGGCCTTGTTTCTATTAAATATATTTTGTATAATAAATCTTAGAAGTCATGCGTTTTTACATATTTTAAAGTAACCGACCTGCCTCAAGCTCTTTGTGATTTAATCACGCTATTTTAAGCTTGAAGTAATCTTTTGATATATGTTAAATAAATGCAGAAAATATCGTCCACGGTGGCGTCCATATTGGTAACCCTTAAAGTGACACTGATGGCTATAGAGCAGAAGAGAAGCAAATGGAACTAAATGGAACTGAGTATTTGTATATATTCGACGTTAGGACGCGATCTTAAGGCATGAGCTAACTAGAATGAGAAAAATTGCGAAGGCAATGTGTTGGAGCTGAAAAACCGCCACAATATTAAACCACAATAATCCGAAACAATCTGTACACTAAGCGTATTTCATTTGTACACTTAAATTGTTAACTGTACGTGGTACAACACCGTTTATATTATTCACCGTGTGCCGCTATTTTATTTCAGCACTTGACAAATACGTACGCCCATCTGTTTCCCATTTTGCAAGCACAACTGAGACCAACACGTATTAGCTAAATCTGCATCCAACAGTTCGTGCATTTAGACGTCGTTCGGCCCATGTTTCTGTTTTAAGTAATTCCGTATGTCCAACTGAGACGTTTGGATTTATGCGATGTGTTTTGTTAAGAGAAGAACTCACTAACTAAAGCAAAGAGCAGATACACTACCTAGAAATAACATTCATTATATCAGACATCGATTTCGCCATCAGGTATTTGATTAGTGGCTATACTATAAGATATATTATTCTATTCTTCTATTTGACGACCTCCGTAACCGCGAGGCGAGCACGTCAGACTTTAAATGGCGCCGCCATCTCTGAGGTTCCGGGTTCGATCCCCGGTCGGGTCTATGTAGAAAACGAACTTTTCTTTATTGGCTCGGGTCTGGGTGTTGTGGTACCGTCGTTGTTTAGATTTCTATAACACAAGTGCTTTAGTAACTTACCTTAGGATCAGAGCAATGTATGTGATGTTGTCCAATATTAATTTATTTATTTAAGATTGGAACTGACGGCCGATGGAGCAGAAAGGTTCTGGAATGTAGACCAAGTACCGGCAAGTGCAGCGTGGGACGTCCATCCCTCGTCCCGGTCGTCCATAAGGTGGACGGACAACCTCGTATAGATTGCAGGAAGCCAATCTGGAAGTCACTGAAGGAGGCCTATGTTCAACAGTGGATATCCAATGGTTGAAATTATGATAATAATATACTATTTGAATATGGTCGAGAGTTGACAAGACAAGAGAAAAATAATAGGTGATCAGATTAACGGTTCAATATGAATCGGTGCTCTATGATTTAAACTACGAGATCCGACCTTGTTATGTGATTACAAAATTCAAGTAACCGTATTATACACAAGTATAGGGAAAAATCAGAAAACTATACATTTGTAATAAAATCATAAAAAACAGGGTCTTAGTGCAAGGAACAATTTATTTTTAAAAAGTACGGAACCCTCGTTGATTGAGTCCGACTCACACTTGTCCGGTTTCTTAAATGCTATATTTTTTTTATTTTGTTTTGCAACTGACTAGTTCCGTATAAATAGCAGCCCTTGTACTCTAATCATAAAACGCTCCATTTGTATAACCACATCGTGTTTCAGGCGTCTATTTCCGTCAGTGAGCATTCTCGTAATTCAAGTTTTACAATTTGATCTAATATTATTTATCATTGTCACAAGAAAGCATAACTACCTCAAGGGCTGTCCAAGAAACATGGTGCAACAATAAGGTTAGGGGTCGCTAATACATAGTGAAACCACTCACAACAAGTTTATACCCCTTCTACCCTTGTGTCACTTTTGAATTTACTCAAACTTCATACGACGTTGACAAGACCAACATAATAATGACAGCGGTTATAAAATAACTTGAACGTTCATAGTTAGATAGCGAAATTACATTTTGATGCAGTGACATAAAGGCTGACCTTTTTGTCAATGAATGGGCTTAAAAGCTTTATAAAAACATGTAACATGCCTGTATAAATATTAATTTTAAAAACCTTAATTTATGGATGAAAAGAATTCGTATTAGATAAAAAAACAGGAGTAAAACTTTTGTAGCGAGAAACATTTGTGCGCTACATTTGTAGTCAGCCCTAAAATATTGTTTATTCATTTGGATTTCCTACAATAGCAACCACTGTTTATATTTCAAACAGTCGGTAGGTAGGTATTTATTCTGGTGTGAATTACATGTGATTGAACGTTTTAATTAAATTCACAGATGAGTAGTTCTTATTAGAATCTACCTCGGCTTATAATACATAGTTATAATGTAACGTGAGTAATTACTTGATACGCGTTATGTATGAGACGCTTTAACGATAATTGGATGCAACGGGTCGATACTCGTACATAAAGTGCATTTTGATATTAGATTTCTTCAAACACTGCATTTATCTATTATTTTTATTATTGGCATTAACAAGATCGAAATCACCATAAAAAGAATCGAAATCTTACTTACTCTAATATAAAATCACTATCACTACATATTATAACACAAAGTCGCTTTCCGCTGTCTGTCCCTATGTATCTTAGATCTTTAAAACTACGCAATGGATTTTGATGCGGTTGTTTTAATAGATAGAGTGTTTCAAGAGAAAGGTTTTTTATGTATAATACATGCATGCATAATATAGTAGAGAAACTGATAATTTTAGAGGTTTCTAATGTAATATCGTAAATAAACACATGTTTTTGCGCTTACATTGCAAACGCTGGCTGAACCCCACGACATAGTAGATTTCTACTATGCCTACGAGATAGATCAAAATAATTTACTATTTGTATACCTTTACCTTTACCTTTACCTAGTATTGTACACCTTGAAGAGGTCTACAAAAAGTTCTCAATGGTATATGTCTATCTCTTAGGGATAACCCACAATAACAATTTTTTAATCCTTTACTTTTGGCTAATTTACTTAATTAGTTTTGGCTTGGCTAAGAATGGCTTATTTAAGAAGTGATTTTAAGCAATACAGCATTAATACTTTCCAATGAAGTACCTTAAATACATCGTGAATGAATATAGATCAATATGGCCCTTTACAGCATGTAATATAAATGAATATTTTCGAAGTTACAGATTTAAAATGGTACCGGCCGGGCCACCCGTGCGAAGCCGGGGCGGGTCGCTAGTGTAAATATAAAATAATGATGGATAAACGGAATTACCTGAAAGTTACACTTATAGAAATGATCTAGTTTGAAACATGTGATACATTTGAGAGATTTTATTTATTTCTTTATGGCGCAATTTTAAAGTCTACGCAAACCATGTCGCGGAAAAAGTAAAAATTAAGCCACTTTGTATAAATATTTACATCAAGCACTTTGATTAAATTAATTTTTAGTCGTTAAACTTAACGTTAACATTTTGTAGTCCTGCTGATAAAGCTTGATATACCTATTCTAATATTCATTCTTAATATTATTAAGATTGACATAAATTTGCATTTTATTTTCGACTTAAGTTCCTAGATTTATTTACACTCCTAAGCCCTGGTTTGTTAATAACAGTAGTCTAAAGAGATGAATCAGAAGTAAGCTCGTTTTAAGTTTATGTGCTAGGCTAGGAGACATTAATCCTTTGCTACTCGTACATTGCAAGTAGTACAAAGAGCTAAATTATACTGAACGGCAGCAGTCAGAGCACGGTCAGCATTGGATTCAGGTTTACGACTCTTTTGTCCCGGCTTCGGCAATTATTATCTTGCGGCGGAGTAATTGCAGTCGGGCGCTTTGTGGACTCAGCAGTGACTCTGTGACGCAGTTCTAGGGTTTATCTAAACATACGTGTAACTATAGTTTAAAATTCATTTGAATGACTGTGTTTGCACCTTAATCTCCAGTTCAAACTGGCTTCACCAAGACATGGACACTCAACAACATTTAATTTGGATATTTTCGAAATTGGCCGGCCGGTGAATAATTATGAATAATTGTCAAAAAATCATTTGGTCAGCCAAATATACACAGTTCCCGAGAGATGAAAGCTAACGTAAACGACACCAAATATTGAAATAAATCGAATCCATACATTGCATGCAAGGATTCTTTTAGTAATTTGAACAAGAGAAAAAAACATAAAGCCAACAACACCAGCATACGGTGCATTCTTTTGTTCACCTTAAGTATTCTGTGGTTCAACCAATAAGGAT
Organism: Anania fuscalis; assembly: GCA_950371115.1. Taxonomy (NCBI): domain Eukaryota; kingdom Metazoa; phylum Arthropoda; class Insecta; order Lepidoptera; family Crambidae; genus Anania; species Anania fuscalis. Next base: position 16,251,803 of record OX493328.1, read on the forward strand.
TTGACGTACCGGTGAGTGGGACCACTCGGGTCCGACGCCAAAAAAAAAACATTGTGAAAGCCAGTATTAAATGAACATAATTAAAGCCGTGTATTTTGCATAATGTAATGATTGTGATTATTTATTCCAATTAGATTAACTAAATATTACGTTGATTTGGTAATAAACGTTGTCTGCTAATCAAAGCGAATTATGCAGTAAATTATTAAATGCATATGTCACCACCAACTAGTTTAATCAGCCACTTAATTAATTGGCTAGCCTACCCTTAGATTACCGCTGTTTAATCAAATGATTTAAAGACGGCTTGTTAAATCGTTGACAGCAATGCAACATTTAACCAACATTTAGCCAAGTCGTTAAATAAAAGGAGATACCCCAAAAAGTTTGTATACCAAAAAATGGGTAATAAAGCAATGAACATTTTTCGATCTATCCCTTTTCTTTAGATTTTTGTATGGAAATTTTTTTTAACAATTAAAAACCAACACTCAACAAATAAGTACATCATGACGAGTGAGGATATTAATGACTTAAAACTCAATGAAACGGGAATTAACGCGATCATAATTTAGGTACAAAATGTTACCTCTTTTGCCTGACGTTTCGATCGGGTTACACCAACCGTGGTCACAGGCTGACTGGATGGAACAGCGATGTCTTCACTCCGTATGTGATCCAGATTCTTCATGTACCGTCACACACTACATTCTCTGTGTCCCTATTCTGCACACTAACCGCCGCGTCCGTATTCAGGTGAGCGAGCACTCGATCGCGAAACAAAACGAGATTGTCTATTTTTAATTACTGGATTCCATCCTTGCTTTGCCTGGCCCTTTCTATTTTATTTGGGGTCGGCCCTCCGTATCATGCGTCTCCAGGTTGCTCTGTCCTGGGTCATCTCTTTGCTCACTTGGGCATCCTTGAGGTTCTTATTTACTATGGACATCCATGTGATTCGGGGTCTTCCTCGTCCTCGGGGTTTACTTTCGATATCTAGCACTTTTCTGGTCATGTGATCGGATGGCCGCCTCATAACGTGTCCGTACCACCGCAGACGGCTCACCTGTAGTTTATCTGGGATAAGTCTCACTTTGAAGGTGCCTCTTATGTGTGTGTTTCTGACATGATCCAGCCTAGTTACACCACCTGCCCACCTGAGCATCTTCATCTCTGCGCAGTGTAATTGATTTTCGTGCTGCTGTTTGAGTGGCCAGCATTCGGATCCGTATGTCATGGCTGGTCGGACGGCTGCTCTATATACTCGTCCCTTTATGCGTACGTGCATTCGGCCGATTTCGCAGTTTGGCAGTTTTTCACAGCAGATATATGCTCTTTAACCTTTTCAGCGATGGTTCATTTCGTTTGGCATATGTAGGAATTTACGCAGCTACAGTTATGTTTTAACAGCCTAAGAAGGCTAAAATTGCCTTGTTTTTATTTTATAACCATTACACTATGTATAAAGTATTTTTCCTAGAATCACCTGTCCAGTAAAGGACATCTCCTTTCACCCTAACTCGCTAAGATTTCATCTAGACTTTAAAATAAATAAACACTACCATTTTAATAATTTACTATGATTGGAGGTATCTTTGATCTTTGCAATATACATTCATGCTATAAATATCGCACCTTGGTATTGAAGTTTGCACTTAAAACTAGTAGTACTGACCGTAACTTTTCTTTGAACTCTCAACTATAACTCTTAATGTTGCCTTCATAATATTGTCAGCTATCACTAATACCTATTAAGAAAGTGAAAAGTAACAAAGTACAGCAAAATATCCTATTATTTAGAAAATTCAAGGAGTACAGTTATTCTCGTAATAGCCAAACTGGACTGACTCAATCGGGCATAAGCTGTTAAATTCCAATGTTTCTTTACTTACACTATTGAATACGTGCAATTATTAAGCCATGCAATTTAATGACTGGTTTAAGTAGTTGTCTGCAACACATATATTAAATCAAGGCCAGATTAACTGATATTGGGCAATGTATTAACTAGATGAATCGACGGCTTTGGGGTGGATTAACTACTGATTTATTGCAAATACAATAACTCTAGTAATGGTGAATAAATAATGGCGGTTTTTCATGTTACCAAAAATTTTACATTATATATTTGATCCGTATAAATTGTGACGTCATATTGGCTCTCATAAAAATATATTTCCTATTTTTAGGTTTCCGTAGTCCTGACAAGGAACCCTTATAGTTTCGTCATGTCCGTCTGCCTGTCTGTCCGTCCGAGGTTTTGCTTAAAGACTATGATAACAATCACGTCGACAAAGTGGTAGAATTTTGAAAAAATCTTTTTTTTAAGGCTTCCATACATGTGACGTGGGGATGATTTTCTTTCATCGTCTACCCCATCGTGTGGGGTTTCGTTGAATAGGTCCTTTAATGATGACTATTGTGTTTGTAAACTATACTTATGTGGTTGAATTAATGATTGCATTGACTGAGCAACTTTAGGGACAACTTCAAGTTCAAGAACTTTAGGGGACCGTAGTCCATAGTAGTTGATATTTATAAATAAATAAATATGAAACAACTTCACATACATTGCTCTAATCCTAAGAATAGTAGCTAAAATGAAAGCTAAATTGACACGACCGAGAATGGAGACCAGGACTTCAGAAATGGTGCCGCCAAGTTAGGTGTGCTTTTAATTATTTCATTTTTTTATTTCAAATGTAGTCTGTAATAGTTTAACTGATACTTTCCATTTTATTAGGTAGTTGCTAGTAGAAGTAAAATAAACTTTTTTTAAGAAGCTCTAAAATCGTGGGCCTTTATTATGTCAAGAGCTCTTTTCATTCATTGTATATATACTTGATCTAGTAGGTAAGTGATCTTTCTATTTGGTTTTTCAATTATTCAAGTGAACCTGGAGTAAAAAGCCATATCCTTGCAACCACAATAAATAAAGAAAAATGGTTTGAGGACTTACATGCTTAATTCCGCAAAATCAAAACCACGAAATTACATAAAATTCTAAAAATTTAGAGCATCAAACAATCGGAGATTTTGCGAGAATAATCTAATTTCCTCAGTCCATAGAATTGCTTAAGTTTATTATTTATTTACTTTTACCACACTGACCGAACTCTGGGGCAAACGAAAGAACAAAACATGTGCTAGGATCAAAGCCAATGTTTTATTGGAACAGCGTGGCAGCGTATGAAAGGAAATATTTTTTTAACGTGGACCATTTACACATGACATTGATTTGAAGACTTAAATATCATAAGCAACACTATTGATTTCGATAATACGGATGTATTTTTTTGCGAAATCACAGAGGTCGATTTACAGCATGACCTATGGTGACAATCATTTTTTTTAGAAACTTGTCCTTTTCTCCTTTGATCCCTTCTGTCTATCGTAGTCTTAGTTACGGTTAAGTTATCCACATCCAAAAAACTGTATACCTACCAATTTGGTTACATTAAATGTTAAATAATCTCGTGCATGGGATGCGTTCAATCGAGAATGCCTGTGACGTCATAGAATTACCAAAATGTCGGGTATAGTCACCTCTTAGTTTCGGTTTCAGGTCACGTTTTACAGGAATGTTTTATTAACTAATGAACGTTCGATCCATCGCACGGTCGGTAAAAGTTCATAGCAAAAATGTGTAGGAAGTTATTGAAATGATACAAATAATGCCTTGGTACTTTACGAACTCAAAAAATAAGTTACTGAATATATTAATAATCCTATATTAATAGGGCAACCATGTGTTATCGTAATTTCAGAGGAAACATATGTGCTAAAGTTTTTTTAAAAATCAAATATACCTAACAAATTATGGCGTGATTGTTGGTTTTAAACAGCAGCAGGAGGCGATAAGAATATGTGATAACATGTTAACCTATAATTATAAATAATGTATCTCATTTTGTTTTCTATAATATTGTGTTAAGCACAAATTAATACAAATGGTTGGACAAGGAAATTGCATCTTGAGGGGGCGTGATCTCATCTATTTTCGTGACTCATCTATCCCGTGACATTCACATGAAACATGCCATGAAAGTGACCCGTGACCTCCGTCAGTGAAATTACAAAGTTAGCATACCCAAGAGTCCGTTTGTATTTGCTTAACCATTGTTGTAAACAAACTAGAAATTCCTTTTTAACGAAATTAGGTATTAACTTAAAAATAAGTGAAATTGATAATTAACAAAAAAAAAACACAATAATATTTGTAATAAAAAGACATGTTGAAATGTTTTAATGGACCTTAAAATATTATTAAAAACATTTAACAACGGCAACTTGCTCTTCTTAGGGTTAGCATCCGTTAGTATCCATTAGTTCTACAGCTGTCAGTTTGTATGACATTGACATAAACTTAATTCCGTACTAAGAAAATTATGTGGTGCACACGAGTCCACCTAATCGCAGCACATATATACTGTGACCTAATGCTAAAGATAGTAAAATACGCTAAAGGGACTCGCGAACTAGCGGCTTAGTTTACTTAATACGGGATTAAGGATACATCATTATGTCTCTGTCAACCTCATACATACCTACTAGACAGTTTGAGATTTAATTAGTTAATCCTGACATTTGCAGGTGTACGACTCATTAAAACATTCTGCAAGTTAAAGTAATTAGGTAACTAATTAATTTTGTTCTTTAGTTTTAACAATACATTCTATGGTGTATTTCCATTACTGAATACTGTTCTGTTTATTGGAATTATACGAAGGTTTTAAATTAATTACAATTTCAATTTTAAATTTGATTCGATACGATTTTTGGTTGGATTAAAAATGTAAATCTTCCTTAATTCTGTACTGTCTTTATCGATTAAATATAAGATTGCAGGTACCATTTTTCTGTGAAAAGTACTTAATGTTTTTTTGATTTATTGTATCAGATACTTATCTAGGTACATAAAGTCGTTAAATAATCTACATTTTTGCGAACTTAACAGTTTTACTCAAATTTAAATAAACTTGACATTAGCGTTTCAGTTCAATGGCGGTATCAGAAATTCGAGCAACTGTAATTCTATTCTAGCATAACCCGACCTATTTAAAAAGGCTCGTTCCTTTAGGTTGACTCAAAAAAGGGGTGCGTACGCAGTTGGTCGGTTATTGTGTCTTATCTCGTTGCGTGGTGGGTGCGTGCGTAACGCCAGTGCTGCCACGCCCCCTGACGCGATCGTCTTTCTACGATAGCCTCTGTTAAGGTGCGCGCGCAGTCCTATTCTGACGTAAAGGCGAGGTCACAAGGAATAAATAATTTATTGTTAGCTAAATATTGATTGTAATTATTTTCCAAGAAAGTATCTAATATTACAGGATCTCTATACAGAATAAAGATATAGCTTTTGCTTTTAAGAGTTTTTTGGATATCATTCGAATGAATCTAAAAATAAACAATATTCTTGGCATAAACAATACCATCACAAATATGGAACTTGAAAAATAGTTGAATGGAAGTTATTACTCGTATTAATGTTCAAATTAAATACAAAGGTACCTGTGATTTGTAACAGTTAAAGTAATAATAATAATATTTTAAAAGCTACACGATCTAAATTTTAAATGTTCCTATGTAATAAGAGACAACAGAAAATTTTGTAGCTTTATTTATAGCCAGCGTTGTAAAAATAACGGGGCACCTATTACTTTAACTGCCGCACAATCTGTATGACATAAATTGGCATGTGATGTGAGTGTCCCCTAACATTACGTCGTCCGTGCGATGCGTTGGAAAAATCTCTAGCTAGAATCAGCGTCGCAGCGCCACGGTTCGGTCGCCGAAGCCCGAAACTAAAAGTACGTCACGCGTGCGCACCCAATGCCATCTAGCGACAGAACTGTGCTCGCGGCTGCCTCGCACCTGCCTGGTCTGGCTCGTACGACATTTCTCCGTCGCGCTCGCACCAGTGGCACGTAAAAATAACCTCAAAACGCTGATCGCGAACGTCCAATCATCAAAATATTGCACTCCATCGGATTTTACACAGTGACGTGAACATAAAATTCCATAATAACAGTGCTCCTAAAGTAATAAGCCCAGAACTGCTTTTGGATTTAATCCTGTAGTGTTGCTCTTGAGTGATTTTAACAAAATCGAAAGTTTCCAAAGGACGACCGTCCGTTTTGGTGGGCTGTCCGATGACAGCCCCCAAATTTTGTGCCAGTATGTGGTGGTGTATTTTATTATGTGTTTTAAATGTCAAAATATTTGAAGTGACTGCTTCAAACAGCAAGTATCAGCTGCGAATCGTCCCAGCATCAGAAAGTAAGTGTTATATTGAATAAAAGTATTTTTTTAATTTGTACAATAGTAATTTGTTGACGTTATAGTTATATATTTAATGAATGAGATCACAAATAACAAATATATTTGAATTAGCAAATATAAGTCATTCGATACCTACTAATGAGTTCTTTGTACAGTTTGATTCCGTCTAAGAAGAAGTAAGCAACCGTGAAGAAATTAAAAACCCTGTCGATGCATGAACATGCTGTTGATTCCGTTTTACTGCACTTTATTTACCTACGCCAAGAACTGGTTTAGCGTACACACGTCTGCTATGCGTTTACATTAGTTTGTTGTTTACATTTTATCGTATCAGTATGAATTCAAATCTGATAATGATCAAATATAGCCTTAAACAACATGGCTTGTTCTTAGGTGTTATCTGATCATTTATATAAGATCAGTTACAACGCCATTTTATAGGTAACTACGTGATCAGTGAGGGAAATGTTACACCTTGCATTGCCATTTGAAAAGATTAGAATTTCCTACATTTTCAATGACAGACAAGTCGACAAGACCACGAGCCTTCACGAGGTGCCCACACTAGCTAATGTTTAATTAAAATGCAAACACACATTTAAACACCTATTGTATGTATTCAGCATCTCAGTAAATTTCTATGATGCGCAGGTCAATTCCATTGTTTTATTTTATTCTAGTTTTGAATATAAAAAATACTTCTGTAAACGTAAATAGACCAATGCATTTGTAACGCACGGCGTAGTTATGGGCTTACGTAATGATAGTGTTATACATTGCTTCTAGCTAGATTTTTATTGCTTTTATGATTGATACTTACTTAAACCTTCCTCTGTCATGAGTTTATTTATTGAATCAACAATTTCAGGAATTTGACGTCATTACACCATGACATTAGTTTGTTTTTCAGTTTGACATAGTAAACAAATGCTATCGTTTACATTACCTTCTTCTTATTCTTCATTATTAATTCACATTTTGTTTAAACCTATGAACATCATGCCTCATACGCGCGCCGCCGCCGCTATACGTAATTTGTGCTCATACCAACAAATTTATATTTTTATTTTTATTACACCCCATACAAGAATTTAAAATCCGCTAGTTCAAAGCTATATTGTCAAATTGTCAATTTGAAGTATGATCATTTTAGCCATGGGCCCAACTGCTGAACATAGGCCTCCCCCATTTTTTTTCCAGATTGGCCGTTTGGAAGTATGCATTAGATGCACCTTACCCTTATTCTTTTACCTATCAAGCGGCAAAGACCTTCCGGCCGGTCCATAACAATATTCGTTTTATTGTGTCTCTTGACCTTGGCCTGGCAGGTAGATCGAGAATAAATCAAGAATGTATATTAATTTGCGATAGAATACTCAACTCACGCATTGTTTTCATCTTCATGCTATAGCGATAAATCGACAATTCTTAGATGACAAAAGATAAACATATTTAGAATTATTACAAAAATAATTAGTGAACAACCTAACAATCTCACTGCAATTCGTGATTCATTATCCCTGTAACGTTGAAATTCTCATTTAATTATTTAACTTTTTATAAACACATTTTAAGGTCTATTGCTTGTTATCGCCCAAAAAATTGGCATTAACAAACTCTGTAAATAGCGAATTTTCATTTATCATCATCAAACTGACACTGATCTTCACGTATGTCCCCCACAATCCTGCTTGTTCAATTATTTTTATCTGATTATGTTTTACAGATAGCAGATGTTTTAACGGTTTATTGAATATGTATTTTAAATAAAACATATCTTTATACCTATCATTTCATGCAGAAAGGACAAAATTTCTTTCTACGTTCTTAACAAGTTGATAGATTATGAATAATTACATCTTTAAAAAACATACATCTGATAACGAATTTTGTTTTTGAAGAACCTATTTGAAAAGTCGTTGCATGTTTAGACTAGTGTATGAAAATAGCATGTAATGATGATAAAAAAAAAACAACTTTAGAGTTGGAACCACCCACAAATATAATATCTAATTTCCATTAGAAGAGTGGTATCATATTTTACGAGGATCTACTACCTCGTGACGCATTTTGAATGAAGCAAGATCGTAAAATCGTACTATTGAATAATTTATCTGATCGTCGAAATGGACAATGGTTTTGCTCGCAAATGCTGGCATAAAATAGTTGAAGTCATTTATGACAGACTATTAAAACCTGGAAGGTATATAGATATGACCCAGAAAGCACCAAAGGAACACCTATAGATATTTGGTGTGCCAGAAATGATAAAGCAGAAAGCAACCCATAATACCATGACACATAATAATCTATGAATCTTTCTTGTACTGAGGTGTTCCCGTTTTCTTTATTATTTAATATTATTTATTTATCAGTAGATATGGTAATAAAGCAACCCAAACGAAATGAGAACGAAACTGTAGAGACTTTAGGAATATAAAATATAACTTTTGGTGGAAATATTTATAAATAGGATAAAGAAGTGTCCCGTTAAATAATACCTACGCCATTTCATAATGAATAGGTATAATATCGTTAAAATGCTAAGATACTATGATTCTGATGTTGACTCTTAATGTAATCAAGTTTAGTTAACTCTATTTCACCTTTGAATGTTTTTTCTAATTATAAAGTTTGGAAGTTGCCAAGTCTGTATGATTTAGGCGGTAAATTTTAGTACAGGATTGAATTTCCTACGCTGCTTGTGTGGGCATCAAATATCGTTGATAGGAATTGAAGGATTCCATAATGGTTTATTGCAAACTCATCTGAATCTGATCAAAAATATTAAATAAGAATACCTACTTAGAAGAAATGCGACCTGGTAATAATACTATACTCAAGTCAATTGATCTGTACGAGATGCTTATTCCAATAACATAAAAGTCACTCACTACATATAATTTACGTTTAATATATCTAGTGTTATCAAAAAAGTTGAGATCAATATTAATTAACTAACTTAATGATCCGAAATCAAAATATCAGGAATAACCTATGAAACTGTGTGACCTCTTAAATCAGTACCCTTGTCGCTTACAGACTGTTTGTGTAATAACAAGCGTAGTGATTATATTTTTTTCACTTTGTTGAGCATTTTATTAACACCATTATTATCCCGCAGATTTCAAGTTCATTTGCCAAGACCAAAATAGACACGTAAACACACCAAACTATCCGAAACGATATGTTTCCCTGTATCAGTACAAAGTTCAATAGATGTGGCGGAAAGCCAAAATGTGTTGTGGTTATTCTTGACTATATTCTTTTTCAAATGACGCGAAAAAACAATGCACAATCAATGACATTGTTCCACGAAAGTTACAAAACATTCTCGTAATTGCGTAGGTATAAGTACGATCTAACACGCGTGTCTGTAAATAGTCACCTATAATCATAAGGCGGTTTTAAGTTTTATTTTTATGCTAATTTGAAAACCATTGTTTTTACAAAAAAGTTATTTATTAACATTTTAAGTGTAATGGATGACGTCAAGGTATCGCGAGTCACGAGGATTTTTAAAAAAAACTGCTGTTTTAGAGAAATAAAATGAATTGAATTAATTGAAAAAATGAATTAATGGGAACAATTTGAATATATGCCAACAAGAATAGAATCATTAAAATTGGCATTTCCAAAGAAAGTAAAAAAAACGCGTCTAGAGAAAATCTTCCTTATTCGGTTGAAAATAAAAATCAGGCCCGGTTCATTATTTTATAGCATTATATATTTCTATATACCATAACTGTATCACAACATTTACAAAATATGACTTTATTTGTTTTAACCGGCTGAAATGAGTTTTTGTGTACACAATAGGTGGGTACTATATTTTACAGCCTATCCTAACAATTTCCGTGTCAACGCATTACCCTTTTGTTTATTCGAACAAATCTCAGGCAAAAAGGTGTCCCATAAACAAACCGTCCCTTGAGCCATGCCATAAAAATTCTGGATTGCCACATATGACATCTAGCCCGGTTGTCTGTTACTAAAAAAAATAAAATTAGCCATTGCATAACATTTTAGTTTGAATCAAGTTTATTTTAAAAAACATGTATTTACTAACAAAATAATAAAAAATCACGCAAATGAAGTTTCTAGCCCTCACTTGGAATTGTTAAGTAGCTAATTAATACTTGTACTATTTTCAAGGCAAAATAATTGTGTCGCGTTTATTGAGAAAATTACTATTAACATAATTAATCCTTTTCCCACATAAATTAGTATGGTATAGTATGTAGGTATGTGTACTTAGAACTTGACTGTTTTTAGCTGCCAAGAAACCAGACACAATAGAAAACCTGCTGCTTTGGGCTCTTCCGCTGACTACCATGGCGGTCAAGGTGTAGTGATTACAAGTTTTATTACAAGTACAAAGTAATATGCGAATAATTAAAATACAAGTATGTGTAGCCTATTCTGACCCGTGATTTATCTATCACTAAGTATATCTATACTTATTATCTAATCTGCAGTTCCTTCCTAGTTATATCTTAATTGAGTCTAACTTGCAAAGACAGGTGTTACCATTTCCTAGATTTATTTTTTTACAATGTAATGGCATTGTGTTTTCTGCGGAAATCAGCAAAAAACTTCGTTATTTCTACCAAATATTTTACTGCACAAATGCGGAATTGTTGTTATAATCAAGCTCTACAAATACCGTCAGCGCACGTTGATAAAATTGTGGCGTTGTTTATTGTGCACCAACTAGGTAATTTAATCAGAGTTTCGTGACACCACTACAAAGGGGCTAGGTGGGTGGGACAGAAAAGTACTTAGTTATGACTGTCTCAATTTTGGCGACCCACAGCTGACGCGACGCCCATAAACGTTCCCTGATGAAAGAGGACAATCCCATTGTGACGGCCATAAAATGGCTTTGTGCTCCAAGGAGGCGTCATTATGTGAAAAATGAAAAACGAATCGCACTTGTCATATTCAGCCCGATTTTATTGGAGACACAGACGTTCTTTGTGAATTTGTCGATTGATTCATAGAAGTTTTATAGCGGTCGACGCGTCCTCGTTTGTCTCCGTGATTATGAATGAGGTGCTTTTGAAAATGACCGGTCGATATTAGCCCTTCTTATAGCTTTAACCAAAAATGCGACGGTTTTATAAAATGTGACAAGAATTGAACTTTTCCCCGTATTCTTCTGACTAGGAAATAAGATTTGTCAAATTAATTACAAGTAGGTACATACAATTTATCGATATTAGAGTAGATTTATTAAAATAAGTTTTTTTTTGTAAAAAGTTTTTCAAGTTCAACTCAAATTGGTTGCAGACAATAAGTATCAGCCCTGGCGCAAACATTTCTGAGAAAAGAAAATTAGAGAGAAAACTGTGATAATTTGAAGAAAAATTCAAGTTAAAATGGGATTGTACCAGCTGCAAATATCTAGTAAAGGGACAACTGCTGATTAGATGGTATCTGACTTTTGTCCCTGAGTTTAACGAAGGGCAGACGCAGCTCAATTTCAGAAAGATAAAACCAACTATCAAATTTTCTAAATCACGTTATCTTCTTAATTTGGCCAGTTTGCTTCACCCACGATTTTAATTTATTTAACCTTTGTAGATACACTTACTCCATTGGTTACGTTGTCGTTGACGGATTGTTGACATATCTGTTTAAAATCATAAAAAAATTAGTAAACGAGGTTTTAAATGTTTTATATATGTTTAAAACCCAAAGTTAGCAGTAAAAATTCTATAATAAATACTTCTCTCATAGGTGTTATTAATCAGTGTAAAATACAAACAAATAAATTACGGATAAAGCTGATGATACATGAAATTGACGAGGAAACTACGTAAGCAGGAAAATGGACTAGGCGTAGGTATTTCTGTATTGAATTTGATTAAGTTAATTTATAATTTGATTTTTCTGTGTAGTGAATTAGAAACAAATGTACTCGAAACGAAATATTTTAGGATCGTTTCAAATGAAAACACCAAGAACAACTTGACTTGTATTATTTTTGTTATTACGCAGGATCGATACCTAAATTGATAGTGAATGGTGATGGATTCTAAATTTACCTCATAAACCAAACCTTACTCATTTTCTTAGTAAAAACATCTAGGTCATATCGAGCAGTGTAAGTATGTACTGTAAAAACTGCCTAGGAAACTGAGACTATTATTAATGTGCAAGTCCTAAAAATAAGTCTTCATAAATCAATTCTCATTATGAGGTGTTCCATCTAGCTCGGATACTCGTTACGCCAAAACTTTGATTGATTTATCCCGATTGAATTATCAGATGTAAAGCAAGATAAGTCCTTATGCCGTTTGCATAAGGTATGCCATATTTTATTCTATACGAGGTGGTAAATTGAATAAGCCGGTTGCATGTCCGAATATTATGATGTACGTCTGCAGTGTCGAGCGATGCAGATAGTACACCAACTTTGGATCGCTATATACATGATAATATTATACCTGTCTGTAGTTCCAGTTCTTAATTAATAATTGCAAGTTCTCTAGCAGTTGGGCGGGTACTCCGATGTGCGTACTAAACTTTCACTGTCTCAAACTTAGTTTGATTCTCCGACTTAATATGCGGGGGCTTTGAATATTATTAACCGAATAGGTTCTTGCGCCACAATTTTTACCTGTCTTATTTATTATAAGGAAAATATCACTAGGTTTAACAATCGGTAAGTATATTGCATAAATAAAGCTGTTGATAAAATGAAAAAAGGCAAGTAGGTTTAAGGCGGGCTCAGGCACGCGGGGTTCCAAAGCACCATCGTACAGGTATATTTTTATTGCTATGAAAAAAAAACTTAATTTATTACTAAGTTTTTTTTTCATTTCTTATGTTCAGTTAGGTACATGCCACACTGGCGGATCACGAGCGTTTTCTAAGCGGAGCGGTCACGCAGATTCTGACGAGAAAATACTGCTGTTAGCTTTATTACTTCGAAGACGCAAGAAACGTTAGCAAAATGGTGTCTACGCTCGCATGATGATCATGTTCCTATCGTAAAAATCCTCTCCCCGGCGTTGCTGATCCGCAACGTGTTCGCTGCGCAACCGCGACGTCTTCGCCGCGCACACGCTGCTTGTTCGCTGCGTGGCTGCTCCGCTTTGAAAACGCTTGTAATCCGCCAGTGTAGCATGGCCCTTAAGGGCTAAGATACGTCTACCACCACCCTAAAAACATTGCTGTAGGTATTGAAAAAATATCCGAATAAGTAAGCTTGGGTGGAAGGAAAAACAGAGAAACACTGATCTATAAACAATTGAACCTTAATAAATCTACAACACATGTTGTACAAGATATCATGTCGAAAGTTTCTTTCATTTCAATTCTCATCCAATTATCAATTGAATCATGCATGAAAAAAAAACACATGTTTTTAGGGTTCCGTACCTAAAGGGTAAAACGGGATCCTATTACTAAGGCTCCACTGTCCGTTTGTCTGTCTGTCCATCTTTTACCAGGCTGTATCTCATGAACCATGAAAATTAGACAGTTGATGTATTTCTGTTGCCGCTATAACAACAACAAATACTGAAAAACAGCCCCATACAATAAACGTGATTTTTTTTGCTCGTATTTATAGATAATGGTGCGGAACCCTTCTTACGCGAGTCTGACTCGCACTTGGCCGGTTTTTTCTATTTATTTGAAAATCGATTTTTATTTGAATTGTACAAATGTACAGCCTTGTTTTTGGCCGTAGTATATGATCTCTCAAAACAATATTAAGACAACCTATAACCTAAAACTTATAACCACTACTGCTTAAGTGTTGTTATAAGTTTACTGCTAGGCTCCCTTTTCTGTATGAACTATTTGTCATGTGCTGAAAAAAAGAACTCAGTTTTTGCAGTCCGGACATGGCATGCATTGTTAATGAGTAAGTAGCTGGGTCTCCTTGTTTATTTGAATCCGCAGATTCTGGACTTCGTTCTGTATGATATGATAACCGCTCAATTAATGTGCGCTGCCAAGTCCACAGTGACACTTAACGATGACCTCGATCCTGTATTGGACCGTTGTCATTAAGCCTTACTGCCGCTGCCCTATGGTATGCCAATGATACACATAGACATTCGTTCAATAAACGAGGGTTAGACTGAACATGACACCGATTCACACGCAATTCTGATCCCTTTGTCACTAACAGCTAAGCTCGAATTTAGCTTAAAACTACCAAAAGCTTGTCAGTATTCTTGTGACGCAGCAATTGATTTCGAGCGCATATTAATTGTGAATGTATCGGATATTGGAGTCACCACCTCCAATCATAGTTCGCATTGGTAAATTTACCCTTTCAAAGCATCGGAACGCTTTGCCTGTGAGTTTGTTCAATTCATTCCCCATGCGGTGGGAATAGAAAACTTAGCCTTGCTGGCTATAGTACTTTTGTTTGGAAACTGCGGCTAATGAAGTTCTGTTCGGTTTCATCTACATAATAAAAGAGTTGAGTTTATTGTACATTGCTTAAACATATACTATTAAAGGCCTTTTTACAGCCAGGGAAGCCCAAGGAGTAGCCATGAACTTGAAACATATGCATTATTAATTCAAACTTGTTTTTTTAAACGTGAAACAACATATAAGTATAGTTATAGGTAATACATAGCGCTGGGAAAGTAACACTTTTAAGGCTTCACCCGCATCGAATACAGTTGAAAATTATATTATTGTTACCATATTATTTAACATTTTCAACATCTACATTAGCGCTATTAACCTATATTGACAATTGGCATCTAAATTGCACCCCTCAGGAAATTCGCATAATTTATTTAATAGAAAGCATGTTCATATTTATTTAAATAAAATTAGTTTCGAAGATTACCTCCTAAATCCAAAAAAAAGTTTTCTCTTCACAAAATAGGCAAGTATCTGGTAAAACACTAAAAAATTTAGAAATATTGAATTTAAAAACAGATAAAAGTCGAGTTCTATGCCTAATGTTATCAAAGACTGTTTTGTACAAAAAGTCGATTCTGTTTTGCGATTTATTCATTTAATATTTAATCAGCAAAAGACTGAAGAATATAATTTGCCGCTATGCTTGCCGTTTGTGGACTATGAGAAGGCCTTCGATTTAATCGAGACTTGGGCAGTGCTACAGTCTCTTCAGTGGTGCCATATTGACATCGGGGTGCTGAAGTGTTTATATAAAAACACCATGTCGGTCCGAGTACAGGAGCAGACCCCGAAAGCTATTTCTTTGCAGCGAGGCGTAAGGCAGGGAAGCGTTATCTCATCGAAACTGTTCACCGCAGCATTTGAAGACGCTTACTCCTGGAATACATTACTTACTTTTTGTTTGCCGACGATATTGTGGTCATGGCAGAATCACTGGAAGACCTCGGCACAATGCTCGATGACCCTAATAGAGTTTCCCAACAGGTAGGTCTTCAGATGAACATTGACAAAACAAAGGTCAATGCCTATGTTGCGCCTTACATAGTACGAGTTGGGAGCTCTATCCTCGAAATTGTTGACAATTATGTTTACCTAGGAGAAGTGATTCAGTAAGGTAGGTCTAATTTTGAGAGAGAGGTCAATCGACGAATCCAACTCGGCTGGGCAGCGTTCGAAAAACTACACAATATCTTCTTGTCCAAAATACGTCAGTGTCAAAGACGGAAGTCTACAACCAGTGTGTGTTACCAGTGATGACATACGGAACAGAAACGTGGCCTCTTACTATGGGCCTTATAAGGAAGCTCGGTATTTCCTCTCGAGATCAATAAATCAGAAAAGAGGATCGAGTGAACGAACAAAAGTCGCCGA
The DNA here is from genome assembly GCA_950371115.1 of Anania fuscalis. Classification (NCBI taxonomy): domain Eukaryota; kingdom Metazoa; phylum Arthropoda; class Insecta; order Lepidoptera; family Crambidae; genus Anania; species Anania fuscalis. The sequence continues at coordinate 16,267,856 of OX493328.1, forward strand.
CATAGCCCGACGGATTAACAAGCTAAAGTGTCAGTGGTCGGGGCACATAGCACGTAGAACTGACGGCCGATGAGGCAGAAAGGTTCTGGAATGGAGGCTACGTACCGGCAAGAGCAGCGTGGGACGTCCACCCACAAGGTGGACAGACGACCTGGTAAAGGTTGCAGGAGCCGCTGGATGCAGGTCGCTTCCGACCGGCCAATCTGGAAGTCACTGAAGGAGGCCTATGTTCCGCAGTGGACGTCCTGTGGCTGAAATGATGATGATGATTTAATCAGCTCATGACTTCTCAGTTCATTTTTAAGGAATTAAACGCTGTCATACACACCCTGTATAATTTTAGGCATTTAAGACACCATGCGCTCAAGTCGCAGGCAAGTTTATTAGGACATACTAATAAACTTGGACATGTCTTCTCTTTTCCTATAATTTAATTGCGCGCTCCTGTGTGGTTCCGGGCCTTAGTTATCGTAGTTTTAACAGAGACGTAAGTAATGTCGCAGTTTGTGTACAATAATGTTTGTTATTATTTACTCAATACTATAACCAGGGATTCCCTCGACAATTTGGAATTAAATAGGACTGGTAAACCGGTTTCAGAAAATGATATTTCTTCTTTTAAAAATATGTGTTAAGTATTTTTTTGTGACAAATTAACTGTTTCCCTCAACTTAACGCTGTTTAGAAACCTTTCTTGGCGTCTTACGTCTCATAACAATAAAGTTTCATCGCAATCTTATGAATGGTTCAAAAGCACAATTCCCGTAATCATAGTAGAAAATTTGTTTCTACTACCCAGTCTCTGGTATATTGAAATTAAAAACAATATACTCGTAAACAAAAAAAAAACAACTATAGTTCGTAATGCGACTGAAAATGGAAGAATCCAACATTCGTTTTTTTCGGCCCATTAGGAACTTTTTACAATTTTACGACGTATTTAAAGTTTACGAGAATATACCGTTTTTGATAGATACGACCGGATTGTGACTACGTACGTTTAAATTAACGGAATTAGGGTTCACAACAGCTTATTCAGGGCTATTTGAAAAAAACCAACAACCTCGCACGACTAGAGCTATCTAGTCGAGTCGTGCGAACATCATAAACAACAACATTTGTTCTACGAGTTTTATCATAACTCAATACATTAACTAAAAATGATTTTCCACGCTTTAATGGTACCTGCCGTGACATTTGTAAGTCTATGTTAGGCGACGCCGCGACGCTCGCGAACATAAGACGACTGAACATTCAGACTTTAAATTAAATTGATATTTATTTTTGTATGAAAGTAAAATGTGTCAAATTATCTAAAGTCGTAGAAAAAATGTTGATGTGTATGATGATGTTAGCTATCTAGCCGTGCAAGGTAGTTGATTTTTTTCAAATAACCCTGTTTAAACATTTATGATTAAATAATGATAATACGCAGAAATGAAAAACTGATTATTATGGTGGTCTACGTGACGACATATCAAATGTAAAAATTTGACACGCCTAGTTTTCATACAGTTCCCAGCAGTTGCCTTATCTATTCAAAATAGGTCTGTAGATTAATATTTATTTTCTGATGTTCTTTAACAAAGGCAAATGTTAATCAAAGTGACTTGATTTGATTACCACGTAGCACTTATACATATTCAGTCTTACTTATAAACGTTGATTAAATTTAAGACACTGCCAAAGCAGCTTATTAAAAATATGTTTACTTATAAACGATAATTAAAGTTAAACAACGTCTTAGTAACTTCGTAACTAGCTGTCAAGTTAAACAGCGTCGTACTTTTGTTTAAAGTCTTAATTAACAAAATGGCGTCGCAGCAACAGCTGTTTTTGTCTAGCTAGCTATCATCTCGGGGGTCCCGCATACAATAATGTGTTAAATATAGAAAAAATTTTTGTATAGATGGTCATCTATTAGTCTAGGATCTTTTTAAGTTTGGCTCGCTCTTTTTAGTACACCCAGTATATGGCTGAATGGCGCTGTACCATCACCTTTCCGTTCGTGAAAAAATACAAGTACTACTCTTTGGTCTCAAGATTGATTGACAAGACGTGACATTGCTTTGAACATTCTTTTATTTAATTTTTGCTTCGATGACAGTTAAAGATATTTTATTTCTATAACGAAATGACAGTATTTTGGGTCTGTACTTTTAGTACTAGAGTTCAGTGTTGGCAGAGTAAAATAAAAATTGTGTTGATTATCCGTTAATTAACTAACTAACGCCTAAATAGCGATTATCAGTGAAAAATAGTTACACACTTATTAAGAAGTTAAACAGCGATTAGTTAATTAGTTACTAAGATTAGTTGATTTTTATAAGTAAGGTCGATTATAGTTACGCAGTTCCATGTTTTTACATTTTCAGCTTTTGTAGATAGAATCTGTAAAAACTTTACGAACACAATGTTGACACTTTTCAAATGCCCTAGATACTGAGTCCTCTGTAAAAACTCGAGAAACTAACGTAAAAAGTAGCGTCTTAGTAGGATCTGGCCCTATGAAGAGTAGATGAAAAGGATCGATGACCTTGAAAGGAAAGTGTAAACCAGCATAGATGTCGTATATTAGGTAATTCGTTTAAGTTTATATTAAAGCTATTAAAAATTACTTATGAACAGCCAGTGCTGTGTGTACAGCGTATAAATCATGAAACGCGGGATTAACAGTAACTACTTACCTTGTTATTGCAGTAGAGAAAATACTGTATGCAGAGGCTAACTTTTTCAGACAGTTTCCCTTTAAATAGTTAGAAATGTATTTTCCTGCTCCTATAAAAGTTCTTTATAAACTAATAGCGAAATAGATTTTGTTTTGGTTAAAATATTAAAGTTTGCCACTGTCTAAAATAGCCGGAACATTTGATATGCAAAGGTTTTGTCGTGGGAGAGTGAAAACAGATTTAAAATTCATATTTTACTTTGTTGAATTCTTCGTCTTATTATGTTATTCGTGGCGGCCGTGTTACGCTAGTTTGTAAAACATTTGCCTTTTGAGAAGATCTTATTTCGTTTCGTACCTTTAGTTATTTTGTGGCAAGGTGGGTTTAGTGAGTGAGTCAAAGTGACTTTCTAAGTAGCAATTATTTTATCGAAAATAAATAACACTTGAAAAAAATCATCGACCTCAGGTGGGACTCGAACCCACGTCCCATCGCATACCGGGCGAGTGCTTTGACCACTAAGCTACCGAGGACGTCACGTGACAAGATGAAATTCCTCAAGTGTTTTTTTTCGCTGTCAAAGCCAGCGTATTCTGATCAATGTTGTAGCTATATGTATAGCTGAGTAGTATACTACCGTCAACACCCTATAGAAATATATTTACAAATATTTGACTATGGGTTAAGATCAGAAATGCTTAAACGTTGTAAATTTTTGTTTTTAGCAATTCCATGCAAGGTTTAATTGAAGATAAATAACACTTGAAAAAAATCATCGACCTCAGGTAGGACTCGAACCCACGTCCCATCGCATACCGGGCGAGTGCTTTGACCACTAAGCTACAACAAAAATTTACAATTATTTTTTCGTTTAGGTATGCCATTTATTATTAGGTTATAGGTCAAAAGTGAGTAAGTAACAACTGACTTGTAGTAACAAACATTAACTGGGTCTGTTCACTCAAGACATCATTATCCTTTTCAGCGATCGCTATGCCCAAGAAAAAGCTATTCAATTTATTATCGCAATTTACTTTTATTTACCATCGAATAAAAGTTGATATTTTTCAATTTGTTAGGGTACTTAGTAAATAATCATTCATATTAAATATAGAACTCATGGCAGCCATTAAGTATTACTTGATTCCGAAGTGGGTACACTTAAGATTGACGAAGAGAAAATATGTTTGGTTGGCGTTTGAATTTTACGTTATTTAATTCCAGTAAAATTTCCTTCGTCATGTAATGTCTTCCAGTATCAAGCTCATATTAATGATTCCCGAAGTTTGCGGCCAAAAAGGCTGCGTCATTACACTGAGGTCTGGGGTATGAATATGACAGAGATTAAGCGAAAAGGAATTTTAGAAGCGCTTAATGCTCGATACTTGAGTTTTAAGGATAGGTAATATTATTTCAAAATAAATATTCAAGACAATCTAGAAGAAGTTTATTGTTATAAAATTTGCATTAGATTAAATGATTTTGCTAATACGCAATGAACGTTAAAGCACCCTTAATCTTCTATCTTTATCTCATATCAGCCTATTGCAGTTCACTGCTGGACATAGGCCTCCCCCAAGGAGCGCCACAGCGCACGATCTCCCGCCCTTTGCATCCAGTCGCTGCCAGCTGCCTTCTTCAGGTCATCGGTCCATCTAGCCGGGGGGCGTCCTACACTACGTTTGCCTAAGCGTGGTCTCCATTCGAGAACCTCCCTGCTCCACCTCTCGTCGGTTCTGCGACAGACATGGCCAGCCCACTGCCACTTCAGCTTGCTACATTTTTAGCAATATCAGTCACCTTAGTCTTATGTCGTATGACCTCGTTCCGGATCTGGCGACCGAACCGTTGGCGGTATAACCGACTAAATATCTCTGGCCAGTGGCGGGCAGCAGCGTCACTGGTGCGAGGCCTTGTGCTGCGCTCACCAACCCGCTTGCCCAGCGTGGTGAGTACGGGCATATACCCCCCATGACCATCTTTATCTACAAAAACCTCAAAATAAAACCACCGAAAAACGGAAAAGCAAAAAATAATAATCTTTTTTTCATGTTACCTTCTAATAACTAAGTTCCTTAACTAATGTAAGTATACCTAATCAGCTCTTTTTGGAATCGGAGCCAGCCTTTGAGAGTTAAAATGTGTTCATTCGCACCGAGTTAAATGAAAATAAGTTTATTGTTTTTGCTTTTCAGTTTCTCTGCGGTTTAATTTTTTTGTTAAAAAGTTTTTATTTAATGATATTCTGTGGATAAAAGGTCAGCATTAAAATCTGAGCGTGAACAATAAATCACCACTATTTTCCCACCCTTAAGGGTAAGTTTTTTTTTTCTAATTTATATGGGCCAACTTCGGGCTATACTCTCTTTAATAAGAAAAGAATTATCAAAATCGGACTACTCTATAAAAAGAAATGCGTGAACATACATAAAAATAAAAATAAATATATGCGTCGACTTGAGAACCTCCTCCGTTTTTTCGTCGGTTAAAAATAGTAGCGATACTGACTAAAGTTTTACCATGTAGGTATATTCTGAACTGGTGGCCAAGAAATGTTCAGTAAGTAATATTCCTTGAGTACCTTATAGGAATGCACTTAAACAGCATTTTCCAAAAACCTATCTCTAAGGAAACCCTGCTTTTTTAGATTAAGTAATTTATAAAAATGCTGTGTTCTTCTACTGTTGGGTGCAACACGTGCAGCAGAGATGTTTTTTTTAAAGAGAGTACTGATTTTTTGGGGCTTTCGACATTTTTTAGGACGAAGTAATCGCAAGTCGTAGCGTGCGCCATTGATTCGTGCCTGAAACAATAGTTTTATATTTTTATAAATGACAATAATTATCATTTAGAATATTGCATTATAAACACGTACAATGATTTCAACTCGAAAGTTTACAGACACTTTCCCCATATCAGCTTTTTCCGAGCGGGCTAATGCGCAAACTTGGCGCCGTTCGCAGCGCACACGAGGAATTTCATGAAACTTACATGTACTCTAAAACTATGGATTTATAGCGACTAAGGGCACCGAGTTAGATGAAAACGTTAGGGATTTTTATAAATGTATGTGTTTGCTGGTGCGTTAATACTTCTGCACGTATTGTTATTATATTATTATATTTATTGTCTTTTTTATAACATTAAGCCACAGTAAGTAAATAAATAAAAATAAATTACATTTCCAAATTTAGTTTTATTAAATAAACTCGTAAAACCCAAGTGGTTACATTAGACCACATAAATTAAATTTGCACTGTGTCTGTTCATGATTCATAATCGTGCGACTAACATTTTCTAATCAACTATGTAAAAATATTTGTAACCCAACACAAGTTCATTAAATCTATATTCTATAAGCTATTCAACTGGTTTGTTGAATTAGTAATATATTAAAACTTAAACAACAAACATCTATACAGCTATCAAGTTTATCTGCCATCTTTGCACACTCGTCTACTGTCAAATCGTACCTACTTTGCAAATTATTTAGAAACAATAAGTTATTTTATAATAATTTACATGTTTATTTACAATTAGAAAAAAAAAACTCATGATTGCTGATATCATGTAAGAGTTTAAGATTTTTCTTAAAACGACGTACCTTCAGTTTATTTAATGTATAAGGTCGGCGCTTTTAAGTAGCCAAATCAATAAAATCGAGGGGTTAAGATTTTAAATACCGAAAATGCAGACGTCCCGAAAATGAGCAACTAACGAGAATAGTTAAACGGACCTGAAATTTGCATACAGATTGGCTTTCAGGGATAAACGCTCCATTTGTATTCAAACACGGCATCCCAGCTCAGTGGCCGAAGAGCAGTTATCCAGTTTAGGATTTAAATCGACCACAGTATCATCTGCTTATCGATATTACCTCTGTAAGCACTCCAATCGATATCTGTCAAAGAGCGTGATTGGAATTACAGGGCGGGTTTATTGGAGGGTTGAATTATGTTCAATCCGTGCCATAATATTATCTGACGGCCTATCTGATAATATGACTAGACAATTAAAAGTGGTTATCACTATTTGGCCAAAGTTGTGAGCTACATGAGCTCTTATAATGGCATTACTCCAACATTGTTTTGTTTTTAGATAGAGTTAGCCGAAAAAACACGACAAGGTCTTGGATACAGTTTAGAGTAAGCCCCTGTCTGTTTAACAATTTAAACTTGGAAGTTATTCCAATATGGAAATGGCACGCCATTGTGCTTAACGGTTTGCTACATGTTCTTTGCAATTAAAAAGTAATTGACAAACATTTATTAAGATTTGAAATAGGGTTACCGACAGGGTAAAGAAAATTATACGTTTCCAATACTATTTAATAATCTACCTGAAAGACGATGAAAAAAAAAATTGTCGACATCCCTTTTGTTGTCATTGGAAAAATATTTTACATTAGTGTGGTAAACAGCTTTTTTTTGGCACACTGTACCTACCTTACCAATATTTTTCGCTCAATTTCGCTCAAAACAGTTGAAGTGATTGTATTTTTCGTATAAGCATACATGAAACATTGTCAATCGTGATTTTGAAGTAAAATGCCTCATGGCAACCCCAAGCTAAATGAAACCGAAATAAATCGACACATTTTCGGAAAGGTTTCGTACGATTATGACAAATCTTACTATAGAACTAATGAAAGTGAGAAAAAATCATCTATTTAAAATGAATCTCACTATCTATTCGATGAATTTTTTTTAGATATTGCCAATGTAGCTTTATTACCCGAAAGTATGAAGACATTTAAACGCAGTAACTCTTTTAAAACTGCATTTTAATTCGATATAATCACATCAAATTACTGTTAAATCACTGCCTCAGGCAGAGGTAAAAAAAAAAAAGATTTAAGGTGTTCAAATTCATTTACTTACTATTTTGTCAAGTAACAATAATTTTTCACTGTAACGTTCATATGAAGCTTTAAGTTTCCACTTTCGTTGGCGTGACAACATCAGCAGGAGTTAAATTCTAACCTTTTGTTCAAGCGAGAAAATCGTAGCTGACCGTTATATAATATACCTTACGGGAAAAGACAATAGAAAAGGTGAATAACATGAAACAGCTGACGTTAACGAGGGAAGAACCGGCGCAAAAAATATACCAAATTTATATTTGACGCATAGACAAATTGTTATATGCTATGAAGTGTGGCATTTTATGGAGAATTTGTTTTGTAAAATTGTCTTTTACTTTGTGTATAATGATGCTAAATATGCTGAACTTAGTCAGCCAGAAAACTGACCAGCGCTATTTTTAACCCTCGACGCAAAAACGACGGGGTGTAATACAACAACCGGTCAAGTGCTTATGTGAACCGAGGCATAGACTGCATTTAGTCTGTCACTGTCGTTACAGTTATTAGTATCCAAAGTTAGCCTTCATACAATGTGCGACATACACATAGCACAAAATATACGTAATTTGTGCTCATAGATATTGGTAACAAACACGAAATCTTGGAACGCGTGGGTTCGAGCTACTGTCAGAGTAATTAATACGCTTATCTATTTAAAAAAATAAACATTTCTTGTTTTTCTTACTTATATGTATACCTACATATATTTTAATGTCCATCATTTTGTTGTTTATTAAAGTAAACGCCACGATAAGACACTCTCTGACTTACTGCTTAATAGCAGGCATTCCTTTTTATTCTAAACAAGCAAAGTATTTTGAATTTTTACTATAAATAAAACTTGTCAAACTCTATTAATATAAGTGCGGTTTTGATTTTACTTTTCAGATTATCAATACATTAAAGAGTGAGAATTTGGCAAATCATGGAAGTCCGAGTATAACTGAGCCAAAAAGACATTGATGACGGAATGTTTTTTTAATTTTCGAAGTGAAATTAGAGCGAAAATAAAATAAAAATTAAATGAATTACAACCATGTTTAAGCAAATAAATATTATTTTATTTTTTATTATTTTAATGAGAAAGTAAACAAGAAAACCTGACTTAAGGCTGTTAGTTCAATCAATTCGCTTTAAATATACTAATAGGTACGTTGTTTATGTTTTTATGAATTTCTGCAGAGTGTTTCTTTAAAATTGATGTCCAAATTTTAACAAAAGTATAATCTTCTTTCTTTTTATGATTTTATTCTATTTAACGAAAACATTTTCCTGCCCTTATTGAGTCTGAGGTCAATGGATGCCACTATTTCGTTTTGTGGGGTTCCTCTAAATAGTTTAGTGGGGGGCCTGGTGACCTGTAATACGGGTCTCTGAACCACGAATGACTTATTTATATTTTTATAAATAGAGATTCATTGTTATCATGAAATGTATCAATATGTCATTCGAGGTGAGAATTAAAAAAAAAAATTATTTTAAAAAAAGTTTATGTTATGTTAACAGAAGGTTATCCTATCCCTAAATATTTGCTAGATTTTCTTCGCTGATAGTTGACAAAAGTGCCTTAATTACATGATAATTTAATATCTCGTCTCAAGTTTCACTGCGAGATAATTTAATCCATCCCGGAGCAATTAATTAACAATGGTCTTGTCTAGTTTTTACTGAAAATATTTTAGAACCATGTAAATTCTTAGATAGATAAATAAAAGTTTCGGACGCAGTAAAGATAGTGTAACTTCATAACGACCAAACAGAAGCCCAATTAATAGCTTTGAAATCGAAAATTATTTAAGTAAAAATATAAATTGTATTTCAATTTGATTTGTAGCTCCATCTCTAATTTGTAGCCCTGCAACAATATTTCCGTTTACATAAGCTGTAAATTATCAGAATGCTTACACAAACTTGTCAGATAAAATCATGTTAAATGTAAAGTTTAATTTTGTGTCACACGCCTAAACTTTTTCTTACCAAATTAATATAAATGTCCGTTGAAATGTGAGCCTTGAGAGCTTAATTTGTTGACAGGTGACAGGTGAATATAGGTAGGAATATAGGTATTTGACTTCTGTGACAAGAATGCTTTTATTAATGTCTAAGGGCTTAAACAGGACCTAGGCATTTAAAAATTGTCCTCCACACTTACTGTTCACAAAATATTTGATCTACGAATATGAAAAATTTCAGCTTCTAGACGAAATTTATTTCCCAGTTTTAGTGTGCCTTTGCTAGTGATTATTCATTGAAACTCTATGGCCCAAACAGCTCCTAAGTTGATTTGGCCTGGCCAAGGTTATTGCATGCATTACCCTGGCCAAAGTATGTACACACAGTGTAGGTAGAAAATTTTAGAATTATTTGGCTTAACAATATTTTGATTTGTACAATATTATTAACCCCTGACGCAAAAAAGAGGGTGTTATAAGTTTAACGTGTCTGTCCGTGTATCTGTATGTGGTATCGTACGTAGCTCGCAAACGGATGAACCGATTTTCGTTCAGTTTTTTTGTGTCATAGATAATTTGATCCCGAGTGTTCTTAGCCATGTTTCATGAAAATCTGTTCAGCCGTTTGAAAATCATCAGCTCTTTAATAGTTGATGAGAGGATCTGACTACATTTCATATGTCCTATCGATTCAATATTTTGGAACCGTATTACTAATGATATTGAAAGAACATGGTAAGGTAACCATGACTAAAAATATGACATGTTAGGGTAAGGTTTAGATTTCGAAGGTGGGTAATTAAATAGAATAAATTATGGTTGGGACTTTGTGCTAATGCTGCACATCCAGTACCTACTACCTAATTACTTTTAAACTTTCGCGTTGCATAATTTAAAACTCAATGAAACGGGAATTAACGCGATCATAATTTAGGTACAAAATGTTACCTCTTTTGCCTGACGTTTCGATCGGGTTACACTGACCGTGGTCACAGGCTGACTGGAACAGCGATGTCTTCACTCCGTATGAGAGGCAGATTCTTCATCTACCCTCATGATATTATTTTCACACCAAGTACCGTCGCACACTACACTCACTGTGTCCCTATTCTGCACACTAACCGCCGCGTCCGTATTCAGGTGAGAACTTGATCGCGAAACAAAACGAGATTGTTTATTTTTAATCACCTACCTACTACCTAGTCTGCTAGATTCCAAACACCCTGGTAACTTTCAGCCGATACAGCGTATTTGGGCCCTTCTGAATGGTGGTTATAAGTGAATGCTAGATAGATAATGACTGAGCCCTTGAAGCTAGTAGTATAAAAAGTATTAAATAAAAATAAAATTATCATTTAAAAAAACCCCGACTTAAAAATGATCGCGTCACTTCACTGCTGGGCCCTAACCATGAACTGTTAAAACAATCACAAATCTGTCAAACATTATCATTTCTGTCAAATTTTCTAAGAAATGACGTACCAGAATTGACAGATTTGACAACTTTGAGATTGTTTTAAGAGTTCATGGTTAGGGCCCTGGTATAGGAAGGGAGCCAATCAGAGACGATGATTCGCATTTTTTACCATATACAGGATGAGCAAGAGAAAAGGACACTCCTTAAAACCACTTGATCAGCTGGTCATATACAACTTTTCATATGGGAGCAATACCGAAATCGATTTTTTTTATTCAGGTTCTCCTTACAATCTTACTCGCATACCTCGATGCTAATGTTTGGAGCATCTGAAAATAAAATCACGACTTCGATGTTGCTTCCATAGAAAAAGTTGTTGTATATGACCAGCTTATCACGTGGTTTTAAGGAGTGTCCCATGCTTTTGTATGTTAGGTGCGCTGCGATGAGCCGGTGTTGCTTATTGCGAAGAATTTCCACAATTTGTAAGAAATCGAAATTTTTTGCACAAAATGCCGTCAATATCGACAATTTCGATATCGGCAAAAATAAAATCGATATTTCGATTTATTAATTTAGCCCCGATATTTTCGATATTCGATATTTCGATATTCAAACTCTAGTTCTACCCCTGTTACATGCGTAAACCTAAAGTTGTTTTGATAGAAAATATTAAAAATTTTCGACAAGAATTTTATATGTTAAGGTAGCCTTACACCTCTTTCCATATGACCTCGTGTGGTTTCATTTGGATGAAACGACATAGTAGACGTTTAGTTCAGGCTAGGCATATATTGCTTTCAGTGCGATGTCATCATCATTTCAGCCACAGGAGTGGGATGTATGGAAGGTTTATTTTTCTTTATCGTCTTTGAGGTAGTTTTGTGACAAGCGTGACAGTAAATTAAATACTCGGTTTTCATTTCGTGTGTCAAAAAGTAATTTATCTTCATAGTGCTATTCCAGTTCGTTTCACGTTAAATTGACCAGCTGTTGTGAATGTATTATCATCGGCAAAGCTGTTACTATAAAATCGTGTCGTCAACATTTACTGCGACTATCAGAATATTTAGGTCTACGAAACACTCGGAAACCATAGATAAAATACAAAGCGGGTAGTCCGAATAATATCTGACCTATGTTTATGTCTTAAAGGATATTCTGGAAAAAAAAAAATGGTACGACTCCTTAAATAAATGGCAGTAAAAATGTATACTCATAGATATAATAAAGCGGTTCATTTTAAAATATGTATACTTATCTAAAATACTTAAATATAAGACTAACAAAGGGTTATGAACCTGTTTTTTAAAGAGAGTGATACTGTTATTTTAACAGTAAGTTCAAGTGGAATGGCAAACAAACTAAAAAAAAACGTCGAGTAAAAAAAAAAGCCAAATATCGACGTTTAAAACCCTTATGATGTTGGCCAAACGACCTCATTAAATCAAGTAAGGTTTGCACCATTTTTAACACCCAAACTATAGTGTAACCATTATCTGTGAATGATAACATGGCAATCATAGCTCGTCAACCAAATACTTTGCGGAGAATTCTCGTTTAGATAGCTAGCTATTGTGTACCGCACACAAATTTTGCGGCACAAGGGCCCTCTATGCGGATTGGATGTCAGGCCGGCCGAGCCGCCATTCAGCAGTCATCACGCGTCGTCCGCTTCACAACAAGTACTCTCTACCTAATCTACCTAATGAAATTAAATTAGTGTCCCTTTCAGTCAACCACTTTACCCCAGTGGCCGAATTTATGAAACCTGATTATTTTAGACAAGATTGATGAGACCAAATGACGAGGTCGTGATTTTGGTCACTTTAAAAGGACTTGAAACTGTTGTTATCGAAAGCGCTAGATTTCATGAAAAATGTATACGGCTGAGTGTTACGGTAGGTATGTGGGAATTGTGTTACATGATGTTTTGATGGTAAAAGCTTTAAGAATCTTTTGGCAGATAATCCTTTGGGAGTTAGTCGATAACGGAAATAATATTATAAAATGTTTATACAATAGGAAAATATTACGTATAAATCACGAAACGCAATATTTGGTTCTTGGTACACATTCACTCGAAGGAATTGGTCTCTGGAAATATTATCTCGTAAATCAAGCGGGACTACAGTGTAGTCCCGATGGCTAGTCGTTCTGACTTTTGTCCATTTCACAATGGACGTATAAAGGCTGTTAAGGATCATGGTAATGTCCATTCGATCGCATTCTTCCCTACACAGGCCGTTTGAGTTATATGCCAAGTTTTGATAGGCCATTTCCTTCTATTGTGTTTATTTTTCGATGTTCCCCGGGTTTTTGTCGGGCAAATAATTTGCTAGCAAGGCTCAAAGTAAAAGGGATTTGATTTAAGTTTTACAAATACTTATTGGTCTTAGGTAGGTATGAGAGTACTAATTTAGTTAACTAAGAAATTCTAGGGAATTAAAGGGTAAAAGTTAAAAAGAAATATTCCTTGTATGATGAACTAACTGTTTGGTCCTTAGTTTATGGTTTTAATAGATTTTAAAAGATTTTCCTTTAATAATCTGTCAAGACAGGTAGTTTGAGACTGTACACGGATATATAAAATCCTAAAAGTTTCTGGGGTTTTCCAAATTGCACGGTGTAGCATTACTGATTTATGATCTCATTTCAATTGCCGCAGACTAAAAGTTGGAAGTTAGATCTGCTTTTTTTGGAGTTAATTTTATTCGGTCACATAATAATACATAATCACCCGTACCCTTTATTTTTTGGTTTTATTCTACTGGATTATACTTTAACGAAGTTATTAAAAAATCATCTTGATCTTTGGTAGAATTCTCTAAAATAGTAACAAAAACTGCTTCTTGTTCTATAATACAGTTTTGTTCTGTTAATTCTTAGGATACGGAATTATCGCGTAATAAGGGCAACCAAATTAGCTAGAAGGCATGCACACAGATACATTGATCTAGATTCTAGCAAAACACGTACGAATTTTTATTCCAATTTTGTGTCCATGGGAATACAGAATCCAGATAAATTCCTATTTATTGTTGACAGGTCAGAGGCTGGTCGGGTAATTGTTAGAGGTGTAATAAGATTTTAAACATTAACGTCATTGTTTCAGATAACATATGCTCATCCAAACAGTTTCAATGCGCGAACGGGAAGTGTATACCGCTGTCCTGGGTGTGCGAGGGAGACGACGACTGTGGCGATAATTCGGACGAGAACATAGAGCAATGCAAAAAAGGTATGTATCACATACAGTATTTAGTGTACAAATGTAAAAAAGCAAATCTGATCAACAGTATAAAACTATAACATTCAAGTTGAGAAGAAACTAACATCCCATACAAAATTAAGGTTCTTATAAAGCTTTGGTGCTAAGCGCAAGCGCACAAATGTCAACGACAGAGCACGTGTTATGCCAGTGATATAAGAAAAATGTCTACATACTTACATGGCAAGCAGTTTTTATAACCTTGTTTACACATATCCGTGTCTGTAGGGATATACTCTAAAAAAATTTAAGTTTGGTTCGCAATAAACTGAAGAAATCGCAAAGCCAATGTTTTTAAATCGCAAAGCCTTTTAGAGCTTAATATTGTACATTCATTTGTGCAATTACCAGGTAAAATTCGAGGCAATTGCCATTGCTTACGCATAAGAGGTGAAGTTTGTTTGGAAATAGTAATTTACGGTAGGTACTACTCCACTGATTTAAACAATGATTAGACCAATATTAAGAATAGTCCTTCCGAATAAACATAACATACTTAAGGACTGATTTACAATGTACGGATAAAATTATGTAAAAGATAAAAAATATGTCAAGGATAAAAGTGCTTGAAAATCGTGTCAAAAATGTGCCTAAAATCGTGTTTTTCCTTCAGATAACTAAAATATAGCTTAATCAGAACTAATGCAGAACTGGGCCCTAACCATGAACTCTTAAAACAATCTCAAAGTTGTCAAATCTGTCAATTTTGGTACGTCATTTCATACAAAATTTGACAGAAATGATAATGTTTGACAGATTTGTGATTGTTTTAACAGTTCATGGTTAGGGCCCTTATCTGTACATTGTAAAACAGGCCCTTTAGATTTTCCCGAAAAATGCACACTTCCCGAGGCATGAGTGAGAGATAGATGATATCTGATCATCGTTAAACCATAATGCTATGTCAAACCAAATATAATTCGGGCGTAACTGCTGGTAAAAGCTAGTATGTAAATTTAAGAAGATATTACATGGCTAGTGAAGCATAACTCTTAAAACAATCTCAAAGTTGTCAAATCTGTCAATTTTGGTATGTCATTTCATACAAAATTTGACAGAAATGATAATGTTTGACAGATTTGTGATTGTTTTAACAGTTCATGGTTAGGGCCCAGGAAAAAAGTCCTAAACCTAACGCACTTCCGTCTTTTTATCTTCAATCACATAAATAACTCAGTGACCTTTATCTTCTAGCTAGAACCTAATCTATTTTGGGCAAAGCTTAGTGTCTTAAGATAACGGATCTTAAAATGGGATTTGTGTTTTATTTTCTTTTTAGGAATTAAATAAGCTTTAGCAGAAATGTAGGTATGGAATTTTATGAGTCGAAGTTTACCGCGGCACCGCAATCAATTTACGTTTTCTTGAAGGAGTCAGTATACACGATGTAACTGAATAAACGCAATTCCTGAATTCGTTTGTTCAGGATGGGCTATTGAATCCTTTTCACTATATTGGATTTACTTTGAAATTAGAAAAGAAAATGTTTCATCCTTACTACATTTTCGTTAAAGTTGAGTTTCTGTGGCGTCATTATGCACAAAAGATAAGGACGCTCGTTGCAAGTGCTATGCTATCTATCAAAGAGTTTTCCTCAATATCTTTGGATCAATCCTTACGATCGTATGAAATTATCTGGATCATGAACTCAGATCAATGGAGCGATGAAATATTTGTGATCCATATTACCCCTCGCCACTCAATACAAGGTATAAAAAAACAACTCTGTTTGATCCAAAAAGTAATGGCACTAACATCAAAATCGCAAAAAAAACATTCTTTATTAAATCGCCAACCAGCTGTCAGCTGTCTCGTTTGTGTGGAGTTTTTTTTTAGATTTCTGTGTTGGTCATCATTATCATTCATCATTTCAGTCACAGGACGTCCACTGCTGCACCAGTGACTTCCAGATTGGCCGGTTGGAAGTAGCCTGCATCCAGCGGCTTCCTGCAACCTTTACCAGGTCTTCTGTCAATCTTGTGGGTGCCTTAGTTAAATTTATTGTATTTGAGCACCGAATTCCCGTTGCTCTTGGATCGGAATCACAATCTCCTTTTCGATCGAACAGGATTATTGTTACACCTCGTACCTATTGTATCGTTCTGTGAAAAATCTATTATTGTATTATGCTATAGTTAACTGTAGTATTTTATGTAGATTACAATAAAAACATATTCAAGCTATATTTTAATCACATGAACATATTTCAGTATATTAAAAGTACGTAATTAAACGTTTGTTTAAGCAACTTTTAATCAACATCGGAATTGTGAATTTAACAATCAACTTCGTTATTAATATAAAGAGCATCTGAAAATTTAATCGCGATTTCAATATTTCTATAGTAAATTATTTATTTTGACTTACATATCAGCCACCAAGCCAGTAATTTTAAATTGTTTACTTGTCTTATACTCTAAACTAACCGTTATTGATGAAAAATGAGCATAAGAAATAGAGTAGGTATTTTTCTAATAAACCGAACTAAAATTTTGCGAAAATAAATATCATGCATGCATTTCTCTTATCAAGAACTCAGCTACTGGATATACAAAAACAGGAACGTTTTCTTATACAGGGAGTTTAAAAAAAGTTCAAATAAAACAGCTGAATCTAATAAGGAAAGTAATTAAGAGTTTTATCAGTTCACTTGTTGTCATTGTAATGAATTAACTGTCATATATCCGTGGTATCTGAAACGGTAAAAGAGCCTTCTATATTGGCATCCTTATCTTTATTAATACCTTTCAAAGCGCAATTCTTGTATATATACATATACTTATTAATATATATCTCGGAAACTGCTCCGACGATTTTATAAAATTTAGTATGAAGGGGGTTTCGGGGTGATCTAGCTAGGTTTTTAGAAAAAAAAACAGTCCGGTCATCCAGGTACCTCGTCATCATCATATCAGCCACAGGACGTCCACTGCTGAATATAGGCCTCCGCCAGTGACTTCCAGACCGGCCGGTTGTGGCCTTGTGGGTGGACGTCCCACGCTGCGATTGCCGGTACGTGGCCTCCATTCCAGAACCTTTCTGCCCCATCGGGCGTCAGTTCTACGTGCTATGTGCCACGCCCAGTGCCACTTTAGTTGGCTAATCCGTCGGGCTATGTCAGCAACTTTTGTTCGTTCACGGATCACGGATTTCTGATTTGATCTCGCAAAGAAACACCGAGCATAGCCCTTTCCATAGCGCGCTGAGCAACATTGAGCTTTCGTATGAGGCCCATAGTAAGAGGCCACTTTTCTGTTCCGTATGTAATCTCTGGTAACACATACTGGTTCTAGACTTTCGTCTTTAGGCACTGAGTTATTTTGGACGAGAAGATCCAGGTACCTAACATATATTTATTATGGAATCGGCAAGAACTTGAGGGCCTTGAGTTTTAGATCAATTGGCATTTCTTAAGTTCATTAATTTTAAAATTGGTTATACAATATGTGCTGGTTTCGTTTCCAAAAGCTTTGTTTAGAAATCCGAAAAATGGTCTGTGAATTAATGGAACATTTAAATCAGCAATCCACAATGTAATTGGAATTATATTGTGGATCACCGTCTCCTCATTTAGCGTTCAAAACGTATAAAGTAAAATAAAACATTGGGATCATACTTCCGCCCAATGATATAGGTACTTGCCCCTGAGCCCGATTCTCGGCAATGATCTTCAATCCGAGCTATCAGAATTTGATAAGGATTTGTTCAGCCATTTAAAGATAGTCCGCATGGCAATAATCCAATGGCACCTTAGCCATCGACAAAGCTCTTCGCACAGTGCTTAGACTCATAAAATTGGTCTTTGTGAGATGTAAACCAGACCCAGATCTAATGATGGAGTAAGAATTTAGTCACAAAAACTTGTCAATATTCAAATGAGACGTTAAAATCATAAATTAAACAGCCTTATCAAAAATGATATTAATATAGCTTTACTCCAGCTTAACTTCAACGGCTTCATTCTATATTACTCGTCTTCACTTCCAAGAACAATTAACCGTCTCAACCGAAGGGCTATTTTCATTTGTTTATTGTAAGGTCAAATATTTAACAACGCATATTATTATAGTGTAACCGCGCAGCCGCAATGAACGCGGCACGGCGCCGAACAGTCGCGGCAACTCATCTCCCGTCAATAAAGGAAGCCAGTGCCAATCAAGACGACAATCAGACCTTATACACTGCAGGGTTAAACAACTCTTCTTGTTTGTTTATTTTTACCACGCATACAGGGTGTCAAAAATATATTAGCAAAGTCTTAGAAAATGATTCAAAATCAGGTCTAGTATAGAAAATAAATACATTGTATCTTAGTTATAATACATCGGCGGTGCAAAAGGTTAAAATACAGGCTCAGCACTCAAAAGGATTTGGGGTGAATCCCAATCCACGGATAGCTAGTCTTACCTACGCAAAAGTGTTTCAACTATGCGCAGTGTGTACCAAATTTTACAAGATTTGCTGGATGAAAATTTCCCATTTATAACTTAAAATATAAGATTCAAGTATTTAGTTAAAAACAACTTTAAGAAATCATATGGTCATTGTTATACACAACATTTAAGGTTTTGTTAACTAAATATAAATATTCATTAATATTTTTGACTGATATTCATTACGTACTTAGGCTTACTTATTTCAGTCAAAATTCATGAAACTCTGCAAAGGTTAAACCTACTTATCATAAAGTAATTTTGTAAAGATCTCGACGAGGTAAAAAAATATCAAGTTCTTAAAACAGTAAGTATTCAAATTAATCATAGCTTAATTTTTTTCTAAAAACTTGCAAACATGCAGTGCAGCAGGTTTATTGTTTTCAAGAAACTTCTATAAAATATTTAGGAGAATAAAGATAACTTATTCTTTCACAGCTTTACCTTCTAGTATTATTAATTTATGTAAATTTATATAAGTTAACTACAAAAAATATACAATAAATGACATACCTACTTCATTTTGCGCTCTCGACGTATTTGAGGTTCAATAACATTAGCAAAATTATTTAAATATATCGACGACAGAAAGCGAAAACGTAGTGGTCAACAAAAATGAAAATATTCACCAGAGCCGAAAAACTTTTGCACTTCTACAAAAAAAAAACATAACTCGCCGATTTATTAACCTACGGTTACAATATTTGGACTCAATGCTTGTTATTTTTAGCGTAACATTCTTCTAACTGTTAAACTGCATCAAAATACTTGTACGGAAATATGTTGTTGACCACGACATTATAACTTATTTTTATAGGCTGTTAAAACGTTCTGATTGCACTAACAAATTGTATGGGAGGTAGTAGATAGGTAAAAAACCCTTATTAAAGAAAGCGAAAACGTAGTAAGCAACGTTACCTAAACCAGGGTCGTCCGGCGATACGTTGTAATTACGTTTATACAATAAATTATGTTAGTTTTAGCTAACTAATGGCCCGTTACTACAATGAGCATCTCTATACGAACGGGACCTTAGATATCGTTCTTCCAGAGCATATTTTAATTCTAACATCTAAACCTTTTTAATAAAGGGAACCCAATCAAAAGATAAATTTCGTACATAAATCTGAATATTATTCATTTTCCCTTTGGTTGCCCCTCCACTCATTTCAAATTAACACATTAAATATTGTAAAAGCATCACACGGTTAAAGCCTGTTGAGAATCGTTACGAACTTGTGTGTGCAATGTGTGGAAGTCGCCGAACCCAGGCTGGCTCGACGCTTCTCGGCAGCAATTAGGGTTGCCAGTAATTTAAATCAGTAATATCTCCCGTTTTTGCTTCGGGAGTTAATAAAAAAAACCATTTCGACTGATTGCTAACAAAATCATCGATTTCAGGTGGGACACGAACCCACGATCGATGTTTTTTTTTCAAGTGTTATTTATCTTCAATTAAACCTTGCATGGAATTGCTAAAAACAAAAATTTACAAGATTGTTAACATTTGACAAAAGTACCTTTGACTTTTATGAAACATGTGGTTTAGTGACGACCGTCTTGTTTTAGTGGTTCGCGCTCTAATCTACAATTCGAATAAGAAACATGTTTATAAATGACATTGGGTCAAAACGAATTAAACGAGTCCTAATATTAAAGTTTTTACTAGAAGGCATTGAACACTTTCACAATCCACGTGTCAGCTCAATGGTAACAAATTATTATATACTGAGCTTTAAATCGATACCACAGTTAGAAATATGTAGTTTTAAAACAATTTTCAAGATTTACTTACATCTTTAATTAGTGACCTATGTTAATGTTGAAAAATAACACAAAACTGTAACCTTGTATTAGGAACCAACCTTAGTTTTTGTTCCTTTTCGCGCTCATTATCGTTACACGAAGCAATTTAGAATTTTCGACGCGTTCGAAAATCTTTTCAGCGGATTGTGCATCCTTCCTTTTAATGGTGTACCTTTCACTGAAGTTTACGTAAATCGATACTGATTGACTGCCGTTCATGAGTTCTGGGCATCGGACAGCCTAGAAAAGGCAACTTCCAGGAAAGTTCCATCTTCTCCTTAAGTTTATTTAAATTATTGTATAATGTTATTCCAAATCAAAGTTTTCATTGCATCACGGGAGGGCTTATTGAGCGAGTATTGCAACGTTTACCTGTAAAGCTATAATTTTAACAATTTTTTAATGACAATAATGAACCCCTTGGCACAGCAAAACGAGATATAGTATACATTTTATTGTTACGCGGTCTCATGCGACGCGGACGGTCCGGTATTCTATAAATATGTTAAATAGTAAAATGTTTCGGATTTTTTTCTAAAAAAACCTAATTTAACTTATCCCAGAATTTTATGTGGGCAGCGTAAATATCCAAAACGTATTCTAAATATCAAAACGTCAAACACAGTAATATCAACTGACCGGTATTGGTTGTCATTACGAGATTAGGGTCCTTTGGGTGTAACAATCATCGTAACGGGATCTTAACATCTGTCATTCCCCAAGATTGGGGCAACAATGATAACGTCAGCGACATCCGACCGTTACCGATAAGAGTAAAGTTAGGAAAAATTCAGAGGGCAATTTCAATGCAAAAGTCACAAGTTTAACTACTGCGCTAGAAAGGTTTTTGAACGAAGATTGATGCCATTAGGGTATCACGAGAAATTGATCCATAACAAAATGGCATAAACTTCAGTACTCCCAATAGAAAGTTATACATTGAGCTTAGTTATGAATTTTATTATATACGTAGGTACCTAGTGTTTATAAAACGTGTAATACTTAAACAGTGAAAATCTTCCAGATTGAAGAAGTTATTAAAGTGCTCTTGGCTCCTATACTAACTCAAAATACTATCTTTCTTTGCAGTCATGCCAATAAATTAATTTCTACTGGGTGTACATATGACGAAGATACGTAAGAACGTTATGCCGATAGTAAGGCAAAAGAAAATAATTTTACAACGTGTTCAAAATGTTACCTGAAACAGTAATTCCTTTACAGAAAACAATAATTATAACAAAGCGAATGCGAGTCACCTCCTTGTAGGTTTTTTACAGTCAGACAAAGTAAAGGTATTTTATCCGTTTTTTTTTAAATTTACACCTAAATTATTTTCAGTGGATGAAGCTGGCTTATCTCATCCATCTCTGAGATTCCCTGAAGTAATCTTCGAACTTGCCAAACAACTGGAAAACAAAGTGGAAATCCCGATTAAATTCCAAAAGTGCTTTCGAACTGTTTCATTATAAATTATTCTGTACGTATTTGAATAATGTAAGATCAACATTGGTGAACTTGTACCTTTGTGAGTTATGCTGGTAGAACCAGGATCATGGACGAATAACACAAAAGGTGCAAAACATTTTGTCTTAATATGCACTAGGTAGTATAGAACAGAAACCTAGATACTAGTACCATTAGTACTTTGTGCAAAACGGACACTCCTAATTACTGCTGATTTCATTTTCCGATTCAATGTAAGTACACAACACCATTGATAAACATGCAAAATATCTTTACCATATCCTAAGTTGAACTTACACTGTTCTGCTAGTGCATGTAGAGATAGGTCAACTTTTAATGGAAATATGCAGTGAACAGTGATACTGTACATGAAATAAAATGAAATTCTTTATAAGTTACGTAGGTTTTCATCTATAAACGTTCATGATCTCGGCGAGCGAGTAAGTAGGTATGAGGTCAGTTACTATGAGTAGAGGAAGCTGTAAAGGTCTACCATGAGTTTACATTTAAAAAAGTCGATACGCACGATAGCTATTGCTGTTTCTAACGATAATCTAACTAAACGTTAACAAGGTGTAACAAAAACCCAACTAGATCTAAAAGTGAGTGATTCATCAAAATTTCAAAAAATGTTATCTCTCCTACCAAATTGCTGTCCGCTGGTTGGCAGTTTAGTATAGACAGACGATTGTTTTTGCGTGTTTGAAGTTTGTTCCATAGAACAATTGTTGTAATAAGGCACCAGAATCATCCCCTTTTGGATCGAACAGGGTTTTTGTTACACCTCGTATACGCGTAAGCTGATGATACTGGCATTAAGTCTCCATGGGATTATGTAGAGATCCTCTAGTGTATTTTACTAAACTTTATAACAGTAAAATAATAAATAACGACTGAAATGTTCGATACTCACTAGAATATACTACCATTGTCAAAAAACCCTGACTAAAAGTTTACTCTGAACCGAATAATGAATCACATTAATTGCTTCCAACTGAGACATAACGGACAAATTATAATTTCCGAGTCGGTTTTGAACAATATCAAACAATTAAAATCTTCAATGTTTTAATTATATCGCGTTATTTAAATAGTACCTATCTACTAACAGAAGAAAACTGACGAGTCAAAAATTAAATTGAATACCTAACTGAAACTTTTTGTGGGGAATTTTAATCATAATTTAGGCAGTTGGGAGTTTAATTTTCAAGGGTTTTCTCGTTCGTGTTTCGAACGGAAGTGTGATGGAACTTTCCGAGTCGACCAGGGTGTTATCGAGATACTTGAAAAAGTAACTATAATATGTTTTACTCGATTCATACTTATAATAATAACCTTAAATTTTCCTTCTGCGTATTTGAAAATGCATAATATAGCCACCTCTTGTAATAAATAGCTTTAACAAACTTTAATACAATTATTACATGTACATGTTTCACAAATCATGAAACGAGCAAAGGAACCAAAGTTACTACCGTATAATTTATTCTGTGGAAACATTTAGAGCTCTAGAAAATTAACTGAAGCTGGAATACGATGATGCTTCGTGTGAGGCATATTAATAGATCCTCTTGCATCTGAATAAATATTGTATAGTTTTGTCTGTGTTTACTGAGGTCGATGTAATAAGTTAGTGGTTAGTCCGGAATCTGGTCACGTGCAAGGGGCCCTTCGTCTCGAAAAAGATTAGGCATTCGTGAATAAGGAGACCAAGTAATATCAGATAGGTGTGCTGAATGTAATACAATTTACAAGCACTGTATACTGGTGAAATACAAACCTTCTTAAAACGTCAACTGTGATTAAAGAGAAAACGATCAGTCATGTCAGCGATGTTTTTTTCTAATTTAGGTTGTTTTTATTCATACCTAAAGCGTGCACGTTCATAAATAATTTCCAGTTTCAATAATACTCCGAAAAAAGTACCCATTACAAGTTATAACAGAAACAATATGCTTAAGCTACCCAAAAGTATCCGCGCATTTGATGCGAGTCTATTTAATGGCCTACGTTATGAGCTATTTAAAAATATGCTTTTCGCTTACGCCATAATAACAGTATCTTCTGTAAATATGAATATACCGGCTTAGACTTACTGGGAATTTTATGCGCCATTAACTGTCGTTTGCGGCAACGTCAGCTTTATACAAAGTGACAACCCTTTCTGAGGTAGGCAGTCTGTTGCAACCCGCACTATATTGACTCTTATTTACTAGCAAAATAGAAACCGTTTTGGCATGTAAATATTTTTTAATAATATGAGTTGTCTTGCAATATAGCTTTGAAAAAGGTACAATTAATGAGGTATAAAAAGAGCGCAGTTTTTCATGTTTATACTTTCAAAGTTATTCTGACAAATTAAATAGAACTATAGATTCATGGAGATGTGGCAACCCACTGTTCTGTAATTATCCAAAACTATAGCTGACCCAGTAAACTTTATACCGCCTAAGCACCCTGTTTGATATGTAAAAATAGTTTGTATAAGAAAATAAAATTGGAGTTTTTTAGGGTTCCGTAGTCCTGACAAGGACCCTTATAGTTTCGTCATGTCCGTCTGTCTTTCTGTCTGTCTGTCTGTCTGTCTGTTTGTCCGTCCGAGGTTTTTCTTGGAGACTGTTGACCCTGGAGAGTTGTAATTTTGTGGAGATATGTATATTAATCACGAAGATATAATGGTATAATAAAATTTTGAAAATCTTTATAGGGCAGCTCCCTTACATGTAACGTGGTGATGATTTATTTTCATCGTCTATCGTCGTCGTTGAATAGGTCCTTAAAATGCTTTAGGGGTTGCTAAGACAATTTTTCGATTTAGTAATCCGTTTGCGATATATTAAACTTTAAAGTGCCATTGTTGCTCGAGTAGGGCGCTAAGAGCTTAATTATTAGATTGAAAAATCAGAAAAAAAAACATGATAATAGTGCTTTTCATAAACTTAAAAGGAAAATCATAACGGATAAGATAGTAATTTAAATGAAGTAATTGCTGAAATATATTGTGGTAACGACGGGCAACTACGGAACCCTATACTGCGCGTGGCAGGACACGCACCTGGCTGTTTTTTAGTATTAAACAGTTTGTATAAGATAATCATTTTTAATGTTTTATTTGCAATTTATATGTACTTTCTCACCGTTTAAACCTTCCCTGGATTTCCACGAATACTTCAAGACCAAAATAAGCCAAATTAGTTAAGCCGTTCTCAGGTTTTAGCGAGACTAACGAACAGCAATTCATTTTTTGATATAGAGATTATAAAATCCACATGAAAAAATGTTTAGTATATCAAAACAATGTTTATAATGGCTTTGATTTAGTATGAAAAGCCAAAAAGCTTTTTTGTTAAAATAAAAAGCGGCGACGCTGTTTGTATCGAATTTTCTTCCAATAAAATAAATTAAGTGCTTTATTCGAAAACGTGCATATTTTTGCACTCAAAACTCACAAAATGTTTTATTAAATGGATGAGTCTCAAACAACGTTTGAATCGTGTATGCATGGTTTGTTTTTTGAATGGGTATATTACTAATGAATATGTATAATGCATCCTTATTAAGTGCTGTTTGCATATTACTGCGAAACCAATAAGGAATTATTCTGCCGAATAAACACGATTTTGGTCATAAGATGTCGGTTCGGATAAGGTTAATTCAGTTTTATCACTAGATCAACCCCCAAATATATGCACTATCCTTGAACCAACCTAGCTTATATCGGTGGACCAAAGGATTTGCTGTCGACTTAAATAAAGATCATAAAGAAACATGCCCAGTTTCCCACTTTTTAGTCGACTGTATGAGAAGTAGAGAATATAAAAGATAATCGTAGGAGAAATGACACAAGATTTCATAAATAATCACGCTTCTTTCGGTTATGAAAAACTAGGCTCTATTAAGAGGTAAAGTAACGATAGTACGATTTTTTGCTGCCATTAACTAAATAAACTATTGGCTCTGAAAACAGTATTACTTTGTTTTTTTCTTTACAGAGTTTAACCTCAAAATAAACGATGTTTACTTACTTACTTTTTAGTTGTCATAGTTAGGTCCTATAAAGTACACTTGGCAATAACTCGAAGATGGATCGATAAATTTGGATTTTTGTTGGTTTGTGCGTATTTGTCAGTAAATTCTAGATTTATATGAAAAGTTTGTACTTTATTTATTTGAAAAATATTGAGCTACATGAACCGAAATTAAGTTGAGAGAGTAGTGGTAACGAATTAGGCCATTGTTCTTATCAGATGTTCCATAAAACAACAATTTTATAGAGGCAAATTTCCTCTACATAATAATTATGGCTTCTTCTAACCCAATATTTTACAATCAATAAACTATCGAAGAAGATCGGCGACGCAGAGATAGCTTTAAACCGTCTCTATAAATAGTAAAAGTAATGATTGTAATAACCATGACTCCCGAAAACCTATAAAGTTTGAACCAATCTTCCGTATTTCTAAGATGAAGGGTAGTAATTGCCCCCTATAAACTGGTGTCGCCTAAGTTGGGCCCGGCATTAAATTTCAGTGGTCCCGGAGTTTTTGGCCTTAATTCTTATCGATTCTTTTGTTCCTCTCATTTATTTTTAAATTCAATTTACCGAAGTGCTTTGGGACTATTAGAGAGATTAACGGTTGTGCTTCTTAACGATCGATACAGTAATGATTGTATTGTTAACTTTATTCCGCTCTCTGGAGAACTAAGTAAATTCTTTGACAATGTTTCAGGCACGGTCAATATTATTTTTAATTTGTGAAAATTACAGGGTGACTCAAATTAGACAAGCGAAGCCATAAAATATTGCTTCTGCCAAAGTTTAACATTGAATGAATATATATAAATAATAATAAATGTTTAAAAAGACGTCATATGTGAGAGGTCAATAACCAGAGTAGGGTTTAAGTGGCTCCTGCTCTGAATAATTTCAATATTTAGTTTATAGTTAAACTTTAAAATATCATCATAGATTTCATTTTATTATACAGTATGTTAAAAACAGAGAGCGTTCCCTTAAGCCCGTATACACATCATTAGTAGATTATAATAAACATATCAATATAAAAAAAACATAAAGTCCTGTGTATAACTAAAAAAAAACTAAAAACCGACTTCAAAATGAAACTAAAAAGCGAAAAATAATATTGACTAAAACATACCTAATCAGTTCTTTTTGGAGTCGGTGCCAGACATCGACAGTTAAAATGTGTTCATTCGCACCGACTCCAAAAAGAACTGATTAGGTATGTTTTAGTTAATATTATTTTTCGCTTTTTAGTTTTATTTTGAAGTCGGTTTTTAGTTTTTTATTAAACTTATTTTATTTCACAATTTTAAGTGTTAAGTCCTCTATTTTTCTCCTCCTAACTCCGCAAAAAATGACTTTACAGCAAAGTGATCAAGAAAAATGTTGGTCTTCTGTGGACCACCCACCCAATGGTATAATAAAAATAGGGTGCTATTAATGATCAATTTTTCGATGAAATTTATTTCAAGTCCCAGGCGCCTTTAAAATAAGCTTTAGTTTTCACCTTCCAACTCCGCCAAAAATGACTTTACAGCAAAGTTACCTTAATGTTGGTCCTCTATGGACTCCTCATCCAATGGTTTGATAAAAATAAGGTGTTATATAGGGTAAAGTTTTCGACGAAAAATTTTAAGTCTTAAGGAAAGGGTTTTCCTACACTCCAACCAGAACGGCGGCTATTTTGGTGTCGTAACCATAGGATAAGGTCTGTCGTTAAATACCAAGTCAATTTAAGAAATGAACTTTTAAGGGTGTGCGGGAAAGCCCCCAGTAAATAAAAATTGGCGGTCTGGTACCTCATAAGCTCCGCGTCTGCTCAACACACTGCAAAATACGTTCTGTCGACAAATTGCAGTATTATCTTCTAATTCATCAGGTCAGCAACATGACATGATGATTACCAGACCCAAAAATCAGCATGGAGTCAGAAAATATATGCAAAACATTATGGGTGCCTATAAAAATTGAGGGTTGCCCTCGATTTCCCAGGAATTCCATCATAAGAATCTGACTTGGTGTAAATGGACCAACTTGGGAGTATAACCTTTCAAACTAAAAAAATAATGTTGAAATCGGTCCGTAATTGACGGCGTAATCGCGTAACAAACATACAAAAAAAAACAACATTTAGTCGAATTGAGAATCTCCTCCTTTTTTTGAAGTCGGTTAAATATTAGCGCAGAAATGCTCTAGTAGGTACTACCTCATTTGCACTGCTCAAATTATTTTTTGTGATCTTTTAAATAAAAACTTTTTTTTTGTTCGGAATATTTTTTCTCATAAGTAGGTACTGACGTTATACTGTTACGGGTTAACGGGAACGCCGTTCCGTTAATTAACATATTGTTTAAAGGACTCAAAACTAATCCAATTCAAAGTTTTTTAATTTTAATCGTAGAAGGATATAGGTATAATTTTTCTTCTGGTTGCTTCATCGCCATGGTATCGAACTATTGTATTGTCATTCAAATCACCCAATTTACCCCTACTTACAAAGATTCGAATCGAAGTACATTTTATGTAATACTCATAAAAAATAGAGTAAAAACCGTTCCATTCTCAGAAAAATTAAAACTAAAAAGATTTCAAACTGATGTATCTTCATATAAGTACGAGTATATTATATACAGCCAAAGTAGGTACGAAGTATTTCAGTAACAAGTGGTGTCTTGCCAAGCAGGTCACGTAGCACCGCAAGGCTGCTCCTGTAAAATTGTACGCAACCACAGAATAAATAAATAGTTCAACCGTTAGAATCGAAGGGGTAACCTACAAATAGGTATATGTTATTCTTTACGAACATTGTATAAAGGAGATTGGTAATTAGGTAGTGAATAATGCTAATAAGATATTAAATTAAAAATATTTTTTACGTAACAAGCTTTCATCTAACCAGTGTTAAACAAGAAAGGATTAGTATTCTTGGTTACTTGAAAGCTTGTCGCTGTTATTATAACAAAGGTTAGATTATTTTAATGAAATAGGTATTTCATACCATGCACGATTAATGGTATGTGCTCCACAGGGAAATACTAGCTTGATAAATAGAAGGTAGGAAAGCGACAATCTTTTGAGTAGGCAAGTACCTAAACGATTCACCATGAAAACAAATGCCTACTTATGATCACTTAGCACAGTCTAATCATATTTCTTTGCCAATACTAACATCCTTTCTTGTTTAACACTGGTTAGTACATGAAAGCTTGTTACGTAAAAAATATTTTAATTTAATTTTACTATTTTTCGTCGTCTATAGAGTAAGACTTTTTATTTCTGAATTATATTTTTTGAATCATTTACAATTGTTCAAAAAATATATAGTTATTCTAAACTATTGTTTGGTCTGAATTATTTAAAGCTATAAACGAACAACGATTTTGATGAACATGATACGCTAAGCCAAATTGACGTTAATTATAAAGCACTAATTTTATTCAAACTCCATCAGACCCTCTATCACCATCATGACGTCACAAACTACTCATCAAGATCTATTTAATACACGATATGTTTACCTTAACTGGAATCTCAGATTTTAAGGATAGATTCAGTCTCCATCATCATCCTATCAAAAATTATATGCCAAGCAAGAACATTTTCATGAGCCCACACACTAGATGCTTACGGCAACGTCGGCAACAGGAATCTTCGATTCTAGAGCTAGGTCCATCATCATACCCTGATCATCATCATTTAATTACAAATTATTCACCAGGAACAATTTAATGAGCCCAAATACAATAGTCTTACGGCAACTGGAATCTCAGATCCTGCCTATGGCCAGATTCAGTCTTCATCACACTAATCATCATTATCATCCCAACAAAAACTATTCATCAGGACCATCGTAATGGGCCCAAACACGATAGGTATACGGCGACTGGAACTTTAGACCATATGGACAGGTTCAGTCTCCATTATCATATGCTGATTATTATCATCTTGTCACAATCTATTCACCAAGATCATTTTAATGAGTCCAAACGCGATACGTTTACGGCGACTGGAACCTCGAATCCTATGGCCAGGTTCAGCCTCCATCATCACATCCTAATCACCATTATCATTCCATCACTAACTATTCACCAGGAAAATTTCAATGAACCCAAACACTAGAGGCTTACGTTGCGGAAACTGGAATCTTAGATCCTAAGGCCAAGTTCAACCTACATTATCATACCCTGATTATCATCATTTCATTAGAAATTATTCACCAGGACCAATTTAATGAGACTAAATACGATGGTTTTACGGCAACTGGAATATCAGATCTTATGGGCAGATTCAGTCTTCATCACCCCGATCATCATCACCACATCCCATCACAAACTATTAACCAGTACTAGTCTCCATCATCAAACCCTAATTACCATCATGATCCCATCACCAACTATAAACCACGACTATATTAATGAGCCCAAATATTGAAGATAAATAACACTTGAAAAAAATCATCGACCTTAGGTGGGACCCAAATATGATAAGTTAACGGCAACTGGAACTATAAATAAATAAATAAAAATAAACCCTCAGCCTCGCAATCACAGCCGCAGTTGTTTTGCGCATTATCGCATAAAAATCGTCGATATGTGCATCTGCAAACATACCAGATGCACTAAAGTACCTAGGTAGCCTAAACAGTGCCCTAAAAACGTTATTATACTATACTGTACCCGCATAGCACTGAGTGAACGCTGCGTAAAACTCGTCCACAGACCGCTCGAACCTTAACAGTAGGCTTTAAATCAGTGTTGGCATTCATCGATTATTTTTTCGATCGATTAGTTAATTTGATTAACTTTGATCTGATTAAAAATTAATCGTGATTAAATCAATCACGATTAATATTTTAATCGTAATCGCGATTAACAAAATACTCATTACTCGTTCATCGTTAATTTGATTAAAGCCGATTAAACTATGTTCAATAAAGAGAAAAAAAACGTTTATTTAGATTTAATCAACTACGTTTTCAGATGAAATCCAGCCATGATATCGCTACTTATAGTTTACTACAGAGCTAAGGCAGCGTAATTGACATTTTACATGTTTTTTAAAACATTGTAGTCCTAATCATATTATTATGTCATTTACATAACAACACATGGGTATCATTTTCTATGGTTTTAGGGTTTGTTTTGACTATGGCTTCCATTTTAAATTCTGGCAATAGGAGTCTAAGTTATTTTTCATTTCTTGAACTGTTCCAAACTGCATTAGTCATATTTTTTAATCATGGTTAACGATTAATGATTACGATTAATAATCGTAATCGTCTAGATTTCGATTATGATTAATTAACTGTAATCGTTAATCACGATTAACTTTTTGCCAACACTGCTTTAAATAAAGTAAGTTTTACCTCTGCACTGCAACGAGCAAACCTGTAGGCCAGCACACCACCACGAATCGCCAATGCCCTGCGTTTTCTCTCTATATCCTTATCATCTTTTAAATCCTTGGTCACAATGTGACCAAGGTACTTAAACTGAGATACACGCTCCAAAATAGTCCCGTTCAGTGTTAGCGGTGGTAAATGATTCAGTAACTTATTTTTTCCTAGGAAAACCAAGAATTCGGTAAGTAAGTTTCACATACCCTTACTTGTTGCCTCAAACCACCGATTTAGGGGCTGAGCAGCACCATATCGTCTGCGTAGCTCAGGTTGTTTACGCTTACGTTATCAATACGACAGCCGACCTGCATGCTGCTCAGTTCCTCAATCAGCTGGTTCACATATAATTCGCTATGGCCAGGTTCAATCTCCATCATCATACTCGATTATCATAATTCCATCACAAACTATTCACCAGCACCATTTTAATGCGCCTAAACACGATAGGTTTACGGCAACTGAAACCTCACGAGTCTATGGTCAGTATCCGTCTCTATCATCATACACTTATCATCATCATCCCGTCACAAACTATTCGCCAACACTATTTTATTGAACCTAAACACACAATAGGTTTACGGCAACTGGAACTTTAGATCCTATGGCCAGGTTCAGTCTCCATCATCATACCCTGATCATGATCATTCCATCACAAACTATTTACCAGGTGAACTTAATTAACCCCAAACACGATAGATTTACAGTTACTGAAAGCTCAGATTATATAGTCAGGATCCGTCTCCATCATGAGTTATGCAATATAAGGTTCAATCTCCATCATCATACCCGATTATCATCATTCCATGCAAAAGTTCACTGTTGCATACTTACGTAAGTCGGATGACATTGCAATATAATGGTGACATGGGGCTGATCTCATGATGGAGACGGATCCTGACTATATATAATCTGAGCTTTCAGTTTCTGTAAATCTATCGTGTTTGGGGTTAATTAAGTTCACCTGGTAAATAGTTTGTGATGGAATGATCATGATCAGGGTATGATGATGGAGACTGAACCTGGCCATAGGATCTAAAGTTCCAGTTGCTGTAAACCTATTGTGTTTATACGAAATTTATTGCAAGTGCTGCGATATTTGATGTAGGTAAGTTTCGCAAAAATAATCTTTATCATCATAATTAGCCCACAGATAATCAAATGCTGGACATAGGCTATTATTTTCCATCCGAAACTTTGCGTGTATCACAATATTCGTCATTAAAACTAAAACAAACAAAATAATATTCGTTTCGCTATTTTACCTCTGTTTTGTTGAAATTCGAGGCCATGGCTTTTATTGTATTGCCCGTGGGTTGAATACCCCCCTATTAGAGGTAGTATTGAAGCAGCTTTGAATATAAAGACTGGCTAGACCGTTTGGAGTCCGAAGTATTTTAGTAACAAGTGGCGCCTCGACATGCGAGTCACGTCCAGCCACAAGGCTGCCTGTAAAATTGTACGCAGCTGCCAGTACCGCGATACCAAATGATTCAAACCAAACAAACACACCGATGTTTTATTGCACCAATTACTTAGTATCTTAAACGTTTTTTTATCTTTAGGGCCGCTCAACAAAAACGTGGTATCTCTCAAAAACTGCAGAGATGGAATATGACACATATGTTGAAAAAAAAGTGGGTCACCATGATCTCATTGATCAGTTTTATTTTCACCTCGACCAGCTTTTTTAAATATCTGTTTTTTTATATAGAGTTTGACAATAAACAACACTGTTAGGGTACTGTTTAGCGTTCATAATGCTCGGCGGTAACCACGAAATCTTAAAACAATCTCAAAACTGTCAAACATTATCAAGTCTGTCAAATTTTGTATGTAATGACGACACTAATGACGTACAGATCGACAGATTTGACAGCTTTGAGATTGTTTTAAGAGTTCATGGTTACCTTGCTGGTCGGTGTATTTAAGGCTAGCCTAATTACCCGACTCTCATCAAATTTTGCAAATTTTCTTTATAAAGCAAATAGTTAAATTAAAAATAAATTTAGAATGAAAGGACATAAACCATCCAGAGAACCGTCAGAATGAAAAATATATATACAAGACAAAGCCCGGGACCAAATTAACTTTCACTTTTTGCGACAGATCGCCGCGTTTGCCGCGACAATAGTACGCTACAGCACAATTTCAAGGAAGCAAGAGTAGCGCACTTCACCCAATTTACATGAAATTTCCGTCATGAAGAATTTTCCTTTCTTTTCTTTGCGCCTTTAAATGGTAATGAGGGTCGGTTGGAAAAATTTCTGGATCAGATTAGATTTCCCGTATATTGTCCCTAGCGACGCCCGTCATACATTTGCTCGATACATTTGTCATGCGCATTATTACAGATAGTTTTTTTTGCCATTAATTTCAAATATATTACCTAGTAAAGCATTACTTCTATAGAATCGAGGGCGTAAGTCTTATATTTAAGTATTTACTTGTCATTTCTTCTTCCGTACTTACATTGTTTCATTACTTCTTTGATTTACTCAATCAAATCAATCTCATGGTCGAAAAAAACAACCAGCTATTTAAAAATGTGGCTACTGCCAAGGTTACCGATTTGTAAAGATAATGTAATATTTATTGCTTTATTGCTAAAATTTTCTAAACGGTAGCGAACAAAACACAATAAAATATTTCATCAAAAATTACATAAACACGGCACATTACCTCCAAACGCAATAACGTGATATATTCCTTAGAATTTTTGCTCGAAACATTTGGTTGGTAATTTGACGCCGCCAAGAAGCCGAGTGGTAATAGCGTAGCTGCATAATCCGCCGTTTCGGTGCCGCTGAGCCCGGCTCCGGGAATTTGCCGGGTCATTACCCAGCTTGGTAGGCACCCGGATAACAAACAAACCTTTACCGGCTTTGTTTCATAGCTCATAACCGGGTTAATATACCTGCACGGTACTAACGGAGGCGTCATGATCCGCTGTCAGATAAAGGTGTTTTATTTTAATTTTAATTTTTGTCTGAGCTTTAGATTATAATTGCATTTTTTAAATTTTTTTACTGACCTTTTGCTATATTGCTAAGTGATTAAAGCACTTTTACTTGGTGAATGCTCTGCCTATCTGGTCCTTCGATTAGGAACTTGGCGAAATTTATTATAAATGAAAAAATATACTTAACAAAAATAGAAATTGGAATTGAAAATCTTTGAGGCATAAGTAAGCATACATCTACGGATGAGGCATTTATAACTTGAGGGTGAGATTCAAATCAAATAACGAGTCTAAAACAAATGAAAAATTGCATTAAGACTAATAATAACATCGTTCAAATTAACAATTACAATTATTTCAAAAAAATACAAACTTCATTTTTATTCTATCGCTTGGCAGCGATGTCCAAGATAGATTCCCCAGGCTTCGTTTAATAATGCTTTGGTAAGTGATTTCTTCGGTAACGTTGCTCCTGCGTCTTCTGCTGAAATACTCGTAACAGTCCATTTTTACTGTTATTGGCCCATCTTGTAAGCGGTTTTTACCAACCTTATTTTTAACGTTTGTTCTACTTGCTTTTATTTTGCAAAAGAATTGCCAATTAAGGCGCTTGTTGATCTTGTAATATTTAACAGTGTTTAAAGATGCTTGGCGTTTTGTTATTCCAAGAAAGGTGGGATTTCATTTGAATGCAAATGTGTTGAAAGCTGCATCTTCGAATGCCTGTAAAATAAAATGAAAAAGTTTGACCCTAGCAGCAACATCAAACCTCATCACTTTTAAATATATCGAGAGGATTTATTGGCCGTTTAGCTACTGCAGCGGAAAATCAAATGCCATCAATAAATTTTCGAATCACGCTTCAGAGCTATCCTGCCGTTTAAAAAATTGCTAGTCTTCCAACAATTTTCCGCAAACAGCGCGATTGGTCGAACGTGGACCTTGTAAATTAAGTTATATCTACCTGACGATAACTTATTTTGGTCTGCACGTGCTGAAAATATTCTCAGGTAGCAAAAAAAAAAAATACTCTTGGATTTTCTTTGATTGGTCGTATAAACGCTTAATTTTTTTGTAGTTAATCTAATAGGCTTGCTTATGAAGACTATATTACTTATTTATTACTTAGGAATTACAAGGCAAAAAAGAATACGCTGAGTAATATACTACTGGTAAATAATAACATAATATAAAATAATACTGGTAAGAACATGATGTAAGTGGTTTGAGTTATATTTTGTTTTCTTAAAAGCTAGAGATTATTATTAGCTTGTTTCAAGACACTTTATTGCCATATTAGATATAACAAATATAATTATTGTGTGTTTAACTGTAATATCATACCGTCATGTTATGTAACATTAATCTACTGAACGCAGCGTATATTATGGAAATGTGTTATCAATCTAGAAGGATTAGGCTACAGAATTGATGGTTTAGCAGTTCATATTTGCCTCAGATGCTCTAATGTCATAAATATGCATAATGTTAAGTACCTATAATTTTCAAGAAAAAAAACCCACCGTAGCAAGAAACAAAAATCTAGCAAGCGAAACAAGATGTTGTCGTTAATCTTTTAACAAAATATAAAGATATCTCAGATAGGTGACTAAAATAATTTTTCGTCCCTTTCCGTATTTGTTCCATAATTTATGAAAGGATGAGCTCAGCAACTGTCGTTTTTCAGCGGTGCGTACGGTCTTTCTACGATCCGTATTTTTCACATTTCAGAATAATGAACCCTGGCGAGAGAAAATTCTGGATTTTTATCATTAACACTGGAATGAACTTGGGGATTCCTTGAAGTAGGTATGATATTGTAAAAAGACGGTATTAATAGTTTTGCCTTATTATTATTCGGCATCATATACCATACGAGCATTTACAGCTCACGGTTTCATGTTGAGACACGTTTTCCTATCATTCCTCTTTATTCCTGCTAAATCAGAAGCCGTGGGGTTTGGCCATATCATGTCAACGATCGGATGTTATCCGATCCCAAAAAAAAAAACATTTCCAGATAAAGATTTTGTTGCAGTTAAACAAACGTAAAATCACCCATCTCAATGATATTAGGCTGTGTGTAAACGCATAGAATCCAAAGGCGGGACGTTTGCCCTGTAATAGCGCTTATTTTGTCACATTCGTCGCGAAACGTGACAGAGCGGCACAATAACGCGAGCCCATGCCGTAATGGCCGACGCCTCAGATTTATACTTATTTCTTTTATGTGCCAACCAAATGGCTTTCTTTATAGAATGTCGTCTTTTTAGGACGCGGCCACAAGTTAGCGACGACCTATCTAAGCGAGTTACGCGCGCTCAGATTAAATTACGTCCAACCTTAGTATTGTGTTTATGAGGCTACATGCGGTTAAGTGTCAGATTAAGTGATTGCTTTGTGATGGTACGCTTTTTAGGTCACGTCAGTGAATTCATATTTCAGCAATTCTTTACGGTTCGATGAATTGTGGTCCGTTTACTTCTTTGCTTCGTAGTCAAGTTGTTGTAAAGTAGAGATAGCTCAGTCGTTGGAGTCTCGTCTCACTTTTGTGAGATTCCAGTCTTTCTAGTACCTATCTCTAAAAATTTTACAACCTAACAGAATTATTGGTACTAGTTTTTCGTCAATATAAGAAAAAAATCTTTATTAATCCTGGTCATTCAGATGTCACTTAATGTGGAACCTTGGTCCAATATCGTTTGGTGAAAGATGTCTGACAGCAATCGCTTCGCATCTAGTAACCAGGTACCAGACTAACCACATTCCGATTAGGAACGGGAAAAAGCGCTAGGAACCATACGATGTTACTCGGGAACTTAAACATAAAGTTCTTGTAATCTACTTATCTGTCTTCATTGACCTAGATAATATTTCCGAATGGTTAAACTTCTTTAAACGAAATTTTACTGTAAAGCGATAAATAATTTTAATTGCCAAATCCAGAAAACTACTGCAATAAATCAACGCAAGGGTCGAAAGCAAAAGTGAGCCAACTAGAAAAATGCTATAGGCATATTTCGTACACTCAAGTTGAACAAGGGACTAGGAAGAGGCAGTTAATAACGATTTATGGAACCCTTTTGTTCCATGTCTCTTATCTGCGTCGCGTGTGCTATTCACGGTTGATTTATTAAGCTAGGATGTCGGAGGAACGAACATATGAGGCCTCTCTATTGTAATCGTAAAAGTGTGACCCTGCGCGGTGATGAAGGTAGAATGGCGGCCGCGTGAAAGAATTTTTGTGTACCTTCTGTCGTTTGTGCAGTCTTGGGCAACATTGGGGTAAACAGGAATCCAGCTGTAAGTAGTTATTTATCCGAGGAATTTTCATTATCGTCCTTCCTGCAGTTGAGGTAAAAATATTTGAAAATGGTCTCTAAAACAGATTAACATTATTGTATTTATCAACAGGATTATCCAAAATATGCGAGTTTTTGCAAGTAACCTAGTTTATTGCTCTTAAGTGTATGTGTGGTATTAGTGGAACATACTTTTACACAAAATAAACACAAGAAAATAATATAAATAAATTTACATACGAAAATACCTACCGCCAATCTAGTGAAACAACAAACGTAACTCACCTTACTTACCCTCTCGTCTTTATTCACATTACAGCCACTGAGAGAAACACCTACAGACTAATAATTCCTGTCATCTTTTTGTATTTGTAATAAATTAATACAACTGCCTGAGA
Organism: Anania fuscalis; assembly: GCA_950371115.1. Classification (NCBI taxonomy): domain Eukaryota; kingdom Metazoa; phylum Arthropoda; class Insecta; order Lepidoptera; family Crambidae; genus Anania; species Anania fuscalis. The sequence goes on from OX493328.1 coordinate 16,305,816, forward strand.
TAATTAGTCTTATGTAGTTGGAATTGTACTACATAATTGTGTGTTCGTAAATAAAGAATTAAGTACTTCATTATAATTTAGGTTACAATATTTCATTTCGGCATTAAAGCTAGTAGTAGGTATATAAGGTGACTGGTAAGATGAAGGAATCACTGTAGTAGGATGTTCTGCCCATTCATGTAAATAGCTTTTTCTAGAGGGCTAACGTTTTAGTTATTGGTGCCATGGTGAAACTTGAATATCTTGTTAATAATATTCCCTCATTTAAACAGTGATCCTGTAGATTCTAAAACAAGCTGTGCTAATTAATTGATTTATAGAATTTGCCTAAATAATAAGACAAAATGACTGTTGAAGTTGATTCGTTTTGTAAGAATCCGGCGAAAGTTTTTTTTTTTTCAAATAGCGACTCTAGTTTACTGTGCATATTGAAAAAAATGTGATATGCGGCTGCAATGATAATACGTAATTATTGAATGGAAGACAATCACTGGAATATTTAATTCACTTCATTTGGATGAAAATATGGCTGATTGAATAAAACGTGATACGTTCGACTGAATATGACCCAATGTAGTAAATTTATTGTTTAAGCGATTATATTTTAGTGAAAAAAAAACAGAACCTGCTATAGCCGTGAGCATTATGATTGTTAAACATTGTAGACTAAGCTTTTGGTAAAAAAATAAGAACTTTGAACTTCGTGGGCTGCCTAAAATATCCCCCTTACTGTACGACGATGGTCAAAAATTCAGAGTATAAAAACATAAACAAATAACGGCTGATTTACAAAAAAATAAGATTCTAATTTTGAAAACTAAGCATAATATAATCGTAAGGTCGGCTTAGTTATTTAAAAAAATATACTGCCGTTTTTGGTTGCCTATCCACTAGAGCCTGACTATAGCGCATGATTTATAATATCGGCGTTAAGAAAAGATAGCGTTTTATTTCAGAATAAAAGATTTAAAAACAGGAGATGGGGAAATGTAACATAATTTTGTGTTCCTGTGTTGGCGAGGGCTCGATATATCAAATGTAAACAACGCTGGTAGACGATAAGGAACGAGAAACAAAACGCCGGAATGACTGTCATTACGTTTTACCGCGACGCCGGCAATTTAACCTCGGCGGCGCTCATGTACTTACAGCTAGTGTTGTAAAAACTCGAGTCTACACTGTAGGACTTCACTTTAATAACAAGATTCGACATAAAGACAGATACTCTACTACTCGATGATAACCCATCGAGTTTCCAAAATGATAGCTAGTTTGACTTTAGTACGTGAATTTATTACGACCTCGAGTCCGCTTACATTAAGACTCTCGCTCAAGTCTGGTTACGTACACATCACTACAACATAGCTTAGTTGCGTGAGTGGTATTGTAGTGCATTAAAATAAGTATAGTTGGATAACTTGTCTTACAATTTTAATTAGTGCCTGTCGATGTGTGTGTCAATCAATTTAATTTTTACTCAATAGAACTCTTGGGTTATATACATACTTTGTTAAATGGAAGTTGCTTCAACTTGAGTTTTCAAAATATAATCTTGATTTTAAGTCGAGCGACTTGCTTGGTACCTAACTCGAAAGTATTTTAATCACGACCCGTGCAAAATTGAGTAGAGTCTACTCCCGGACTCGAGTATTACACAACACTACTTACAGCCCTATCGCACTGTACGGCGACATTGTTAACGCGTAACATTACGTATAGCTGTTCTTACGTACTATTATCTAGTCGTAGTCATCTGCCATATCAATTTGCTTTACTTTTTATAGACAACCTGTTTATGGGCATGTATATTACAAAGTGAATATACTATAGAGGATAATTTTAATGTATGTTATATGTATACTATAGGTATGCCAATAATGCCTGCTTGCACTCTTATCACTATTGTCATTGGCAAAGGCAAATTTGACCAAGTAAAGAGTTAATAAATTGATGTGAATTTTATAATTTAAACATGATAACTTAAGCTTTTTTTGCAAGACAGCAAATAGAAACGGTAACGGGGGTCGGCACGCAAAGCTCGTAGAAATACGGCTTTCGTTACGTCAAATTGCTGTGTTGTATTGTGGAAAAATGCTCTATTTTCGTAGCTTTTCGTAGCAGTACCTTGTGAACCGTGACAGTCCCACAGCGATAATAATGTCATAAGTGTCGTTGTTGGGTCATGTATGTAATAAATAAAGAGATAATATTACTAAATGTTGTCATAAATGCGTCTGATCTTGGATATTTAGACTTATTGGCAATTTTACTGAAGCCCTGTTAACTATTATCATTTACGTAATGGCTGAACCTTGCGAGTATATTCTGACAATGACTAAGCTTGATGCTAGTTTGGGTTAAGGTCTTAATGCTTGTAATCAGGCACTAGACGCTTTGATCTACTCGTAGCTATTGTAGTGTTGTTCATATAAGTAGCAGCAAATAATATGTGGTACTTGTGATAATTGTGATTTATCGTAAAATTAAAATTGTGAAGTGTTTAAAAAGCCAGAAATACTTTAGGTATTGAACAATAAGGTAGTACCATAGAGAAAGAATAATACTACGTAAAACAGAGGGACAGTCTCGGTACTTTGAATATTTCCACCTTAACTCGCGCGAAAGACAGCGAAGGTGGTGAGTAAATGGAACTAAAATATAACTACGCCATCGTTGTTTCCCTCTCTGACTAGATGGCATTATCTGCGCAATGACGGATAACCATGCCCATAATTCATAGAACCATAGAGAAAGAATTTTACTACATCAAAATAGAACATTTTACATTAATTTCTGTTTCGGTCCGTCAGAGAATGCCAAACCACCATAAGGTTTACAATTGTTTGCACACTCTGTCAAAAAATATAAACACTTGACAAATTTCGAAAATGGTTCTAACGTCCTCGTAGCTTAGTTGAAAAGGCACTCGCTCGTAGTTTCTATGAGGTATGGGTTAGGATCCCACATGATGCGGTCTTTTTTTTTCAAGTTGTTATATTATCTTGAATAACTTTTTGTGCGCATCCATAATTTTTTAAGATATTAAGTACTATATGTATTTCTTCATTTTAGTCGGTTGCTGATTTCACTAGAGTATGATCCTAATTTTTATAAAAACTGATGACGGCGAGCTGGGACCCATTTTCTATTTGTTATTTATTTTGTGAATATTATGTAAAAAAAATAATCAAAAGTTCAGTACTGAGTTTAGTTATTAAAAATGGTTTTAAATGTGAATAAACAATTTTCATCAAACTATTTAAATACAAGTCTGGATTTCGATAAAATATTGTCGCCGACTAGGATTCGAAGTCGCGCCCATGGAATATTAGCCCGAATTCTTAGCACTTTGGGCATCGATACTTGACAATACATAACGAAATTACTAATTAGGTTCTAGCTTGAAACGACCGTTTATGACATATTTACGTCATTTAGACGTGACCTTTGGACGTGCGTGACACACAAATAAAATTCATTGTTTATCAAAGTTGATAAAAAAAATTGGAACAGGGTTACCAAATTGTCTTTTTTTAGATTAACCTTAAGAATTAATTCCAAAAATTATTGCTTTTGGGATCAATGAAAAATCGCAAGCCATTTTAGCCATTTTAACTATTTTTTTACCTTATGTAAAACAAACGTCGATGCAGCATGATATTTTCTAAGTTAGAGAGTAAGCTTGTAAATCGTATGCCATGCAATATTTTGCAAAGAGAAAGTTATGCCAAATGAAACATTTGATTAAATGAAACATGACAAACAATAGGCTAGTTGACACCACCAATCAATTGACATACTTTTTATGAGCTGTCAAAACGGACATCTTCCTTATAATTTGTATGGCGATATCGGATAATGACGTCACTATCCGATAAACTCAACTGCCTTACTTTTTTACGATTTTAAAGCAATCAAAAATCAGTTTGTCTCTTAAATGAAATTGTACTGAGTTATTAGGCCTAAAATAAAGTGTCTGTTTTAATAAATGATGCCTTAGAATTATTTATGAATGGGGTCAACATCCCTATTATTTGTTAAACAATAATATCCCAAAAAAAGATTTGCTAACTAAAAATTGCAATGAGTTGTTTTGACAAATGTTTTTTTGCCAAATGAAAATTTGTGTAAAATAGTTGGGTTGTGATATTTTGGGAAAAGTTTTTGGCTAAACATTAGTAATCCATATTTTTCTCCTAAAAATGATTTTTAAAATCACTTCCCAAATATTAAAACAAATCCCCATATTATAAAACTACAATACTTACACTGGTACAAGCCCTACAAACAAATATTTGTCAGTTCTCGAAAAGCCACATTATTTTGAAGCTTCTTGCTTTTAACCGTTAATTACCAGAGAGTATATAATTACTCATTTAAAAAATATAATTACATTTTAAAATTTGGTTTTCCTTTATTTATTTTTTAAAATTATTTGATAAAATAATACGAAATGCATATTACCTCTATAATCAACATAAATGCCGTGTTTAGTTTTTTTCAATCTAATAGCTGACGTTGCGTTTGCATAAAATATAGTTTAAGTTAAAACCGGTAGATGGCATTATACCGAAATTGTTTTAAATTTTAGTTAAAATGATTTGTTTTGAAATAAATGTAAAAATTCTATTAAAATTTCATTTCTAAAAAACAAAAGTGTTAAAAAAGTGTTTTGATAACGTTTTTATCAAGAGTTATAGTTCATTGATATCAAGCCCAATCCTAATGAGCCTTGTAGTGACATCTATTCGTTTTTAATATGTACTAATCCTACGATATAGGGCGTTGACCAGACATGGTAGTACAAATAAAATACAATCAAAAAAGTTGATTTATGCCAAACTTTCTTTAAAAGTGGGTTAAAAAGAACATTAAAAATAATAAGGAAGTTATCACAAAAGTCTCAATAAATAAAGTCATTTAATGTGCTTCAATAAAGTGCACAAGTCAAGTTCGGAAGAGTTTGACTTTTATTCCGTTCCACGAGCGTTCCGAAATTATTCATTTGTCGAACGTCAGTTTCAATTTGCACAATATCCATTTGCACTACGAGTATCAATTTCAATTTATACTAGAGATCCTTAAAAAAGCTTTGCCAGTAGTTAATAGTTTTAACATTTCAAAAGTTTTAGACCATGCAAATATTTATCAAGAAGGTAACGTTTGCGATGGAACCTGACATAACAATTTCAGTTTTATTCCATGAGTTTGTTGCAACACATAATTTGTCATCAAATACATAACGACGTACTTGGATCTTAAAATACCATTGAAGTATTTCAATGTCATAGGTACCTAGTCGCTGACGTGCTTGCTGTGAGGTAACACAGACCGTATTTGATTTATTAATCTTGCCTACATTCTCAATTTTCTTCTTTTTTATTATTATAAAAGAGCTTCAATAGTTTTTTAATAGCTTCATTATAACAAGGTAAAAGTTGATTGACTATTATCTCTAGCAGCCTCTCGGGCTGGTAGGAAACTTAATCAGCCCACAACAGCTAGTTATTACAGCTAATGGGACGAACTAACCCCTCGGGTCGCTTCTTGTTCTTTAGTTTTACATTCTTATACGTATAACTACTTTTGAAACGATCTAGATCTTATCTTTTTGCGTATAAAGACGAAAATCCAATGACCATGCGGCTTATCTGTTAAAGATGTCAATACTCCGTTCATGTAACAAGAATCCCTTGTGCATGTCCACATTATATGGGTTGTTAAGCCATAACGTTAAGAACAGTGTGTGGTCTCTTGTCTTGATTACCCATTACTTACCTAATAATGTGACAAATCATTATTATTTCTAATTTACCTACTGCGATAAGGCAGGCTGATTAAGATAAAATCTTAATCTGGTTTTACAAAGCTAAAACAACGCGTTTGGTGCATATTGGACATAAGGCAGTGCCTACCTGGTAAATTAAATTAGGTAGGCAGTAGGTACTCACAAACGTGTGTCACTGATGAAATCAATAAAACACCTAAGTTAGTATCTACTGCCTACCTCAGAATAAAACTAATGCCCGCCACTGTATATAGAGAGAAATAGATTGTTTTAGGCGATTCCTTAAAGGCGACATAAGTAACTGTCTATGATCATAATCATACATGTTTGCTAAAAAGGGGGTTTATTTTACAGTGTGTGACTAGTAAAATATATTGTACAGTGAAGTTGCACGCATCTGAAACTTAACATATTTAATTCCAAGAAATTACTGACATATAATTATTATTTAATTTACACAAATTTATAAAATAATTAACGTACATTAATTAATTTATTGCTTCAAATGGTTGATGCATCCTGTCCTCGAATGAGCCAATTGCAAGCACAGCAACAATAAAATTCTACCAAAATGGTGTTCAACATTTAACATTCGACAAAACGAATTTGTTCCACTTTTAGATTTTAGGTCACTCGCTAACAATTTGACGTTAGCTGTTAAAATCGAGTTGTATTTCCTAAAATAAAACAAAACTTCCCGCGGGCTTTAAATTATAAAACATAGGCAGCCTATTTAGTTGAGTTTGTATAGACGATGTTATCTTTGTACGATAATTCGCAACGATAGTCGGTATGAATTACAAAAAAGTGTAACTAATAGCTGTTATTTTTGGGGGTCTGTTTATTTTATTTGCACCAGGAATGGCCGTGGCTTGTTTTATTCAAATTTTATGGCGAAACATATTTCATGTCGAAGCGTTGCTTTCTGGGTCGAGTGACGCTAGATGATGACGCGCTTTCTAGGGCGGACGCGAGGGATCGTTTTCGACATAATGATGACATTATGTAGCTAGTTGAGAGTTTTGTCTGCCACGCAAACACAGACATGATGTGTTCTCAACCGTTTAGAATGAAACAATGTACAAACAATAACTAACCTAAGGGCTGAACATGAAAATCTGAACATAATAACCTAAGGGCCTACCCTACACATATATTTTAAAAGGTTTTGGAAACAATGCATAAATACGATATTAAACCGAGGGCCTATCCATGAAAGCCATTGCAGTACGAGAGCAGTGTATTTTTTGACATTTTAATTAAAGAAAATCATATTATTATTATAATCCTTACTCATAGTATAAAGCGAAAGTTTGTATGTTTATTACTTTTTCACGCAAAAACTACTGAACGGATTTAGATGAAATACTATACTGCACACATTAGAATATGATTGGATTAAAATAAAGGATACTTTTATTCCGGTTAAATGTTCCTGTAGGATATTTTGCTAATATTGTTCTTTATTGAATGTTTTTTGATACATATCATATTGAACATCCTGTAGTCGTAGCAAACGAAGTTGCGGGCACAGCTAGTATTGAAATAATACTGATATAAGAGCTCATGGTGGGACCTCTGATATTTTCTATTATCTAGCTAAACTTCAGTATAGGAATTGATAGTCATGTCGGTATTAAAAACATAACATTGATGTTTTGTTACAGAAAACCGGATTTTATATGTTTGACATAATTTCATGTTAAGCTTGTTTTTATTTGAATAGCAAAAAATGCAGGAGTTTCTTATTAGGAATGAGTTTTGCTTTTTTTGAAAAACGATTCCAGTATTTTAAGCGATTGATTGGAATCCGGCTCAGATATTATTATATTCGAGATTACATCTCATAATCTTGTCCGTGAAATTGAAATAGGGAAAATATATTTGGGATAATCAAATTTTTTTGAAAACAATGTTAACATTGTTTCTGGTGAAACGACAAGAGGGAAAAACATCTTACTTTGTCTGTTTGATAAAACAGCATCGTGTAGAAATGATCTTTGTTTGAATAAACAGAACTGAAATTATAAAGGTTTAAATATAATTGGTTTGCTCTAAAAGCCAAACAATAAGCACATTACATTGATTATGGAAATGTTAATCTGAAACAGCTTACGTGCGCGATTTCCCTACGGAGCAGGTGCTGCCACCGCTACGATACGTAGGCTACGAGGGTTCGTAGCGTTACGGTCGCGGTGTGCTACAGCCGTAGTATACTTGTAGTGGCGAAAACAAAAGTCGGCTACAAAAAAGGCGTTAAAGTTTTATTAGATTATATTCTTAAGTCGTATCGGGTTGGGACTAGTTTCTTAAACTTTTTTAAGTTACTTAAATATTTTTATTAAACGAGGTGTATACCTACGCCAGATTAAGTTACGTACATACGTCAAATAATGAGCAAGTAACCATGAAACAGAGAAACTAGTATTAAAATAATATAAGTGGGTTAGTGTGTCGTGTGGTGCCGGCACGTTAAAAGAATTGCACCACCCCGTCTCTTCCTATGGGTGTCGTAAGAGGCGACTACCGGAGAACCGCCATAAGAAGACGGGCAGCAGCGGCTCCTCTCCACCATTGGCCAAACTGCGATCGCCAACCCGCCTGCCAAGCGTGGCGATTATGGCAAAATCCTCCTTTTTGAGAGGCCTGTGTCCAGCAGTGGACTGACATAGGCTGGTGATGTGATGATGGTGATGAAGTGGGTTAGTTCTCAAGTTATAATAATAAGCATGCATCAGACAACACTCCGATTGTAATGAAACTAAAATGAAAAGCACGTTTGTTCTAATATAACGGCAACTTTATTATTCTGTCAGGGGCATGTCTCAGAATTTAGCAAAAATCGTTTTCAAAATGTCCCGAACTGGGAATTGAAGTTGTGTATGTGAATATTTGATTCCGATGTTTTTTTAGATCTAATTATTTAAAAAGGCAAATTTTCTGCAAAAGTCTTTATGTACTAACCCGAAATATAAACCGATAAATGCTCAGTTGGCAACTGTACAGACGTCCCCGGAGGATCGGATCCGCGCTGCTATTGCCGTTACTGAGTTTTGGATTGATCCGAACACAGACTTAGTTAATCCCATGGGGTATCATGTGTGCGTAGTATTGTAATTAACAACCGACGGTATCAGAACGATCTCGATTGTTAATTTCATTTAGTATTAGATCCGGTTGTCGGAATAGGTGGGTCGGGTTCACGTACTAATAATTGATCGATGCCATAATCAGATTACGGATTAAAACAATCCTCATCTATTATTTGTTTTCTAACAGGTTGGATTGCAATTGAATACTAAATTTGAACAGACCGGAGCTTAATTTGGATCTGTCCAAATAGGTTAAAATACTTTCACCTTGTTTTGAATTTCCTGTATAGAGTTGTACATAAAAAACACTGCTAAGGTATTGTTTAGAGTTTATAGTTAAGCTTATTTAGACCCTTTAACATGAAGTTGTGTAAAACTTCAAGCATGCTTTGTTTTTCTGTATAAATATATTAATGCTTTGTAACTATTTAAAGTTTGTAGTGATTGTGTGTCATATTAATTTTGAAGATCAAGTTGTCCTCATTCGCTTGTAAAACGCTGAAATAAATTAATTTACAAAAAAAAGGTGCACGTAATATTTCATAAAAGACAGAGAGAGATATTACTCGTATCTGTAAACAACACAATGACATGGCATAATCCTAAAGTTAATTTAAAAAGTTAAACACGTTTGCAAAGTCGCTTAATTCCGTTTTGAAAATAAAGAAGAGTTCATAACAATAAAAGTGTTTTGCAAGCGACTAACAACGCTCCGGTTTATATTATTTCAGAATAATAAACTCTGCATTTCCCTTTAGAAGTCTAGAAAAATTCAGACGCTGCATAATTTTTTGTACCAACGAAATAATGTGCTAGTAACAAGAGTTTTGACATTATTATGGAAAATGACACGGAAACGTGAATTTACGGGCTCGCTCCACCCTCCTGCAAACGAGAAATGAGTTTCGCAGACTTTAAACATTCCTCGCAAACTGCGCTCTTGCTAACTTACATTATAAACATTTGCGTCTCAAAAATTGCTTTAGATCATTCTTTATCTGCTTAGTTATCATCAGGTTTGTTCTTCTTCTTAGTTTTTAGAAATTTGCATTGTTGCGCACAGGTTGACTTTTAAACTTTAATGTTTATGAACTTAGTTGATGAACAGCTGTTTGTTACACTTAGTTACCGAAAACAGCTGACTAAGCCTTTCTTCTTTGCGATTGTACCTTTTATTAAATGCCTACAACCAGACCGCAAATTAGATAAGATTTCCGTACTATAAGTAAAGAAGATCCAACATAACCGCTAAAAAGTACAAAACCATTGTTTTTGACAAAACAAGGACCTTGTAAGCTTTGTGTTTATTACAAGCCCTTTTTCTTTGGTTTACATACCTACTCGTGATAAAAAGTTGTGCTAATAAAGTCGCCTTAACTTATACCTTCAACAAATTTTCTTCGGTCGCTTTTACAAGTGTTACTGGTAGCTTAGTGGCGGCGCTTTGTCGATTACCATGGAAAATCTGACAATATAATCTTTAAATACATATACAACGACAATTACCTATCACAAACATTTTCCGTGCTTCCAAAGGCACTTATATTTGGTCCCAACTAATATTCCTGGATATTATGTAGTTATTAAGCATAGTCAGAGGCCTCAGGAGATTTAATTACATTTACAAAGTAAGGTTATAGTCACTTGATTGGCATACAACCCCACTCGACCAATCAACATTGGGCCTGCGTTGCCGAGTTAAGCCCAATCCACCTCATATAATTATATAGTTAAGGTGCGTCTTATGCGTATCATTACTAATTATGTTTGGTGACTTCCGTTACCATTAGTAACGGAAGTCACCAAACATAATTAGTAATGATAAAGATAGTTAATTAGTTTCAAAAGCACAACTTAAAAACAAACTTCATTGTTTCCACGCTGAACGAGATTAAACCAACTGTCCCTTACGGCTGCAGATTGGGTATCGCTTAATTGGCCCATGTGACTTGTGACTCGGCTGTACAAAGGTTCTTTATAGTAATTACAACTGGTCATTGTTTGTGTTGGAGAGTAACGAGCAAGGGCGTTATCGGCCCGCGCGGGATTAGACGTCGGCTCGCATAACAAATTAGATCGATGCCCTATCCTTTGCCATTCTTGTTTGTTTATTACGGGATTAGTTGTCTCTCAGTTTGGCTTTGGATAACAAGATTTAAGTATATATAGCTAAAGTTCAATTAAAGATTTGTAGTTTTCGGGAATCGCATAACAGAAAAAGGAAAATAAAGTAAGATTAATTTACTGATTTAAAGTAAAGAAAGGTAATTTGCACTAAAAGCTTGTGAAATCTGCACGAGGGAATAGGTTTTGAATGCCACAGATGAAGCCATTTGCGTGGCGTTTTTACCCACCGATACGCTAAGAAGAAGAAGAATGCCTTCATTGCTGAATGATAAAAACTTATGTTGAAAATAAAACTATTTGGCTACCGGCCCTCTTCCCTTTTAGCTACTGATATAGAATCCTGCACGACCCCACTTCAGCCCAGTAATTAACCTACCTACCGTCATCGATCCCTATTAATAATGGCTTTTTCGAGGCAAGAACGAATAAGGTAAATAAGGATTTTTACTTTGAACACATCTTTACATACCATTTGATTTTGATTAAATTGCTCACTTAATGATGTTCATATTTATAATTGGTAAAAAAATATTTCAAGGGAGATTAATAATAACAGGAATTGAACAATCTACCAAATGTAGTTGTGGTTTATGTAAAACTAATTACATTCCAAGCTGTACAAGAAAACAAGTTTGTTAAACTTTGCGTTACGGTTCTTAAAACTTCAAGACTTAAAAGTTTGCCTACGATTTAAAGATGGACCATGGGCGATGAAAGTATGATGTTCATCGCAATTAGTTATTCACTGAATTGCGATGAACATCATACTTTATGATTGCAATAAAGACCCAGTCATTGGCGCCGACAAATAGGTGATATCAACCGAATAATATCAACAGCAAAGATAATGGACTGCGATCCTTTTACATAATGGCTCACAAGAGTCATTGTAAGTAAATTTATTTAGAATGCCTTTATAGCATAAATTATCTTTTCAGTGAGTTTATACGGAAAAGGTAATGATAAAAAACTTTGTTTTGACGACCTCCGTAGCCGAGAGGCGAGCACGCCGGACTAACTATGGCGCCGCCATCTCTGAGGTTCCGGGTTCGATCCCCGGTCGGGTCAATGTAGAAAACGAACTTGCCTATACTTTTTTAATTTTCTGGGTGTTATGGTACCGCTGTTGTTTCTGATTTCTATAACACAAGTGCCTTAGCTACTTACCATAGGATTAGAGCAATATATGTGATGTTCAATATTTTAATAGTAATATTTATTTTTTTATGTTTTAGGGCTAAAAGTTAACTCTAAACCAAAACTACGGCACTGTTGTTTATACGCACGTTGTTTGTACGTCACAATATATAAGAAACAAGGTTAAAGATATAATGTTTTTATTGAATTACATGATAATTAAATTTCATTTTAGGAGTTGCAATACGAATGTTTTTTTTTCCTCATCCCACGATTAACCCTTTTTATGGGTTTTTGGTCCGCTGCGAGTCGCTAATCTAAGTATCTATTTATAATACTAGAAGGTATATCTTTATCACACTGCACGCTGTGGTTCGAGAATTATCTAGGATTAGTGACCCCAGTTTTCGAGCCACCCGAAGGCATCGCAGCTTAACGACTGTTATCGAATGACAACAGCTGGGACTGACTGGTGAACCTACTCTTAAGTAGGTCACGACAAATACCGCTAACTGATCCTATCTATGGTAAATTGCATTCAACGTGTCTTATTCAAAAATAGATGGTGTGCATTGAAGTAGATCGATCTCTTTTATTGCACACCACCACATAAACAAAACAAAGAAACAGAAAATGTAAATTAACACAATTGCTCGAAATGTGCTAAAGCGATATCTTCCATACAACTTTTATGTATAAAACGTTTGAATCAAAATTAAATAATAAAGGACAGTTACTCTCCTAAAGAAAAATATGCAGCATTTCTTTCTATTTCTGTCAAAATAATGTAGAAATTATAAAACAGATGCAGGAAATCAAAGAGAGTTTTACGGCAGCAACCCCGTATGTATTGCAAAAAGCAACCTCCAAACTCAATGAATTACGGTGGCATTGCATGCTGTGAGTCGCGAAAATTTATTGAAGTCCATTCACCACTAACCGAGGCTTTGACACTTTGTTTCACGATCCTATTGTCGGTGTCAGACACAACAAAGCTCGCACCTCGTAATATAATTGTGTTCTTGCGTGTGTGACATCTGCTTGTCTTTTTTATGTCACTCGTTTGGCTATTATGAGCCAAAGGGTAAAAATAAAGAAAATCAATAAAATATTCCAAAAATCACATAAAACTAAGCAAAACTCATATTATGGCGATTAGTTACGGATAAACATAAATAAATACATTCATAAACATCCATGACAACCACTTATGCTTATCACATGAATATTCATTGTGGGATTCGAACCCACAACCGCTGTTTTTTTAGTCCTGGTTGAGCACCCTAGATCAGGCTGTCGTCAATAATTGATAAATTCTCGGCAAGTCTTTAAATTATTTTAAATAAACTTATTTTATTAAAACTCTATTTAATTTAAAACTACTTTTAACTAAAATACTTTTAAATAAAACTACTTTTACGGATTATTTCGCGATTTATTAACATTTTATTTAACCTGACGTTTCGACTAAGTGAGTGACGGTAGTTTATATTTTTTCAAAATATTGTAAAGACGAATAACACCTTAGTCTACCTGTGACCACGAACGCTGTAAAGTGTTCGAAACGTCAGGTTAAATAAAATGTTAATAAATCGCGAAATAATCCGTAAAAGTAGTTTCATTTAAATGTATCGTGTTCGCGTAAATAAAAGACAACAGTATGTAAAATACTTTTTGCAATTAACGTTTGTCGGATTTTGACAGAACAAGATAATTAAAATTTTCTAGTTAAACGTTGAATCCTCTCTGTGTGCCGATCTTAAATACATATAAGTACATATAGTGTAAAAAAACGACAGTGAAAGCGTTTATTTTAACCTTCTTACCTATGTCTCCCGAGTGAGCCCCGTGGGATGAGCCGGAAGTTTCGCGCAAGGATTCACTGGTTTTTATTCTGATGTTGTACTAGCTGTGAATGTTTTTAAATAAATTGTGGATTGTCTTAAAAAATAAAACGGATCCAGATTATGAAAAGATTAGAAGTTTTAAAGTTATTTATTATTTACTTCATTTTGAATTCATCACTAGGTAAATTCTGACAAATAAAAATTAAAGAAAATAAAACATTTCAACTACTTACTGTACGAATATTTATAAAAACAAGGTGAAATATATTAAACTTTTAATGTTAAACTTGTAAGTACATACTCAATTATACTTTCGTGGTCACTACATTAGAAAAAAACCGTTTCGGGACTATTAGCGTAGTTTTTATGCGTTATCAATATTCCGCTAAAACAAAGTTTCCGAAAAGGAAACTTATAAAAGAAGAAGACGGCTATAACCCTGAATTTTCTACAGTCGAGAGCAGTACCTAAGTGTACAGCATGCGCGTATTACGGCAGTAGTAATGCGTATTAGGTGTGTTCAGCAGAGTTGCATAACATGAACCTAGTACGCTTATGTATCTTATGATGATAAGCGAAGGTGTTTGAGAACTCCTAGAACGTCCGTATGAGCAGCAGCGTTTTCTGTAAGTCTTACGTTACTGCGATCTTTCATGCACTTATAATACCTACCTAGCATAGACATTGCGGAAAATTATTCCATAGTAACGGGCTTATGGTCAACAGCGGACAGTGTGGGCTGTTGATGATGATGACTCGTATGGTAGTTGTAGAGCACAGTGAACAGGATAATTGTTACAAGTTTACTCATCATCCAAGCCCTCCTGTTCCGACATCTGCAAGTTTTTTTTTTTTTAAGTTTTGAATTCACATTCACGGTTTAGGTGTGATTCAGTAAGGCTGGACAAAATATAGGCTATTTGACACCACCAATCAATTAACATACTTTTTATGTGCTCTCAAAACGCACCTCCGCCCTATAATTTGTATGGCGATAGAAAGCTTTGACGTCATTCTTTACCGGCCTAAACTGCCTAACTTTTTATTAGTTTTGAAGCAGACAAAAATCAGATTCTTCGAATAAAATATATAAGGTATATAAAATATATAAGGTATAGGTGAATAAAATAAGGTGTCAGATTTAATAAATGATGTCTTAGAATTATTTATGATTATTGTTCACTTTGTCGTTTTGTACCGTTTTACACTACAAAGGAAACATTTTAAATACACAACAAAACTAATGCTTTAAACTACAAGTAACAAATTATAATTCCAAAAAAAAAACAGTTTAAAATGGTCAATTTAAAAGACAAATTTAATTATTGACGGTGAAATTAATGAACGAGTCAATGATGAAGCGCAGTCACATTTAATTACGGCGAAACATTTTAATCATTGTCATATCTACTTTTTATTGCTTTAATTAATAACTCGTTGCGATGCAAGTTATTTTCAATAAAGTTCAATCATGAGGCCTTTGCTGAAGTTCGAATTCAAATAATCAATTACTGAATGATCGCAAAAATAATTATTGTTGAGCATTGACTGCTTCATTTATGCCATGCATAGTTCGGCCAGGTTCTACAGAAGGATCTTTCATTAGAATTGCGTAAAAAATGCAACATAGTGTTAATCTAATATTATTACAGTTATTTTCTATGAGCACAGAGTTCATGTGATCTTTACATCCTAGAGAGATAAGGAATCGCAGCTCTAAAGAGGAAAATGCGTCTCAAAATATAGTTATATAATTTAAAAAATAGGCATACATACAGTGTAAGGGTTTTAGCAAGCAAGCAGAATGCGTATTGCGTAGTGCTTTAAATCGAGATATCATAATATAAAAATATTCGGATTATCTAAGAGCTTGACTCTTTAAGAAATTTCACAGATGAATAGACTATACGGTACAGTAAAGAATAGGCTATGGAAAATAAGAACTTGAGGTAGGGAACTAATAATAAGATCGCAGTATAAATAACTTCTCGTTTGAAAAAAAAAATGTGGAGATTGACGCTTATTTTTTGGAAATAATGATGAATTCTATTTTATGAAACCCACTCAACTAAAGTCAACAAAAAAAAAACAAACTAAAGTTAACAAAATGTTTCATCTCAAAAAAGAGTTTCTTAAACAAAAACTGGCCACATGACTTTGCATTTTAATAAAAAAGTTAAGCAAAACAAACGAATGTCGCGAGACAACAGCTGTGTCAGGAATTTCTTGTGCACATTAGTTCAGGCTTAAGGGGTTTTTTACGTCGCATTTATTAGTATGTGGCGAGGCCTCAGGACATTACGTGACATCGTAACCTGCGCTCGTAAAGGGCCGTCGGTGCCCACGTACACGCTACAGAAAAAGGCTGACACTGTATTTGTATATGAGCTTTCAATAAAACATGCCTAGACTGAAGGCAAGACAGAAAACTATACTTTCATTCAAAGCAAAAAGAAACAATCCTATTTGTCCATGTTAATTTTGCTGTATCTTCAGAATGGAATAAATTATTATCCTAGTTAGAACGCAAACGAAGCATATGAGTGGGCGAAGTTGCAAGATGTGACAGCGCCCTCAGTCTTGACTTTCTATACGAGTACATGGCTAGATTGTGATTTGGTAATAGAGTGCGATGAACCCTGCAAATTATGACCTCTATTGATATGGTTGGTTCAAATAGTTTATAAGTTGTAGATAAAAATATTTTTGAAGCGGTCATCAAAATATTGTTTTTGGTGGTTAGCCTATCGAGAAAGACTTAAATAGATTTCGTACTTTTAGAAAATGTGGTAATCTGTATGTAACATATTACAAATTCAAACTGGAACCATTTCCCTAACTACAATGTTTAACCCATGAACGTTATTTTTTAAAGGATGGCTAGATGATGCACTACATTTTTTTTGCATGTTTAATGAGTTAAACCTACAGAAAGTACCGCTTAAAGCAAATTAGTCAAATCAATAAATCTCGGAATTCAATTTGTTCGTACTAAAAGGCCGCATTCTATGTAACGTCAATATTCCAATCAAACACAATCAAAATGTTTCCGCGGAACGGCATCGGACGAAAAAAATAATTTGCAACGCGAAGCGTCTAACAATTAATCAAGCAAATTGCTCGCGATGAGTTATTGCGATTGCTTATCAAAAAAAGTTGAAGATGGCACTTAACGCCATTTATTCGAATGTGCCTTTGCGTTTGGACTATATGGTTAGTAGAATCGTGATGAATGCACCTCTATTTAGGATGTCTTTACTCAAATAAACTCAAAAAATAGAAGTGTAGTAAGTGACTTCTTTGGGGGCTTATTTATTAATATTTGAAACTCAAATTACACCAAGTTTCCATTTTAGTAAAACGTAGGACCATCCTTCTAGGATTCTACTGCTCATTCTCAATTTCTTTTTCAAAGCGACCTAAGTCAAAATCTCAAAAAAATCCACCACCCGAACAAACTGACGTCAGCTGGTTGGCAGTTTTATCGTAGTATTGGGAAGTATTCTTTTACGATTTCGATGTTTTAGTCCCGTAGAAAAAGCTGCTGTATTTGACTAGGTAGAATTACCCACGAGAAGGTCGTAAGCAAATAAATTAGGACCATAAATCATTACGACTTAAAACCTATTATATCTCAATCGACTTTGCGTTTCTAGATAACCCAGAGGTCATTACATCACAGAGCCAAAGCTCTGTGTCGCATATATGCGATCTGTTACATCTTTAAAGGCCGCGCCCCGGTTAAAAGCCGACAGTGATGAATGTTTCATTTATTCTACAGGCATGGACCTGGCTAGACCTGCTCACAAAGGGGGTAGACTTTTGTTAATTTATTTTATCGGATTTGGCAGTTGTGTCTTTGTGCTTTTAAAAGAATAATAGATAGAAAAACTATTCGACAATAAGAATGTTTTACACAAAAAGGACAATTAATTTTAACCTTTAACTCAGTTTTAAATTTTATTTGCACAACGACTTTTAAATGCAATTACCACTGAACATATTTAAATCATCAACCTGATTCTGAAAATATCAAAGACAGTATGGGGCTCCGAATATTTTTGCGTTAATCGTATTTAAGAAGTCGTTGTGCAAGTGGACCTAAGTAGGTATCTTATAGATAATTTTTACTCGATGTTTCAGTCGCGCATAAATAATTTGAATTTGGGTAACAGAATTAGCTCCAAAGAGATTTTATATTTTCCCATAAATATATTCCCATATTGCTTTGTTTTATAAACAGGTTACGTACATAGTGTACGTAAGTTCGGTTTAAAGCCGTCAGTGATGAATTTTTAAGTTATTCTCCTGGTTCTAATATGGTATGGACAGGCCACTTCTGAGTGTGGTCAGTTTAATAAATAATTTTAGGCTAGTACCAAGTATTTTTAGATTACTGTTTTATTTATACTCCTACTTTATTGAATAAACTAAAACTTTATTATTACTTTAAGTAATGATGGCGGACTAGATGACCAAATAGTTCTAAGCTAGTTAACAATGGGCTTGAGGTGGAACAGGCAACAAAGTCACAACAGATATTAGACTTAACTTTCAAAAGTCATTTGTTTCTGTACTCACAATCCAAGACAAAAAGTTAGAAGACCGGCCAACTATCTCACTTTTATTCCATGTTATACTGGACTTACAAATACATATACCAGTCTCAAAAACTAAAAGATTAGGTCCATACTTATAACTTGCTCGCTTAAACGCTATAATAAATCTGCTGCTTATTTAAGAAGCCATGTAAAACCATCACTAATTTAAAATCACCATTAAAAAAAGCAAAGCCCTCGCCCGTTATGCGATGGTCGTGGGTTCGGATCCCACCTGAAGCGGACGATTTTTTCAAGTATTAAAAATTAGTCTGTTGTTGTTGGAGAAGGGAATAGTTTGGAGAACGTCACCAGAATCGTTGCAAAATTTCTAGTTTAAAATGCTTTTTTTTTTTCATTTTCGTGAAACCAGAAATACTTTAAATGGTACTTCAAGTGTAGGTGGCCCCTATTCGCGATATATGCATCGTGTTTGCGAAGGCTTTTAGCTGTCGTGGACTGGTGGTTTGTTTTAAAGCTGACAGTGATGAATGTTTCATTTATTCTCCTGGCTGCATGGACAGACCGCTCCCGAATCTGTCGCTTTTATTTAATTATTCGCTGTCGGATCTGCAGACTTCTTTCATATCGCATTTTGCATTCCTTTGAATAAGACAAAAAATTTAAGCAGCGCTTGTATCACTAATTATTCAGAGCCCAGTTTATCATTGGCTGCGGAGGTTGCCAAATAAGATAATTATGAAAAATAATATTTTGAAGATAATGAATTAAAACTTAATTGTCATTAAGAGAGAAAGATGTATTTAGTATGATAATAATTAATTTACGTGATTATTATAATTTATTTCCAAAAAACGCTAAATAATTTATTTTTTTACAGGTAAGGACGGCACTGTTGTAACTTAGCATCCAGAATCTTCTGAGGGTAAGTTATATCATATTGAAAAACATTAACGTTGCGAAAATACATTGAAATGTAGTTTTGACATACGAATAAGTCATGGTTTGCTCCATTACCAAGCACATTTTCCTTTTCTAAATCTAGTGCTTGTATAACAGTTTCATCTTGTAAGAGGCCAACCATATTGCACGTTACGATATTTTTTAAATTCCTATTAATGCGTACTGTATGAAACTGTTCACTTTTAATACGTAAGCCTTTTGCCACAAAACCTTTTGTACAGTAAATTAAAAAAAAACTCTTAACCGTAATCACGGTTAAAAGATCACATCGTCCAAACAATGAAATGATCACAACAAAAGGTTGCCTCCGATTTAATTTCGAGAGTAATGTTGACAACATTACTCTCGGAATTACACAACCTCTCAAATTACCTCTGCTCTTGGTAATTTGTCATAGTTTAAAAGGGACTATATCTATTTTAAATGCAAATTAGGACAGAATGACCTTTCCAAATCTATTTGAAAAGTCATTGAACTCAACCCCAGACTAAATAATAAACCGCTTGGCTCAATCCTATTATTTTTGCCAGGTGTATTAGCGAACGGTCAAAGGATATTGTTGTCGCTGGAGAAAACAAAACAGGATTTCCGAAAGTTTTAATGCTAAGGTAGATTAGTGTTCAGTTTTTATAAAAAAAAACGTGGTATTCGTACTTATATTTTTCGTTTTGTTTGAGTTATTTTTTTTCGAAAGTTTACAACCGGAACACTAAATTCTTGGAAAGAATACTACCTACGTCATGCGAAATTGCGAAACTAGTATCTATGGTCGATTAGGTGATACTATTTACTGTTGTTACTCTTAGACATTTTGTTTTTACCTATTGCAAATCCAAAAAAAGTAGTTTGTACGGATAATGAAAAGAGTTTTTAGTCTTTGCCGTTTTTTCGTAGGTTTTTATTCTCAGCAACGTCCGTATTTACCATTGGTTTGCACAGAAATTGTGTAACCTGTCTTCAGACTGCTGTGATTTTTTCATTCATGCGTATATAATATTTCACATTCATTTGATTTGCGGATAAAGAATTAATCGGAAAATATAGGTTTTAAATATGTGTTGAACTCAAACCTGTATTATTTATGTATTGTAACACGTTTTCAGAAAGCCCGCAAAATTTCACAAATGACGACGCTAGAGTAAATATAAATGAAATGCACATTGAAAAGAGTCATAAAACAGAAGCACGGACGTAAAATATGTGCGAACGACTACAATAACTAACAACACGATATGAGTGGTCACCGGGGGCAAATTGCGAAGAGCAAGCAACCCTTTTGCAATATTTATCGCGTATTTTTGTTTTGTGCGAGTGATAAGCGCCTTTGTTTCCTCGTTTCAGCTGCGGATATTACCATAATTTAGCGAACGAGCACGTAATTAACGCTAATGTAAACAGCGTTAGATATGTCCAAAATTACGACGTGGACATTTCTCTTTATAACGTTTAAATACACATGTTTAAAACATTTTTATTTACAAAAAAATTCATTATGAACTTTCTCATTGTATAAGAATAGATAAATCATTTTTTAAGATATATGTTTTTATTTGTCATCTTAACCCTAAAATAATATACATATTTTTATTTTAACAACTTATAAAAAAACATCAATTTTATTTCTATAACTAAACTTACCTGAAATAAAAAATAAACTACTCAAAAATAAACGCGTCTCCATGAGGCAAGGAGGCGAGAATGCTTGCAGAGCGTTTCCTCGCTGAATAGCTATACTTAGCCTTTGAGCGAGGAACGAGCAAGCAATTTATTTTCCAAAATCGTCATTAATTTAGGGGCTATTTTACCAAAAAGTTATTTTGCACTTGGTCCCCACGGTCCAAAAGTCTCAACACCAAATGGCGCAAACACGTAGTCACTTGCAAGTGACTCGTATTTGCGCCGCTTGGCATTTTCTGCGGACTTCGCTGCAGCTCTCGCTTTTACGGCAGATTCCCTAAGATGAGAAGGGGCTAAAGTATCGACACAAGTTGCGTCCCATACCAAAGCCCATCCCCGCTTCCAGGGAACGAGCGTGAGACCATCCGGTTTCTTGCCGTCATCACGCACAAACCCTCGAGGCTCCAGTGTGGAAGGAATGGCGATGCTGGCAAGAGCTCTCTTGATGGCGTCATTAAGAGCCGTATGGCGGGCGAAACGCTCAGCGCTTTGCTGACAACAGAGACAGTGAAGACCAAGTCTGTCCACCGCCTTGCCACAGGGACACGGGTGTGGCTCACAAACTGGAGCCCCAAGACGCAAGCCCACACACACCCGAAATGATTCGCTGTCGAGGAGTGTGTCAAGGTTTTTTGATGGAAGCGCGTTAAGCCAGTGGCCGGATTCCTTACAAGAAACTGCCAAGAGCCTAGCACGAACACAGTCACTGACGGATTTTGGACTAAAAAATTAAAGGTCTCCCTCGCCAGGGGAACATCACAAAGTTTTTGAAGGTTTCGTTCCTTTGGGAAATCCTCACTGGGACAGAGACCACGCCAGGCTTCCTCAGCCAGTCTCAACTCAAAGATATGACGGGGATGCTTAAAGATTTTTAAGGCTAGACCAGATGTACTATGAAGAGAGGAGAGAAAGGCGGGGAGGGCGACGCTTGAAATGTTGCGAATACCGATACCACCAATGCAAATAGGGAGCGTTGCTTGCGACCAAGAATCATTGGAGAGCTGTAAATTTAGATTTTTTTCAAGGCTTGATCTAAGGATGGATTCGATATTGGCTAGATACTGAGAATTTTTCTAGATAGTACATGCGCGAAGAAGATACGTGAACTTTGGAACGAAAAGGCAAAAAATTTAAGATGGTAAAAGCTATATTAGAATTTAAACGTTCCAATCTAAATCAGTTGAGTAGGCCGGAAGGCCTCTTTCAGGGGCAAAAGAACTTCCCTGTAAGCTAATTTAGCTGCCAGACGGCGGAAAGTGGACCCAAAAGCAATAGGGCGTATACCACCGTCTTTTTTACGAAAGGCACAAAGTCTAGCCCCAAAAAGAAAAGGAACAAAAGTATCCAGAACTCGGCCAGACAGAAGAAGGTTGCAATGCTTAGTGATGTTTGATAATAACGTTCTGCCAGCGTCAGCGGCGGACACACTCACCAAATCCTTAAGATGTTGAGGAGTGATGCCGTCGATGCCGCCAGCAGAACCAGCCGGAAAAGACAGTATGACAGCAAGTGTGTCTCTATCATCAATAACCTGAAAAGGTTGTGTATCTTGAGGACGTGGGAGAGAAACGAGGGAAAGGTTAGAACGTGAGGAATGCTTACTGCGAAGGCTCTCGAGAGTTTCTTGATTAGGGGGGGCAAGGGTGTCGTTAGAAAATAAGATGCGGGCCGCATTTTTAACATCACCATCCATTACTTTGTTCTCCACCGAACGTAAAACATTATGAGGTTTCAATGAAACAAAATGTTGAAGTTGGGCAAGGGATGGGTTATGGATGGTGTTGTCTTTCAGCGCGCGGGTTAAAGATTTTGAATTAGGAGAAACGTGGAAGTAGGTAAATGAAAAGGTAAAAAGGTTATGCCAATGGGTTTCGGTATTGAGCAACGACTTTTCAATTACTGAGGACAGAGATTTTGCAAGTGAAATCCTTGCCCCTCTAGGGATCCGTTTAACCACTGGAACAGAATTATGAAGGTAAGTTAAGAGGGATTCGAATGATGCATGTAAGGTATTTTGGAAATTTGGAGGAGGAGGTAAAGTGAGTGAAGAATGATGAAAGTTGTTGTGGCATCTTGATATATAGATATTAAGACCCCTCTTACCTTTGAAGGTTCGGTCACTATTGCAAATGTGACAGCGAAAGAACTCCGGCTGTGAATGGGTCCACGGGTCCACCTGAACTCATCAAATTACAAAAATACACTTACAAATAAGAAAAACATACAAAAAAAAAATCTCATTGACGTAGAAATGACAAAATGACACAGCCACTGAATAAGTAAATACGAAGCTGATCCTAGAGCCACTGAACATAAAAGCACTTCTCTGCGGCTAAAGATGATTCCGGCACAAATAAAAATGGTATGCACTGCTTGGCAACCGTCTTCTTCGAATTGATTTCCGAGTTTTACGACCGATGAAACTGTCAAAAACAGCTGGCAATTCAAAACAATGAAGAACCCTCGGATAGAAACAGATTCTACACTGGCCCACAAATGCTCCGAGGCAGGCTGTAGAAATGATGGAGTATAACCCCCGTAAGGCTAAAATATCAGAAACATTAAAATTTTAAAACATAAAATAAGACATTTTTAGTTGTCATCAGGCTGTCAATTTATTTAATTAAATTATTTATTTAATTAAATTTATTTATTTAAATCATTTAAAGAAACCTAAGATTTTTAAAAATATTAAAACTAAGATTTTTTTTTTAAACAATTAATTATGTACAAGCGCAGCGTGGGACGTCCACCCACAAGGTAGGCAGACCTGGTAAAGGTTGCAGGACGACGCTGGATGCAGGCCGCTTCCAACCGGCCGATCTGGATGTCACTGGGGGACGCCTATGTTCAGCAGTGGACGTCCTGTGGCTGACTAATGATGAGGATGATATTTACCTTTCTCGTTATATAAAAAATATAATATTAACACTACATTTTAGAATTCGTAAGAATTTTATTACGAATTCTTAATGAATGAGATTATTTTATTTATTTAATTTATGATCGTTGGATTTAAAGAGGGCCTAAAAAATTAAGCGAAATTAAAAGTAAAAAAGCGTGTGGAACTATACAGAAAAACCACACCACAAAAACATTTTCATTAAAGAATTTCAAGTTTTCATTGCGCGGCTCGAATTACCAAATTTTAATTAAAAGTGAAAATATCACGGAAATTATTATTAGATAGGGGAAGAATATGACACCGCTGTTAGACATTACGCAAAAATTTTGCGGCCTTGTGTGTCGTCGCGAGTTAGGTGCCTGGTCGTTTAATCAAAATAAAATGGCAACTGGCCGCTTTAGCACGCTATATTTCGTGAGGAAACATAATGGTTTTAGCATTCGTTAAAATTTAAAAGCCGCAGCGTTACAGTCGGTTATCGTTGACATCGCATCATTCATGTCACGCCCTCTTATAATGAAAATAAATTCGGGAACTATCCGTTGGGATTAGCCGCCGCCATAAATAGGGATTAATGAGGTTTAATTATATAGCCTTTTTGCTCGTATAGTTGGAACTTTCAGGACACGTCCGCAGAATAACCGGCTACTCACAAGTAGAGATGTTGATCTCGGCAACTGTAACCGAAAGTATTGGATATCCAGGATGCTTCTGTATTCGAGACAAACCCGAAAGTAATGTCTTGAGGAGCTAGTTTTGTTTAGTTATAATATAAACATGGTGTTAAAAAGAATAAGGACACTCTTTGAAACCATGTCAGCAGATGTTCAATTTTTTAGAGATTAACAAGCTTACAATAAGAACAAAATCGAAATCGAAAAATGTATAAGTTACAAACTACCTAACAAAAAATATTTAATGTTCAATTCAATTCAATTCTTTATATGCATACTAAGTGATGTACATTGGTGGTAGATAGGTACACATGCAACAGGACTTAAAACATAGTTACCTAATAGGTTTTGCAAATTTAGAGACAATATGTAAGAACATCATAATTTTTTTTCGATATTGATCGTTTCCTTTATTTTGCATATTTTTTTTATTTATCAACAGATTTGGTTTTAGTTTACTATTATTTTGCAAACTAAGTAAAATTGTATTAAATTAGACACAAAAACTGGTACCGCACGATGTTAATTCTTTACTATGTATAGTGTTTAGTCTGGCAAATATTTGTTTGTAGCACTTTGTTTAATTTTATTGTGTCTTAAATTTGACAAATTTAGTTAACTGTAACAGACAGAAACGATAATTTGAAATTGGTCGTTCATGTAGTTTTAAGGCAATGTTAGCCATTATTAAGGAACGACTAACTTTATATTTTCGTATTATGGTATCTATTTAATGTAGTTTTTTCAATAATAATTTAGTGTTATAACATTTAAGTAAAAGAGCCAAACCCTGACTTTTGGCGACTTTTAATTGATTAGTTAACCAAATAACATGTTGATGTTACTTAATTATTTACACAGTTCAAATACTATAAATAGATCCAATAACACGGGTCGAATATAGAAAATTCTATATTGTTTCTATCTGTATCCGAAATCCCGTATCCGTAACTTTACACCCACGCTACATAGGCCCAACTTCGTAACTCGCGTTCATCAGGCGCGCATATATTATTATGTGGTTTGTGGTAACATTAATATCGTTTGTCTTGCAGAATGATTTTGTTTATTTATTTAAAAGTAACGGGAGTTGTTTCTTTTATTATGTTTGCAGTACCTACCTTACTTATTTGAGGGGTTTAATGAGAGCAGGGAATAATACTATTTGGAAAAAGAGCGCGTAGGCGAACAGTGTATTAGGTATAATATTCAATATTAAGTAAACATTATAAGAAATTCAATTTTTATTCCTTTAGATATACCGTATGGTATCCTTTTAAGTCGAGACTAAATTCGTGCCCTAATTTTATCGCGCGTCTCATTCATTGTTATTAAGTTTCGTCGGAATGTCTGAGTATTGAGACATAAATTTGTTGCTGGTGGTTTCTAAATATACTTTTTTAAGGCATAGAAAAAGAAAAGAAAACAATCACTAAATAGCAGCAACAAAAATAATATTCAGTTTAAAAAATATAATGGTTGTTTTAAGAAATGTTTTTCTTTCCACATGTTTTTAAACCAGCCAAAATCTTCCGGAGCACACACGGAATCAATTCAGATAGTTCCTCGGCGGAACTTTTCAGGCTGTCACATAGTCTGTGTAAATTAGACAGCAGCTGGTGCCTTAACGTCCGGAATAGTGATGAGGCACTGCACGGATAACTTTATTTTTTTATTTATCATCGATGTTCGCTTCGATTCCTTTCCTAGTTTACGACACGTGAGATGGTGATGAAATATATAGATAGAAACTTTGTCGCATGTAATAAGCTTCTGAAATTGGAATATCGACCAAGAGGAGCGTTGAAATTTCCACCCAGAACAAACCATTTCAGACATTTAGTTTAAGGACAGAACCTGAATTTACTCAGCTGGATCATTCGATTCACGAATGAGCGCTTGTTTGATTAGCGAGCTAGAGTAGTCGATGTTATAATTCATTACACGAGCAAATTATAGGTATTAACCAAATATTTGGTTGCAATCATTTGCTTAAGGATGGCACTTTGTAACAAATGTTCGTGAAAGTTATAGTAAAATTAGTTGCCATATTGTTAAATCCTGGTGCTTGTGATCCACCACAGAAGCAACTTCTCTCAACGTCTAAGTCTCTTTGTGATTATAATGTTTAGTTCGTAGGGATCTTTTGGCACCATTAAACACTTCTACACAGGGTCTAGTCCCTGATTTTCCTATTATTTACTTTGTGTTAGTACAAATCAGACGAAGTACCTACTTAAATTTCAGCATGCATATTAATATGATTATAAAGGTCGTGAGTTCGAATTTGAGTTATTCTGGATGTTGGAAACCAATTTAAAAATTAATACCACTTGTTTAGCGGCGGGGGAAAACATGTACGTTGCATAAAAAAACATATTTTTTAGAAAATAGGCCATCAAGAGCAATTTTACAGCCTGAAATAGGTACCCTATATACATTTATATTAAAATGTATGAAAAACATCCTTCAAGTTGCAGGGTTTGACGTAAAACAGCGTATTAAGCGGAAAATCGTATTAAACGTGAACGCATTAAGCGAGTTTTACTGTATACTTTTTAACACACCGCACCGTAATAAAAGCGCTCTTGATAGCAGTTATTTGTCTTTTCCTTCTAATAAAAGTAAATGGCGTTTGACTGTTCAAATGCGTTCTAATTTACTCGTTTTAACGTCATTTATGAGATAACAGGAAACATATAATGTATAATTATTATATTTATCGCTGCTTAATAACGGGCCAGAAGATGCAATGAAATCAGCTTTCCACAAATGAAAATGTTCAACATTAGTTAGAAAACACAGGAAATTAATAAACATTCGTAGAACTTAATATATTCAATGCTGAATGGATAGTTCAAATTATTCAGTTCAGTTTTTAAAACCTGGGCTGGCTGAGGGACTTGACATTTAAATTATTTGCAAATAATCTTTACTATCTTAGTTATCTTTACTGACATTCAGGAATTTGAAATATCTAACTTTGCAAGACTTTAGGTACCTGACCAATGGCTATTCTCTTTGGTACATTTGTATGAGTGCACTCAAATGATAAAATGATTTGTCGTTGTTTAATTGATTTGCAGAGCTGTACACTACAGGCAATAAAGATCAATAGTAACTCACTGACCAGTTGTGTGAATCGAGCGTGTTCTGCATTTCTGAAATTGTTTTGTTGGGAGCGCAAAGTTCTCTAGGTGGTTAAACTATGCCTCAAAGCTGCGGTCTACCGCTATATCTCACACAGAAACTAATGGTTCTATTTAAAACAGACAGACAGATGAAAATCACCTTATAACTTCGAACCGTAAAGGGCATTTAGTGGTCAAAGCGGAATTCGCTTCATGAATTTCGTAATCCTCCAATTTCAAAGCTCATTTAAGTAAGATAATAACAATAGGCCGCCAGATATAATGGTTATCAGTTTTTGAAGTTAAGTTTCCTTGCCTAACTATTGCAGCGAGTACGCAAGCTTATAGAAGTAGTGATTAGAAAGCTTTACATAAATTTGATCTATTTTGCTAATCACATGAAGTTATTCGATTTCAATTCCAATGCTTCACCGCACACGTTTATTAAGATATTTAACTTCGTTTAAAGTCTGGACTTCTTATATTTTTCTATGTTGCCTATATTATAAACATTTCGACGTTGAGAACCGCAGATAAAAGTGCTCATTAGTGTAAATGGACCTTAAAAAAATAAAAATAGTCGCATTTTTTCTTTTACACCGACCCGGGCTTAACGCCTGTCTTTCTATGCTGACAGCATATTTTAAAATATGACGTAGAGTGAATGACGGCCGAGAAAAAAAGCGGGCTTCTCTTTTAGAAATGGTTTCAGAATAAAAAAAATCGTTCAGGTTTACTTTTACGGGTGAAATATTTCTCTTTGCTTCGAATTAACTTAAACAAAAAAACAACGTTTTAACTTTGATATAATTTAATGAAAATGATGTCCAGTGTTGGATTCGTTGCGTTCGGGTCCTAATTGACTTAGCTGGAGTAGGTTAGTTATGACATTTGTAACCGATTTAGAGTAAGGCATTCCGCGGTTGCGGGTCACCGGTTTCCCAGGCATGCTTGGTATGGTATGACATAGGTAACTAAATGGTATGAGTTAATTGACCAAATGCCTTACAATCGAAAATTATCTTATACAGGTTTATTAAGGTGGCTATTGATTATGTATATGTGGCCTCTAGTATGTTGCTATTAAACTTAGTAACAAATAACATCTTATGTGTTTTAGTTTTAAATTACTTACCCAATAAAAAAATCCCTCGAACTTATTTTTTGTACTATACCCAAGTAGGTATAGTAAAAAAAAAGTTCTAGGGAACTTATTATTAAAAGCTAAACTATTGGCTTAAAAAATCTGGAAAAATTCATGATTTCATGAGATTTCATAAACTTACAAGGAAAATCATAACAGTTAAGATAGACCAATAATAATTAGTTTAAGAGTAATAGTCGTTCAACTTAGTCTTTCAAATATTCCCTAAAGAGAAATGTTTAAAGTGATTTAAATGAAATAATTGCTGAATTATATTGTGGTAACGACGGGCAACTACGAAACCCTATACTGCGCGTGGCACGACACACACTTGGCTGGTTTTTTAGGGTACCGTAACTAAACGTAAACCCTGCTGCTGTCAGTCTGCTGTCTGTCAGTCTATCTGTCTGACCGTTTGTCAGATATTATAGCTTGTAAACTATTAGGTACGTGAGCTGCTTACCTAAAATGTAGGTAATTTGTGTAGAACGTTAAACAAAAACCAAATCTACAATTTGAAATGAAATAATAACCTATAAAAGAATATAAGCCGTGTTTTTTACTTCGTAATAATTTGTAATTGTGATGATTATTTGTTCTATTTATTAGTTATATAGTACTAGATAATTTTTGCTACGTAGAGAAACAGCAATGCATACAAACGTCAATCTCCATATGTTTGATTAATATTATGATGCAATCCAAGCCTGAAGTTCAGCAACAATACTAATAACACTTGTCAAGTGTGAGTTGCTCTCTTTTCTATGGGTTATGGGTGTGTGAGACCGCCTCACACAAGTGGGTAAGGTCTTCACGAAATCACGACTCTCAAAATGTGTTATTTTGACTTAACGTAATTACTCTGTTCGTTGCGCGACGTTTTCTGAAATGTTTTTGGCAAGTGGCGTTTTTCCTTATTATTCTGAGAGCTGAGAGTGTTTCTATTTCAGGTTGTCATTCTTTCTAAGCGAGCTTTTTTCATGTTTAATTGAATACTTTATGCCATCTTCCTCTGTTTAGTCGTTGAGAGCACCGTAAATAATTAAAAGTCGTTTTCTTCGTACTTTTTTCTTCGGCACTGGCTCAAATTCATGTTTTAGAATTATAAGGCGATTAAATTCGTATCTCGTTAAAAGCATTTTTGGTCGTTTCTTAAAAATGCTGAGCTGTTCAGACCGGTACAGTGTAAAGAGGTTTCAATATTGTTCATGAACATTTCAGCGGGGTATAGAATCTTTCTTTCTCGATTTAAGCGCACTGTGGACCTTACGATCCCATTTGCATGCATAATGTGTAAACTCCCTAAATACCCTCCTCAGCGAATATAAAGTTACAGTAGGTCGAAGTGGGTTGTTGACTTGTGTCAATATTTTTGGGGTTTTGCGATTATGTAAAAGAAAACACGGCGAGGAAAATCCTGCCTGACCCACTTTTTGAAAGAACAATGTATTCATAATAGATAACTGTTATAATAATCGGATGATACCGAAGTATACAGGGTGGTCCAGGCCAGATGGAAATAATTTTTTTTTAGGTAGTCTGCTTGGGGACCTATTTTTACCCGCCAGGAAAAAAAAACGCTTGTCAGCCGCTTACAAGATATGTTTTTTTATTTTAGAAATATCACCACTTTTAATGTTTTATTTACTTTTAAAATAAAAAAAACTATTTTTTTTATTTTGGGTGCTTAGTTAGAAACTAAGCATTTTTTTGCGCTCTCTCAGAAAACGTGGTGATATTTCTAAAATTAAAAAAAAAAAAAACTTGTAAGCGGTATTTTTCCTGGCGGGTACAAATAGGTCCCTAAGCCGACTACCTAAAAAAAATTATATCCATCTGGCCTAGACCACCCTGTATACCTATGAGTCGTTCTTGTGATACCGAACGTTTTTTAGTACACTGTATGTTGTGAGTAGAATAATATTAACTATACCTAGTCTCTATTACTGAAACATACAAGCCAATAAAATAAAATATACTATTACTCGTTCGTCCCCGCCGTATAGTCTGATTGAACGCCTCCGGTCGAAATAGAGCGCATTTGTTAAGATTATCCTTCGGTAACGGTGATATAAAGTTCTAAAAGCAGCGATATTGCTCCTTTAAGGGGTTTATTTATTGTTTGTGTACCAAGGATTTTTTTGAAAATATCTTGTTTTGCCTATATGGATAACTATCAACACAACTTAGCGAGCCACTGCTTTTGTATTGAAATCCGATTTTTATACAAAATGATATCGGTTCTTGTTAGGGAAGCTAATATTAATCTAACATTTGGCATAAATGTGTTCACGTAAAAGGTCTTACCCGCAGAGTTATTACTCTCATTGGAACTAAATCGACCAACTTTCGGCCAGGTATCGCGCGTAATGGCTGTGATGCGAATTTTACGACCCCTTATCAACATTATCATGCCATTCTAGCCAAACGTTAGGCGTCAAAGAGTCGTAAGAGTGCACTACATAAATCAAAAAGTTTAGGAAGCGACAAGTTTCAGGAAAAACGGAAGTTTCGAAACAAACAGCCGGTATGCGGAAGAAGAAATTTTCTATTTTTTTTCACCCTGAAGCTACAAGGAGGTTTATTTTTATAGACATAAGATCTCGTAATTCTGTTTCTACACAATATTTGATTGAAACGAGTTGGGTAATATCTACGGCCAAATTACCTACAAACATAAAATTCTATTGCATGAAAAAATTGCCTTCGTTATTTTGGAAAATACATTTTGTATTTTTATATTACAAGCAGGTACATAATTACGAAAAGAGGAGGTTTGTTTGGGCGTTCACACATGATCTTTCGTTAAAATCAAGTCAAGTATATAGTCAAGTCTTAAATTTAGCCAAAATATATATGGATAATAATTCTCATTTAATTTAAAATGCATAAATGAGTTTCAAGTAAAACTACTTACTAGAGTTTATTTTAAGGAAAAAGTGTAGATGCTAAACTTAAGCAATATTAAGTTTAGAAACAGTATAATAATAATATTATACTACTGCACTGGTTTCAATAGTTAACAAAACACTCAATTACGAGAACTACCAAAGTAACATCCTGCAAAGTGATTTCGGGTTAGACTTATTTTACACGGGGTTTGAACAGCACTAGGTCCCTTGTAGACGAACAAAACTAAGCGCCCTATCTGAAATTTAAATAATAATAACATCTTTCATTAAATCTTTTTTTAAGCAAGTTTTATGATTTCTGTTTTAATGCTATGTCCTTACTCGATTTTTTACTTTTATTATAATGTAATATTTTATTAACAAAATTAATTTCAGCAGTAAGTAAGTAGTGCAAACACCTTTAGGACATTAGTTTAGTTCAATACCCTTTACATATTTAGTTCCCTGCTTCTTGTATAGCTGCTGTCCGTTTTGAAAACAAAAGAACATTCATAATTTGTAGCAGTTTATTCTTTACTTCTTGAAAGCAAGTAACTCCGCTAGAGAAACGTTAAAACTGAAAATTGCGACATTAATCTAACGCGCTTCAACACGCGCGGCTAATGCAAACGTTATTAGCGAGCGAACAATGGTCTCAGATATGCAGCTCGAGTTCGCCTGTTGGTCTCTTGGTACTGCACACTACACCGCAGAACTGTTTGAGTTGTGCTTTGTGCCTGTTTACTTTCTACTTCACCGTCAGGTAAACTCTCATGCCATTCTTACCATAAATTATGGTTGTCTTTCGAGAAATTGCGCTCGAAAATTAGCTCAGTTCTAAAGTGTCTATGACGTCCACAACTGAGGTAGTCTCTTTATCATAACGTTATTCGAAACCGTGTTGAAGTTCTGCTTTGTATTCAAAACTTTTGACTTTAACATTCGAATATCTGCAGCATTGGACCGAAACTTTATGTAGCTTTAAATTCAGTAGAAATCCAATACGAATTGCGCCACAAACACTGGTCAGTTAGAATAAAAACGAACGTTACATGAAAATGTTTTTTTTTCCGTATTCAAAGGAGCCCGGCTTTATCTACCCTGCCACCGATTGGCCAGAGGCGAGCGCGGTCACCCGTAAACGTTTACAAATATCCACGCGGTTAGCTTATTGAGTAGCATGTCTATAGTTTACTGCGGCGGCAGAATGTATTGGATAAATGCTGTATATTCGAGTTCTTAATTTTAACAGTACCTACATTTACACTTTAACATTATTACATTTGATAAATAATTTGAAAAATGAATTTTACGATAATATCTAGTACCACTACATTTTCGACTCTTAAACAAATAAAAAAAATATATTTTTAGGTACTTAGATCTCATAAAACTCGGTGAATTAAACGGCACATGAATGGCTCACTATATGGAGATATTCTAAGTTTTATGTTCTAAACAAGGATGTTACTGTTCATGATTCTACGTCATTCATTACGGGAAGCGGTTAGTAGGCCAACCGCGCAAGGATATACGGTTTCTAAAGCACAGCTTGTCCACGATCCGTCTTGCCTCCCGTAGGAGGTCTGCGCTGGATCCGGAAGTACCTCTATCTAATAAATCTTGCTTTGTCCGAGTACTATGTACTACTGGCCGTTCTATTGCCGCTATTCTGTGACGTTATCTATTGTCTACAAAGTAAGGACTAAATCTGCAGGTTTGAGTTACATTGCAACTAGGGATACAAAGCGCAACATTTGTTTCGGGACACAGTTGATACGAAGACAGAGTAAGGACGTGACTGAGTTTCGAACAAAGTGCGCAATGCACTCAGTGCTCTATCTTTCCTGTACCAACCTCGTTTTAAACTTCTAGTTTGTTCTGTTAAAGACAACTTTGAGTTAGTCCAATGAATATCACAATTTTGCTACACATTATTCAAGGGGCAGATTTCTGTAGTGTAAAGTTCTGCGTCATTAACTACAGGAAGGTGTAAGTGGGCTAACTAACTAAGAATATATTATGGTGTCCTAAGCGCAGCGTGTACACGATCTGTCTTGGATTTCGAGGTCTGCGCTAGATCCGGCGGCACCTCGAATAAATCTTGCTTTGTCCAAGCACATTATATATGAACCAGTTGTTCCATTGCCGTTGAGTTGGGACATTTTTTTTTTTTTTTTTTTAAATTGTTTCCACAATCACACCAATTATCTAGCCCCAAACTAAGCAAAGCTTGTGCTATGGCGACTAGATAACGGATAAACATACTTAAATACTTTTATAAACATCCATTACTTAGGTGCAAATGCTCGTGCTCATCACACTAACATTTGCCCCTCGCGGGATTCGAACCCGCAACCGCCAGGCATTGTAGTCCGGAGCGCGAGCCACTACACCAGACGGTCGTCAAACACATTATTTTATTTCGACTGCGACTAGCGTCTGCAAAGGATTATCTTCGATATTATAGTTGGTGTAGTTAGTAATTTCTAAAGCAGGTTCACAATTAATTTTAGGCAGAATCAGATAACTCACAAGAAGGATTAGGCCCGAAAACTTTAAATATTCGGTATACGAGTTGGGACTTGGGCAATAGGGAGTGTTTTCGTCTACTTCGTAAAGAGTCTTTATGAAGTAGTTGAGGTACATAACGTAAGCTGTACGGTTATAAGTACGTATATGGATATGTGGTCTTTATTAAAGACCAAAATAAAAAAATAATTCGTTGTTAAAGGTATGCCAGTTTTGAAAACCTGTCCTCTAAGTTGCTTGATACTAAAATACAGTATTTTGTAGTAACAAAGGTAGAAATAATAAAAACAATAAAAGTGAACTTAATTTGCTGCAGCTTACCTACATCTAACCCAATTCCAGATAATCGACTTTCATGTTATTACGACTTTGGAAATAGTCGGACAAAGAACATTTTACGTAGTTAACGAAGTTTACATGAAGGTCTTAGTTGAATTGGGAATAGGGACATTTATTATTAAACTTGAAAGAAGTTGCCCCTAAAGCTTCTAGCTTCTATTAGATGGAGCTAAGTTATTTCAGCGAACGCTAACTTGCTATTCTTAGGCTAAATTCACACTTGAACCTTTAATTCACAACTAAACACGCAATTTGTTGAATGAGTAGCAATTGATTGGGCAAGCTTACATGGATTATCCTGGTAAAGATTATAATTAAGAGAGAGCTCATTAAATATTAAAATAAAAATAATTCGTAATGGTATTTTTATTTTTTATTTAAAGTTGTTTCTTTCAATGAATAGACGTGTTTCAAGATAACTACCTGTCTTTAGTTCCTGAAACTTATCGTCATTCTTTTTTCTAAAAATATTATCGATTAAGTGAATTCACGTATTCCTAATACTGTAATACTGTGTCCGACCAACGTAATAAACATACTAAGCGGATTATGATGACACTAATACGATAGTGGGATAGACATTTATCTGAAGTGGTTTACACTCTGCATCGGAATGAAAGTAGCTGAAATGATAATGTTGAAGTTATGGTTAGAATTAAATATTAGCTAACCTTAAGTGACAATGAGGTCTAAAATAATACACATTAACCATGTGGATGCGTTGATCAATTGATATCTCGGGACCACAGCATTTATCTAAAGGCAACTAAAGATTGTACTCACGCAGGCTAGCTCGCGCTGGAGGCTTTAAATAAGTGGCAATTGTTCCGTAGCGATACAATATCTAAATTCGTTATCACCTTTGACTGTTAACTGTAATAATAAGACAATTTATCACGTGATTTCACGATGCCTTATGCCAATCCTATACATTTTATTATTTTAAAACTTTCGTTATCATTTTCAAATAGTTACTATATTGCTCAGAGCCTAGTATGCTGTTTGACAGGGCGTTCCTTTAATTAGGTTATGATTTTTTATTCGTTGTTTAAAATTACTGACATCCCAAAGTCTGCTAGTGCTTACAATAAGAACGTACTTTACTATATTAAGTTAGCTTTATCAAGTTCTGATCGGCTAGAGAATTTTACAACCTGTATTCTATCTAAGCTTGGCTCTGAGCGCGGACTTAGGCAGCCGGTGTAGCCTTAGCTTTACAGTCCTATCTTCAAGCAAATTATCCGGAATTGGATTCAAAGCCCAATATTTTACAGTAAAAGCGGACAATTATACAAGAATATATTCAAACATTTACTATTTTAATCTAAATACTCGTAGTCCTAACCCTTGTAATAGGCTCTCCGCTCCACGCTTTCGATTTTGCGTTTGACATGTACCTAATTGTTTTGGACATGTAACATGCTGAAAGTAAAATTAAAAAGCTAAAACTTAATAAAGTAGAGGTATTACTTTTTATTTCATCAAGAAAGAAGAGCCTTTATGGACAATAAACTCCATTTTCAACCGACTTGAAAAATAAAGAAGGTTCGGCGTTTTGGACTAGATTTATAATATCTATGCAAGTCGTTCCCTTCTTCCCCAGAACCTACAGTAAATGTTTTCCATTTATGAATTGAATTGCAAAACGGTGACATGAAAAAAATACAAGCGGCCCCCAAGCCATCTCCGAGTTTTACTCTAAAAAACTTTCAATGTTTTTCTTTCGTTTAACACTTTCCTGAACACCACCTGTAGACGTGATAACAATAAAATGTCTATTATGTCTGGCGTTGAGTCCCAGAAAGCGTTAAGTTAGTATGAATATACCTGTACCTATGTTACACACAGACTAAAAATCTACGAGTGCCAAACCATAAACACTTAAAATTTAAAACATTAAAACTGCATCCTTGTTTCGTTTTTGTGTATAGAGTTTGACGTAAACACAACACTGCTTATGTGGTAGAAACATACTCCTATATAGTAAGGTGTTTCAATTTGATTAATCAACCTTGTAATAAACGCAAAGTCAAGTATGTATGTACCTACTGTTAAAATAATTTCTGGCCTAATATTAAAATAATTAACATTTCAATCTACAAAAGCATTTCAATTATTTTCATTGGGCACCAAATTTATTGGAATTATTTTGAATTTGATCTTAGAAACGATCTCACTCACGATAAAGCTGTCGAAATAATTAATCTTAATACAGCGAACGTTACAAGCATAGAAGGTAGGCAGGCCTCTCACTATTAGCTCTTAAAATAACCTCCTTTTAAACCATACTGTTTTGTCTACTACTGACCTGTCCTCCTAAAATTATAAGAACTACAAAATATGTTGAGACCTGCGGGGTAAAACATTCTCAAATCGGTCAAATCTGTCAAATTTCGTACATAATGACGTACGAAATTGACATTGTTTTATGAATTTCATGGTTACCCCTTACCTTTTGTATTTCGGGCAGTCATTAATGTCTTTATGCTTCTATAATTTAAAAGAGGTCACCTATAAATGGTAGTATGCAGTCGAATTGTTCTCTGAAGCATTTATTGTGATAATAATTTGCATGAAGCATCTTAATTAAATAACAATATAATTTTACTCAAAGCTAGGTGCGTCGCTAAGCTATTTTAGTAAGCAATTTACGCCGTAAATTAATTTAGTAATAGACACTATATTTGGTACCAAACTATCTAAGTAGAAACCTATTTAAATGGTTTTAATCTTTGCCTTTACTTTTCATAATTCTGTGTGTTCATTTGTTATTGCTTACGTGTTGTAATCTTTTAGTTGAACAAAACGTAGATGAGACACTTATACTAAGAAGTTGGCATCTGTATCTTTTGTTAAAAGTGCCAGATAACAGCAAACACCAACACAATATTCAAGAAACAACACCATCAGAAGTTTTTACGTCGACCAGACTGTGACTTGAGTTGGATACAGTTTTTAAAACACAATTACGACACCTTGGAATAAAATTCTAAAGTTTGCCATTTACCAAGTAACAACTGGTAACAGCTTAACTTGTGGGGACGAAGTTAGCTAATTTTCGCTGAAGCTGTATGCCACAACAACAAGTGACAGTTATTGGCTGCAAGCGTTGCAGGCTTGTCACGAGAATCATGAATACTGCCGTCTATAAGCTAAAAGGCCGCTAAATGACAAAAACGAATTTTGAGCTAGAGCCAATAAAAGCGTCAAAATTTTCAAACCGATGCTACTCAGTTTCTATAAACATTCAGTCATGTTGCCATATACCAAAAGAAAGGTTTTCTTTTCAACCTTCACATGAAATTGGTTAATTTTATAAATATTAATATTTATGTAAATAAATACATATTTTCCTTTCTAATCTTGTAAAATTTTAAAGATCGTTTCAAGTGTGCATAACTATATAGCGGCTAAAGGTTCATAACTGCTTTCTAGTTATGGTGTTATTGATAACTGCCAAAAGAGTTTTTTGGGACAGGAAGTTATCGATCTTATCCATAACTATAAAGCGGCTAATTACACATAGCCGCCTTTTAGCCAAGTAGATATCGCTTAACTTCTCTTCCATAATGTATTAACAACTTTTATTACAGCCTGTGCATATCTTAAAAGCAGTTAATTACTAAACCTTTTCATATAACTGCTTTTTAGGCTAGCATTATCCTAGCATTTGTGTTTTGAATCCTGCAAAATTATACGTTAAATTTTAAAATCCAGCAAAGTTTTTTCAAAGACATGTGCTTTCCACAAAACTACCAGGCATAAGACATTATAAAATAAAAAAATGTGACCTCTTCTAAATAAATTAAATTTGAAATAATACTTTTTAAGAACCAAAAATAGCATGGCTAATCAAAAATATTTCAGAAATTGAAATTTTCACGTATTAGATAGGAAGTCTCACTTAGTAATAATAATTATAATCATTCATCATTATCGATGTTTACATTAATTGCAATCTATGTAACATAATCATACTTATACAACCCGCTGTACCTAACAGTTTTAGCATGCACTAAAATTTCTATTTTAATTTTAGTTTCACTCTGTTATTGTAAAACAGTCCGTATTTATTCGTGTCAAAACTCATTAAAAAATATTATCAAATAAAGTTTGTATTAAAATTGTGGATATCCTGTCGCAAGGACTTCCATATCCGTCTATTGAGCCACCGATATGCCTTAGCATCAACGGAGGTCTGCAATGCCATTGAACGTCGCTCTGCCATGAGTTTGAGTGTATGGTCGGTATATTTTGCGACCTGTTTCTACCACGGGGTTTGAACGGGGACAGTTTATACAAACCTATTGTAAATCTCGTTCACTAACTCGCAGTTCAAAGCGATTTAACAACCCAAGCTGAAGGCATTAACAGGTCGGAGCGTAGACTTCACATGAGACCTTTTTAGCTTGACATTAATGTTTAATGTGCCTCTAACCATTTGGTGATCGCTTCCGGTTTTCACCCTGTTGATCACGAAGACATCATTGAACATTCGTCGCTTTGTAGTCATGATAAAATCAATCTCATTTTCGTGGACCCATCGGGACTCATCCAGGTCAACTTCTTCTGAGAAAAGGAATTCATCGAATAGAGGTCCTCCTTTTCCAGAAATTCGGCCAGCCTTTTTCCCCTGGGGTTCCGTTGCCCATACCCAAATTGCCCCGCTCTCAGCTCATTATCGCTTCGCTTGCCCAGTTTCGCGTTGAAATCCCCATCACAACATTGAAGTAAGTATTAGTTTTCATGGCCTTACTGATATCCTAATACATAGCCTCCACTTCCTTATCAGAGTATCTAGTGTAGAGGTCGGTGTATATAGCTGTATCACCTTCAGCGAGTATCTATTCCATACTCTAAAGTATCAGGTATGCAACCCAGCTCGACACACTTCCGATGAGGGACTTGTGGACGAGAAACTTGGCACCACTTTGAGACAGTTGTTCGCCCTTCCGGTGATAGTGTAGGTTGCCAGATTTCAGGGTTATCGTGTCCTCCTCGCCCTTTTGTCCGACTTCTGATATTCCAATGATACTCCAGTGCATCCTACTTAATTCTTATTCAAGCTCAACAATCTTCTCATCAGTCCTTAGCGTGCGTACGTTGTGTATGTGTAATGATTATATATTATTCAAGTGATCTTTCTATGGTCCTCGAGGCACTACATTTTAATATTGCATAAAATTATTGACAGATCACGTTTTATCATTCTGGTAACGTTTAAAAATGTCATACTAAATATCTAATAACAAAACATTCCTGCCAACTGAGTAATTGTCTTGCAGTGGAAAGTACAGTGTACAGAAGACTGAGGGACTACACTTTAGTATTTAAGCATAGAATTTTTTTATTATTTTTGTGTATTTTTGTATAAGTGTACTATTCGTTTTACAAAATGCTTGTTACTTTTCCACAGAAAAAACTACAACACTGCACAACTACTAAATATCATGTTGTCCCTCAGTCCACACATACAATCTTAGCTGATGGACGAACTAAAGACACTGCTCAACCAACATCACTCAGTTTCTATTAGCGGATTTAGCGGGTAGGTTGACTCAAGAACTGAACATAAGCCGGCTGCCTCTCGATAGTCTACTGATAATGATAATTTTATTGGTTTTAAATAACTACGTGAATAAAATACTTACCCCAGAAACCTTCACGCCACCATGATGACTGATGATTTTGGCACGAAACCCAAGAGAATATCATAATTCGCGATGTAAGGTGAATAAAAAGGTCGGATGTTACGAATAATAATTTTGAGTATTTTTAGTTACCGTTAGATTTTCTGTAAGTCTGGAAAACATACCAGTCAGAATAGAAACAAAAATAACAATAGGTTCATTTTTGCCGTAAATTCGCCTATTAATGGCTTCTAATATTTAAGTCATAGCCAAAACTGCTAAAGTTTATAATAATTATTTCGCAAAGTTAGTTCCATGAAAACAAAGAGTCACGTTTAAAAAGGTACCTACCAATGCAAGGCGTTATCAGTCAGTAATTCAAATGATCTAATAATTTCTAGAAATACGCAAACGCCCCTTTCATCGGTGATATTAAAATTTTGGTTCGTCGCACTATCCTAGTGCACTGACAACTTGACTTGTGTCCTCCGCAACCCCAAAAAAATCCCAACGAGAGGCGCAGGAGCTTGCGTAGTTTGCCGCTTTTTAGCGATGTATCGCTATTTAACGTCTTTTTTGCTATGCAAGACATAGAAAAAAATACTTATTTTACTTTAGGTACGGACAAGCATGGCTTTTTATAATAGTTTATTAATTGTAAAAGTAGTAACAATACAACGCTTAAAGGCCGCTAAATGATTCTAACTGCTTTTTAGTTAGGTAAGAGCGTAATTACCGCCATTTAGTTAAGTCTATGCAAGGTATTATACTCCAACGTAACCAAGCTAAAAGGCCGCTAAAATACTTTTGCTGCCTTTTAGCTTATTGTTAAATAATAACGGTTTTTTAGTTTAGCATTGATGGTAAAAATGTTTGATCGATCCAAACGTTAAAGTAGTATAGCTGCCTTTTAATCTAGTTGGGCTGTTTAGCGGCCTTTATGCGATGTAAAGTATATATTTTTTGTATTTAGCTGCCTTTTTAAAAAAAAATATCTCGAAAACGGTAAAAGATAGAATAACCGTTCCTAGACAGATCGATAGAGATTTTTTTCTACATACTATAACATTTAAAAAGTGAAAAATGACCAAATCTCATTTAGCGGCCTTTTAGCTTATAGACGGCAGAATAGGGAAAATGTGAGCTTGGTTATTTATCCCGGGTAAGGTTGGATAGAAAGTCTGATATTACTGTTATTTTAGGAGCGTACTTTTTTTTTGGTTTTGAAGTCGATGAAACGACGTATGCTAAACGTTGTAGCAGTGCTTTGAAATCGAATATCGGTAGTCTTAACCAGGTCACACATTAACAGTTATTATTAACCCATTCTATATCCAAGAGTAGACTCGACAAGACCTTTGTTATGAATCATATCTGATTCATTGCGAACAGGGAAACCTGTTAACACTCGTAATCCTTTACAGTCAAATCATGTACCAACAATATTAAGTTATGACAATGGAAAATACCTTAGAAAACAAAAATGATGTTGTAAAGACAACAGAGCTAATTTCGCAAAGCTGTTGATGCGGTGACATTTATTGGCGCGACCCTGGCTGACGTCACGCGTCCGACAGTGACGGACGACCGCGCCGAATGCGAAACGAGACTTATTGGTGACGATTTTTCAACGTCACCGATGCACGCTTAATATGGATCCCTTTCTCATTTAACTTTCAGAGTCTTTCTATCGAACTGTCTCGGTCGATGAACTCCACATTCAATCTTTCAGTAATTGCTTCAATGTCTCCTTATAGTAACTTTTAACTCTCTCTCTGTCTCTCGGCTAATTCAAACATTTGAGTTGATCCGACCGCTGATAGTACTTGTACCTACAAATGGGTCAATTAGACACAATCGATACAATACGACGACGGCTCACAATACTTCAAACATCACTTAGTTATATTACTTCTGCTTATTTTCTCTCGTATAAAAGAGTAATATTTAAGGTTTCCTTTTATATTGGAAAATGTCTGAAAGAAATAAAGATCGGCAACAATAAACTTGTTTTCACTGAAACCATGCGAAGTATCGGAAAATTATATGGAAGTAAGTATTGCAAGTCACTCAAATAGAATTGGTTTAGCGTGATAACAAGAGATGATATAGGTACCAAAGTGTTATGATAAGAAATTACATTACCAATACGATCTAAATCTTTAAACATATATTAGTCCCTTAATCGAGTTTAATAAAAGGTACGTCACCTATCTTTGCCCTTCAATAAAAAACGAATTCGATTGACGTCCTTCCGAAGCTTAACTGAAGTATAGAACTCTTTGAGTGTCCGATGGCGAGTGACGCATAAATTTAGCCCGACCCGCAGTAGAGCCAGTAATTAAACTGTAAATTACCGCTAAGTGCAGACCCGGCCTGAAGGTCGTATCGAGACCCTCCCAAGAATACCAATGAACCCGAGACCGTAATCAAAAATTTATTCCACTCCCAGGGCATAGGTCGGATGTACGGCGCCACTCGTAAGTTTGTATCTATCACATCCTCAGATACAGAAAACTTTAATGGGACTCGTTGGAAAGTCGTCAAGTATCAAATAGTGATTGAAGTTCAGTTAAATAGTTCACGGATCTTTGAATGGAAGTTTACGGGAATAGAGCAGTAGGAACTGCTCTACTCCCGTAAAATGATGCATTTGAGAGTAGGACGAGGCTTTTATTGAAAACTATATGCTTCATAAAGATAAAAATATACTTGAATAAAATTACGTTAAGCGCTTTTCATGATAGACGCAAAACGTTTATCAAAATGGTTTCAAGATCTTTTTTTACAAGTTTTCATTCTTCGTTAAATCAAGTAAACTAAATGCGTTCAATTTTATAAATAGCCAGAAAAATCTGAATAAATCCATAAAACCCTTTGTCGACTCGAGACTCACCTGCTGTCGTAAATCTCAATGGAATAGGTTTTGATTAAGCAGAATTTCCATTTAGTTGATTACAACATAAAATAGATTCATAAATCGATGAAATGTATTTATGAATAGGACAGACTTATTAATAAAGATATTATCAAATGTATTTGATATTTTAATAAGCTTTTCCGTTATTTGTTTGTAGAGGTGTAGGCGGTTTGGTATGATTACTAAACTTAAGCCCCCACGCTACGGTTGTGTGACTATCCGACTTTGTTTATAGTTCAGGGCCCTAACTATGAACTGTTAAAACAATCACGAATCTGTCAAACATTATCATTTCTGTCAAATTTTGTATGAAATGACGTACCACAATTGACAGATTTGACAACTTTGAGATTGTTTTAAGAGTTCATGGTTATGGCCCTGGGCCCTAACCACGCACTCTTAAAACAATCTCAAATCTGTCAAACATTATCAAATCTGTCAAATTTTGTATGTAATGACGTACCAAAATTGACAGATTTGACAGCTTTGAGATTGTTTTAAGAGTTCATGGTTACTCTGCAGTAAAGTTTTTTTCATAAGGTTTATCAACTGTCGTTACAATGGTTCATAAGTACTAGAGTTTACTTCGTGCGTCGTGCATCTGGTATAAAAGTGATTTAATCTAGTTTTTACATAGATTGTGGTGCTTGCGGGTATTGCATAACATATTTATAGATAAACTATGCATACACCATACATTATTAGCACATAATACAGACATAAACATTCTGTGCGGAAAAAGAAACAAAACAAAAACGATAGAAAAAAATAAATGTGTGTGGTTGTTACTGCGAGTCTAAGCTAACCAAAATCTCAGAGCGTGTTTAACATATTAAATGAAATGAAACAAATTGTGCTAAAATATGAACATAAAATTATTTATATTGTTATGTTGATATCTTACTATTTGCTATTACTTAATTACCTATTATAATACTTTTTTTAATTTGTGTGTTACTAGGAAAGTTTTGGGGTAGTTCTGATTTTTTCATTCTTGAT
Organism: Anania fuscalis; assembly: GCA_950371115.1. Lineage (NCBI taxonomy): Eukaryota > Metazoa > Arthropoda > Insecta > Lepidoptera > Crambidae > Anania > Anania fuscalis. Next base: position 16,350,171 of record OX493328.1, read on the forward strand.
GTATTTTGGGGTGCTGAATCCGAATCTGAGGTTTCACAGCACAGCTCAAACCACTGAACGGATTCCGCTGAAATTTGGCACACATATAGCTATTATAATGTAGGCGTGCGCTAAGAAAGGATTTAATTTTACAAAATTCACCACCTAAAGGGGTAAAACGGCGGGGGTTCAAAGTTTGAATAGAGCACCACGATCGCGAGGTTAATCCTCTTACTAAATAAGCAAATACCTGTTTCAAAGTTTTTTTATTTACTGAGTTTGCATATTTATTCATTCACTCAAAATCAAATCTAACGTAAGCGAAGCCGTGGGAAAAAGCTAGTAATAAATAAAGTAAAAGTGGGTTTTGCAGAGACCACTGAAATATGCCAATTTTCATCTTGCAGTTGAGACCGAACGGTTCTTCTAGAATTAAAAATAAATAGTGATATTTATAGAGAATTTTAAGTACTTTAATTTCTGTGAATAGGCCATTTACTCAAAGTTAATAGTATCCAAGTTCGAAGCAAAAATCCATAAAAAAGCAAAAATGTATCACTTTTTTGCGATTTAGTCAATGTTGCGTCACGAAACTTTGTTAGCAAACCTCAGATTCGTATTCAGCACCCCAAAATACGTAAGGAATGAAAAAATCAGAACTACTCCAAAACTACCCCGTATGAGCCTTTTTGAGCACAAATGCACTCAACTATAAGTGAAATTTATAACAAGTGGATCTTTCATTTTTGGAGTCGGTGCGAATGAACACATTTTAACTCTCAATGGCCGGTGCCGACTCCAAAAAGAATTGATTAGGTATGTTTTAGTCAAATTATTTTTCGCTTTTTAAATTCATTTCGGGTTTTAGTTTTTTATAAAACTTATTTATACGAGTATTAGGTACCCTAATATCAAGCATGAATATAGTCTAAAAATTCGTTATACTGCGGCTTCGCAACAAATATTTAGGCCATTTTTATCAGCAATAACGCCAATAACACAATAAACTCTGTTCAGGCAAGTGTGATTTGGTTCGATCGGTTTTATATTTTCTTCTCAGTTCCGTAACACAATGTCGCAAATATTTAAAAAATCATAGCAGTTGTATATACTGCACAATTCTTGTAGGGTATTTCATCATGATGCCTGCGCACATTACGACAAGCGCGGTATTCCCAAAGATATTAGTAAAGTTGCGACAAGGAAACGCGTGAAGTGGTCCCGCCACCAAACTTCCTTGCCATTTTAACTCGTAAAAGAAAGTAACTGCTGCTGTGAATAGATAATAAGGATTTTATTAAAATTCCTTGCCCTTGTTTTGCCATTCACGGGCCGCCTTACGAACGCTTTTGTTCTGGTGGCATGCGAACCTTTAAACCTTCCCAAATTCTCTCATCGTCGTCTCCAATGAAAATTCAGTGCCTCATTCTGAAGACCTTTTGTATTTGTGCTTATGATAATGTTTAGGACAGCAGATTCTTTGGTATTTACGTTTCAATATCGCTATCTGAATGTTAAATAGATTTTTTTAATGAAAGGGGTTAAAACATCCACCAGAAAAACCCACTCAATTGTCAGTACAATTTACTCAATTTTGATGGATTTAAATGATACATGCTATGTGGGAAAATGTAAATTACAACAGTGGATGTCACAGTTTTAATTAATCTCGCTGTACGCGAAATAACAACGCGAATTCAATTTTCTGGTCAAATGGCTCGCCATTTCCAAACGTGCGGCCGATATGAGGCTGTAGTATTCCATTTTTTCACGATATTCTTCATTTCCGTGTGCATCCAATTTACAAAGAAGCGAAGGAAGCAGTAATCGATTCGATAGTTTTATTCAGATGGGAAGTTAAACTGAAAAAATAAGATAAATTAATGTGTTTTTTTTTGTTAATCTTTTTTTTTTTAAAAGTTTAGGTAAATTAACGTCAAGTTAATGCTCTAAAGTAAAACAAAAAATATTATAAACATCGAACTTAGGATACCGAACGGGACTGAACCATCGGTTGTAGTCAAGTCCTTTAAGCATATTTTCGCACGGTTTTCTTGTTTTAGTACTTTAGCAATGCAAAATAAGGCCATTTACAAAATCGAGAACATACACCAGACGTTTTATTTGCTATCTTGTTCTATTAGTAAATTTAAAGCATCTATTAGACATGCTCAAGACGATTAAAAGGGTTGCTTCAATTGGTGACAGGACTCTTAAGTGGAGCGGAATGATTCGTTGATTCATTATTCACTGACCCTAATTCGTATCATGATGTCGGCGTGTGCATTGATTAGAATCCTCTGAGATTGATTTAATTTCCTTGTTGTACAGACAACGGCACGTCATGGTATCCAAAACTGTCAAATGTTCTCAATCGATTTTCAACTTAATTTTCAAGGAATAGAGTTTATTATTTTAACAGATTTGCAACTAAAAACGTAAAATAAAAATATACAAAAATAGGGTCCGCAAGTGAGTAATGTTAAATCCTAAACTTTTTAACATATGGTGACAATTTTGATATCGTTAGATAGGTAAACTCAAATACTTTCAAAATAATGCAAATAAAAAACTGTTTAATGGGATTTATTTTAATGTAATCTGCAAAAAATTCAAAAATTAGTTTTTGTTTCGAAAATAATTTTATAAATGGTCTTTTTACTAGCTAAAAGAGGCAAACAACTAACTAACTAAATAAGAGTAATTACACTGTTCTTTTAGCTATCTTTTGCTATTTCTCACATGTTTCTACGGCACATGAAACCTTAGTTATGGTCTAAAGTGTTAAGCAGACCGGAATTCATTCGAAAAAAAAAACAAAATGGCTGCTATTTATTGAGGGTAGATGTTTGACACCTCAAATTATTTTTTTGTCGATAAAATTAGATATCCTACTTAGTCTTAACGTGGAACTACCGCCCATATCACATTGTATAATATTAGCCAGACAATACACCAAATGGTAATGGGCTTGAAGTAAGGTAATAAAGATAAAAAGTAATTAAGATCCTTAAGTTACGATGAATTTCGCCTAAGGCATCTGCCAGTAAGGTAACTAACTACCTATATTAATTAGGTAACTAACTACCTATATTAATTAGGTAACTAACTACCTATGTTAATTAGGTTTACTACCAGGACTTTGTCGCAATTAACTTCAACGATTTTCATTTCCCATAAAACTATTCGCAAATCTTTTTATACAATATTTGAAATCCTAGAATCAGGTTACATCGCAATTTTATTTCCTCGATTATTTAGTATCCACAAACTCAGTCCATCGATATTTCTTTTTGTATTTTAGGTACTTATGTATTTTGTGGAAATAATGTTACATCAAAGTTTTGTTCCCATAATTTTTTTACACAAGTTTCAGTTTGGAAAATAGTTAAAACATACTTTTTTACTTTAGTAAAGTCAGGGTTCATCGAAAATACGATTTTTTACTATGTATATACATTAGGAGGGTAATGTATCATACATCTTTCTGGAGTCGAGTAAAACAAATAACTGCTGTCCGGACATTTCGTTTAAATGTATAGTTATCGTCTTATATTTCTTTGCCAATTATGTGTCTTTTAGCTCTAAGAAATAATTCAAAGGAATTGACTCTTATTCTCTGCTTCTCTCAGTCGAGAGGTTGTTTTATTGCTCCATTCCAAAGAATAATGTTTGTTATGTTGAAAAATTTTTCGCAAAGCATTTTCATTTCTAACTACTCTTTTGCAACTTTAAACTCGGAATGTGATAATGAAAAAGTCAGTTGAAAAGCTCTCCGTTTCGACTGAACGAAATTAATAATTTAGGTAGATAGATCCTACAATACAATAAAATAAGTTTTTAAATAAAAAAAAATTGTTAGTAATGTGTATTTTTGATTTTGTTGATGATAGTGAACTAAAGACATGCACGTTGTTTGGTCCAATTGAATGTCTCTGTCCTATTTCTTACTATCCTAACAATTATAGCACATCAATTATTATTTTGTACTATAGGTACTTTGTTAACGACGTGGATTCTCGGTTATAAGAAACTTTATTCTCATAAAAGCATTATAGGTTCAATTACATGAGCTTAGATAAAAATATATTTAATAGGATTCTGTCGATGATAGTCAGTGGCGACTCACGACGCCCGTCTGTCCTTTTTCATCATTTATTGAATTTTTTGTACTCCATTTTGTATTGATGTGCGTTCTAGGTTCGGTTTGTAGAAACTTTATTTTCATAAGACATCAAACGAGTAGGTTCACGTATATGAGCACCTATACCACATGAGTTCCGTTTCTTTACTCATGTGACAGTATAGACTGTCGATGATAGTGAGTCACGAAACACGACGCACGCAATTTGTTTCGTCCTATTGAACGTCCGTGACAGCAAGCGACGCGTGTAGCTGTCACTTGTCGGTCGGGTTGACGGCTGTTAGCGTTCGGGTTGTCGTTGTAAAATGTAATGTGAAATCTATTTGAATAATACTTAAATCGGTTTTTTACTTTCCTTTCTCATCAAATATAAGTAATTTTAAGTTTACTGATTGTTTTGTTACAATGATCGCATCAGAAGATCGCTGAAACAAAATCATAAAGGAACTCATTGCCTCATTCCTGGTGCCTAGGCTGTGTTTTTAATGAAAGATTTAATGTAAAATAGTTCACCAACGGGGAAACCATGAACTCTTAAAACAATCTTAAAGCTGTCAAATCTGTCAATTTTGGTACGTCATACAACATTTGACAGAATTAATAATGTTTGACAGATTTGAGATTGTTTAAAGAGTTCGTGGTTACCGCCCAGGTCACAATTTTAAGAACGGTTACACGTTTTTTAACGTCGTAGTCAGAAAAATCTTTAGTACAGTAACAGTATACTACTCTGCCAAGAAGTGGTAATTTGAGTTTAGGAAAAAGAAAGAAGTCGGCTGTAGCCATACCTGGTTAATAAGGTGGCTGCTCGATGGTATTTGTTGGGTTTTGGTCAAAAATTCGTTCACAATGATGGCCTTGTGGGAAGGCGCATTATCGTGGTGCAAAATACAAGAATTTTCATTCCACAAATCTGGCCTTTTTCGTCTAATTTTTTCTCTCTTAAACGCCGCATAACGCTTAAATAATACCCTTTTTTATCGTTTGACCTTCTGGCAAGAATTCTGAGTGCACAACACTTGACTGACTTTCGATCTAGTTTGGCGCGGTTTCTTCGGTTTCGGTTGGAAGGCGCCACTCCGAAGCATGTTGACTAGTTTGCATGTCAAACTCGTAAACCCACGTCTCGTCACTAGTAACAATGCGTTTTATGAATGTTGGGTCGGAATTAACTCGTTCTAGCATGTCCTCAGCGACTCTTTTGCGATTGAGTCTTTGGAGAAAATTCAGGTCTTTTGGGACTAGCCGAGCGGCAACATGTTTCATACCAAATTGATTATTTGAAATGGTACGAATCGACTCGTGTGACAGAGTTCGACGACGTTAGAAAGTTCGACGGCTAGCTCTCTCAAACTTGAATGAGGATTTTCAGTCACTATTTCCTTCACTTTTGCGATGTTATCTTCAGTAGCAGACGTTGATGGCCTACCAGAACTAGGCAAATCTTCCATCACGTCTCGACCGCTTTTGAACGCTTTGTACCACTCATAAACACGTGTTTTTGATAAAGTCGATTCACCGTAAGCCTTCTGTAACATTTTCAGAGACTCCGAACACGAAATCCCATTAGCGATGCAAAATTTAAGACAAACTTTTTGTTCGATGTTTTTTTCCATTATGAAATTCGCAATACACACTAGATATGGTATAACTAAAAACAATACTGTATTTAATCTAATTATCAGATGTGACTCAAACTCCGTGCCAAAATGGAAAATAGTTTAAAATTTTTTGACAGAATGTATATTAGAATAGCTTGTTACGGGATTGCTACCATGTACCTTATTTTTGAGTTCCCGATATTTCGGCACTGTTGCAAGCGCCATGATCACGGAGTAGCTCGAGAATGTATATATCTAAACAGTGAAGAAACTACCCATAAACGGTCAAAATGACGCCAACGCCAATTGGCTCCACGAGATATCTCAGTAAAATAAGTGTACTCAGAGTCGTGGATGCCGAGCCGAATACTGCCGATACGAGACGAGATCTGTCAGTTGTCATTGTCGCTGCAGAACCTTAAAACGTAGGATTTAAATCCTCTTTGGTCAACGCTTTTTGTTCATTTCTATTGTTTTCAGTTCGCGCGAATTTTAATCAACTTTTAAGACAACCCTAACGCTCCATTGACGTATTTGACGTATCTCGATAAGCAGGCCTAAGTTCCATACTGTATAGATATATACACTGTGGTGCAGTCAAGCGGCTTCTTAATAAAGATTAATTTCTTTTGATCAATCTTAATTAGCATCTTTTAATATTATTTCCTTTTCGACGAAGCCTGAAAAAAATAAAGAACATGACATATATTTCATTTTATTTTAGAAACTCACAGACTCTTCAATGCAACCTCCATACGCTTTAGCGTATTAACTAAATTAAATTAAGCGACCGTAACCTGATAGGCCAAGACCGATTCCCTATTTCTATATTTTTACTATCTAATTTAAAACTGTACTAATTTTCTTTAAGAGTAGAGGATATATCTAAATCTTACAAAATATGTCTGCCAATCTTCCGGAACATGTCACAAACTGATTTCCGAGAAACGGATCAAATCGAATTTAAATTAAAGGCCGTTCGAAAACTATGCTAAAACTGTTCTATAGTGAGAATGCGTTACTTCAAAAACCCCTTAAGTTCCAGATTAATCGATTATACTGCGGTCAGATTGGGCAACTTTGGTTGCGCGTCGGACGAGCCAAGTTCACCCATTTGTCTTAAACATGCCCAACTTTGCCCTGACAAGAAAGTACGAATGACCTCATCAATATATTAAGGGATCTCCAAGCCGTCTCTTATCCAGTTTTCCGAGGCATAATCTTATTATATTTAATATAGAGCTTCGTAAACTTGTAATATACTCAAATTATCTGTTGCTTCAGCGATGTTCCGCAGCGTTTTTTGTAGGCTTTTATAAGCCTTATTTTGTACGTAACGTTTGCTAAGATCCAAATATTTCGAATTTTGGAAAAAAAAACGGAATTTGACAAGGTTTTCACTATTAGAAATAATTTATTGCGTTTATGAAACGGAAGAATAATATTCCGTTTTATTTGTGAGATATATCGGCTCAGTTATGTCCCTACAAAACTTGATTATTTTAACTAGTGAGCATTTAAAATTTTTCCTCATTTTAACCTAAAATCTAATATTTACTTGCGCACTTAAAATATGAGCTTCATCAATTTTACAAAGGAATACATATGCCTTCTAGCATATATTTTTGCAAAATTACGAAATTCTCGTTAACATTTTCATTTTGTACTATTTTTGGCCAAAGAATATTCTTTCACCATAATCCATTAATCATGCTAAATAAAATTGATATGTGGAATTAATTTTCCACTCCGCTTCAGAACATATCAAATATTCGGCGAGCCACATTTTGCCATTTGACTTTTTAATATTTCACAATGAGAGTGCCCGTTTCCAAGTTTTAGCATTGTTAGAGAAATTTGAGATAATATTTTGCTGATTTGTGACCTTTCGTATTGTGAACGTTTTCAGATGTATCAGCAGTAAATTATAAGGTAAGAATAGACAGACTGTCTGACCTTAGTTTTGCTTTCAAATAGATTTTTCAACAAGATCATTTTAGGTCGAGGAGAAAAACTTTCTTTTATACATTTTTGTTTTTAGCAATTCCATGCAATGTTTTATTAAAGATAAATAACACTTGAAAAAAAATCATCGACCTCAGGTGGAACTCGAACCCACGTCCCATCGCATACCGGGCGAGTGCTTTACCAACTCAGCTACCGATATACCAATAGATATATCGGGTGTTGACGGGTAGTATACTACTCAGTTACACATATAGCTACAACATTGATCAGAGATACGCTGGCTTCGACAGCGAGAAGAAACACTTGAGAAATTTCATCGTGTCACGTGACGTCCTCGATAGCTTAGTTGAAAAAGCACTCGCCTGGCATGCGATGGGACGTGGGTTCGAGCCCCACCTGAGGTCGATGATTTTTTTCAAGTGTTATTTATCTTTAATAAAACTTTCTTTTAAACAAAATAGAAGGTATAAGCTCCAACAATTAAAGAAATGTTTTAAAAGATTAGTTTTGTGCATGTAAAAAATACGATATTAATAATTTAATTAAATGAGTAGGCTGGTAACAATAAAATGTGTACTATCTCATTTTTCTGGGCTGAGGGGTTATTAAAAATCTGTTATAATGGATAGTTTTTACCTTGCATATCTTAAGATCAAAAAGAAATAAGTATTACTTTTCTAAAACTTATGAATTTCGTATCATAATAAAATTTTATTTCGACGCACTGCGTTAAAAGTTATTCTAGACAATTTATTCCACTTTCACATCTGCTTTAAACAAGATAAGTACCTGGCTGGACTAGCGGTCTGGTCCTTGGCATTGTTCTGAGCATTCCTTTGCTTACAAAAATTTGTATATTTTATTTTTATAACCCGTCTATTGATCTTTAGCTGGGTTAAGAATGAGATGGTCCGATAAAGGTCTTCCTTTATTCACGTTTCCGAAGGATTTTGTCCCTATTTCGAGTCGATTTTAGAATGTGTGGAAAAATGGAAATATATATAATCGCTTTTGATGTTTGCTTAACCTCGAGGTCATCGGTTTTCTATATCGCTAATACGATAATATCATTGAAATAGTAGGTAAAGCATTTAAATAAGAATGAATATGTTTAAATGTACGACGTTGACAAAAACTATATAAAAAAAACAACACTCAGTCGAATTGAGAACCTCCTCCTTTTTTTGAAGTCGGTTAAAAAACAAAAGATAATAATTATGTTGTCTTATGTCAATTCTATACATTATTTTTAAGTCACATTTTATTTTTTAGGCTTTCAGCGCGGTGATTTTTACATAAAATGTTTTTTTTTGCTATTCGGATCAATTCGGGTACCTATTATACTTATTAGTTAGGTCAATGTTTATATAAACAATATCTTTAGAATTCTTTATCAAAGCGTTGTTGTTTTGTGAGACAAGTCTTCGGGGATCAGAATACCCATAAAAATGTCCTTATGGCTCACAAGGGTGACTGAGCAAACTTTGAAACTACTTGCGAATTGAAGACTTTTTGAGTACGTAAGTATCAAACTGTTTGAGGACATTGTGGGCCTTTTATGTTTAAAAGGTGTAATGTCTTTGAGATTGAAAACTAAAATAGTGGGAAGCATTTTAATAAGTAGTAGTCAAAGTTCGAGGAGAGATATTCTTGTTAACATTATTATCTACATACATTTCTCTAGTTGGTACTCAGACATTTTTTTAATCTACACTGAATGTACAACTATAAATGAGCGGTAAATCGTATCTTTTCTAAGTTTGCGAATACTTAAAGGAGAAGAAGTACCTAATCCAATCTCTAGATTAAGTAATTTGAAAAAAAAACCAACGATAGATTTCAGTTAAGGATATACAGCAGGTAAGCGAATCATATAAGACGTAATAGACGCTAGCAAGAAGAATAAATTGATTAAAGTAACTGAAATCGAAATGAAAATTGTAGCAATTGGCAAAACCGACTAAACCTCTGTAAAGCAGCTAATTAATTCGATAATACTTATCCCACAACATGTGGGGACGGCCGTAAAGAATACACTTCCCCAACGCCAACAGGAGGCGTGTCGTAAGAGGCGACTAAATCCTGTAGCACGAGACGGGGAGCAGCGTCTGCGTTCGAAATAATATAAAAAACTGCGCTCGCCAACTCGCCTGCCAAGCGTGGCGAGTATGGCAACAACCCCCCGATGACAGAAGTCACTAGGGGAGGCCTATGTTTAGCAGTGGACGTCCCGTGGCTGATATGATGATGAATCCCACAACCATTATCCTATAAATAAAACTTGCGGTCTTATTTATCACACTTCTGGAGATTTCGATTTGCTTTTGATACTTCATTGCAAATCGACAGACTAGTTGGTGTAAGCATCAACAACGTTTTACGTCTCTAACAAATAACTTTGTTTAGGATAAACGGACGAGGAACTTGGAGCCCCCGAGGCCACTTAAAACTTATGTGGCTTCGTTAACCATAGTCCTATATTCCGAGTCTTGTTAAGACCCTCAACGCAACTAAGATCTCCCAGTTTCAATTTATTGTTTCTTGCAAAATGTGGTCTTGGGGACCTAAATTGTTTTTGTGTTATGACCATTGATACTATTAAGCAGTATTTTGCTTTTGGGAAGCTGAAAATCAGCTCGAGCATAGGTACTTACTACATTTTACTTTTTCAAAGATACAATATTTTGTTTAAACAGATCTTAGTTAAAAAAACTCTTGGTGTTTGTTATGTACAGTTTTAAGTGTTAAATTTACATTTAACACGCATTTAATGTTAAGACTCCTAGTTAAGCTAGTAGTGAGATTACCAAATATTTTATAAGGTTATTATAAGACTTTCAATATTGTTTATAACAGTATTTAAAAATAATCTTATTAATTATATTAAGTACAATCATGGAAGGCTTTTCCATTAGGTACCGTTTTATTAGAATCAGTAGTAACTATACTAAACACCAAGTTTGGGTTGCATCACTTTAACTTTAACCAAAAAATTAATATAACCGGGTGTTTTTGTATGGAGTTTGACAGAGTTTTGACGTTTGTTAAAGTTAAAGTAAGATGGTGCAACTAGGGCTAACAGTATTTTTAACCGACTTCAAAAAAAGGAGGAGGTTCTCAATTCGTCTGAATGTTGTTTTTTTTTATATAGGATAGTAGTTTGTAAGATGATTTATTTAATAAATAACGTTACACCAACCACTCATGTTGTCGGTATACAAATACGTTAAGAAATTACGCAACGACTACGCATATTATTCATGTAGTCAATTGGCTTCAATCACTAACAATAGCTTTATATACAAAGTGACGTATGTAGGTACTTTGTAGTAATACTTTAACTTTGATTCCAAATAACTCCTGAGATGTCCTTAACGTCATCAGATAATGAATACTAACTTAATTATAGAATGCTAATAAACTATCCTCTCAAAATGATAAAATGCATTGTTTGTTTTAATATTATAGTTTAAGAAAAAACAATATCAATTAACACTTTGATCTTCAGTTTTTTTTAGAACAAAACAACGTTCGCTTTAAATATTTCTTTATTTTTGATAGTTCAGACTTCTCCTATGTACCTATTGAATATAAAATTCAACTTGAAAACTTGGCAGCTGCCCCTGGTGAGATCCCTCTAACCAATGATTGTTCCGAGTACCTACATATCTGTGGTTTTTACTCTCAATATGTTTTCCATATCATAATTATCGGTAGAATGTCAGTGATGGGCTGAATACCAAACAAATGTATCAAATAATAAGTTCGTATGCAAACGAAATAAAACTACCTATCTAGGTCATTATAATACTAGAAATAGCAGTAGCTAAGCGGTGGTAGTTCAGTGGTCAGTCTTTAGCCTTATAATTGTCATTTGTTATGGTCATAATTTTCAAATTCCAGCATATAACTTTCGAGTTTTCAGAATTTTTACACCGATTTATACCTACATTTGTTTAGTCATGAAACATCGTGAGAAAACCTGCACATTCAGAACTACTATTTATTTTTTGGTTGTGCTCCAAAAAATATTTGGTTACCTTGGAAGTCTGGTAGCAATCGCTCTAAATGAACGCCCTCTAATCAGTCTCGCTGAATCCAAGATATTGTGCAAGCGTATTCCGACTAGAGGAACGAGACAAAGCATGAAGGAAATTTTAGAATCCCACGACTTCATCTATAGTTGCAATGGGACCAACCATTTTTATCGTATGAAATTTATCGCGTTTATTCGAGTCCAGTGCTTGTTCGCTCTATTTTATTTTAATAGACCGTTTTGCTTTAGAATTGCTTCTGCAATCGGTTAAGAGTCCACGAGAGGCGGACAAACATAGTCTTCGGCGCTACACGAATGTTTGGATATCGAAGTAAATGAAATCACTCGATGTTTAACGAATTTTCCGAGAGCTCATAGAAATAATTTTATTTGTAGTTGTAATTTGAGCGTATGAGAAAAACTTTAATCTGGATCGCAAAGATAGTATTTTAATAAAATAAATAAAAGGTTAAATGTTAATCAAAATTTTTTATTTAATTGCAAAAGACAATTTACTCTAAAATTATGGAATTTTTGTTTTGTTCGCTTAACATTATCTTCAAACATATCAGGAACTCCCCAATGAACAGTTACTCGACTAAGAGTTACGTAACTGAGGGTAACTTTGGCAAACTTCCCTTGTGAATATCGATACCTTAGTAATTGAAATTCTAAAAGTCCGGGTATGTAATTAAAAGGTAAAAGTGAAACCCTACATGTATAACTCGGGTTTATGTTACTAACGTCCTACAACTCTCTTGAGTCAAAGTTCTGATATTAACTTTGCGTCCTACACAAAATATGAGCAAGTTATTGCTATGATAATTGTTTATTGATTTAAGTATACCCTTACTGACCCTCAAAGACTTGAGACATTTCCAGAGGGATTTAAAAGTTGGGTTTATGTCGTAGTACCTAAAGATGTCTGATGGTACATTGTAATGCTCATAACTTATATAAATTTGTTATAAAATAATAAAGATGGAAAGAGTTACGTTATGTTACTATTTTAAAACATCAAAGTCCTACAATTTTTATTATTATTATTATTTCATTCTAAAATCCCTACAATTTTAACTACTACAAACCATTTAATTTTATTCTGTGCATTAAACACTCTTAATGAATCCCTGTTAACAATTTTGTTTTGAATTTAACTTAACTTTCTGTAACCTCGACAAGACACAATTAGTCATTCTCTTGATTATTGTTATGTACGTATGTTGTAAAATTAATTCTTCACTCGCGTTGCCATTTTACGGTTGTTGGTAGCAAACAGATAGCTAAAATTACTCGTTTTCTGAATAAGATGCATGGATTTGAAATGCTTCTCGAATAATGCTATGCTTTGTTATTCAGTGGTTTTGAGTTTTGTGAATGAATATAAATTATTGTTACGACAAATGTTTGGAACGCAGTCATTAGTTAGTAGTAATCTAGGTTCCTACTTCTCTCTCATGCATCCTAGCCAAATTATGTGGTCCTGTAAATTATAACTATTTATAGTATGTGATATGCTCGAGTAATCAAGTATTGGATACTTATACGTGAAATCTTTTCTAAGCTAAGACATGTGAAGCTATGTTATACATTTTACTGAGGCTTGAATCTAGTTCCGTTTTTCTACATGAGTTCGACAAAAAACTACACGGACGAAAGAGTGATTTTTAGAGTTTATGGTTGGGCTCCTGTTTCTCGAAGCAATTTATCAGTGGTACATGAATATTTTCACAAATGTTGTTCTCTCAATGTAGATACAAACTAAGCAAGACAGAAAACAATGATAACAGAAAAATCGAGCCTCACACTAGAAACACGCGTGTAAGCAGTAGTTTAATTTCCCCAGCGATGTTATCGAACTAACTCACGACCAGAATAAACTAATTTGTCGCATCAACTCCCAGTTTCCTGCGGTGGGGGATTCGCGACGCACAAAATTGAAGGTTGGTGCCTAGACAACAGAGTGCGTTTTTGAATGGTGGCATAAGAAAAAATATGGAAAAGAAGAGGTTCTCGCGCTTATATTATATTATATATTGTATATATCATTACCTATATGTATATAGAATCATTGGTGTCGGTTGACGTTTCGATTGGCGAAGTGTTGCCGTGGTTATCGTTAAACGGTGATGGATTGCTTAATTTCTAGCGGGGTCAGTTCATTTTTTTTTAATTAGTGCGCATCTAAGGTAGTAGACGTCCGTAGAAGAAACGAAACTATTCCAAAAGTTATAATTTTTGCCTACCATGATGAATGAAAGAAGAAGTAGGTATGTAGTGTATAGTTGGACTGTCATTGAAACTGATTCTGAAATCTTCAAAACCTGGACATTTAAGTAGAATCGTGTTCTCATTTTGATGAAAAGATCTGATGGTTGATAAGACCAACAAAAGCAGTTAGACACAGGATCCATATTTATAATTTTCTATCAGTATTAAAATAATATAAGGCTACATATACATATTCAACAACATAAGGCTAGCACTCATGCATTTTCAGCGCGTTTTCATTTAGAAGTACTATTAATTCTTTGACTTCTTAATATTAATATCAACCTCATTAATAACTAAGCATCTCAACAATTCATACAAATGCATGGTATTATTTTCAACCCACTTAAAAAAGGAGGAGGTTCTCAATTCAACTGTATGTTGTTTTATCATGTTTTTTACGCAATTACTCTATAGTATAGTAGCGTTCCATTTAAAATGTAACTAAATTATAAATTAACGAATTAAAACGTACACGTTCCTACTCCAATCAATTGCTACATTAAAAAACTGAGCAGCCAAAACCTACAAAAAAAAACGAATTATGAAATCAAATTACCAAGGAATAATAAAAAAAAAAAATTTGAAGAGACACAATCTCAAAAAAATCACATTGTAAATGATAGGCAGTTGGAAAAAAAGAGATCCAGGAGAAAATTAATTTAGTTTCTTTAGAAATAACTTTATAAGTACAGCTTCCCACGCTAGCTTGTGGGTGTTTCCAATAACACAAGATTCACTCGAATAACCTTTGCGTATATTTTCCGAACACGCATCGTAGATATTCGCCATCCAGATGGCACGATATTAACGACCCAATGGCATCGCCGCAAATGAACGTACACTTTATTGGCTTTATCGTTTCGTTTTAGTAATTTCGACCTCGGCGTAATAGACAAAGATTAAGTTGGCTTATTCCAAATGCATCAAGTTAAGATGAAAATTTCTGTTATGAGCTGAACTTTCATTGTGCATACAATTCCATGACTGAAAGCTTAATGTAATGTGTATTTTGCATACAATTCCATGACTGAAAGCTTAATGTAATGTGTAATGAAGGTATAAATAAAAATTAATGCATTATGGGATCAAGTACTATACTTCTCAGGTACCTAAGCGGCTCGTGTTTGTATTGAAGGAAGTTTTCTGTAATTTGACTATAGGTGTACGTAGGTAAGAGTAAAAATTATATGACGCTAAATACATACTATCTAAAGAAAAATGCATAATGTAACCTGAGTATTTTGTTGAATATAACTAAGTGTAGCTTATGCTTATGCTTTAAAACACATTAACGGAGTACCATGCATTAATGTTTCACTAGATATAGGTATTGATATCATCGCTAAAGCATTTCATGTAAAACTAGGAACTGTAATTAGTATTGTATCTGTTTGCGTTGCGGATCTGCCTAAATGGTGTGCCGACCGATGCTTTGAAGCCCGGGGCATTCAATCTACCCGCTATTAATATTGGGGGCCACTCTGTCTACGCTGTCGGACAAGGACCAACTTTAGTTGCAATATGGCGGCTTTAGAATTGTTATACGTCGTTTCCTCAGGACATCGAACTAGGCTCACAAGTTTGGCTGTGTTAACTAAGCAGAATTTGTCGTGTCCGTTGCTATTATTGCCTCTCTAGTAGAAAATCTTTCAGTAGTAAGTAAATGATTAAGTATGAACGTCTGAACGTCTCTTTACCGATTCTTATAACGTCAGGACCTACTTTAGAATCAGTTTCTTTGCTTCTTAATTTTTTAGAGAGAACATAAAAACCATTTGTTTTACAAAAAATATTGCAATAGATTTCACGGTATTGATTCGCGTTTATTCGAAACGTGTTTGTTTTCTCTAGTCCAATAAATCATAAATCTTGTGACTGTACAGTCTGATTGGTAAGACAATACATCCTCTCAAGTAGAGATAGAGGACACAAATCAGATCATTATTTATTTTATCATTATTATCCCTTAATACACCTTTCGATGTTGGTGTATTAATCCTGTTAAAAAATACTGCTACATCCTCTAACTAAAAGATCAAGTTTATTAAAAAGTGGCTGTAATTTTGCTACTTTATGACCTCCTGAAAGGACAGTGCCGTTTTGCAAATCACCCTATGAAACAAGGTATGGCTGATTTGTCACGATAAAAAAAAAAGTTTTACAAAATTGTTATCTTAGATTTATCAGTAGGCGAACGAAGTTTTTCTGTCGTAAACTCAGGAGACGTACGGTCTGTCCGTAAACTAGTGTCGGACTTGACAAACGACGCCGTATAACGATGAAGGACCGCTGCCAACTTACCTAACTTTTGGCGATGATAAACGCAATGCTCGGATCGGGTACATTAACGTAACTCGTCTGGAACTTGTTTAATTTATGTTGTCTAACTTTAAACTATACCCGGCCCAGGGATTAACGCCGTGGTACCGTTTAATTGTACACAAACATAATTTGCCGTAAAATTTCGCAATCTAAACATTTAAAGTGTTATTAAAGCTATATTTAAGACAAAATCCCCAGTTACGACCAAGCTAAGCGAGAAACATAGTCAGCACAATTAAATGCCTAATATCAGATCCTTTATTTTTGGATGACTCTTATTAAAATTGAGCATAAATAAGTTAGGCTAACAGAGTTGATACAAAGGGGCTTTGCGCGCATACATTGTGTGCCTAACTTGGTTTGTGTGGAACAAACAAAATGCATCTCGCTTGCAAGTCTCTGTTATCCGTAGGATAGTAGCCGTCAACGGGCAGACAGCCCCGGTCCGCACAAAGACATTATTGAATTTCAATATAAAATGTCTTTGCGAATACATCGAGAAATCAAATTTTCAAAAGTTTGAAAGTCACTCCGTGGCTTACGTCTATTCAGTTGGCCGACTGAGAGCGTTGAGATAAAGTTAAGTCGAGTGAAACGGGATTTATAACGAGGTTTTGGTGACTTGTCTTGTTACTTGTGCGATGAAACTAAGTAATAGATGCTGTGAAGTTTTAAGGGCAACCACTTTGAGTTACATGACAGTGTTTTTGTGATAACTTTTGTTTAACTTTCGTCTGCTTTTAAGTGCCTAAATAAGATTTGAAATGAGTTTGAGATGAAAGTAATATTCAAATACTCAGACTTCAATATAATAATGATAGGGCTTACGATAAGGACATAGAAACTTTTGAGGGATGTAAATCCCATTTCGATCTATACGAAGCTCCTATAAAATATCGTTAGCAATGAATCTCAGATGCTGCAGCAGTATAAACGCATTCCAAACTGAAATAAATGCCGTACGATAAAATCTAATAGCCATCCTCTTTTTTCTTTTCAGGTAAGAACCGTTTTATTATGCAACTGGTACACGAGTCAACGGGATATAGGTACGTATTATTAATTTATTTATTATTACAGAATTAGCTAATTTGTTAACACAACCCACCTCTTTTAGGTAGTAGTTTAGCTAATACTGGTTTGTTTATAGTAATTGTAATATAATATAATTAAAACAACTTACCCGTCGGGATCATACTTCTTGGAATCAATAATAATCTATTTGGCATTGATTCAGAAACACTGATGATAATAATTTTGGTGTGTTCGTATTGATATTATTAGATAAATAAAACAAAAAAACTTTATAATTTTTACTTTAAAATATTATACCGAATATTTAAAAACGAATGACCGGCTTTAAAATCAGAATACATACAATACCTTGTGTTCTCAAAATTGTGATTGATTCGCGAAAGAATTGCTCAAGTAGCTAACCAATTGTCGCAAAACAAATGCTTCCGGTGAGCCCCGTTTTAATGTGTAGTGATATTCTAACTTGCAAGATTTGCGAAACAAAGGAATATCTCCTCACATGACAGGCCGCAACACATATCAACGTCAAGCTATTCAACGTCTGCTAGAATTCGTTTAGACAAATACAAGATCGCTAGACACATGAGATGATATGGGTGTTATGTTATACTCAAATACGTCATTGGTTCAGCGACTAGTAGTGGATCTTGGTCTCTGACATCAATAGACAAAGATAAAGTCCATTTTCATCTAGTTTGGCACTTTATGCTCATAAAGGCTTTTGTAACTTTTTTGAACCCATGCCGTAAGACAACCACCAAGCGGACACCGTTTGGATTAGTTTTATGTAAGTTATTTTTAAAGCACGATCCCCATCTTCCATTTTATATTTCGTACCGAAGCCAGCAAAGACGTGTTAACTTTGTTACGCCAGCAGGTTATTCATAATTTTATTTGCCAAATTTTAGAATTGTAAATTTTTGTTTTTAGCAATTGCTAATTCCATGCAAGGTTTAATTGAAGATAAATAACACTTGAAAAAATCATCGACCTCAGGTGGGACTCGAACCCACGTCCCATCGCATACCGGGCGAGTGCTTTGACCACTAAGCTACCGAGGAGAAAAAACACTTGAGGAATTTCATCTTGTCACGCGACGTCCTCGGTAGCTTAGTGGTCAAAGCACTCGCCCGGTATGCGATGGGACGTGGGTTCGAGTCCCACCTGAGGTCGATGATTTTTTCAAGTGTTATTTATCTTCAAATTTTAGGATGTCTTTAAATTTCCAGTATACCTACTAGACCTGATTCTGAATAATCCCCTAAAATTTGGCTACTTTATTTCGTAGTACACTATGATTTTATGTTACAAAATAATGTAATGTATGTGCTATGTAAGTGATATTTTATTAGATACATAATTATGCGAACTACAAAGTAGGGAGATTAGTAGCTTTATGTAGGTTCAACGAAGTGTTTAATACTCACATATTCACGGTTTTATGAAAATTCAGAGAGCTCTACTCTAAAATGTATTTAAAAAGTAATTAGCTGCCATCACGCCATTTTGATGACACACAGCTGGGCGCTATTTTGATTCGAATAAAAAGAAAAGGCATATACTGATCAGGTGGGATTTGATAGATGTGTTAGTAATTATGTTAGTTAAAATAAAATGCTGAAAATAATTAACATTTTAAGCTTTTTAAAAAACAAAGTTGTTATGCATTGGCTTTAGCAAATAAATCATGCTCAGTTCCTTGAGAATTCGAATATTAGGGTAAAACCGGGATAGATGCCATACTTTTTGAAAATATGTTATATCTCCCTGTACAATTATTTCATTCTTTTAATTGTAAAACTGGCAAGTACTTTGGTCTTTTATCTATGAATTTATGAAAGGAAAAAATTATTACCTTTGACATTTCCAGAGTATTACCGATTATTGCGGATCTCTAAATTTTGAGACATCTATCCCATATAGGGGATAGTTGCCAAGTCCATATAAATAACATTAAGGATAGACGACCCGCTGAGAAATATCTATCCCGAAAAAACTTTGATCGCACCTAGCCGTCCCATGCCATCGCACAGGGACATGAGACACGATCCATTTGGTGATAGTTGGAATGTCTATCGATAGATAAATAAAATAACACGCTATGTATTTTCGAAACTAGAGTAATTACAATCGGGGCATCTATACCACTGGGGCCTCAATCCCGGTTTAACCCTATCGCGAGTATTTAGTTTTTTGTTTGATTTTGTAAATTTGAATATGACTTCCATGAGTCAAAAAAACCCAGTCTACAGAGTGAATATTTAAGGTCCTCTTATACTCGTATCTAGAAAGTACATAATAGAAATATCTTACTATTTTTTTTTCTAATTTGCCATGCCCAAATGGGCTTCATGATGTAAGCACTTCTCTACACTGTATTTGTTACCTACTTGTACTCATGCATGCAATAAATGACTTTGACTTGAGTTTGAATAAAATCATGCTCATAAGGAAAATAAAGGTAGCGTGCTATGGAAAGCTATGCTCGGTGTTTATGTGCGACATCGAATCAAAAATGAGGAGATCTGTATCGAATAAAAGTCACGAGAAATCAGCGTACACAGCACGTAGAAATGACGGCCGATGGCCCGAAAAGTTCTAGAATGGAGCGCGAAAAGCGTAGCATAGGACTTCCACTCACAAGGGAGACAGGTGACCTGGTAAAAGTTGCATGAGTTTGCTGGATTCAGGCCGCTTTTAACTAGCTGATCTGGAAGTCATTGGGAAAGCGCTAAGTTCAGCAGTAGGCAGGTAATGATGGAAGTACAAAAAACTTTTACTATGGAACCAAATTTAGTGACAATAACATGAGGTAGTTGGAATAGTAGGTTATGGAGTCTAATATACTTTCTGTTTCTTTCTGAGTCTTGTTTACTTTTAGTATTATTTAATTTTTTATCCACCCTGAATGGGTATTCATGTATAATGGGTATCCTGCCACTACTTTGGGTAACAATAAGTGGGCTGTGATTGAATAGAAGAACTATGTCCACTAGAAAATAAAAATAGTATCTTCAAAGTAGCCCGTACATGTACCATGTCACAGTGATACATGTACTGGCAGTCAAAACGCTCGGCGAAAGTGCGCAGGATACTGTTCGGGTGGCCCGCACCCGGCGCACCAGGGATGTGCAACGCTTGCGCATGGTTGTATGGAAACAATCCACGCACGCTTCAGCGAGAACGAATAATGAGAACCCTAAATTAGTGAAACCACATCAGCATCAAATTTTGCAATTACCTATTTTAAATTTATAGTATCATCAACATTATTTTGCTAAATGTAGTACTTATCGAATCTATTTTGCGGAAACTCGTTAAACAGGTAGCACATAAAATTAACTTTAGTATTTTTTATTGCAAGACTGGTTACTTTAATAAGTTTCTGTATAACTGACAATATTATTTTTAATATAATATTTAAAATATAAAACGAAAAATAATACATTTAAGTGACCTTTTAAATGTATTATTTTTCGTTTTTGAAACACCCCCATTAAAAATTATGTGCCTTTTGTGCAAAATTTCTTTATTTTTTAATTTATTGAAAGAACCACAAACAAGTTAACAATAAGCTTACACTAAAACATTACAGAAAAAACTTAAATAATTGTAAACTCAACAAACGATGGTTACATTTTACGTTGACATTAAATTGTACAGCGGGACTCAAGTTGTACATAGAAATGAACTTGATTTATCTGTTAGTGATGTGTGTGTGGGATCGTGTGCATGTGTTGGTAAAGTAGATATCGGAATGACGTGTTTAAAGTGTGTGTAATATATATTTTAGATAAAATATGAAATATGAACTTAGTCTTAATCTTAATGTACTTAGTCTTGAATTACCCTAAGATAAAGTTTAAATGACAATGATCTTCTCAGGTTCCGTATCAAGTCAGCACCCCAATTACATACATGTGTGCACGCTACCTCCCTGCCACATCGTTAGTTCCATTCACCCTAAGAGTCTCGTTAAAATTAATAGCGGTCACGGAACTCCGTTTGGAATTAGCTCCTCCAGTGAAAAATATCTCTGGCAAAGTTGCACGAATTCACCGAGATATTTAATTAACTACGACAAGGATGCGGTTTCCATGTTAAAAGGAATTTATATTATACGAAACTATTCCTAACTTAATTTTTGGATGATAACAAAAATGCGAAACTTCATCGCGTTTGAACGTCGCAAAAGTTCTAGTGTAAAAATTCCAAGAAGACCATTCGCTATTTATTTTTGCTAGAATGACGAAGGAGTTATTTAATCATATTATTTAGGCGATTTGATCTTACTTCCTAAAATCATCTATTTTCGTTATAAAAATAATGGTTAAAAGACCAACTGGCCGTTCGTTTGTCAATAGCTCCGCCGCACCGTTTGTGTTCGAACTCGAGAAGGGTTTTCGCAATGAAATTTAAAAACAGATCACCAAAAGCACAAAAATTAGTTGAATAAATCAATTAATTAAATAATCCATGTAATCTTCAAATTGGTTTGATGAAAATAGTCAAGTGGCGTACGAGCGTAAGTTTTGATCAATTTTAAACAAACACCTAATACTTATCATGAAACTAGAAGAGCTTGCACTATGGACACTAGATAACAGGTGGACTTAATATTATAATGTCATAAAATTATTTCATGAGTCTGGAACCAATCTTCACAAGAGAAGTGATTGTTATGAGGATCTAAAATCAGTCATACATTTGCGTCATCATAACAATACATTATGTTGAGGGAAATAGAGAAAAAAAATGTGATTTAAATCAGGTATCCTTTTTAAAAACCTTTTACAAAAGGTTCTCGATTGCGGCACTGAGTTTTCAGTTATTCAGAAAGGCGAGAGAGTTCAACATTCGTAATTAGATAATAATGACGTCGCCGATGGCCAATTACAGAGAAACAGAGAGCACTCCAGCGGCCGCGCGGCGACCGCGAACAATAACTTCGTTACGACTTTTGCCGGCTGCACAAACAAACAAACAATGCGAATAAACAAGTTTCAGTTTTACTTTGATTCAAACAGATTTTGTTTGGGCAAGAGTTTTGACAGTGAACTCATTTTATACTAATTTTGGAACAGACTCGATCCATTCACGTACCTGTACGAGTTCGTGTACCTAAGTAAATATTCGATCTCGTTATGCCTCTAAGGGTTGCAATTGCAAAATGCACCATCGATAAAGGTTGCTGTTAGCCAATTTTTATTGATTTAAATAAACATTATTGTAATTTTAAAAGTGCTATAATGATCTGAGATTAAACTAACACATGATTAGTAAAAAACATAAAATAAGAAATGGCGAACATATCATTTTACGCTATATTTTCTACCAGTCCACCATAAGCTACAGGTGGCTATTAAGTTGAGAGGCGACTGCTTACGTCATATAATTAAATGAGCCCTGTGGCACATATTTAGAAGCGTGTGGTTTTATTCAAATCAAACTCTTGTCGCAAATAAAACAAACCTCATAATATTTTGTTACAATTAATAATAATGTCGCACAGAAAATCAAAAAAGTCCCTTGTGGCTCGTCTTTTCCCGGAAGCTGGAGCGCAGCCAGCGCTAGACAATGCTGTTATGAGATTGTACCGGCCCGAAATTACCGTAACTGCGCATTATTTATGGTGACTGTACACATTCAACTGTTTCTATGAATAATTTCAACGTGTTAACAACCAAGTCGTACCCTAAAAAAGATCGACGACGGCATCTTAGTAGTTCTAGTTTAGCGAGAGAACGAGACGAATTGGACTCAATCTTGAAAGCTGAAGTAAGTTGGAGAAAAGCAGACGCGAGTGGTGAGAGAGCATTAGGAATTTGACCTGCAATAAGTCACACAAGGATCTTAACAAATATATGATTGCTATTTTCATTTGTTATTCATACATATCCAAACAAATGTTTTATTACGATTATTTACGCGCTAACTTGCATTTATTCAATTGTGTCCGTTCTTTGAATACCTACATAAATATTAATTTGATCACCTTACAAAAGTTTTCATTAGAATAAAAGCTTTGGAGACACCTGGTAAAACAATACCTACCATTAAATTAAAATATCCATTTATTCCACACAGATATAAGAAATACAATGTAATTTTTTTGCTCCGCTTCGGCGAGCAAAAACGACGCAGTCTCAACTCCCGTGCGATAAAAACAAGATTATCTACGCTATCATTTTTCAAGTCACATCCAAATCCATGAAAGCATCGACATTTTTACCCTCGCAACTTTTTTGGTAATACGTTGGCATCGTCGACCAATTCGAATCCAATTTACATTTCAATCGGGAGCTTCATGTAAAAACATGAGCCGGCGGCTCGTTGAGAGCTTATGAAATAATGTTACACGCCGCTCCGCAAATACTCATGCATACTACTCTTCCTTCCTCGTGTTATTTAACAGTCGCCAAAAAAGTTAATTAAGAACGCGAAGACGAGCTAGCTGTGACAACAGAAGCGGCAGACATGGATGAATTGCAAAGGAACGCATAGTATTAAGAGCGTAAGTAAGGATTTATTCTAAACTGTTAAGACTTTTTAGCATTAATCATGTATAAGTATGCTGAATAATTTGTCTGTCTCATTGACTTTATTATCCTACCAATAAATAGATTGAAAATATTTATATCAAACATTTGTATCATCTTTACAATGCCATAGCCAATAAAATGCTACAATATTACTGCTCTTGGGTCCAACCTCTTATTGCAGTAGGTATTACTTCAACTTTGTTTTGTTTTTCTGAATAAAGTTTGACGTAAAACCACACTGCTAATGTACTGTTAATCCTTGACTTTTGTCAAGCTATCTCAACAGTCAACACAATTAATAGTCTTCCAATTCAAAGCCTATTGTAATATTTGATTCTAAACTTTAAAACTATTTTTGCAATCAACATTCTCGTTTTAATTACATTGCAAACTCAAAGTGGAATAAAATTATGGAAAATATTGCATTAATATTAAAATCAAGTTCAGTGAATTGAAAAATTTAATTAAAATGCAAATGCTGTACAATGTACATGCTTCTTCAAGTTTTCAGACAGCGGCTGATTTTCTTAACTTAAACATGCATGAAGAAAATACGTACCTAGTGGTTTCTTTCTGCATGCATTTGCAGTGTATCTTGAGCGCCTTTTAGGGATGTGCTAGATCTCTTCTTTTGGAATCGAGAGAAATTATTTCTCTTTACTCGATTAAATAGTACTTGTTTAGTTGCACTTTTAGCCGGAGTGGGATGGTCGATTTATTTAAGTTACCGAAAAAATATTCCGGTAGATATTTGCCCAGAGTACAAAATATAATATGATATTATAACAGTCCTCCACTTTCGGAAATCCTAACGCTCCACTCTTGTATACCTTGTGTTTAAAAAAAACAACGATCACCAACTGCAACTAAGTAATTCTTAGTTTTTTTACAGGATTTAGTTATGATATTATATGAATTAATTGGGAACGGCGTCTATAATAACACAGATATTAATACACATACAAATCTTCTTAAAGAATAGGATCTTTAGCAACCACCATTTTTCGGGCTTTTATCTAGCCGCAGCTTTTATTTTGATACGATAATGATATTCCTGAAATTCGTGTGACCTATTCGATATTTATCAGTCAGGCGAGTACTCGATTGTGGAGTAGTTTGGCACATCACTGTCGCTTTCGGGTTGCAGATAAAGTTGCTAAGTGTGGGCCCCGAGAGCTCGCTGTAAACTAGTTTTATTTGGCTATAACAATAGTCCTGCGGGATGGCGGAACATGTCTCCTGTATCATATCTCCTGTGCTTCACGCTTTACACGAAGTCGCTTTTACGTCTTTGAGCCGCTACGATATCGCGCCGTAAGATAAACGTACAATTTGTGCAATGTTTTCTTAAAAGCAGTCAAAATAGTATCTTGTCATACTTGATTACAATTTTCGTATAAACTTGTAAGTCTGTGAACCAACAGGTCTTCATTTTCGTGGGAAAGAAGGTTGAACAATTACTACTACATTTGCTGCGAAAGTTTAAACCTTTTTAAAGGTAGGGAGTAAGAGTAAGGTAGGTATGAATGTAAAAGTAACTAATGATTATATACTACAGAGTAAAGTTTGCTTGTATAAATCATTTTATTTATTTAGCGAAGTGATGTACATTCAACTATGTAAGTATTTCCTAGGACCTATCATGCTGTTGCCATTCGTTTTTGGTCCATTTTTTGAGCGTTATGACAGTGTCCTGGCCCTCGGTCCGATAAATAAATATCGACCGGAAAACCACATGACACTATATTTGAACCTTAGTCAAAAAAGGTTTGGTTTCTTCCCTGTCCTAGGGTTAGGGCCACCGCCGCCGCTATACGTAATTTGTGTTAGGGTGGTCTGCCTAACAGGATTGCCTCCTAAAGGTGCAATATAATGGACAATCGTTTCCAAGACGTTTGTCCTGGACCTGTTTTATAATGGTTTCGTCGTTTAGTGTGCGCACGTCAGATACATTAGGTACCCTGACCGATGTTGAGCGCTGGGGCAAAAAGTGGGGATCCTTACGCATCTAACGAGACGATTATTGTATCAGAGACGCGTGTGTGCGAAGCTGTCGCGGACCAATCACAGCCGGCGGCGCAGGCGCGTCGCACTACTAGCCTATCACGTAATTCTTCGTCTTCTGCGCATCCTTCACCTAGCGCTCATCATCCGTGTCGCTAGTTGTATGTAATGGTTTTATTTGGAATGGGCTCATCATCGTACGAATATACATTGTACGGTATCGTCACTTAACTCTGACTACTGGGCCATAACCATGAACTCATAAAACAATCTCAAAGTTGTCAAATCTGTCAATTTTGGTACGTCATTTTATACAAAATTTGACAGAAATGATAATGTTTGACAGATTTGAGATTGTTTTAAGAGTTCGTGGTTACCGCCCAGGGCCCTAACCATGAACTGTACTGTAACAGCTCATGGTTAGGGCCCTGGTCATTCCGACACACGATGTAGACCATGAACATTGAAACGATTTTATACCCGATTTATGATGCAGTTTGTGTCACATTTGAGTAAACTACTATGTTTATAAGTACATAATTATCATAAGCATAATCTAAACATACATAATTTTTAACATAATTTTATCATTATTTAAGTAATAAAGCATTTCATGTGTATTTTTTCAAACAATGGCTACAGTTATTTTCAGCGCTGTGTTGCACAAATTGATAGGATTAATTTGTCGATTTATATTACATGATGTTTCACCATTTGTTAGCGTCCCTATTTAGACATTCATAGAGGTGGAGGCCAGTTGCGTGAGGGTTAAATACTTCCCAGAATTGGATTTATCATTATTGTTAGTTAAATTACGTTTTGTTTTTCCGATTGAACAAATAATATAAGACATTTTTATTGCAGGTAGCGAACACGACGCGTGTTCCTACCTGCGATAAAAATATTACTATAAGTTCGTTACATGTACCAATTAACAGTTATCAAACTCTAAACCAAGCAAAACTTGTACTGTGTGTGTGTGTAAAGTTTTTAGTTTAAGCGGTAAAACATATATAAATAATATTATTAAACATAATTAATTGAATAAGTCAAATATTTGCCTCTTGCAAGATTCTGGTTTTGTAGTCCGAAGTGCGAACTACTAGCCCAGTCGATTGTCAAAATTCTTTAACAAACATTAATTTGTTAAAAATATGAAAGTATTAACCTTACTAAAATAAAGTAAAGTATAGTATGCCTATATACGTCCCACTGCAGGCCTCACCTCAACTACTAGGTGGTTTGGGCCATACTCCACCACACGGGCCCGGTGCCAGTTGGTGGAGGGGTGTTGTAAGGCCAGTGACTAAACCTTACTGTCAGATGTTATCAAGTTCAGCTCAAGAATGGTCACTCATCCACTCACGATCTCGGCGTTGGTTGCTTAACTATAGTAATCGATACCAAAACGCTGCCGCCAAGCTGTTACTCTTTCACACAAAACTACTTAAAGGATATGGCAAAAATTTTGCACACGTTAATAGAATATGATCTGGATTACATATAAGATACTTGGAATCCCGGTTAAATGTTTCTGTGGGATATTTTTCTATATATATATATATAATTTAAAGTTCTTTGAACGTTTTTTGTTACTCATAGCAAACAACCTGTAGTTCACGCAAACGGAGTTGTGGGCACAGTCAGTATACGTATATTCAAAGTTGTGACATATTTGAAATACTTGTATTTAAAATACAAATACAAAATACAAAATACGTATTTCGGATTTTGTACTTAAGTAATTTTTTTTAAAAGTATTTTGTATTTTATTTGGAATACTATTCGAGATGTATTTTGTATTTGTAAAATGGTTTGTAAAATACAAAATACTTTTTTATTCTTAGCTTCATTTTTCTAAAGCATTCCGCGATTCAGTAAAAACAAAAAATGGCCACCAGTGGCGCAGCAGCTTTGAAAATCTATGCGCAAAATGACAGATGAAACAAAACGCATATAAAACCTGACCAATAATATATGAGGGACCCCTCTTGACAATCCTCAAAGTCACTGTTACGTTTTGCAGTGTTGGCAGCTATTTCATTATTTCTGTGTTGTTCGCTCGAAATGTCTTTAAAAAAATGCCAAAACAAATTGTATTTAAGCAATATGCCGTGTAGGCAATAAGACGTTATTTTAACGATTCGTATTTAAGTGATTATGAATGTATAAATGACAAATAAAAATACAGAAATAGGAAAATATATTTATAAAAAACCGGTACGTAAACAGCACTACAAAAAAGATGTCATTGTGGACCAAGAGCTGAAAAGGAGTATGTGAAGGAATTGTTTATTGCGGAAGTGCGAAGATTCAAACACGACGATTTTAAAAGTGTACACCCACAAACATCAACATTGAAAAAGAAGCAAAAAAGTGAGTCTTACTATATGTTCAATGATTCAGACTTCTCGGCAACCTCTACAGATGGCAACAGCAGCACCTGCACTGATTTGGAGACCCTCCAATATTTAAGAGATGAAGACACAAGTCTGAATATCCTCAACACATATCCAACTAAAAAAAAAGTGTTTTTACGGTACAACACTTGTCTCCCGAGTTCAGCACCAGTGGAAAGGCTATTTTCGTATGGTGGTATGATTATGCGTCCACACAGACGCAACATGTCAGATGCTCTTTTTGAAGAGCTTGTGATTTTAAAATCTTCAATAAATAAAGAAAACCAGTAATTTTACCATAAAGTATTTTATTTCAATAAAGTATTTTGAAAATACATATTTTGTATTTAGTATTTAAATACAAAAAGCAAAAGTATTTTGTATCTTGCATTTGAAATACTATATTAAAAAAGTATTTGCATTTTGTATTTAAATACTTTTCGAAAAGTATTTTGTACATCTCTGTATATTGCACACTTACTAATAGATACGTAGTTATGGCACACGACGAGCAAATTTTTAGTGTAAGGGGATTTAAAAGTTAAGAAGAAAAAAAAGAAAACGTGGAAATCAATTCTTTGTTTCTTTTTAAACTAATTCGAATCACATATTGACACAAAATCTTAATCGTTAATTAATCACCTAACATATTGGCATATATAAGCTACGTCATAAATCTAAAAAAAAACCTCTAACACTCTACCCAGTTTGGACCTTTGCTTGCCAGCGAAAATGTCACCGCCTAAAGCGTCCACATCCAAAATTTATATCTTCGAGGGCGCCTGCTTTGTTTCACGTGTCGACTCGAGAGCTCTGAAGTTATTGTTTTCACATGTCATGCGGGAGATATATCGCTTCGGCTAAGAAATGAAAATTCTCTCGCGCCGTTGGATCTGATGTATTTTATATATTTTCCGTTTATTTGTTCATAGCAATTTTGACGCGGTGTGTTTTTGCCATGCGAATTTATAAGCTCTTTGAGATAACAATATCATGACCACAAATCGAACGTTTGATGAACGATTATTTAGGTACATATCGCAAATAAACCTACCTTGCTATGAAATAAATAACGATTTAGGCCACATGACAAAAAAAATGTATATTGTAGGAATTAATTTAATTATAGGTCAGTAAATTGAATGAACGTTCGGGCGTATTCATGTAGGTAATCCGTACATTTAATTGAATAATGTATTTTATTCGATACTTGTGTAATGTTTAAGTACGTAATTTATTAATCAATCCCACAATAATATCTCGTTAAATCAATTATCGATGTAACCGAGTGGTTACAATATTACCTATCATGACTGCAGATTGAGTAATCTGCAGTCATAATAGGTAATATTGCAGCTTTGTATCGTTGGATTTATTTCACCTACATTAGTGCTTGGCTAATAAAAAATACTGTAGTTTCTACGTTTGTTAAAAATATCTACAATAAACGTCCCTAGCTCTCTGCAAAACAAAGAACCATGTATATAAAAGCATTACTCTTGCAATAAAGACAGCATCAAATAAAGTCGCTAACCGCCGACGACTAAGACAAGTCGCATCTATTTATCTCGCTGTAATATGACCATCCAGGCTGACAGTGGCTCTTACCTCCTCGAATTTCATACCGGCTGTCCATAAGATTTTGCGGGTGCAGGAGCGGGAGGGTTTTATTTTTGTTTATTGTAGTTGAGTATCACAAGTTGAATTGGTTAGCTAGATTGGTTGCTAGTAAAATTTTCTGATTAGATCATTCCCAAGATTTATTGTGAAGGGTTTATTGTATCGCTTGTTTTATATAGTTTTTGAGTAAAATGCTGAAGATTTCTTGACAAGAACATCTTTCGCTAAGCCATGCAGCGCTATTATTTTGCCGAATCACATTCGTATTCTTGAGGTAAAATTACACGTTATAGTTTCATGTGATTGTATAAAGTTGGCCTAATCAACATTCGATCATGCTCTTTTCTAAAGACATCTTTTTATAAAAATATGCTTTATTAAGGCGTTAGTTTCACCTGGCAGATCTATCGACACGTCCGCCACCCACAACCGCTTCTTGTTGTATTTTCATTTATTCTGAAGGAAGGCTGGTTCATCGATTTCGTTAATGGTTTGATTCCAAGAAACGCGTAGGTGGAATGTGTAAGAGAAAATTCTTTTCAGCTTTTTCAATCTGGTAAATTGAGTAGTTATTTAATTTTGGTAAGAAGCCATACATAAAGAGTGATAAAGCTGTTATTTGACCAATACTTTTTAACGAAATTAATCTGATTCTTTATTTTAATTTTAAGTTCATACTTAAGTACTTCATGTATTTAAGAAAGAAAAATGAGATCTTTATAATGTTTTTTTTATTAATTTAAGTAACAAATATAGTCAAATTTTGAACTGTAAGCAGTCCAAGTTTGTTAAAAAAAACTTAACTTCTAATTTTATATTTACTGAGGAATGCCAACTTTTTATTTGTCTCAATTTGTTCCTTATTTTCACAATGACACACTTCTCAACGTCCTAACTTTTTTGAAAAAAAAAAAAAAAATGTTACATCCACACATGTTACTATGCGCAAGAACGTCGTCACTGATAAAATAAATACTGCCCTATAAATAAGTACGAACCCGGTCTATTTTTTATGTCTACATGTGATTACTTTAGCCTGAAATCAAACCATTAATTAAAAAAAACTTATCTGAATGAAGGCTGTTATTATTGTAAAAGGCTGGTGAAGATATTTAAATAAATCCTATACGCGAGCGGCTAGTGCCGCTAGAGGAATTTACTTTAATATTACAGGTTCCAGCTTTGTTTTGTAAAAGGACTTCGGTTTGCTACTCCTGGCATCCTCCCTCTGTGTACAAGTCCACCGCACCTAATGATATCTGCGACTTGCAGGATTCGCATTAAACGAAACATTTGTTTAATGTTAATTTTCTGTAGTTACGTTTTCAATTAACGGCGAAGTTTCTTTAGATTAACAAAATTCCTTTTCTTTAATACAGGGTGGAGCAAACTAACCTTAGATACACGGAAACCTAACCTAAACCTTAAGTTTATTACAGAGATTTGTTTGATCTGTGTTATTGTCTTCATTGGTTGATACCATAAAGACAAGGTGATAGGTAGAACAATGAAATCGCTACAGCATATTTTGTTCATGACAGCTTTTAACATGAAACCAACGTCACTGTCGACCTCCGTAGCCGAGCGGCAAGCATGCCGGACTAAGTTCACGGTCTGGTCAGTGAAGAAAACAAACTTTTCTATATTGTCTAAAGTCTGGGGGTGTGGTGGATGTGGTACCTAAGTGTCCAATATTTATTTTTTATTTAACGTCGCAACACAAAACTAATAACTTAAGCAAACTTATATTCTCGTCGAGGTAAATGGCTATTTTGTATGGAAATGTGAACTTTTCTCATGATTTTAATATTCTATATCCTGTGAAAGTGATTCCCTCGTCTTAGAGTGCTAGTGTGCTCCCTGTATAGATATTTTTAGGAGTGCGCTATATTGATTGATTTGACTTGCTCTCAAAAATAGAATTAAGTTTACCGATCTATAAAGTGAGTAAACAATGTAAGTTTCTTTAGTTCTACTCTGTTGTAAACCGTTACCGTTTGCAAGAAATACCGTAAATTATATTGCCTTTTGCTAGCTTCTAAGGGCCAAAGCACAAACAAAATACTTTTAGCAGCGGCAATCTGAAATTCAGAAGCTTTTAAGAATCAAAATACAAGGGCTATTAGATGTCATCACTTTTACAGAATAAAAGGTAAGGTAGGTACTCGTTTTAGAATTTGAATGGCGTTCATGTATCTCGCCCATGGTCGAAAGGCAAGGTGATACCACAATCTCTTACTTTTTCATCGGCTTAACTCTGTCAGCTTTAGTATCGTTAAATGCATTGATAAGACACATCGATCACACTGTACTAAATGTAATACAACTTATAAACAACACCTACAAATTTATAAATCTTTTTTCTTCGAAGCTGCTACTGTGTTTCTAGCTTAGGATTTAAACACTCGGTGCTTAGATCCTAGAAAAAATAATAGGTTTTAACGTGTGTGCGTTTGCCCTAGCCAAATAACCGCCTCATAAATATTACGAAGCCTACCTCGGCTTCGTAATATTGTTATTGCTTATTAGGAAGACGCGACGTCTCCTTGGAATGCTTCCTTTATCCACTCACTACCGCACACTGAGGTAGGTATTTGCATAATTTTAATTTGGTTCTGATATTAAGCCATAGCATAGAATTTATCAACGTCTAGATGGTGGTGTGGTTAAAATACAGGTAATGAGAGTAAGTTAAATTATATACTAGTGCGTTTAGAAATATTTATCAAATTTAAAATACATAAAAAGTTGTAAGGTTCCGAGCCTAGATACAATGAAAGATAGTGTTGTAACACTTATTCACTTCCCTACTTTGATACCATTATGCATGAGTACAAGTAATATTAATTCTAATAGAAATAAAGTTATAAGTAAACTCCTTGTGTTTGCAATCAAAAGATGCATACTATTTCGATCGTAAAAGCAAATTACAAGTAACTCCGAAGCCTATCCTCACTTCAGTAGAGGAGCACAAGCATAGCCAAGTTTTTTATTGTTCTTGCAAATAAACCGGCTATCACAAACTTAGGCCCGGTGAGAAAAGTCAGTGAATGCAGTGGCAACCGTCCGAGGGTGTTGGCGCCACGCCAGCGACCCAATGTAGTGGCTACACGCGTAAACTAGTAAAACTGGCATAAACGCGAGCCAAACGCTCCCTGTCTGCTACACCTTTTAGTTCTCCCGTATATTTTTGAAATTGGTTCGTTAAACGTAGGTCCATCTGGTTATAATATCCCGCCCGTGAGCGTAAACGCGCGAGCTTTTACGCTTAGGGCATATTTTTTTGCTCGTTGAGTTGCTCTTTTACTTTTATAACGGTGTGAACGTTTGACCTATTATTTTTGTTTTATTTTTTAAAATCATAAATAGCCGGTATTTTGTGAACACATAATATATAATTTGAGGAATTGACATCAGTGTCTATTTTTTATTAAAATATTACCCAGTCTCTTAAAGACATTCTAAAGTGAAACAGATTTTATGATGTAAGCTATCTGTTTGTTAAGTGATCTGTTTTAAGGAGGTAATTACACCAACCTTTTAAGATTCAAGATTTGCACTTAATATTTATTTAAGCACTTATTCAAATTCAACATGTGCACTCTAACACAGGATTAGTCTAATTACTTTCTAACCAAAAGCAAACCGTTTGAAAGCTGATTTTAAAAGTATTTTTCCCAACCGATCCAAAATCAAGAAGATATTTCGGAGAGCAATCCAAACGGGGCTATTTCCTAACGTTTTAAATTGAGGCGTCCAATTGATACGCCTTACCTCCCGTTCAGACTTTTCGTCTCGTTTCACCGATACAAGAGCAATCGTGATGTAGGTCGACGTACAATTTCCTGCTCGCGCCGCCGTCTGACCGCCCCTGTGGGGCTGAGCCCTTACTGACAGTCTAGAAGCGTCGTCCGGATATAGGATGTCAGTGGAGGCTAACCTTTACCGAAATTGCTTCCGACAAACATACGCTTACAATTACCAGACACGGCTTTGTGGGGTCGCGTAATCAGACACGCGTGAATGAATACGTCGAATTTATTAGCCTCGTTATATTTGGTGTAGTTGGGGTTTGCAGTTAACAAGCAATTTTAGATGTTGATGAGCTTAAATTTGTCCCCTGTAAATTAAACTGATTAAGCAATAAACAACAAAGCAAAAAATAGACAATGTTTAAACACAGTCTAAAGAATAGCCCAATTTGAACCGTCTCTTATTAATATGTCTCGAATATCTGATGTATCAACATTTCAAATTGGTTGTATATTTTTTAGACATGGTTTAAACCTAGTCTATCTTTTTTGGACACAAACTTCTAAATACAACTGCTATTTTAAAGCGTTAAGACTATTAAAAATTAAGACATCAATTTATAGCAAGCTATGTTTTTTAAATTATTTTTTGCCTTAATAATGAAATTGACTTTGAAGAAAAAAATCTAAATAGTGTGTGTGTGTAACGTGACGGTACAACGTCTAACACATTTTAAAAATCCCTTCGTTTGATGGCCTTTAATATCATCCGATCATACTGCCACAGTCAGCTAAAAGTGCCTTTTTATGTTTTTCTAAAGGTTCTTTCTGCGCATTTGCGTTTCCGATAGGCGAACGCATCAGTGAAAATGCCACATAAATTATTCAGTGGGAGTTCGATCTAGAGATAGTAAGGGATCATTTACATGAGAAGCAAAAATTTAAGAAGTTTTTTTTTATTATGACTGGCATTTAGACATTGCATAATAAAACCTTTATTTTTCTTTCGTTTTGTAAAATTGTTTATATTATTGTGTGCTTTTGGTGAAATCACTGAATTTATTTCGACACCTTTCATCTGCATTGTCATTCTAGTAGCACTGCAGTTTGCAACTTTCGTAGCACGTCTAGTACAGTATCGTAGCAATGCGATTGTTGTAGCAACATTTTAAAATTAGTTGGGTACTGTTGTTTGTCGATACAGGCAGACAGATATTAAGGCCAGTTATTAATAATTTATATCATCTTTAATTAAAATTATAAACTGTTTAAGTACCTACTTGTTTACAATACTTTATGTGCTAGTTGCAGCAAAAATTGTCTAGAGCGCAACAATTAGCTCTTAAAACAGCAGTACTTGTTAACCTTGTTTTGGTTTTTCTGCTAGATATGAGCGCCGTGGGCCAATTCCACGGCGGCGGCGTGGCCCAAAAATTTACGCGGCGGCGGCGCGGTTTGTATTTTATGAGGGGGGGGGGGGGGGGGATTAGAAGCAAAAACAAAACATATTGTTGATACAAACTATATATTTTATAAAGGAACAGAAGATATATTTGTTAAGATTACTTATTCAAATTACATAAATCACTTTTTTAATGATAAAAAACTAACTAGCAATAAAATTTCTTATTCCAAAATTTTTATATTTATTACCAAAAATTAAAGAAATCAATTTCTTAACTATGAAAACAGCAAGCATTATTAATTTTTATGAGATCAATATACTTTAATTTTAAAAAATAAATCAAATTTGTTATATTCAAACCATAAATAACTTTTTTGATGATAAAAAACTAACTAGCATCAAAATGTCTTATTCTTAAATTTTTATTCATTTTTTGCATTTCGTAGATAAACCCCGCAAAATACTTGATCACTTAAAACAGCTCTTCGTTTTTCCATTTAATTCTACTGCCAATTATCCGAATTCAGTCCAGCAAACACTATGTGTATGTTTTGTAGAGAGATTCTTCAGGGGTGTTATAAAAATGTATTTATTTTTGTTTTATAAACATTAACACTAGTCGAAGACACTGCCGCCATTTTTACGTCTCTTAACTATTATAACACACGTTCGTAACGGGTAAATATTCAACTCGACTGAACGAGCGCAGAGAAGCATATATTTAGGGATGTCTCTGTGGTAAATAGGTTTAACACCGGTAGCGACCACCGACTGGTAAGACGCACTCTAAATATCAACATTAAGCTGGAAAGAAGCCCTATAATGAGGTCGACTCTTCGTCCGACACGGGTTCAGGCCGGCCACGACTCCAAAAAATTCCAGTTGGAGCTCCGAAACCGATTCGCTGCTTTGGAAAATACTGAGGACGTGGACTGGTACCTTGATGTTGCGTGCTATGGAAAGGTCTATGCTGGGGATCTCATTAAGGGATAAGGATCCGGAACGAGGTCATACGACATAAGACTAAGGTGACTGATACTGTCCAAAAATGTAGCACGCTGAAGTGGCAGTGGGCTGGCCATGTCTGTCGCAGAACCGACGAGAGGTGAAGCAGGAAGGTTCTCGAATGGAGACCACGCTTAGGCAAACGTAGTGTAGGACGGACCCCGGCTAGATGGACCGATGACCTGAAAAAGAGAGCTGGCAGCTATGCAAAGGGAAGGAGATCGTGCGCTGTGGCGCTCCTTGGGGGAGGCCTATGTCCAGCAGTGGACTGCAACAGGCTGATATGATGAAAAAGCGCGGGCCGCAGACTCGGTTCGGTCTGCGAGTGGCGCGGCAGACCGGTTTGGACATGTCGCAGGCGCGTGGCGGCACGCTGATGTTTAGTCACGGCGACGGCGGCGCGCCGGCGCGGCGCTCATATCTCTTCTGCATAAAGTTTGATGTAAAAATAAAACTAGGCATTAAGTTCTGGACTATTTAATTGATCCTGTTTACGGTCATCGATGGCAAAGAAAAATCATTTTTTCTACCCAACTGTATCTTACGAGTACATTGTACTCGTAGATACGAGTTCGATTTGCTGAGTTCGAATTATGCCGTGTGATTATCAGGAATGGACTATGAAAAATGATTTAAACGTTTTTTGTATTTCGTCCAAAAATAATAATCCCTTGAGGAACATATTTACCCAATAAACAGTAAAAGTTGTAATTTTTTTAGATTTCGGGCTAATTAAGTATTTGTGCCAAAATTTTAAATTATAATGAATGAATAAATATATAATTAGTATGAATTAAAATGTCTGATGGTGATGAACTGTACTTAGCATGCATGCTTTCTTAATGTTATATTCATGGTCTAACTGAGTTAAATTTTAACCAAATTATTTCCTTGGTTTGAGCAGTCCACGCTGATGTGGAGATACTGCGTTATTTGAAACTTTATATTTTCCCTGTTACTATTCGAATGGTGCCCATAAAAACTGATGTCCAAACGCCTGACCGGAATGCAGATGGCGCAAACCCTGAAATATTCCGTGATAGTGGACCGAAATCATTCCAAATGCATTTTAGATGCAGACGCAGATGCGCAAACTGTGAAGATCAAAGAAAAAATATGACTAGATATTTTATTTGAACGCAAAATTGGTTTGGTTCGAGTTATCCATTTGATCAGATTATAAAAATAACTTAAGTACTAATACCAGCTCTATTAAGCCGTTCAGTGCGATAATTTTAAGATGGGGAGAGTTACAACTCTACATGGGGGGATTTTTTGTCGATAAAATTTGACGAATTAAACACCCACAAATTATCACCGGTCGAAACCCGGACAAACTGTATAACAGTATACCGTGAGTCTTTCGATTCTACGCAGTGGGTAATCCATCAGACTATATAAATATTATTTTTTGGGATTGATTAATCATAAATAAATTTTGATTTACTTTATCAATTTGTCCATTTTAGCGCCTTTATCAGTGTGAAGGATTTTTTCAAAAACATTATTTATAATTGCTTAATACAGATTACAGATTAGTAAGTTATACCTCCTAATATGATTTAAAATTGTAGGTTTTTAATGCATTAATATGAACCCTCTTTATAATTTCACCGTCTTCAAGGAGAATTAAGATGTATTGCGCAGATAAAAATGTAATTATAAATTACATTTTTGGTGTTGTGGTACCTTCGTTGTTTCTGATTTCTATAACACAAGTGCTTTAGCTACTTACCTTAGGATCAGAGCAATGTATGTGGTGTTGTCCAATATTTATTTATTTATTATTTATTTACTAAAATAATAAAGGTAGGCATATAGTAGGTAGGTATTTATGCACGGAAATATTCATATTATACACATGATATGGGTCTTTTAGGATATGCTTCGCTCGCATTTACATTTCTTTAAAGTAAAGTAATTTATTAAATCGTCCCCCTGTCTTGAAAATCAAAACAATAGTATTGCTTATTGCGTCCACTTTAAGCCAGTAAATGAAAATATTTTACAGAAATGGTGGTTAATGGTTGCAAAAGAAAATACGAGAGATACATTTATTTTTACCTCACTTAAATTCTGCTTTAGAATTTGTATTTATAAATAAAATAATAGGCTTAAAAGGTTACGGCCTTTTAAGACTTTTGCCAGACAGCAGAAGTTACAAGATAATCCCTTAAAGAGCAACTTAACTATCTTTAGATAGTGTTCAAACTGGAATTCCGTGCACTTTTTCTCGACTTCTGTTTACACCGTTCTTGAAGAAAAGGCTGCCGACCCGCCAACCGCAGCTTTTTTCTTGTTTTGTTTAAGTGGAGACAGCTTTGTCTTATTGATTTTTACGGTACATTCGGGAGCAGAGAATAATGCGTCACAAACGTTTAAGATTTTATTTATTTGACGTACCTACCCAGTGAAAGTTATTAAAATTATTTTTGTGATATCAAATATTTTGTTTTTATTTTGATCGGAGTAGCGTTTTACATTCGTAGGTCTTGAGTTTGAATATCATCACGCATCTCTGGATTTTCTGCAGTCTACGTACTGATATACCTACTTATATTTACACTTGCTCGGCAGCAAATTATAACGATATGGGGGCTCATTATAACACTGGGTTTATAGTAATGGTCATTGTCCAAAACAGTTTCTCTTATTTAATTAATTATTAATGAATTATTTAATTTAATTGATAAACCAGACGACCGTCTGGTGTAGTGGTTCGCGCTTCGGACTACAATGTACTACTTAAACGTATTTAAATATATTTATCCGTTACATAGTCGCTTTGCTTAGTTTGGGGCAAGATAATTGGTGTGATTGTGGAAACAATTTATTTATTTATTTATTATCTACCCCTCGCTCCAAATACTACTAACTAGTAGCTAAAATGGGGTTTTGAAAGTTTAAATCTTAGCTAAAAACTTAGTAGCTAAAATGGGGTTTTGAAAGTTTAAATCTTAGCTAAAAACTTAGTAGCTAAAATGGGGTTTTGAAAGTTTAAATCTTAGCTAAAAACTTAGTAGCTAAAATGGGGTTTTGAAAGTTTAAATCTTAGCTAAAAACTATATTTAGAACAAAGTATAGTCGTTAGGAAATTGGTTCATATTCGGCAATGATCGCGTGAAATACAAACAAAAAAGTTACAACTGTTAAATAAAATTATTAATTAAACGAACTTACCTTAAGTGAAGTTCTATTATAATTGTACGAACTGCACAGTCTCGAAATGATATATATTACTAATGTAGTATTCGCATCCTGCAGCCTCAAACCACGAGAGTCCAGAGCACTATCTAGTTTTTGAACGAAGAAAAAATAATACAATATCAATTCCTGAACGTCTTCAACCAATCAGCGCCCTCGGCCGGACCTGTCATTAAGTTTAGAGCAATTAAGAAATAATTAGTTAGGTACTTAACACAAGTTTAATCAAAATAGTTTGTTTTTGTTGATTATTATTTCACGATTACTAATGTTTGGGCCATGTCAAAGTGACGGGGTGGGCGGGTTAGTATATCATTTCGAGACTGTGCAGTTCGTACAATTATAATAGAACTTCACTTAAGGTAAGTTCGTTTAATTAATAATTGTACTTCACTGCACAGTCTCTCATGATATAGATTACTAATGTAGATGTTTAGAGTTGTCGTGAAATAATAAGATGATAATAACGATTACAATCATTATTTATGTTAGGAAAATCTTGTTTTCATTTTCATTAATATACCTTATACTTAAGTCAGTTATTATCAATTAGACTTAAAAATCAATCCTTTCAGGAACAGTAAAAATGAGCATTTCTATGAAATAATTAACAAAAACAAATTATTTTATTAATTGGTTATACAATCAATCATATTATCAAAAATTTTTTTTTTTTTTTTTTTTTTTTCAGATAATCAGATGACTCTATTTGTCATAAAATTTTGCTAAACTCACACACAATAATTTGCAGCCGAAATGGCATGTCTTATAATATGAGCTGTGAATATAGAATTTATAATGCCCCTTATTTAAAATGTAATTTTTTAATCATCAAATAATTATTTGTAATGTAACTTTGTAATAAGTATGTTTTTTTTAAAGCAGTTATTGTCATGTTTAATTAAGGCATTAAGGTTTTCTGCTGGGCATTTTTGGGGTCTTTCTTGGAAAAAGGTACTGTTAGAAGAAGTTGGCTGGAACCCATATCTTATATCTTTATTAAATCTGGCATTTTAACTAATATCTGAAAGAGGAGATGATGTGATATTGTTTTTACTCTCTAGCCTATTAGGCTAGTTGACACCACCAATTAATTGATATACTTTTTATGCGCTGTCAAAAAGCACCTTTGTCCTAATATTTGTAATGCGATTAGCAAGCTATGTCATCAGCCAGACAACTGCTTGACTTCTTATTGATTTTGAAGCCAACAAAAAAAAAATTATTTTGATTATGTACCAGGTTTTCGGGCCTTAAATAAGGTGTCATATTAATAAATAATGTTTTAGAATTATTTATGATTGGTGTCCGTATCTCAAAATTTTCTAGGGTTAAGTAAAGTAAAGAAAAGTATGCCTATATACGTCCCACTGCAGGGCACAGGCCTCACCTCAACTATGAGGTGGTTTGGGCCATACTCCACCACGCGGGCCCGGTGCGGATTGGTGGAGAGGTGTTGTAAGGCCTTTCTAGGGTTAATAAATTTTAATTTGATTACAATATTAGTACCATTGTTTAAAGTACGTATCATACTGTATGGCGGTGCTGTACGATTGTGACATCAGTATTATTTCGTAGCTTTTTTTTTTTTTTTTATATATAATATATCTATTCGTAAACCGTAACAGTGTCGCGACAACCAGGCTAAAACGGTTTTGGAACGTTGGGTTACTGGAAAAAGATTTAATTTAATTTTAAAAAGATTTAAAACAAATCAGTATTTATTAAATTTTTGAATACCCAATACCATCGTTGAGCTTGCCATTAGGGTACCACCACTGTGTTTTCTGATTGTTTAGTGATAATTTTTCGTAACATATTGAAGAAACATAGAAAAAACAAAATATACTGAGATCGAGGAACTGTAAACGCATTTATCTTATATGCATCCCAATCGCCTTTCCAAGATTGAATATCTTGACAATGACATTTAGCGTTAGCTTAGCTGGGAACTAGGACTAAGAAATGGATTTGTTTCTGGTGAACCAAAAGTATCTGTGATGTTTTAAAATAATTGTCACTATACAATTTCTAAGTGTTTTCTTCTGAATTCCTTGTCCTTCCTTCCTTGTTAAATAAGATGTAAATAATATAAAAAATATTTTGTGGTGTCACCATTTTAATATTTTTAGCATTACAATTCAGATGGTTGACTGTAGACTGCCTCCCACCTGGTAATAATGAATCAAAATAAATTCATTTTTGAAATTGTTTTAAATGTATGATTTCATTGTTAGATTTTTTTTTTTAAATGTTTTCAGACCACCACAGTACAACTTATTTAACACTATTGAAAATGTTAATATATTGTTGTATACTTAAAACTCTTGTCTCTAATTTTCTTTTGTGTATATCCAACCATATTCCACGGCTAGGCAGGCTAAGATAAGAAGATCTTGCAGATGTGCAAAGGGTTTTATTTTGTATAAATTAATATAAAGAAATTTCCTAATTTCAGTTTTGATTTACATATTTTATCCTTTGGAAGTGACAGTAAAAAAATTTCAAAATCAAAAAACAGCCCTTTGAATTTTACTGATTTATGTGAAAATCAAGACTGGTCAGTATTATAATAAATTTTAGATTATACACACTGTTTTAAAATTCTTTTCAATGAAAATTATTATTATTTTATATCGTCTAATATAATATAGTTATGGGAATACCTTGAGATCTCAGCCACTAAGCAACTGGTTTCATAAGTTTAATGAAAACTGGGAGCTGTGTAAAGGCCAAAATAATTAACATGAAATTCATACATTTTGACTTTCACATGCGAAGGTATTTTATGATTAGCATGAATAGGCAAAGAAAAAGTCTTAAAAAAAAATATTATATCTCTAGTGGCTAAATAACAACTAGGTGTAATCAGTTTTAGAACTGTTTACACTTTAATTTAAAATGTTCTGTCACAAGGAACTTATTCAAGTTCTATAAATTTAAAATAAATTTGCCTTCAGGTTTAGGAACAGTAATTATTTGAAAAAATATTGTCTTTCGGCATGGTTTACAACTAATAATTTTACCTCTATCTAGTCTATTTATAGTTTATCTAGTTATAGGTTTCAGTATAAAACATCAATTTCCTTAAAATTTCTACAGCAGAAAAGTTATTATTCTTTGAATTATGAGATCGGGTTGGTTTACAGCTACATGGATCATATAAAGAGAGATTCTGCTTAGTAGTATCCTTTGATTTTGTAATTGGCCACAAAAAATCTTGGCAGTTGTACAAAGTATGTACATAATTAGAATTTAGCTAAAGGCATATTTTCTATCACTTGCAAATGATCAGGGAATTGCACTTTTGTCGCGACCCACATTTGGGGCAGTGACATAAGGTGAATGTCACCATACATATGCATCGCTACAATAAAGCAGTGTTCCATAAAAAACCATGCAGTTAACTTAGGGGTTTTATTTAAATATTTTAGATATCTCTTGGGCATTGAGAGTTTAAATGATTTTTGTAAGAAAATTTTTGTTAAAGTTTATACTGCCATCAAGTCTCGCCCGTTGTTCATTATAGCGGCAAACACATAGTTAACGAGCAGCATCACTTATTAGCTCTATGCTATCTTTGCTACTCACACTGGAATTACACGGAAAATTTAACTCCGAAAACAGTACTACCTCGCCTCAAGCCTATGACTAGGCTTCACAACCAGTATCAACTGATATTGGCCAGGGCCAACTTTCTTTTGAAGCACGGAGATGCTCGTGATAAAAATATCACAAATATGATCGGAATGGTCACCCAGCCACTCACAACCATGATGTAGGTTGCTTAACTTATGTAATCGATACCAAGGAGCTGCCGCCGCTGAGCTACGGCACCCTTTTATAGCCTCTATGCTCGATGCAGCCTGTGCCTCAAGGTTCAGCTTTGGTGCATCAATAGGTAGATAAAAAGTTTTTACATGCTTGGCCACAGTTCACGGCCATAAATGGTTACAGTAAAATTGCCCAATAATTTCAGAACATCGGAATCCACATCTTCAGTTATGACTGAAGATGTTTATTGTATTAAAAAAGAGAAACAAGGATCTACCCATACAGTAGAACGCAGGTTTGGTAGGACTTAATATTATTTTGTTGTATTAAAAAAGGGAAAACAGGGATCTACCCATACAGTAAAACGCAGGTTTAGTAGGCCTTAATATTATTTTGTTGTATTAAAAAAGGGAAAACAAGGATCTACCCATACAGTAGAACGCAGGTTTAGTAGGCCTTAGTATTATTTTGTTGTATTAAAAAAGGGGAAAACAAGGATCTACCCATACAGTAGAACGCATGTTTAGTAGGACTTAATATTTATTAAGTGTGGGATTGACAAGAAAACCAGGGAACTACACAACTTTGTAGCACGCCATGCTTGTCGTTAGTTGGGAATTACTCTACTTAGTAAGTCGCCAATAATTATCCCATAGTTAATCACTTACCTGTAGATTCCTCGGTTAACAATTGGAAATTAGATTTCTTTAACTCTGTGATAAGCAGGCGATGAAAGAAACCTCGAACGAAATCTTGTTTATGTTTTGGTTCTTGTGCGAACCGGCGTGTGGGATTGACAAGAAAACCAGGGAACTACTCAACTTTGTAGCACGCCATGCTTGTCGTTAGTTGGGAATTACTCTACTTAGTAAGTCGCCAATAATTATCCCATAATTAATCACTTACCTGTAGATTCCTCGGTTAACAATTGGAAATTAGATTACTTTAACTCTGTGATGAGCAGGCGATGAAAGTAACCTCGAACGAAATCTTGTTTATGTTTTGGTTCTTGTGCGAACCGGCGTAGAAGTGTTAGCGACGTAAACGAAGCGACTGTTGTGTTTTCCTGGTGGAATGTTATCTCGACCTCACTTTAAGATTATTTTTGATCTTCCTTAACTTTGTCAACAGTTTTTCTACAGATTTCTTGGGTTCTTTACCCATTTTTTAAGTAATTTTAACAATACATTTTTTTAAAACGCAGTTTACTAGGCTGCACGAAAACGAGAATGACAGGTCCGGCCGAGGGCGCTGATTGGTTGAAGACGTTCAGGAATTGATATTGTATTATTTTTTCTTCGTTCAAAAACTAGATAGTGCTCTGGACTCTCGTGGTTTGAGGCTGCAGGATGCGAATACTACATTAGTAATCTATATCATGAGAGACTGTGCAGTGAAGTACAATAACAAACGTGGGATGTTAGCTTGATACATTCACTTGGTACATAAAGTTTACAATGGTTTTAACTTGTAAGTAATTAATTAACTTATTTTTTGTTGCGTCTACGCGTCTTATTATTGATGGCGGCCGTCACGGAAGTGGAAAGTGTCACCAGGGGCCGCCACAGCGTCGCCTCGGTCTTCTGCGTTCCGTTCCAAGCGTGAACATCAACCAACAGTCCAATAAAGAACCTTCTTTTTTAACATCGGTTGGAAAGGTGCCACTCATCGAAACTTTCGATACGCGTCTACTATCTCTCTCTCTCTATCACAAATGATAGCACGTGATAGCTTATGTCGCAGTAATGTGGCGAGAGTTAGCGCTTTGACGTGGTTCGTTTGAAATCACATCTGATTGAAGCTAAATACTAGATCCAAACACTGTCTACATTTAACGGTTTACCGCATAGTACTTGATGCACACCGCAATTATCA
Source organism: Anania fuscalis (assembly GCA_950371115.1). NCBI lineage: Eukaryota > Metazoa > Arthropoda > Insecta > Lepidoptera > Crambidae > Anania > Anania fuscalis. Next base: position 16,395,110 of record OX493328.1, read on the forward strand.
GCTAATTCTACCGGAAAAGCCACAAACTATAGGCCTAAGCATATTACCGGTAATGCGAAATTCATTGGACACGCCACGATAGAATTACAAATTGATTACTAGTGTAATTCTTTGGTCATTTAGGAAGTCAACATGAACATGATGATAGGCCTCCAGGATTCTTTTTGTGAAAGGCATTCAGCGCGGCTTTGTTACACAGTTGTTTTTTCATGGGGGTAAAATCTATTACTATTGATTAATAGACTTATAAGGAAGGATTCAATGCAAATTAAAAGCAGTCAGTTCGAATCCACAGGCTTCAATAAAATGTTAAAACCAAGGCACTCTAACACCAGACTATCATTATAGTTACCAGAAATGTATTAACCACATTGGAGTATCAGGTACTCGTCACGGGTACCTAAGCCGATGATGATCTATGAAGTTGAAACGAAGATTTTTTTATTTCACTTTTATTTTTAAAACAAAATACCTACTATTAAACTCGTATTAAATTGTTTCAAATAATATACCAATTTTCAGTCCTAGATTAAGCGTGGTTTCTATTTAAACATTATATAGTCTGTTATATGAATGATTATGAATCAGTACATTGACATCTATAATTCAGTTAAAAGTTTCGTGTTTTTCATAGAAACCCTTGCCTTTTGAAGGAGTCAATCCCGCAACCCCTGTCTTAATAGATGGGGCCTAGCCAAGAACAGTACCTAATCAGTGTTGTTTTAACGTAAAACATGCGAAAAAAAATCAGCCAAGTGCGACTTCGTGACTTTAGGTCAACGGAAAGTAGGGTTTAAATTCTCTTGCGGATTAAGATATCCGGCAAAACCACATTTATTTTGATTGCGTTGACTTAATATTATTTCATAACTGCAAAAATTGTAGACCTGATATTAATTTTAACTTGAAACCTCCACGCGACCCTTAGGAAAGCGTCTTGACAGACAGACAGATTGGCACCGAAGTGATAATAAGTTTTTTTTTCTTTTCAGGTACAGAACCCTAAAACAAAATAAAGCTAAAGTAAGACCTCATGGTTAAATTGATTTTAGAATAATACTGCTTCGGTAATGTTATTTGTTTATGCTAGTCGAAATAAATAGTTAAAAATCACTTTCTAACTTCACTTTATTGAAAAGCTGTAGTAAATGGCTTAATGCCTTAATGGAACTAAGACCTACGTAATCCATTCGCTTGCAACCAAGTTTTTGAAATGACATTCGACAGATTAAGATAATCCTTTAACATAAAAATAGTTTACGGAGCACACTCCGGCGAAGTTTATACTTTCGCAAAGTTGAAAATTTGGGAATACTTTTCGTAACGGTCGCGTCTTAAGAAAGGATTTTCAGGCATCCAACCATTATTGGTACGCTCGTCACTAGGGGGGAATAAATTTAATTTGAACTTTACCTTTAATTTCGATGAAGCACCCTAAAAGTTTCCAAAAAATTGTAAGTCGAGTTGACAAGTCGAGTCACGAGTCGCGATAATTGAACTATTTTGATCCAAAAGGTAACTGTAATTTCGTATTGGTTTAACGTAATTTAATTTTGAGCTTTATTGCTTGGCACTTTCCTTCCTGGCTTAGTAAAATTAAAGAAAAAAAAAAACAAGTAGTAAGGGGGAATAAAACATAAGGAGGTTCGATTTTTATACACTCCCAATGACTTTAGACTATTCGATATTAATTTGCATATTACCTCACCCGAGCCTGAGAATAAAGGTCATTCGAACGGACATCAAAGCGATCCCATAATACTTTGGTTTTTTCCTTCGAAATGCGGAAACCTAAAAACAAATACTTACAAATTGGTCGAATTTATCGAATAAATCGATATCAATTGAGGCTTTGTAAACGTAGACAAAGAGAAATGAAATAGACAAATCCGATTGCTAGTAATGTCTTTTTTAAGTCTGATTGCGGCACGTCTCGGACCACATACGCCATTTAAAAGCTGGTCGTTGAGAGATGGACCTATCTCAACGTTCCCGATCAGGAGGTCACGTAATACCGAAATGTATTCTACCATAAAATGGGAGGGTTCAGAAGGGACTTACAAACATTACCCACGTAGAAGGAGAATTAAATAAATTATAACAAGTATAACAGCAACATTCAGAGTAAAATCAATGTGATACTTACTTGTAAGACGGTTAACCCTTTTTAGAGAGATAAATGTCTTAAGCCGTAACCACCGGATGAGACTGGGACGCCTGCCCACGCTGTCTTCCAGTTCGTGAGCACTTCAACTGTTTTTAAGTTGAGTAACCCATTACACGTATGGCTTAAAAGCGGACCTACTGACTTAACAAAATCAATTGTAAGTAGGTAACAGAAGTGTCCACCGTCCACATCGTTAACCTCTGAAAAAACGCCCATTGTGCAATAGCTTACGTAACTGTACTTTTTGTTTTTGCGCTTTGTGATTGTAACTCTCGGAATTAGAATGCGGTTGTGGCTTAAATATGCAAATGCGAGTGTTTACTGGGTGGGTGTTGAATTCATATTCACGATTTGGTTTATCACTTTATTACATTTTGGTTTTGTACATGACAAATGATTTAAATAGTAATGAGCTTAACATTTCTTTAAAAAAAAACAGTCCTCTAAATGGGTCTATAAAATTTGTAAACTAATGCAAGTAAAAGTACTTATTACACAATATATTATATTTTATGTCGCTTTGCACAAGTCACTTTTGTAGTTGTTTAGTAAAAAAAACAACCGAATTGAACCTCCTCCTTTTCGAACTTGGCTAATTAGTTATCCTATAACTAAGATAACTATAAATAATGTATGGTTTCTTAATTTTTTCTGCTTTACTTAGTTTAGGGTTTCAAAATTGTTATTTGTGGGAAGAATTTATTAATTTGTAAACACTTGTACTTTTATTTAAAAGTCATTGCATTTTTATTCTTTGTAATGAAATAAACTTGTTTTATAGCACTAACATTATTTTAGTTTGAGTGAAAATATAAGTAAACACAAAATTGCTTGGTATTGTTCCGACAACAATGAGCTCGTTAGAAATACTTCTCTGCCAGGAAAGTATCGGGAAAAGATTAATAATACACAAAATGTTAGTTATTCGCCCAAATTTATTTTATCACCTTCAAAGTATGCTCCTTCAGAAGCGATACACTTACGCCAACGAATAATCCAATTATCAAAACATTTTTTAAGCGCTTGTTCCGGAATCGAGTTCAGTTTGAGAATTCAGAATTCATTCATTCAATATGAGAGTCAAAAATGTTTTAATCATAATGTTTTATTAAGAAAACAACGTATAAATTTAGTAGAAAGCTTAGAAATATATAATCAAAAACTACAGGAAAGTAGGTCTAAATATGATTTGGATATGTAACAACTGATATCTCAAAATTGCACCAATCACTGGAGTCCATGACATGTTTATACAACTCTGCCCAAGACCAAATAAATGTACACATCTTGGCAGCAAATAATTTACTAGATCTTGGTAACCATGATACGGGTTTTAAATCACTACCAAACATGAAAGTAAATTCAATACCGGACCCTTCACTGCAGAGAGATTTTGGCCAGGAGTTGTCCTCCCCAGTGTTAAATTTAAACAGCCCGGTAAAATCTTATAATAGACCCAACGATCATGGTAATATCATAGGAAGTTCCTTTATGGGCAATTGTATTCGTTTTTTTTAATAAATTACCACAATCCATTGTTGAAATGCCTGTATATGAATTCAAATTGCATGTTAAAAGGACTCTAATGAAAAAGGGCTATTACACCGTTAGTAATTATATAAATGATAAAAATGTGTGGATTTAAAACTGCTTAGCTCACAACAAATCTTGTAAAATATTTATTTATTTTTAAAAGAGGCTGACAATAGTGACCGAGTTTCTTGCGCTGCGCACAATAGTCCCGAAGCAGTGGTAGGGAAAAAATATTGGGACATGTAAAAGTGTCTTTTATGGCCAATTTACAGAAATAAATGATTTTGATTTTAGTTCTCGCCGCGAATTCTCCTATTTGTCTTAGAACTACCGAATGAAACCGGGTGCCATGAAGTTGTAATTTAAGTTTAGGAAAAAGAAAGAAGTCGGAAATATCTGGTGAATAAGGTGGCTGCTCGGTAATTGTTGAGTTTTTGGTCAAAAATTCGTTCACAATGATGGCGCATTATCGTGGTGCAAAATCCAAGAATTTAATTCCACAAATCTGGCCTTTTTCGTCTAATTTGCTCTCTTAAACGCCGCATAACGCTTAAATAATACTCTTTTTTTATCGTTTGACCTTCTGGCAAGAATTCTGAGTGCACAACACCGCGACAGTCAAAGTCTTTCGATCGAGTTTGGCGCGGTTTTTTCGGTTTCGATTCAGTTGGAAGGCGCCACTCCGAAGCTTGTTGACTAGTTTATATCTCAAACTCGTAAACCTACATCTCGTCACCAGTAACAATGCGTTTCATGATTGTTGGGTCGGAATTGACTCGTTATAGCATGTCCTCAGCGACTCTTTTGCGATTGAGTTTTTGGAGGTCTTTTGGGACTAGCCGAGCGGCAACATGTTTCATACCCAATTGATTATTTAAAATGGTACGAATCGACTCGTGTGACACAGAAAATTCGACGGCTAGCTCTCTCAAACTTGAATGAGGATTTTCAGTCACTATTTCCTTCACTTTTGCGATGTTATCTTCAGTAGCAGACGTTGATGGCCTTACCAAAGCGAGGCAAATCTTCCATCACATCTCGACCGCTTTTGAACGCTTTGTACCACTCATAAACACGTGTTTTAGATAAAGTCGATTCACCGTAAGCTTTCTGTAACATTTTCAGAGACTCCGAACGAAATCCCATTGGCGATGCAAAATTTAAGACAAACTTATTATAAAATTCGCAATACACACTAGATATGGTATAACCAAAAACAATACTGTATTTAATCTAATTATTAGATGTAACTCAAACTCCGCACCAAAATGGAAAACAGTTGTGCCAACAACAAAAAAAGATTTAATAATTGAATTTGGAACCATAAACAAATCATCAATTCCCGAAACTTTTTTGACAGAATGTACTTTAGAGGATTTGTTTCAATCCTATTAGAATTTAGTTTTCAAAGAAAGTCACCGATTTTATATTAATGAATAAAAAAAATAGCAAAATACGTTTCTATTGAAATTCTCCTGATAAATTGTATGTTTGTAAAACATTTCCTATGACACATGACTTGCGTGTTCTTAGTTTATCTCCCAGTCAAAAACTAGCCATATGGATACGAACAGTTAAATACAAACTTTTTGGAAAGATTGTGGTGACGAGCTTCAGACTGTTCTAATATTAGTCTGAAACGAATAGTGTGAGTCGTATAGATAATTCGCAACATTTACATCTTTCTTTGTGCTGGTATTTAAGCTAGAAGGACATGCGAGGAGATAATAGAATTTATTTCCTTAACTTTTATTGCACCAGTTCTTCGCTACAGCAGCCAACCTCTGAATGGATTCGGTTCAGTTTTCCACGTTGGTCATGGTTTTTCGCAACTGGTACCTGCTTACTTACAAAACTTTTATTGTTATTAAGTATCTGTAACTGAAGGCCAGGAGTCCGATCCTTGCGTTTGCAGATTGTGTTGTGATGAGTAAGCAAGCAGTGTGTCACACAAATAGTTCTACGGCTATTTCAGACTAACCATTTCACGGATTTGCATGGAATACAGTGAGCACACTCTCTTAGATTATAAAGTCTTCTGTGACCCTGTTTTACGACAGTTCTTTCCAAAATTTCCCTGAATTGATTGCCTCTGAAAAAAATACTCTTGGTGCTTTAACCCTCCTGATTGGGGCTCAAGGGGAACGGCACACCGTGTTCGCGGCACTTAAAAAGTAATAAATTAACGGCGGCTGGCCGCGGAGGCGAGTTGCGCTGTTCCTACGTGAATAATAGCCCTGGAGTAGTCCGAACGCTGGTATTAACGTGCTTCTTAAACATTTTCACGTAATTCCTGAATTTTAAAGCGGCGATTTTTAGCCATTGTGGCGCTTTAATGCAAAATTTTATGGGTTAGGATTTACCAGCGGTTTATGTAACAATAAATTTGGCCATACAAAGTAACAAAGTGAACGTCGACCTTTAAATTTAACCGTTTGTTTACTTTATAATATGTTTAAGAAATTACATCGGGAAGTGGCATGTTACTTGGCAATAATATAGTTAAAACGTTTTATTCATACCTTAACCAGGTCTCCGTAATAAAAGGTTTATTTAAAATTTTACAAACATAACAACGTAATTATGATTCAGTCTTATTATACAGTTCCATGATATAATTAAATTATTACTGTTAAATAAAAGGTTTCGTTTCTCTTTTCTTATCTATAATTTATTATTTATTTAAGACAATAAAAAAAAAGAGTTACAGTGGTGGGTTGAATCTGGTATTTAAGAAGCTACTGAAAAAAGAGTTACGAGCCAGCCAGTCAGCGGTCGGGAAATGTGGGTATTTTAGAATAAGTTTAAGCCTACGGGGTTGAGCGAGTATCGATTTGGTTGAGCTTATTTGGTTAATTAATAGTGGGCGCCATACCCTTAAGGTGGGTAAACCCTATAAAAAAAATAAAAATAAGTTTCTTTCCTGAGGTCGACTCGGCACACCTTCCCGTTGCGTTTTCTAGGACCCCAGGGAGGCAGGCCTTCCCCAGCTGCGTGTAGTCCGCAGGAGTGGGGGTCGAGTTCCCAATATAAAAAAAAACCCCTTAAAACGGGGCTAAAAGCAGCTCGCGGTGGCACAAGCGTCGTTCCAAACTGTATCCCGCTGTGTCACTCGCAAAAACTGGTACAATATGTAGTTTTAAGAAGTCGAGGGTGTAGCTCCTCAAGGAGAAAACCGTCTGCAAACAGCTTTGAAAATGAACAGGGCTGGCAGGCGATCCACCTCGGCGCACAACCACTTTGGACTTCTTGTATGCACGGCAGACAGGCAACAACAAAAAGGCTTTCCCGGCTCCGCGCCGGTATTTATTGCAAGGCGATGGAAGCTTCTGGAACCATTACGTAGTTCCTGCTTCAAGTCATCAGCCAAAAACTACCCTTTTTCAAATAATAAAAATTCCACTTCCTGAACACAAGACATTTGACAGACACTTTACTTTTTTAATTTTGAAAACTAGTCGAACGCATAGCGTATTATAATCCAATTGCTATGGAACGATCAAATGACAGTTTAAAAATAACAATATTGAACTCTCAGAATGACAGTTGTAAATAAAAATATAAGTTAGTTGCCTATGTGCAACTTTCGCAAGATAAAAAAAAACAAACTGTCACTGAGGTTATGTTTGTGTTATGTTTTAGTTTTAATTCTAGACTTTAGCAAAATACAACAATTGAGTAATCTAAGTTAATTAATGAATGTAACAAGGGATGCTAGTGAAAAATGTGTTGCAAATTGACTAGTGACAGGTAAAATAAGTTTCCAAGAGAGGTTCCAAAATTACTACGTAACAGTACCCCTCCTGCCAGAAGAATTTTGCGCGAGTAAAATTCGAGCTGGCCCTCCAGCTCACAAACAAAAAACGAAACCACGAAGGAAACAAAAAAAAACAAAAACGCCACAAGGCAAAACAAAACAAATAGTCCTAAAGCGGACTAAGTTCCAAAATAATAAAGGAACATGTTGGGTGGTCAACGGCGGCGGTGTGGCGAGCAGAAAATTAACGCGGGCCACACGTCCGTCGATAACCAGGACCACAACAAGCTAATCCACCAATGGGATTGGATTCTAACGGGGAATCCGTAAAAATGTTAGGAGCTAAATTAAAAATTCTCCAAAAGTCCACGCCGAGAAGAATTGGGGTGGAAACATCCGGGACCACATAAAATTTAATAGTTTTAGTGACCTGTCCTAACGTTACGTTCAAAAACATATGACCGCAGATGGGAACCAACGAGTTGTTAGCCATGGCAATGGTCTCAATGTCACTGTCACGGTGCAACGTTGCTCCAGCCGCAACAAAATGTTGACCTGTATCCAAGCCTAATATGGAAATACTCGAGCCCGAATCAAGTAAACCATGATAATTATTATTATCAATGCTAACGGTTAAATGAGGACGCTCATCTTTAGAAGTTGTGGTCTGAAGCACAGCAACTTTACCATTTTTCTGCTTGGCATTTTGGTCAACACCTTTGGGACGGTTCGGGGCCATTTGTTTTTGTGTGCTTGGTGTTGGTGTTTTCCTATGAGTGGTAGGCACATTGTTGCCAGAACTCTTGTTTTTGTTACAATTCGGACACTTAGGCTTGGTCACCCCTTTCTTTCCACAAGCGTAACAAACTACATCTGTCGATTTGCAATCAGAAAGCCAATGGCCTGATTGTCGACAGCGGACACAAAAAGAGTTAGATATATCTTTGACCTCATTAACCCTAGGCTGATTATTGGGCGCAACATATGCTATGTCCCTAGCAAGTGTAGACTCGGTAGGTTTTGGAGGTTCCCTAAAGTCAGCAGCATAGGCGAAACTCTGCTCTAAGAGCCTACACTTGGCTTTAAGCTCGGAAATTGTGTGTATCTCATGAAGTGCCAATGCCAAAATATATTTAGGTCTTAGATTGTATCGAATGATAGACAACTTCTCAGGCTCACTAACAACATAAGATAGCCTACGGAAATAGTTTTCCATTATGGCAATATAAATAAAGGCCGGCTCAGTCAAACCCTGAGTCCGTTTGCGAATCTCATCCATCAGTCGCCTATCAAAATCAGGAGGAGAAAATTCACAAATTAAAAGACGCTTCAAAGAAAGCCAATCCGTAACAGTGTCTCTAATACTGCGGTACCAGACCAATGCAATATCCGTGAATAGTTCATAAGCGGACCGAAACAAGGTTGCATCACTAATCTCCCTAGAATGTGATAACTCCTCAAGTGTCTGCAGGTAGGTTCTAACGCAAGTATGACCATCAAATTTATGATTTAGATTACGTACGGATTTTTCACTGTCACAGGTGCCACAGGAGACATGTAAAGGAGAAGGTGTGACGCTCGCAATCGGCTCCTCCACGACAGAACCAAAGTGGCTATTAAAACTTTGACTTAAAGTGTCAATCTTAGCTAAATATGTATTTAAGCATTTCTGAGTACTGGCATATTCAGCCTCTAAATCATCGCTAGGCTCAACCCTACTAAGTCGATGATATAAATGATTTGCTAAAGCTTTAACCCTATTAAACTTTTTAAAATGAGATGAGCTTGTTGATAAAGTTTGTTTAAGTTCAGTTAGTTTCTCATTAATAATTAGGAGTTCAGAAGCAGGATCCAGAGTGGTGTCTGCTACATCATCGGCAGAAACCTCCCTGGATAACCGACGCATCTGAACTCGGAGAGCCACCACTGTATTTTCAGGCTTCTCATCACGGATTTCGACTTCATAAATAAGCTCATCCTTATGTAATAAATTGTAATTGATTGGACGCTCCATATTGAAATATTAAAAAATATTAAAACTGTCGGGCTGGCTTTACAAAATAAAAACGTGTAGGTTAATTAGCTGATAAATACACTTCGTAAAAAATATAGTATTCTGACCGTTTTAAAACAAAATAAAATGGTAACAATTAATCAGAATTAGTCAATGTCAAAAAATTGACAAAATTAAATTATATAAATTTGTAAATGTGAAGAAAAAAAATTGAGGGTGTGGTTTTAAACCAAAACTAACAAATAAAACCCTCTGTTATAAGCTCAACCAAACGCCAAACCAAATTTAAAGAAAGAAAAGAAGAGAGAAAAAAAATTAAAAAAAAAAAAAAAAGTGCACCAGATGTTGGGGCAAAAGTAAGTCCCTTAGTCGGCTCTTACGACACCCAAGGAAGAACTGGGGTGGTCCTATTCTGGCCCGAGACCACACAGGCTCGTAGGCTTAAAACTCAGGTTGCAGCGAAGACACAACCCTTTCCAAAATAAAAAGGCCCCACGTACGGGCGCTACTGTTAAATAAAAGGTTTCGTTTCTCTTTTCTTATCTATAATTTATTATTTATTTAAGACAATAAAAAAAAAAGAGTTACAGTGGTGGGTTGAATCTGGTATTTAAGAAGCTACTGAAAAAAGAGTTACGAGCCAGCCAGTCAGCGGTCGGGAAATGTGGGTATTTTAGAATAAGTTTAAGCCTACGGGGTTGAGCGAGTATCGATTTGGTTGAGCTTATTTGGTTAATTAATAGTGGGCGCCATACCCTTAAGGTGGGTAAACCCTATAAAAAAAATAAAAATAAGTTTCTTTCCTGAGGTCGACTCGGCACACCTTCCCGTTGCGTTTTCTAGGACCCCAGGGAGGCAGGCCTTCCCCAGCTGCGTGTAGTCCGCAGGAGTGGGGGTCGAGTTCCCAATATAAAAAAAAACCCCTTAAAACGGGGCTAAAAGCAGCTCGCGGTGGCACAAGCGTCGTTCCAAACTGTATCCCGCTGTGTCACTCGCAAAAACTGGTACAATATGTAGTTTTAAGAAGTCGAGGGTGTAGCTCCTCAAGGAGAAAACCGTCTGCAAACAGCTTTGAAAATGAACAGGGCTGGCAGGCGATCCACCTCGGCGCACAACCACTTTGGACTTCTTGTATGCACGGCAGACAGGCAACAACAAAAAGGCTTTCCCGGCTCCGCGCCGGTATTTATTGCAAGGCGATGGAAGCTTCTGGAACCATTACGTAGTTCCTGCTTCAACTCATCAGCCAAAAACTACCCTTTTTCAAATAATAAAAATTCCACTTCCTGAACACAAGACATTTGACAGACACTTTACTTTTTTAATTTTGAAAACTAGTCGAACGCATAGCGTATTATAATCCAATTGCTATGGAACGATCAAATGACAGTTTAAAAATAACAATATTGAACTCTCAGAATGACAGTTGTAAATAAAAATATAAGTTAGTTGCCTATGTGCAACTTTCGCAAGATAAAAAAAAACAAACTGTCACTGAGGTTATGTTTGTGTTATGTTTTAGTTTTAATTCTAGACTTTAGCAAAATACAACAATTGAGTAATCTAAGTTAATTAATGAATGTAACAAGGGATGCTAGTGAAAAATGTGTTGCAAATTGACTAGTGACAGGTAAAATAAGTTTCCAAGAGAGGTTCCAAAATTACTACGTAACATTACCATCAGTCTTTTTCTTCAATTAAGTAAGAACAATGACAAAACAAAAATTATAATGAGAGTAAATCAAAATATACCTAGAACATTACCTACTTATTTCTGAAACTATTATAAGGTATGAAAGGGCTTCATTAATTCCAAGAACACGATATTATGTTGTTGGATTGATCATTCCGTTTTTAAATAGTAGTTTAACGCTATTTTTTGTACCATACACTTTTTATTACTATTCTAGCTTCGTTTCCTTTTTGACGTGAGTCTAGTTATTTTCCACGCGAATGCCATTATCTGTGGCGTTCAAAAGCTCTACTACAGGTATCAGATGAACATTAATTAGGGTACACACCTAGCTGTGTAGCATGTAACGTATCTGATACTGTGTCTCGGCGGGTCACTACGAGCTTAATGCGCTCTACGCGTCAGTGGCTTGCAGTAGGCTTGTGCCTACGTACTCACTTGATACAGTATCAGATAGATACGTTACAGGTTACACGGCTAGGTGAGTACCCTGCTTTAGATGCAGAACAGTGGGATGGATAAATTAATTATTGATATATCAAAATATTTCTTAATATCCCTTTTTCTTTGAATGCATTTCTCCAGGAAAGACAACTCTCACCAATCCAAAATTAGCACTATACTGAAAAGTTTCAGTGCAGTTTTAATGACACAATAAAACATTCGAAGCTTGATTTTTTACATTACCCGGGGCCATTACTCACGTGGGCAACCACCCACCTCGGACGTGGGCAGCGCGCTAATTTACGGGCCTTTAAGTACCGGGCGTGGGTCACGCCGCCGCTATTTGCCCAAAGCCCAACGTCAAAACATTCCAGGCAGTTGGATGGTTTCGCCGTCTTGTGTTTTAGTAAGATAATACTGGCCACTTCGGTTACTGATGATATTCAGCTATAATTTATAATATAAGTATACACAGTTGTTACCATAAGCGGCCTAAACAAGCTAACGTCAAAACATTTTGGGCAATTAGGCGGTATTGCTGTCGGTGGCGGTGTTGCTTTTGTTTTGAATAAAACTGGCCACTATGGTTCAATTTCAATTAAATACTACTTTACTTTTTGATTGACAATACATGGTGTTATATCCAAAGTTTTTCAAAATAACAAATTTTTAGACAATGCAAACCACGTACCCTCTTGAGATCTAAGGCAAAAAACCCTTTCGATCTTAGATCAATTTGTTTTCGCAGGTGTAACCAAAGGTTAACTACCCAACGTGTTACAGGTAATCATAATATAGACTATTCTCTTAGACAATCATATCGGTTGGATTGGCACGCGAGTATTAGGTAAGCATAATTATGTTTACTTATACATTATTATCCCCGAAACTTATTGCAAGTAAGTTTATTACCCAACGTTGCTATGTCGGCAATTCGCCCGAAAGCAACCAACAACACGGCCTTACGTCAAAACATTTACGCAGAGTTTAAGTACTCGTTAAGACTAATTGTGTGTGTTTAATTATAACTTTTGCCTTGTAATTTCAAGTGCTACCTATGCTTTGCGGAGATAAATTAGAATTAAATATATTCCATTACGCCTATTGTTGTAGACACTAAGCAAAAGAAAGAAAGTAATTCCGATCTAAAAATATATTTATCACTGTCTTGGTCCGAACTTTTTTAATTTATTTATTTAAACAACAAAGCTACATTACAGTTATTATTGGACAACGTCGTCACATACATTACTCGGATCCTTAGGCTTACCTAACTAACTACTTATAGTTCAAGCTCTTGTGTTATACAAATTGGAAACAACAACGGTACCACATACCACATCAGAGCCAATATAAAAAAGTTAGTTTTCTACATTGCCTCGACGCCAAAGTCGGAGTACAAAATCGCAGCGAATCGGTAGTAGGATCCTTTGGTTTTGGCAGTAGGAATTATAGGGGGAAAATGCTTGTCAACTTTTTCGAAAGACAGAGGCTTTTCTTGATAAATTCTTTCTTCAAGAAACAGCCCCAAAGAAAGTGGACATGGCGAAGCCCCGATGATAAGATAAAAAATGAGATCGACTTCATCATGACGGATAAGAAGCACATATTCACAGGTGTCTCAGTGATTAACAGGTTTAATACCGGCAGTGATCACCGACTTGTCCGAGGCTATCTGAATATCAACTTTAAGCTCAAACGTGTCCGCTTCATGAAGTCCAGGCTCCGTCCTAACCTGCTCCAAACCATCGTGGGATCCGAAACGGTCTAGACCAAACTGGAAAACCGATTTGCTGCCATGGAAACCACAAATGCTGTTGATACAAACCAGGCCTTCGAAAATGTGGTTGGATATTCGAAATTTTGGCCTTCGAAAATTTTGCGCAACTCAGCGAAAAGGCAAGAAGTCGAAGCTTACGAATGAAACTCTTAGGCTTATGAAGGAACTACGTGAGAACAAAGGGCTCTCAACAAGAAGATTGGCAAACTAGTACGCTACGACTTCCGATGCTCCAATACACTCTCAGTTGAACGAGCGATTAAGCAAAATCGGGGATCGAAAGTATTTGTCCAGTCTCTCGGGAGAAGCCACTTGACGAAGATGACGACGGCCAGTGGTGTAGTCGTTGCTTCAAGGCCGGAGATTCTTTCGGAAATTGAAAACTTCTACAGCCAGCTATACGCCTCGGATGCATCTCAACCTGATCCCGAAAATGAGGATTCCAGAGCCACATTGACCCGCCACTTTACCGAAGACTTGTCGGATGTCAGCCTATGCGAAATTGAGATGGCTCTTAAACAGCTAAAAACGGAAAAGCCCCTAGTGAGGACGGTGTTACATCTGAGCTCCTTAAAGCAGGCGGTAAACCTATGTTGAAGGAACTCCAACACATCTTTAACACTGTTCTCTTTGATGAATTTCGGAGGCGTGGAGTAGGAGTGTTGTCGTGTTGTTCTTCAAAAAAGGTCTCTTTTTTTGACCCTATTGAAGAACTACCGACCCATTTCACTCCTAAGCCACGTATACAAGCTGTTTTCTAGATTCATCACAAACCGCCTTGCGCGAAGACTCGACGAATTTCAACCACCAGAGCAGGCCGGGTTTCGAGGAGGATACGGCACCATAGACCACATCTTCACAATGCGGCAGATTATACAGAAGTCCGAAGAAAACAATCGACCCCTGTGCTTAGCATTTTGGACTATGAGAAGCCGTTTGACTCTGTCGAAACCTGGGCTGTTCTAGAATCCCTGCAGCGATGCCAAGTCAACTGGCGATATATCCAAGTGTTGAGGTGTCTCTACGCTCTACGGTGGGACGCCCTCAGACTAGATGGAGCGACGATCTTCGCAAGGTTGCTGGCAGGAGCTGGATGAGAGTAGCCGTGGATCTTGCAGAGTGCCGTGCAATTGGAGAGGCCTATGTCCAGCAGTGGACTAGTGTGGGCTGAAGATGATCATGATGATTGCCTCGACCGGGAATCGAATCGAACCTCAGAGATGGCAACGACAAGTCCAACGTGATCGCCTCTCGGTTACGGAGGTCATCTAGTTATTGTTATTCTGCCAAACTATGGAACCGTTTGTCGCCAGTAGCTCTGGTGAATTAATACTACTAATAATACACTACAAATGATAAATACTTTGGATTTCTTTGCTTAACTTCTTAACTGCAAAGCTAAGTGGGCGCGGGATCGATTCCCGCAACTCCCATGAGAAAAGTATTTGTTTGATAAGCATGAGCATTCATATCAACTAAATCATGAATGTCATAATGCCGATCACGCCCACTATTATATTTATATTATATAGGTACGCCCACGCAACTGCCCCAGCGCTGGACACGGTCCTTCCCCAATTGCCACTTATTACTTTTTAGACTATTGAGCAATGATAACTTCATGGGGTATATTATACCCCATGTAGTTATTATCGTCCTATATAGGTAGAATTGTAATGCATCCATAAGTTAAGTGGCCAGCTCCTTCTAGCATATATTTTACTTTTATTGTTATTTTTTTTGTTTCAGGTTTGTAAAGTGTGAGGACTGAGTAAGCAGTTTTCGCGAATGGGTATGGACTTTCAAGTACTAAGTACTACTAACAAGTATTATTTCGCTTTTATCGTTATTTTAGACTGTCGTTTTTTGAAGATAAATAACACTTGAAAAAAAAATCATCGACCTGAGGTGGGACTCGAACCCACGTCCCATCGCATACCGGGCGAGTGCTTTGACCACTAAGCTACCGAGGACGTCACGTGAAAAGATGAAATTCCTCAAGTGTTTTTTCTCGCTGTCAAAGCCAGCGTATTCTGATCAATGTTGTAGCTATATGTATAGCTGAGTAGTATACTACCGTCAACACCCTATAGAAATATTTTTACAAATATTTGACTATTGGTTAAGATCAGAAATGCTTAAACATTGTAAATTTTTGTTTTTAGCAATTCCATGCAAGGTTTAATTGAAGATAAATAACACTTGAAAAAAAAATCATCGACCTCAGGTGGGACTCGAACACGATCGATCGACGACAGTGTCGTTTTTTGCTTAGGTTTCAATCCGTTGTCTGATGTCGAGCTTATAGTTTTCTATTGTATCGTATTAGTAGGACGTTACTTCATGATGTACTATACATACTCTCTTAGAATAGGTACTAAATTGTGAGCAACCCAGTCTATACAACATGGGAAACAAAGGAACATGGTTAGACTCTAAGCTTTTGATTCTAACTAAACCTTTGAGTATACGTCGAGTGCAATGCTTTGCAGGAGAGTAGTCAACATTTCAAATGGAAACTAGAATTAAATACCTACTATGTATTTGGTGTAAAACGCGTGAGTTTACAGACAAGAGAAAAAAATAATGCTCAATTTACTTGAGTAAATGCTAACATTATCTTTCAAAATGAATACAAAAAAAGAAAAGTTACTGACACGATTTTCAATAGTCCTGTATAAAATAAATCTAAAGAGTGAGAACCAGCAGGCTACAGCACTCCTAAGTAATTTTCTATTGGTAGTGTATTGACTGTAATTAGGCATATTAATATCCAGTTAACACGTTACAAAAACTTAAAAATTAAAAAAAAACCGTCCATCCGTAAACAAATGATGTTTCGTCTGCCAAAACAAACGTGATTATTGTGCCAACTGATAAGCGTTATCTATGTAGGCCAGACGTGGGTCAAGTCTGGTCAAGTAGATCAAGGCGATAACCCTGTACGCGTAACTACGTCACATCGTGATGTGACGCAGCGGGACAAGTTATGGATAGGCCACAACACGACGTACGACAAAACCTATTTTGCACAACGCTTCGTGTCGTGATCATTTCTGATGCGTTTCTGCGCCGTAAACATCTGCATTGCAACGAACGTTGACCGTTCAATACGAACTGAACTGAATGGTCAGCGTCTTCTCGTACTATCGTAACTATGGTGCGGTGCGACGTCGTTTTTGCGTTGCGTCGACGCACCGTAGTGTTGTCAGCTGGCTCTTAGAGCGTTGATAACCTGAAGCTCTTGGCGATAGCCAATAGCGAGGCAGGAACAGTAACTATGTCATTTTTACACGTATTATTTCATCTTTTTATAATACCAAAACCTATAAAACAAATGAATGTACTTCCTAAACTATATGGTTTTGAATAAAAGTAAAAAATTGTAGAGTAGCTCTACTACAAGGAATGGACAACTCAGCTTATTCGATTAAGATACGTCAATTTCATAACATGTTAATTTGCATAACTTTACACTAAGATGGCTCGTAGTGTGATTTTAGCCCTAGGTTGTCCGGAAAATAGGTCTCAGGTTAGGTGTTCCGTGACTAAATAATGATCTTACGGAATAATACCTAAGCCGTAATTAGCTTTATGTTGGCAGGTAACATCTGAATTGTATATTAAAGTTTATTGTTACAAGAAAATTCATACATTAATTGAAATATTATGAGGTAAGAAGCTGCTTGTCATATATCAATGCATATAAGAAAACTGAACGATTTGGTGGTCGAATTTACCCAAGAAAGAAAACAGTATGTCTTTCAAGACAAATAAAAGAGCGTACAGCTTTCCCTCGCGAACAATAGATAATAATAAAATTACCTAATTCAATCATCACGTAGATATAGCGTGACCACAACTTTGCTTCCTACAAACTTGCCCGTTCCCACTTCACAATGCGTTGCGTAACGGGAATAAAAAGTTTGCCCCATAATATTTCTTTGTTATTCCGAACAGTTTTCCCATTGAGAGTGTGAAACGCTGTACCCGGAGTCTTTCTATTACTTTCGTGAGAGTGCACTCGGGCTGATATTTTCAATCAATTTAAAAATAACGCTGAGTCAACGAACACATTTCTCAAGTTTATTCGCTTAAAAGCAATATTATTTCAACCGCGATGACTTAACCCGAATTATGCTATGGTTGGGGAAAAAATACGACTTTTATTACGTCATCATTTTTATAGAACGTTTCCAGTCTCTCTCTCTCTCGGGTCGGTCCCTCATGTCTGAGGATCGTGGTCAGCATTAGGGTTGCATCTGGAGCGGATGATCTGCCTCCACAGGTTTCTGTCCAGCGCTGTCTGTTTCTGTTGCGCTGGACGTTTCCAGTAGATATGGCGTATAGCAGAATAGTTAGAATAGTTAAGAATTTAAGGGTAGTGTGTGAGAAGGATGTAAAGTTTGCATTAGAATACGCTACATTTAGATTAAATTTTATTGAATGACTATGAATGGACCATAAAAATAACGAAAAGATCGAGTTAACGAACAAAAAGCCTGTACAAGATTATCATCTCATGATTTTACTATTGGATTAACCTAGACAAAAAAAACACGCAAATGTCACAATTCATCCCTGGCCGGTTATGCTCAATCTAACCTTTGGTAATTCTGTCCAATCCAATAACCCCTCAGTTTAAAGTTAATTTTCTTTTCCTTTTAACCGACTTCATGCAATAACGTTTATCTATTCGTCGTTAAACATTTTAACGACTGAAGTATTTTGTTTTCTTTTGCTGAATGAGTCATGATAATAAAACTTTACGAGTAGACACAAAGATAATTAGGTAGCTAATTTTAGTGAGACCTTAAAAGCCTGTAAAAGTCAGTTAATACCATTTAGGCGCAGACAAAAAAGCCTTACAAGTAAGCCGATTAAGCGAGGCACTCAATAATTAAATGCTAGCTTCAGTATTTTGCAATGCTGCAACCGCTTGAAAGACAAAACCAGGTGGAAGCAAGTTTCCTCATTTATCGAGAGATCCCGCAGGATACGGCTGCAATCGAGCGGAAATAGAAAGTCAAGTGCAGAATAGTTAGGTGCCGGAGATAAATCCAGGAGTGGCCACTGCACGTACCCAACAAACAGATTTATTCTTTAAGTGTGAGCGTTTACTGCGCCGCGGTAAGTGAACCCGAAGAGATTTATCTGTCTCAGTCCACAGCCTTTTTAAAGTGGGTGAAATTAGCTTTATTGTCTAGTTTTTTGCAGCACTCTTCGCTTGCCTTTGCATTACAGAAAATAGTTTGGATTGTGGACAGCGGAACATACTACTTATCTGTTATCATACTACTCTGTTATAACGGGTCCAACTACGTCAAAAGTAATTTGTAATAAGTAGTTTGTAATTATTGTTGATAATAATTTATGTGTTATTTTTGTGAGGGTTCCATAGTTAACAAACACCCTTTCTTTCTTTCTGGTTTCTTTCATTGCGCGACTTTATAGTTTTGCCATGTTGTCTTTATGTCACAGTAGCGTAACAGTGCTAAAATAGATTTTGTCAAAAACATATTCCAGAATACCTGCCCTACACATTATAAGTAAAAGTAGGGTAATTGCTTAAGTAAATTTTCAATAATGTACTTGATAGAGTAAATAAAGGTTAAAATACATATATACTTGATCGAAAAAAAGTGGAAAGATATGTAAATTTTCTTTACGAGTGCCTGCACAACCTCTCTTGTTTAAAATATGCACATGCAGACAACGTGGCCGTAAACACACCCTTGTCAGATTTTCTCAGTTTAATACTATGCTTCGGCTTTACTATGCTTGCTTTGTTTTTATCTCTACTTGAGCAAAATGCTAAACAAGCTGAAAATTTACTTTTGAAAATGTAACCAATTCAAAAAACTATTTATGCTGAAATACTAGTAAGTATGTAAATAGGTAATAAATTGTCAGTTGTTGCTTACATGTGCTAATATCTAAAAATATTACTTTTCACTTGATAACAGATTTAAAACCCACGAAAATGATATAAGTTTTTAATTAAATTACTTTATAAAGGGGAGAACTAATATTATAGTTTTCAGGTGCAGTCTATATAAAAATATCATTGATTAATCATTTAAGCCTTATATGTAAAAATAAAACATTAAGTTAAACGTCTTTATTTTTAACTAAAAAAAACCGGTTCTGGTGCAAGTTAAATTCGCACTCTCAAGCACTATTTAATAAATATAAATATTTTTTTCGACAAATCACATTCTTCTTTTATAAGAACCTTTTTTATCATAGAGGTCATAGTAATACTTACTCTACACTAAAACCAAAAACATGACTATTAATTACAAATACATATAGTAGGTTATAAAACTTTACATTTCTATAAAAAGTCTCATTTCCAATAACCTGTGTCTCTACCACTGTGAACGGAGTAATTGTGCCAACTAGTTCTCATTTTTTCCCTCGTTGCTAATGAACTTCAATGGACGAACTTTTTCCACCAGCTGGATAATTATGCCGCTTCTTTGTTATGTAAAAGGTTGGGGAAATGGTTTCTTCGCATTTTTTAAGAAAATTGAAAACATTTTTTAATATAGTTTATTTACATTTAACTAAAGTATGTAGGTATCATTTTGTTCAATAACTTTTTTCCATCTTGTAGGTAGGGACATGATCCCATTGCTATAGAAATTTTGGGGCTTCTGATCAAAATACCGCGACCAGTGGTTTTGGCAGTCCTCTCGTGATGTTAACCTGACACTGCCTAGAGAATTCTGAAGAGAGCGAAACCGGTGGAAATCTGAAGGTGCAAGGTCAAGACTATACGGCGGATGCATTTACACCTCCCAGCCAAACTCTCTTAATTTTTGCTGAGTGGCTAAAGATGTGTGAGGTCTAGCGTTATCATGATGAAAAACCACACCCCTTCTGTTGATTAATTCCGACTCTCACAGACACTGCACTAAGTCCATAAACATCGCAAATTTTTTTCGCGACTTGCGTTGTATTTTTACCTATTTGTAGTAAAATTTAAAAATGTTTTTAAATTCTTCATTAGATTCACTCATCTTGACAGTACGAGAAACAAATGAAAAACACACATTTTCCTAATTTGAATTTGGAATTATCTTCTTTAAAATTTAAACTTTTAATGATACCAAAACCAGCAAATAGTACATATATTTTATTACAAGTTCATACATACTATAATGCGAAAAGACTTTTTCCCCAACCTAATATTTATGCTCGGTTCGAGGTAGGTTTCTACTACGTTCCCGGAATCGTGAGTTCTTATACCCGGGAAGTCATAGGTACCCGATTAAATTTGTCTTTGACTTTTACAACAGTATTATTTTAAGATAGAAGTATTGCATTATAGTATCTTGTACGTTTTAAAAATCAATTTTGTGAGCTCAAATTCACTTACTATCAGGAAAGATGGTAATCAAACGCCAACTCAGTGGCCAATAAAAAATATCAGTCTCACTTATCTGACTTGTCAGGTTTGCACGCTTTTGCAAATGCCTTAATATTCTTGAAACAGTAAACTAAAAACATTTGCTTTTATTTCACTTAAAAATTGATGAGACAGCTTGTTTCTTGCCTTTGTAAAGAAAATTCATACAAATAAAACTATTTATTACGAACGATGTAGTTTCCAGAACAATCAAGAATAATTATTCTGAAAAATTCCCGGTTAGGAAAAAGCTTGAACCAGAATTTCCAGTACTCGTGGTAAAAGCCCTTGTTAAGGGCTCATACCTGCCTTCTGACAAACTAACTTTATATATTTTTGCGTAATTTTAACTTGCCTTCATGTTTTGAAACAAAACTCAATTAGCTGGTTACAAATATTATGTTAAATAACTTACTGTTTTCATGATAATTCCAAAATAATAAGATAATATCGGAAACACATAGACAGTTCTTATGATACGTTATTTCGACTTCAGTCGTTTCGAGAATCTTTAGGATACTATTCGTCTACTTAGTAAAATGTTGAGAGAGAAGCCTTTATTTTTTAAATATACATTTAAGTACCTCAAATTAAGTAATTTCAATTTACTTATGTTCCGTATTTTTGAAACTAGCATCCTGTACATACAAGGATTGTTGTTCGTGTAGAACCCAGTAATGAGCGCTTCGATAGTATTAACTAAAACGAAACTAATTAACTCCAACAACAAGAGATAGTACAAAAATTTTAATTTTTACACAGTCTTATGCGACCACAAAAGATAATTAAATCCAAAAGTTATATTTTTATGCGTAGTCAAGTAGAGGCAAACTGTTACAACAAAAGCGGATAGAAATATAACTGACGGATAGATGCAACAAGGAAAAGATGAAGCTAGGAACGTGTCCCTTTATACAGAGGGTCCCTGGAAGTATGGATCAAATCGAACAGGCGCATAGCGGGGGTGCTTTTCGAGCTTTTGGCTTTATGAATGAGGGTTCCATTTTTGACAGGAAAAAAGTGGTGATTGATTTTTCATTTTGTCGTTATTTAACATCGCATAGTGCCAAAATAAACAAACTAACAAAAATATTTGTTTGATTATTTGTTTAGAATGTTGTAAGACGGGTTGGAATTCCTTAGGAAATTAATTTGATCAACTGGCAAACAAGTGTGAATTTTTTTTTTTTAACTGTTTATTCATCAAAAATAAAATCTACATTTATATAAGTAGCCAAAAAGTTTGGAAATCACCCCCGCTACGCTGCTGTTTGATTTGATCCACACTTTCAGGGACACCCTGTATAACATGCGCTGCGAGTACATTTGGGCAGACATGACATCGTTCAACAAAATTCATTCCCTTTATCAAGCGGAAATTACGCCGTAAAGAAGAGAATCGACCTTATTTCCATCTTCCGCATTTTCTTTAGTCTATATCCAACCGTACTTTGCTACTGCAAAGATTTGCCAACGAAGAAGTCTCGAAATTCCGAATTTACACATTCAGGAACTTGTTAGCTTTTGTGAAAGTTTTAGTTTTAAAATTTAATAGATTTAGGATAAAATTATTATTCGAAAGAGAATTTTAAATAAGATCTTCAACCCCGTTTCTAGCATTCCTTTCTTATGCTATCGGATTTGCAACATCTTAGAAGTTGCGATTTCCATAGGCAATGGCAATTTCCACTTAAATTTAAGCGGCTAAGTAAGTACCTACTACTTACTTAGCCGCTTAAATTTAAGTGGGCTGACTACGTGTCGAGTGGAGACCACGCCTCGGCAATAGGACGCCGCCCAACTCGATGGACCGACGATCTTAGGAAAATGGCTGGCAGTGGATAGATGAAAAAAGCGGGAGATCGTGCTCTTTGGCGCTCTTCGAGAAAGGCTTACGTCCAGCAGTGGACTGCAATAGGCTGACATGAATAAATGAATGATGAATCTTTCAATTTACTAATTGGTACTCAAAGTAAAAGTTTCATATACACTTCTATGATAGCAATGTTGTAAGAATTTTAATGACGTACCTCAATGTTAATTTGCAAACATTTTCATACACGCATCCTTGCAATTGTGTGTCTTTTTTGACAATTGGGAACGGCAGAAACCCAATATTATATTGTATGCAAAGAAAAATATTGCGATTCAGATCTCGAGCAATTTCGTAAAACGGCAAGCAATCGTGGATTCATATGCATGTGCATTCATTTGTTTGATTTCGTTGTATTATGGGTGTGCATAGTACATACATATTATATTTTATAAAAATGGCCAGTATATTTATACAAATTGGTGTTTGTAATATTTGATAATTCTATAAAAGCACAAGCACAATATTATACTAATGCTGTTATTACATTAAGAACCAGCTCATTATATTATTTATCAGAATATATTGATTTATGAAAGATAATTTCTGGTAACACTATTATTTAGCATCCATGAAGCATGCTTAATTTAAAGTTAGGATTTAACAACCACGAGGTACCATGCAAAAAAAGAATATTACCAGAAACAGCTAGCACACACATTGCCTAGCACACACAGAGACAATTTTATAAAAAAAACTTTCGACGTTGACATGAACCAGGACTTGAATCTAGGACTACGTTCAAGGCGCAACATGGCACCTCTAACTCCAATCGGGTTGTCAGTGTAGGTATTTATAGTAGCCTCCATTAGTGCTTTAGATGAATATTATTCAATTTACATTTAATTTGTTTACTTTTAGCAAACAAGCTTAAGAGTAGGTCAACTTTGAATAATGAAGACTGATGGACTTTCTTTAGACAATGCACTCGCAGATGATTAATCGTTTCTATAGGTATCTATGAGTAAGTGCTTTTAAAACAAAATGTTATCTTCTCTGTCCAGGTTTCTTAATGAAATCAGTTATTTAAATAAATACTTAGTAATACTTAAGCTAATGCGAGATATATAAACGCGTTTTATTGAAAAAAAAAATTGATTAGATTTTTTTTTTTTTTACTTCATATTATAAATTTTGCTTGCTTTAAATTTATTGCAGATAATTAAATCTTCAAGACGAGTAAAATAAATCTTGGTTTCATTATAGTTTTTAGGAATTTTAACAATAATGATACACCAAGGTAGCTGTAATTTAAAATATAACTGATCACCTCTTAAAGACTCGGATTAAAACTCTTCTGTAATCGACGTTCGTGAATGCGGATTTATTTGCATATTGATTAAAAAGAAGCAGTAGCCGCCGAATATTTTTGATACGATATTACACCTAACATTGAACTAACCTACTCTAACTTCACTCT
Source organism: Anania fuscalis (assembly GCA_950371115.1). Taxonomy (NCBI): domain Eukaryota; kingdom Metazoa; phylum Arthropoda; class Insecta; order Lepidoptera; family Crambidae; genus Anania; species Anania fuscalis. The sequence continues at coordinate 16,419,205 of OX493328.1, forward strand.
AATCAATGTTTCCTCGTATTTAAAATAAATCTATTATGCAGTCTTTTAGCAATGTTCAGCTATCAAACATAGTGGCACTCCCAAGTTCCAAAGATTCAGATTAGTGCATCAAGTTTGCGGAGTGTTCGCGGGAAGGCAACGGACTTCGAAGTTGTGGAAATCGTATAAATGTTAATGAAAGCCAGACGTTCCTAATGAGATTACCGCTCCCGTGAAATTGGATTCGCGTGGGCTTCTTTAATTTTCAGTCGGCGCGAAAATTAGGTGGATTTGAGAGATCCTCCCGGATCACTCGCGTTTCAATAATGCCTATTAGGCGACGCCTATTTACCTACATTTGTGCGGTAGGCGAATACTGTCAACAGTCGACTGGATCAACGGGTTAAGATATAATTTATTACAGTGTTTTATTATTAGAGAGAAAATTTATGTTCAAACTGTCAGATGTTTTTTTCATTACACAAACAATTTGTTTATGAAAGAAATTGGCTTTTGTTTTAAAAAAATCTCAATCTTATTAAAATTAGACCATAATTTAATTAGTTAACAAAACTTAATAAACTAAATTGTACCATTATAAATGTATTTTGGCTTTGTACTATCTATCTATATCAATATAACACGAAGACAATGTTTTATGTTTGAATTTATCTTGCCTAGCTATGGCACATAAAAAAGCTTGTCCCCACTAACCTACGTACAGAGAGCTTGTACTACGTGAAACCTTTTGTACAATGTAAAAATATTCCCTCGTAGCGTAACAAAGAACTTTTTACTTGCAAATTTTTGGTCGTCCTCAATGCGCCTAGTTTACTCAAGCTCGCACATTGTGTACTGGTTAAATTAGCATACATCTTGTAAAAAAATGTGCAAAACGATGAAATTACAACAAGGTTCCATATAACAATTTAAAAATAATTTTAAAACACCTCTAACATGTTGAACGGCTCCTTCGACCATAGATTTTTGTCTGTCTAGTTTTAAGCAGTTAAAAAAAGACATGATATCTGATTAACTAAAGGAATTGAGTAATTTAGTAAAAACATTCAAGAAAATTGACAGATTCAAACATTATCATGAGGTTACTGACGCAAAATGGCATAGTAGGAATTGATTTAAATGTCCTTGGTATAGGACCTCCGCGTTCAGAGATCTTCAAGATACTTTAAGCGATATTGAACCTCAACTCGATGATTCAGTTTGTGTAAGTAACACTTGAGTTCGTCCTGAGATCATATTGGACTGCAGTATACGTATAGGTCCAATCAGTCAGAAGTCTCGAACACGTCATGAATTTCACAGTAGCTCCTGCAATATTCACCTGGTGCCAGGGATGCCCCGATCCAATCTACTCATTTTTAGAAACGATTTGGAGCTGAAAGGAAAGTTAACTAAATCAATCGCACAAAGTTCACATTGGTTCATAAATAAAGTGACGTTAATAGCAATAGATGTGCCAGATACTTAAGTAGGTACGACACACTTTACGTATGTATTTTGTGTTATTGATTTAGTTAACTTTTGTTAACACACATCTATTGCTTTTACATTTTCCACTACATTAGCGATTAGATAATTGATAAAAATTACAAATGATGAAATAGTCCAGTCAATTGAATGAAGAGAGTAATGGTTTGACTAAGTTTTTCTATATTATTCCAAAGGTCGGTGCTAAAATTAATAATACTAGTAATAATTGGTTATATCGAAGACGTTACATCTGAAGATTCAATTCGTAGGTACTCATACTTAACACCCACTTAGAGGTATTTTTATTCGTGGCCGCCATAAGTTATGAATATTTTGGTTCTTGTTGTCAGGTTTAAGACGAATATAGCACATCCCTACTGTCTCTAGATGCCAGTTTATGAGACTATATGCATATGTATTTACGATGCCGCGAGAATTCGGCGCAATATCGTATTCAAATTTGCCATTCCAGCCTTTGAATTATAACGTATTTCATTTGAATCTTCACAGGCACAGGAGCTATCGGTGTCGCAATAACTTTGCTATGTTGCAAACTTTAGTTGTTCTCCTTAGTTTTGTTTATAGGTGACATAATGTTTGAATCGATAAAAAAATATTCAGCTCATTTTAAATTAGCTATGACGCAACCAATTTTATAAAAAGTAATCATTCATGTACAACAAAATAACAAAATCCTATGTTTTCCTCCTATCAACATAAAATAAAATAGCTTGAGGTTGTGTATTTAATGTCTAAGTTTTATAACAAAGCTTCGTTCCATCAATATAAGAAGTAGGCACATCAATAAAGTTAACAGCCTAATGTCTACATTATTACCATCCATCCTGTTTTTGCGCAATGTTAAAAGACAGGCCTGCTCTGTCAGTGGGATGTTGCGAATCCCTCAAGGAAAATTAAGGTTGTAGTTGAATAGCTTCGAAGTAGCACATAAACGGGCCGAAAGTAGTTTATACAACTGGCATGCACCACAAATTGAGAGACGGGCCTCCAGCGGCTCAGTGCAAATTGAAAACGGTCCCAAATTGGTGCAGACCTTTGTATTTGTAACTAGGGCCACTGAGAATCAATCAGGGTAATGGGGGTTTGTCCAAATCTGCCGGATTAGCCGGACGAACTGCTCTCACGGACGAAACGACTTTTCAATCGGCACGTGGTAATATCTTTTGTTGCACAGATTGGATGGCCTTTCAGGGCGTATTTCAGATTTAGCTTTTGATATTTGGACGCAGGATGGCCGGCAGCGGATACTGGTATACGGAAAAAGGAAAGCGTTTGCACAGCGAGGAAAATTTCACGAAAAAATGCGGGGTTTCACGAAAAAATGTGCAGAGCGGAAGTTAATCCATCATCTACATAAATATTCGTCTGCATTTATAATAAAAGATTGTTTTATAAGTTCCAAACACGATGAAAACGATATTTGTAATTTAAGAGACGTTCAGGACAAAATTTATAACAATTTAAAACTTAAGATCCTAGTTTAGTAACCAAAAATAGGGCATAAAAGTTTCTGTTCCGATAATTTAAAAATGAAATATATAATCAACCAAAAACTTAAGGTCGACAAACAATACTTAGTAGTAATTTGTATTCTTTAAGTTTTCTACATGTAAAACATGAATGATTAAACCCTGAAGCACAAGTAAATTTTTCATCATGCCTTATACTCTTTGCCCTATCTGCCCTCTATAGTGGTGAATACAACAATTTTAGTGTAGGTATTTAAAATGTTTAGTTATTGGCATGTTAGGCAGTTTTTATCTAGAGATTTTTATAAATGGGTAGTACCTCTAGTATAGAAAGAGCAAAGAAAGATATAGGTACGATTAGTAGCATTTGGTTAAAAACTATTTTATTATTAAACAGAACGGTGAGTAACCGTGTTGCATATTATGTTAGTAAAAGAATTACTTATCTTGCAGCATAGGTATATAAATATCTAGATGTGTGATAATATTTCTAGTTGCAAATTAACTTCTCAATTCAGCACACGGGTTTCAATGTTCCAATTTACCTGATTTCGTATGCAACCGTGACAGTAAGTTGGATGTGTGTTCTAAAAACGTGGAAATACTATTTGTTCGTGAAATCCGGCTGTATGTGAAATAACTTAGTTATGCGAGGTTTATGAATAATTGAATGTCGTTTTAAAATTCACGCGGTTCGCTACTGGAATGAGTTCAGTCTGACACTCATATAGAAACACGATTCTACGGTAAGTGTAATTAAAAGTAAAACATCACAGTCACTTGAATAAAATAGCATAATATAGGTACTAATATAATATAGGTAATATAGGTAGGTTTAAGGTACAGTAGGAGCAAGTGGGTTAATCACAGCAGCTAAACTCTCTGGCAAATATCATTAAATTTGTGGTTTCGATCTGTTGTGGTAGTATCAAGCAAAAAAATACATGACAATTTATTTTAAAATGGTAGCTATTTAGAACTGAAGAACTATTTTTCCAGCGACCTATGTTTGTACCTACCTTTGACCTGTAAAAACATATTAAACGGCCTTAATTTAATCTAAATCCATTTAGTAATTTTCTAGCTGTAAGTTTTCTAAAAAACAGTAAAATGAACTAAAGCAATCTTTATGAGAATCCTGGCGCGTAAATTCTCTTTAAATTATAGCGTACCCGGCGACATTCCGACATCACGTGATTGAGGTGTCGAAACTTTATTAGATACTAGCATTTGCCCGCGGCTACGCTCGCGCTAAGCTTGATTTAAAATAAGGAATAATATAAACTTAAAACGTAATCTAATGAGATTATTCATTACAATAATAAAATACAACTTGACACACATAACTAAACGGTAAAAAATAATGTTTTTAAGCAAATCGCTAAAATATACTTGTAAATACTTAAAAGTAGGCAGCGTATACTGTATTGTTTAGCGCAAGACATAGACGCACTTTTTATAAGCCTGATAACATAAAAATATACCGAGTTTTTTCAAAATTTCAAGTCTCTTGGTTTAGCGGTCTGGGCTGTGCGTTAATAGACCAACAGTCAGTTTAGAATGATATTTTATACAGTAACACATAAATGGATCATGGCTTAACAAGTTATAGGTATAGAATTAGTATACAGGGTTACATAGCAAAGGGGTGCCAAATTTTAAAAATAAGATCTAGAGGTGCACTGCTTATGGTATTTGTTGTCAATTTGAACTTCTGGTATGCGCGGAAGCTCCTGCTGTTAGAAATTTACCTTACACCGAAAAGGCTAAGGTTTGTTTTCGCGCGCCATTGTGACTATTATTGCATTGAACATTGCAGTACTAGGTTGCACAGAGATAGTGCGTGCGTATTTTTTATGAATGAGGCAAGATAACCACGCGTACCATTTTTGAACAGCGGATAGTATTAAAAATAAAATAAAAAAATAAGTTTGTTTTTTAGATCGTTCATATCGTAGATCGATTTAGTTACTGATTCTGAGTGGTCTTTGAAAATTTGGCACCTCTTTGCAACGTAACCCTGTATACAGTACGGATTTATTACAATCTTTAGATAAATAAAACTTTAATACATACAATTGTCCAGATATTTTCATGCAAACCCTATTCCAAAAGATAATTTTCGGACATGCTCAATAAGGAAAAAAATACAATTAAAAATTTAAGGAACAAATTTAAATTTTATTCGATAGTCTTTGTTCTGTGCATAATTATTTAAATTCTCTGAAAAAAATATTAACACATGTAATTGCGACTTAAAATTACTTATCTCCTTCCGTTATTGATAATTATTCAATTATTCGAATTGAATATTTCACAGAAATCGTAACCGATACTTCAGGAAAAAATTACAAACAAGTTCATATCAAGTATTGCTACAAATCTTACTAGCAATGTTAGTACGCCACATCAAAGTAAATATAACATTATGATGTTATCAACCGACTACTGGAGTAGTATTGATACAAATGTAATTTACTAGGTATGGGAACTTGAGAAACCGAACCTCTGCACACGCCTCTTGATTACAATTAGTACGTTAACGAGTAAGTGTTGTGATGCAAGCATACACCTTGCACAGTATAGGTATTAATATAATTTTAGCAGCGTAAGCATTGTTACGCAATGTTATTAACGCTCTCTTTCTTTTGTAAATAATTATTTATAAGCATGTATTATTATTAATATCACTGTACGTAGCTTAAGTTTTATACCAAATAAACTTTATCTTTATCTTATCTTATCTTATCTTATCTATTGCGCATAGACCCAGCTTAATCAGGATTGAATCGCTAGTACAAGAGATTTAAAAGAACGATATTTTGGTATAAAACTGTGTGTGTCTTTTGAGCGTAAGTGTATGACTCTATTGTTAACAAAATCAGGTAATTCAAGACCAACACATCTTGTTCACAATGATTTAAGAAAATATTCTAGATTCAGTAATTGCTTGCATCACGATTTTTCTTGAAGCTTGGCAGAAAGAAAAAACAAGGCTAAAGTAATGGGAATTATACGAACTCTTGGTGTTAAACTTAATATTATTAGTAATAGTGATTTAAACTTCTTTTGTCGAATTATTTGGTATTGATTTAGTATTATTAACACAGTCATAATTTTTATTTTGGAAGACAAGTCGATCAACGATGTGTCTGCCTGCCTATATAAGTTACATCCGCATTTCAGCGTTCGAGTTTTCTATGATCATGGCTTGCAACGTGCTGAAATAACTAAGACTCAATGAAAACAAACAATTCTTAACAGTTGTTTAGTCATAGAATGCCTTATGGTAGAGGAGTTTTATGTTTAAAATAAAAATGGAAAGGCAACATTAGACTGGCTATCACTAGTTGGAGTTTAACGTCCACATTATTCTGTATTTATTGTTGGGATTTTTTTATTTTGTACGTGAAAATTACACAATAAAATAATCTTACTGGTAAATTTCATTGAGAGTGCATAACCTACAGTAACCTAACAGCAATTTAGTATTAATTTAGTAACTCGTCAGCAGAAAACGTATGACAATAGAACTAACGAGGCAGAACTTTTCCCAACTCCATCGTTTACCTACTCGTACTTTTCAGTTTTAGTTTCTGATGTAACAATTATTTGATGTAGTTAGTTACAATCTTATATTTTAACCGTTTTAAAAAAGGAGATACTCATTTAAACTATGTTCAGACCCTTTTCTGGGTTACAAACGTACAAAGATCATACAAGACATACAAAGTCACATCATCATCACATCACCAGCCTATATCAGTCCACTGCTGGACACAGGCCTCTCCAAAAAGAGGAGTTTGCCATAATCGCCACGCTTGGCAGGCGGGTTGGCGATCGCAGCTTGGCCAATGGTAGAGAGGAGACGCTGCTGCCCGTCCTCCCATGGCGGTGCTACTGTAGTCGCCTCTTACGACACCCAGAGAGAGAAGGGGCGGTGCAATTCTTCCAACGTATCGGCACCACACGGCACGGCACAATTTACGGTCAATTGAGTTAAAAAGATTTGGATTGCTTGCACGTTTTTTTTTTGTTTTAAATGTAACGCGTAGATTGATCTTTCCCAGCCTTATACAGGATTGTTTTTCAAAGGTATTAAATCCCGTGACTAAATTTAAGCTGGTAATAAAATGCTACCAAACAATTATGGTTTTACAAAATCATCAAAATGATTGATTATTCGTACTACGCATTTAACCATCAACAAAACTGAAAATAAACTGAAAATTGGGGTCTGGAAATATCGGAGTCGAATTCCTACATGTCAAAAACAAATTGAGTTGTCTACTATTTCCTACCTTTTCGCATGGAACTCGATTTGACGCAAACTGCAGCAAACGGTACCGTTTGGCTAAAGTCAATTCTCGTTGTTTGAAATGCAAGTTCCAATGCACGGTATTCGATTCGGTAGTTTAATGTTTTGGCACGGAAGCGAAGCTCCATTGAACACTATTAGTTAATCCAGGAATGGGTGAGCTAGGGTACCCGATTGGGCAAATTAACAAAAGAATATTTATATTTTTTGTCACCAAAAAATACAGAAAGCTATCCAATACTTTCACGTTTAGGCATTGCGTACTTAGGATTTTATTTTAGTTATTTCCCAAAAAGATTTTTAGACGTGTTTAAAGGGTTAGTTTAATTTTGCTGTTGAATTCCAGATTAGATCGGTATTCGGATGGCATTTATTCTATGCGTAATGCGGATCCGGGACTGTTTAAACAGTGATGTAACCAGTAATTACTAAATTAGGCAAATGCCTATCATTTGGTTTACTGTACTTATTTTTAGATTTGATTGGATGATTGCGATAAACAAGGCTGAATTATAATTATGTTCGTACCTTATTGCTCAAATCAAACTAATATATTACCTCATGGCGAAACCGATACCTACAGAGCCTTTTTCCCATGCTCTTATGGCTTTGGTATCTTCAAGACGCAAGTAAATAGATAAGTACTAAGGAAAGGTGCTCCAGATTAGGGCGGGAAATAATTTTGGACATCACGTCAATAAACGAAAAAATAAATAAAAGGCAACAAATACATCGGAAGTTTTATGACAACCACCAAACTCCAGTGCGTGGCCGTGTTTACTGTTTACGTTTTATCATGCATGATTTACTATCGGGTGCAATTGAGGTCAGACAAATTACAAATTATCCTGTCTTCGTCTTCTAGATTTATTCTTACCATGTAGTAGCCCTGCTACGCGCTAACCTAATCGCACAAGCTTTTTAGAGTAAAAGAGAAATAAGAAAATTCAACACTTTCCCTTTCACTCCCACCCTACCTCTGCTATGGCATCGCGCCTGACCTCATTCTTGTCCGTGCGCGCGCGGCGTTCGCACAAGTTCGCCAAATAAAGTATTTGTCTTTTGACCGATCGTTAAAATGCCGAAGAGAAAACATGAAGATGAGACTACTGAAGAAAAGTGGTTACGGAAGATGAAAAAATATGGCCGTAAACTGGAAGCCAAGCGAGCAAGACGGATTATATATTCAGATGAAGAAAACGATGTACAAACTGAAGGTAGATTTATCTCAAGTTTGTTAAATTTAAGTTCCTATTGCATTCATTAGGAATTATATTCATAGATCCGTTGTATTCTTCGGATATTACACAAGATAAGAAAGTAATTAATAAATTACCTACATGCCCCCGTTGAATTCTTCGGACGCATGATTTTTTCTTTGTTGAAAATGAAAGTAACTATAATTACCGATGCATTCATCGAGGACATAACATATCTACCTACTTATGATATGTTTTATATATTTTTTGCATCCGTTGTATTCTTCGGATACTATTTTTATGACAAGTGTTATATACTTTTGATGACAAATTATTTTCCCGTTGCATTCATCGGGGTCTTAAAAAGAATTACTTGAAAGATTCACTTAAATTTAATGTGTTCAATTGAATATTTTACGAATACCTACAGCAAGTTCTTTTATTGAGATTTAAAATACATAATATAATAAGTGATTTGCTCAGAGATCGTAACATTGTTAAAACAAGTTTTAACCTACCTACATATTAGTTATCTTATCGTTACAGTTATCTTTTTGTATAACCGTAATCGTTTAAATATATGAAACAATATAGAATCGTGATGTTTTTTTCAGAACATCTCGAGTATGATCTGGATTTACCCGCGGAATATGCCGCTCCAGAAGAATGCCATAATGAATCAGTATCTAATTATAGTGAAGTCAATAACAGGCTTCATTGAACATAACATTGAACCAGACGCTGCGGAATTTGGCGATAATCTTCATGCTGTAGCAAAACAATTCGAAAAAATTTTGCTATACGGCTTGAAAAAAGATAACCGAGACGAACTTTTAAAGAAGTACTTAATACCTAAAAATCTACCCTCGGTGAAGAGTCCAGAACTAAATCCTGAAATAGGTGGTATATTAGCTGAAAGTTGTAAATTACGGGATAAGAGACTCCTAGTAAAGCAAAATCAAATAGGTAAATCCTTATCAGCATTAGGTAAAGCAATAACAGAACTCCTGAAGAAAAATCCAGATATACCAGATATTATACGCACTTTAAATGACGCGGGTAAATTAATAGCAGATTCTCATTTTGCTGAGACAGACACACGGCGGGCTGTTATTATTCCTTTAATCGACAAATCTTTAGCAGAACCATTTAAAGAAAGGAAAAGAGATAATTTCCTATTTGGAGATAATCGAGGAGACTTGGCTGTAACCTATCCATACCGGACCGGTGGGTCGAGACAAACGACGTCGTACGCGTACCCGAACCGTCGACGAGGGTTCCCGCCGCCGCCGCCGCCCCCGCCGCAGCGATTCGCACGGCGCCAACCTCCTCCGCCACTGCCGCCGCCTCGACGGCAGCCGGGCCCAGCACCAGTACATCGCCCCCCAGTCAACTTCTGATCTTCATCTTACTAAAGATGATTATGTATTAAATGCTGTAACAGGTTACAAGATCCCTTTTATAAGTGAGCCTAGGCAATGTCAACAGGACTTACCACGACGTTCTTTGTCACAATCTGAGTCGATAGCTATGGGAGTCGAAATTAATCACTTATTAGAGTTACAGGCTATAAGACGATGTAAGCCGACTCAAGTTCAATTTATTTCAGATACTTTTTTAATTCCTAAAAACGACGGAACTATGAGGTTCATCTTAAATTTAAAAAAGCTTAATGAATACGTTTTGACCGAACATTTCAAAATGGAGGATATTAGGACGGCTACAAAACTAATGTCTAAAGATTGCTATATGACTAATATCGATTTGAAAGAATCCTATTTTTTATTACTAATCCATGAAAGTCACACCAAGTACTTACGCTTTTGGCATAAGGATATTTTGTACGAATTTGTTGCATTACCTTTCGGTCTTTCTTCAGCCCCATATATTTTCACAAAAATATTACAGTCTGTCATGGCTCGTCTTAGATCTAGTGGTTTTTTCTTTCCGTGAAATATTTAGACGATATTCTGTGTCTAGGTTCGTCAAGTAGTAATTGTCTAGAGAATACAAATGCAACTATCAACCTGTTAACCAGTTTAGGATTTGTTATGAATTCTAAAAAAAAAAAAAAAAAAGTAATTTGACACCTCAAAAATCTTGCCAATTTCTAGGGTTCATTCTAGACTCTAGATCAATGACTTTACAATTGCCGTACTCAAAACGCTTAAAATTAAGTCAGTTCATAGAAAACATTGCGAATGCAAGACGAATCTGTATAAGGGAATTTGCTCGATTTCTTGGCTCTATTACAGCAGCGTGTCCTGCAATAGCTTACGGATGGGTACACACAAAGTCTTTTGAACGAATAAAATACTTAGCACTTCTTAACAACAACGACAACTATGATTCATTTTTAAATTTACATGACAGTTTACAAGATGATTTGCATTGGTGGAAAAATAATATTTTAGTAGCAGTGAATCCAATACGACAACAAAAATTTGACTTAGAGATTTACACGGACGTGTCGACCACAGGCTGGGGTGCAGCATGTGGAAACGAAAAAACAGGTGGTTTTTTTTGGTCCAATTCTGAACGATCCAATCATATAAATTTCTTGGAACTTTTAGCTATTTATTTCGGTATTAAATCATTTGCAAACAATAAAACAAACTGCGATATTCTTTTACGTGTTGATAACACCACTGCAATATCTTATGTGAACAGAATGGGCGGTATTAAATACCCGCATCTTAATAAAGTTGCAAAAATGATTTGGGAATGGTGCGAAGAAAGAAAAATATATATCTTTGCATCTTATATTCGTTCTTCCTTGAATGTTGAAGCTGATTCAGAATCACGAAAACTTAATATTGATATGGAATGGGAGCTGGGTTCCCAAGAATTTAATGATATAATTTTTAATTTTGGCAGACCTTCTATAGATTTGTTCGCTTCACGAACAAGCACAAAATGTCCCGTGTATATTTCATCGAAAAAAGATCCTTTTGCCTACAATATTGACGCTTTTACTGTCAATTGGTCTCAATTCTTTTTTTACGCATTCCCACCGTTTGCTTTAATATTAAAGACACTTAATAAAATAGTTTCTGACCGTGCAACTGGGATAGTTGTAGTTCCGTACTGGCCGTCACAGCCGTGGTATCCCTTGTTAAGATCAATGTCTGTTAAAAAAATGCTTATATTTTCTCCAAGTAAAGGTCTTCTATCGTCTCCTTTCAGATCGACACACCCGCTACATCAGCACCTTTCCCTGGCAGCATGTGTGTTATCCGGGAAGGTTTCCGCAAACAATTAATACCAGAATCGGCTTTAGACGTCATGATATCCTCTTTATCCAAGAACACTATCACTCAATATTCATCTAGTTTGAAGCAGTGGTGGGAATATTGTAGCAAAAATAAGATTGATTTCTTTAATTTCAATGTTTCTTCTTTACTAGATTTTCTCACAAGTAGTTTCAATAAAGGATCATCATACGGAACGCTAAATAACCATAGATCGGCAATTTCCTTAATATCAATGAATAACATTAGCGGAGTTGATTGTTTAAAACGTTTTTTCAAAGGGATTTTTTAAATTGAAACCGACATTTCCCCGGTACAATATCACTTGGGATCCAAATATTATTTTAAATTATTTAGAAAATTTTAATAATGATCAAATAAACTTGGAAACATTAAGTAAAAAAATGGTTATGTTATTAGCACTAGCTACAGGCCAGAGAACACAAACCATATCTTTAGTTAAATTACCAGATGTTAAAACTTATAATAATCGAATAATAATCACGATAACCGACTTGATTAAAACTTCTGCAATTGGTAGATCGCAACCAATTCTAGACTTACCTGTCTTCACTCCGAGGCCTGGTATTTACCCAGCTGCAACATTACAAAAATATATACAAGTCACTTCTTCTATAAGACCAAATTCTGAAAAACGTCTTATTGTGACATTTAAAAAACCGCACAGAGCTGCTAGTTCTCAGACCATACGGCGCTGGATTAAGCAGACCCTATCTGATAGCGGCATAGATACATCAGTGTTCGGTGCACACAGCACGAGGCACGCCTCAACTTCTGCGGCTACCCGTGCTGGTCTTAATGTAGATACCATTAGGAAGTGTGCTGGCTGGTCGGCACAATCAGCAGTTTTTTGCAAATTTTTACAATAGGCCGATTGTTGATACGAATCCAAGTTTGTTCAATTCAATAATTTAATATTAAGATATTGTAACTATATCTAAATTAAAAGTGTGTAATGATGTAATGATATAATGAATTACTGAATTAATTAATGAATGATAATAATATTTGTACTGTCTGATCTCAATGAATAGTCATTGTAAGTAGGTATAAGTATTTATATTAAGAAGTGTGTCATAATATGTTCTATGCTTAATTGATTTAAATAAATAGTTATTTTTTTTCTTAATAAGCAACATAGATCATTTACTCTAAACATCTACATGGTAAGAATAAATCTAGAAGACGAAGACAGGATAATTGAATGATCAAACGAACTTACCTGAAGTGAAGTTCGATCTTAATTATCCTGTCTTCGTCGAAGAGATTTAGGGTCCCACCCATCCCTTCAGATTAGTATCTTCCCCTGGATACATGTTGCTTCTATAGATTCCTACTCTAAAAGTAATGAGGTCAGGCGCGATGCCATAGCAGAGGTAGGGTGGGAGTGAAAGGGAAAGTGTTGAATTTTCTTATTTCTCTTTTACTCTAAAAAGCTTGTGCGATTAGGTTAGCGCGTAGCAGGGCTACTACATGGTAAGAATAAATCTCTTCGACGAAGACAGGATAATTAAGATCGAACTTCACTTCAGGTAAGTTCGTTTGATCATTCAATTATCTGATAAAGATAGATGAGATAAATTTTCAAATAAATTTTCCTAGAACACACAACGTTATTTAATAAAACATCCATCTGTCTGGCCCCGATAACAGCTTTAACGACGCATAAGCAGCTACTTATTTATTGATTCACTGTTTTATCATCAATGATTAAATTATCTTCCGTCTGGTTAATTCCATTACTTTTGTCATTAAATACCATATTAATTATTTACATTATCCAACACAAGTTTCATCAGTTCATTACTATTACTTTGTGAAAAGTCTCATATGTTGATTGAGTTGCGTTGATATGGCATGTAACATTTTCTTGTCATGTAAGACGTCTCAGAAATTTACAATTATCATTATCAGATGCTGTAAACTATTGCCACAGTATTTTAAGTAAATTGCCAGTTTTATACATAATATTACATTTACAAAGAGTTCAACATTTCACACAGATTAATTTATTTTCGTGGTCAAAGTTTTCATTTTTAATTCCAGTTTACTTCACAATATTATTTAATTCCTCTGAGTAAAAAAGAAACAAACCCATTTCAAACATAGAATTGCTTCTTTGTATAAAATTAATAAATAATAAGTCGGCTTTGTAGAACTCCAACGTTTTATTAATTAAGTTCTAACAAAAGAGAATTTTATCCAATAGCAACTGGTTTATTTCCATCATGGTAGCAACTCAGTGCTTCCATCAGGGAACAGAGGACGACATAATCCCATATTGCTACTGACACAATGCGCTCATAACGGCCGCACTGCGTCGCTGCAAATACCGGTAAAAAGATCGGGGAATGTTTTATTTTATTATTTTTATATTTCCGTTGTACATTACTTCTTTTAACACTAATTGAGCACGACTTAATGCAAACGGTAATACTATATTGTTACTAATGTTGTAAATTGCTACTATTAGATTGATGTATAATAGAATACTAGTTTGCATTAACGATTCAGTGGACGATGACCCCTTATTGAGTTTGACATGAAGTGCTGATTGCAGGCGCACTGCTCTTGTTTGGTAGAGGTTGTGTTATTACCTTATAGGGTTCCGTAGTCCTGACAAGAAACCCTTATAGTTTGTTTCGTCATGTCCGTCTGTCTGTCCCATACATGTAACGTGTAAATGATTTTTTTTTCATCGTCTACCCCATCATGTGGGGTTGTTGAATTGTTGAATAGGTCTTAAAATGACTTAGGGGTTTCCAAGACTATTTTTCGAAAAGTTAAACTATTAGCTTAAAAAATCTGAAAAAAATCATGATTATACTGCTTTTCATGAACTTTCAAGGAAAATCATAGCGGTTAAGGTAGATTACTTAGTTTAAGAGTAATATCCGTTCAACTTATGTATTAGAAATATCTTACCTAAAAACAAAGGAAAACGTTAAAATTTACTTAAATGAAGTAATTGCTGAAATATATTGTGGTAACGTCAGGCAACTACGAAACCCTACACTGCGCGTGGCATGACACGCACTTGGCCGTTTTTTTTACTGGTATGGTCAGTTATTGCTTTTTTAACCTCAAGCAAATTATGTGGATCGATGAAAACTTTTTATTCACTTACCGGTTTTGATACTTTTTAACCTTTTTTCTAACCAAAATTCACAAGAGTCCACAAAGGTTTGTGGTAAGTGACTAATACGTTCCATTCCATGGATAACAGTCAATATAAGAATATTTTTAATAGCTTCTTTTTTCCCACTGCAGGTTAAATACCTCTTCCAAACCGTCCAACCATCTCTATTCCCAGCCAAATCCTACCAATTTTGGCAGTGCTGGTCGTCTCACCACCTTGGTCTACCTGACTTTTTCCTGTTGAAGTAGTAGCCATTGACGATCCGTGACCACTTTCCACGATGCCCACCTTGAACTTGTGTTCGAATTTTAAAAGCTGTCCAGATTTCACATACTTTACAATACAACTTCATAGCATAGACAATGTTTTTTTTCATGCGCTTTACGCCAGTGACACGATCAGCTAAAAGTTTATATTATCTATGGGCGAGGTTACATCCGATCAGGACACCAAATTCAGTGGCTCCGCGAGCAGACAGAGGACGACATAATCCCATATTGCGCCGGACACAAAGCTCTCATAATAGCCCCGCCGCGCTGCAAATATCGGTTAATGCGGTGTCCCGTAAAGGGATAACAAAGAATTATTTCGTTTTAAGTTTATATGTAACTTTGTTTTTTTCTTATATGCAAGCTGGCTTAGAAGTCAATGAACTGGAACATTACACGTTATTGAGTACTTAGACTGCGAAAAAATTATTTTTTTTATTAAGGTCGAAGATATTTTAGTATGTCTAGGACTAGGTACATACTAGAATGACTTCTGAGGTGATAATGAGGTGAATCATTTTACTGTCTTAAAATTACTTCTATTAACAATCCAAGTATAGCTTATCAATTGCCAGTTTGGTTCAGACTTCAGTCCTTGGCAATGGCGCCCGCCCAGCAACCTCGTGCCTATTGTAGCAAGTAAAGCGCCCACGTGACTACTTTCAATGGAACGTCAAGTATGTAAGTACTATAGTGAGTTCAGAGAATCAAGTTATGTAACCAAACAGTGAGTCGCACGATAACATAATTAAGTCATTACTCGTAAGAAGACTATTATTGTTGTTTTTTTTTTGTGTACATCATCTTACATAGTTGTAAAAAAAATGTTTTTGTATTAAAAAAAAAACTAATTTATGGTTAAAATTACTTGGATACATCATACATTATTTCACAATAACTTAACTTTTATGTATTTCTTTTAGCAAATTACTTTGCCAATATTGTGGATACATGTTTATTTTTAAATTGAAAAAAAGTCAACTTTCCCGGCATGGACGAAAGTTGTCTATTTCAATATGTATTTTATCATACATTATATTAGTTCAGAATAAGTAAAAGAAGTAATTTGGAAAATTATTGATGTATGAAAATATTAACCATGTACCTTAATTATTAAACTTTGTAAGAGCTATTGTACCTACTCGTGCAGACCTATTAGAATTTTAAAACAAAAGTTTTAAGTTAATACCGAAAATAATTTCATTACTTATTTTATACTTGCGCCATGTTTGCTTTTATTTCGTGCACAATTTTAAGTTTAAATGTAGCGAAAAAACTAGACCACGTTCGACAAAGAGCTGGCATAAATCGAATTTTATACAACGTAAATCAAATGATCGCAACTTTTACAAATAAAAGACTTTTTCGGAAATTAAGTTTTCTTTGCTTCATTTAGTTAGGTAGGCCTATCCCTCGATCAGGCTTTGTTTTATTTATTTATGTTTCGAAACGAAAGACTATTGAGCTCTACGTTTATAGGTATTTTTCAAATGGCATTTTCACACTCGTTTCATTTTAATTACTCGTTTTACTCTAAAGTGGGAATCTAACTCACTTTGGACACATTTAGCAGTCAGAAATGTGAAATTGATTAAATCTTCAATTGAGGCTATCAGCCACACAGATTAAGTACCAAACATTTTGATTGGCATAACACTTAAATCTTTACAATCTTAGTCAGGCCTAACGTTTTAATTAGTGCACAGTACGCTGACCACGTACTGCGACTGCGGTGGCCACAAAGACTCAAAGCTCCGGCCAAAGCTCTCGCCGAACAATTACGGTAATAGACGGCTGACCGACCGCACGCCCTTAACAGCTATTTCAATTCTGATAGCGCTTTCATATGAACGCGCCTCTATTAGAGTCTGTTTCTTCTTACCTAGTGAATAAGGCTTTAAGATATATACTCGATAGAAATTGTGTTTCGCAGTCTATTGTAGACGTTTGGCATCGATTTAAAAGCGCCTTCTGCCTTTAAAATCTGGTACCTGTAACCTCGTACTACAAAAAAACCAGATAGATCAGTTAACCAAACCAGAGTGCCTAATGCGAGTTGCACAAAACAACCAAGTCACTTAAATCGATCGAAAAGTAATACAAATTAACATTGACTTTACGATCAAAGTAAGTGACGCGATTATTTCGTGGAACTCTCACTGGGCCCTCAGATACGATAAGTAGCTACAAAAGTTTTTTTCGTTAGTGTCATAAGGAAATTGGGGTGAAAAACGAGGGTTATGTTTTTCGAGCGTATGTATGTATGTATGTAAATATGTCTATTTCTTTGGCACGCCCTACAGCCTAAACCGCTTAACGGATATTAAAGTATAATAAATCAATAAATTCGTCTCAATTGTAGGAGTGACGGGAAATAACATACCCCTTGTATGTTATTTCCCGAAATTCCCGCGGGAATAGAACTTACGCGGGAAAAACGGATCTGCAATACTGATAAAACTATTTTGAAACTTTTTTTATTAACTAAGGGTCACATATTTTCAGTGCTAATAGTATTCAATACTTTATTTTCAAAAATTCCTACGGGAACAGGCGAAAAAATGCACTGAAAAAATAGGAAGGAAAAACCGTTTCATGGATTTCAACATACGATACGTCATTAGATTCGTCTCAGTTATGGGAGTGGCATAGGCTATGTTATTACCCGAAATTCCTATTGGTACATGAATTAAACGGGAAAACCGATTTCAGATACTATACTTACTCGACTTAAAACCTTTTTTTTCAATGAAGAGTTACAAAACACTACAAACTAAAAGGTCAAAAATAAAATTAATTATTTAATTTTTTATTTAAACAATTAATTTTATTTATTGAAGTTTTTCGATCAGCTCCCTTCGATGCTGACTGCATCTATTATTAGCAGATTCAAAAAATTCTATTTTTTTTATCGCTACTTAAATCGACCCCATTGCGCGTATTTCATGCTAATACTGTTATTTAATAATCAATAAAATATAAAAAAGGTGTCTATAATAAAATATACCTACTTACTACGAATTCCATTAACGTCAACAAAAGCCAATATCATCACTGTCACTGTCAGTCATGTCTTGAAACTAAATCAACAATTCAATTTATAAACATAATGGAATTTAATAAATCGTTGTTAATAAGGTATACAATACAAATTTATTTCTAACAGAATCGGAATGATTATAGCTTTAAGCATGATTGTTTGATATGTTTGATACATTTTAAGCGAAGAGCCCTAGCCTTAAACATAACTATGACAAACATCGAGAGTTGTGTGTGAATAAACGACAATGTTATATATTTTTAACCCCCGACGCAAAAACGACGGGGTGTTATAAGTTTGACGTGTCTGTGTGAGTGTGTGTGTGTCTGTCTGTCTGTGGCATCGTAGCTCCCGAACGGATGAACCGATTTTGATTTAGTTTTTTTTGTTTGAATGATTAATTAGTCGGGAGTGTTCTTAGCTATGTTTGATGAAAATCGGTTCAAGATAGCCGCCGTAATAAAATGGCGGATTACATATTTTTTTTAAACTCCCTCAATATGGGAATCAAATGAAAGGGCTTGACTAGTAGAATACTATACACTATGACAAATTTCAAATCCAAGATGGGCGCCGTAACAAAATGGCGGATTACATATTTTTTTAAACTCCCTCAATATGGGTATCCAATGAAAGGGCTGACTAGTAGAATACTATACACTAAGAGTAAAGGAGGCAGTGACGAAGGTAAAAATAAGATGATTATAATTACCCATTACGCGAATGACGCTTGGATCAAAACATAACTAGGCTACATTTCTTGTAATAAAGTTGAAAGGCCAAAGAGTTAACAAATAGTTTACATACTATTTTTTACTTTTTATATGTTGCTTTTTGAGACGGGGTTTTTTTAATGCTCTAAATAATACACTAACAGTCATGATCACTTCAAGTTAGAAATTAAGATCATTATATTCGAAACATAAAGATCTTAATTTCTAACGTACGTACATATATACCTTAATTTTGCCAAAAGCGTCTTTTATTTACTGTATTTAGCGAGAGTAAATGATCACAATATCCATAAAATTTCTGAATAATTTCTGTCATGTCAATATTAAAATTAAATAAAAATAATTTATTGCGCCTTGTATTTTTCCAATATTTTTCAGTTTCCTTTATATTTAATATATTTTATGTATTTATTTTATTTTAGTTTATTATTTTTACTCGGACTATATAAATAAGGCTGAGCCAAAAAGTTGTAAGTATTTTAAAATAACTTATAATGCTGCAATATTGTTTCCATTGGCGAATTAAAATAATACGTTGGATGGCCTTTTTCAGGAACTAAAATTTAATGTTATGTAATATTATATTTCAGGAGCTGAAACTAAATCCTTCGGGTAATCGGGCGATGACTACACAATTATTGCTGATTGCTAATTTTTATGAATAAGGGTACATGTTAGGGTTATTTACCTACTGTTGTCTTTTATTTACGCGAACACGATACATTTAAATGAAACTACTTTTACGGATTATTTCGCGATTTATTAACATTTTATTTAACCTGACGTTTCGAACACTTTACAGCGTTCGTGGTCACCTGTTATTTACCTGTTATTTACCTGTTCAAAACAATTCATTCAGTAAGTTATAGCGTAATTGTGTTAATGTTTGACTGTACCACGCTGCGTTTGAGAGAGATTATCCAGTTTGCTTTAGAGTCAGAGCAAGTGCAGTGCTCGCTTTGACTCAGATTCGGCATTGTATTGTGGTCAGTGTAAATAAATAGGTTCCGCAGCATCTAATTTATTTTCTTGACCCAAGCGTCCTCGTTTACTCGCATTTCAGAATATGGTTGTGAAATGTGGTGCCAAAGAAACTAAAAAGTCTGCGAAAGAAATATAAGCCCCAAACATAGGCACAGAAGTATTTTTGGACCTTCCTAAATTGATAATTAATTGATTAATTTAATTTAATTGGGATTTTTGTGCGTGGAGGAGGAGGAGGAGGAGGAGGGTGTGAGGGGATAAAAACTATTTTTCATTTTTTGACTCATGTTTCTTTGACAAACATGTTCAACTTTATAGGTAATATAACCAAATCTAGAATGATGGCTAAACCTAAGTCTTAACCTGTCTGGCCAAGGTCAAGAGACACAATAAAAAAAAGATGTTTAATTTTCAATCCCAGTTTAGGAGTCCGTTTCTTTAAACCTCTTTTTTTGTGCCTATTATTATTCAAAACGAGCTTTCATTACCGGTTTTAGTCGTCAATATTTTAAATTCCTTTATCGAACAATTTCTTTCTTGTCAATATTCAAATTAAATAAAAATAATTTATTGCACCTTGCATTTTTCCCGGACTATATAAGCTGAGCCAACAAGTTGTAAGTATTTTAAAATAACTTATTAATACTGCAATATTGTTTCCATTGGCTAATTAAAATAATACGTTTAAAATAATACGATGGCCTATTTCAGGAACTGAAACTAGATCCTTCGAGCAATCGGCAAAATCCTGAAATATAATATTAGAAAATATTGTATATGTTATATTTCAGAAATGAATAAAATTTTGAATAATAATGCCTTTTTACTTAATTACTTATTTAAATACCTACACAGAATATTTGGTCTTTTGTTTCAGCATGTACTTGCTTAACGTTTTTGTATGTACTTAACTTACAGGATTTTTATTCTTACTCCAGATAATATAATTGGAAATAGGTTTTTTAGTTTAAAAGTAGAGTAAAAATAAGCTTTATAAGGTAAACAACGTTTATCAAAGAGCATGTTGAAAATTTACCGCTTAATCAACAAAGAGTCGGGAGAGCTATTTGACTGAAATCTCATTCCTTGTTCATATTACATTCAACACACTTCCGGCACAAACCTACTAAGGCACTGCGTAAGGGCCCTTTAAAATTCCGCGATAGTGCTAATTACGCGTGAAGCCCGTACTAATTACCCTTCTAGGGGAACAAAAGCTTGTGTGTGCCCCTTTATTAAACGCCCCGACAAATGTACCCGGTTTGTTGGCAGTTAGAACTCGTTATTTATTCGAATACTGATTTTGTAGGTTGTGTACTTAAATTGTTTTGTTTACTTTAAAGCTTATGAAGCCCCATTTGTTATCTCAGCCGATAGTTCGCGTTTAGCTTGGCAATGGATAACATTTTATGCGCAAGCAGGTCTGCTAATTACGAAAACTTGGGGACCGTGAACTCGAAACTTACATAAATTTAACAGGTTCATAGATCAGTCTTTATTATTGGTTTCAAAATTGTGTTCAATCATTTTTATAATTAATATACGCGTGTATTAATTCAATTTTTAATTCAGTCAACCACATAATAATTAAAATCTATCAAGATTATCAGGAATATTTTATCTCTAAACAAAGAATCTACATGAATAATTTCAAAAGCTGAATCACAAATACACACACCACTACCCGTCAATTCCATGTAATTAAAGTACGTAATGTTTTTATTAACATTGTAAAAATTGTGCTTTAATTTCATCAGATAATATGTGTTCGTTGATTATCTCATAAACCTCGATCGGAAATACGGAGAGCAAAGAGTTCGAGCAAGATGGCAACGTGAAAGGTGAGATATAGGTACTTAGGTAGGTAAAGGTACTATGGGGACTTTATTGATTTAAGCTTCAAGGGTATCCTATTTATTTTATCCGAGGATTATCTTAATATTTTCCCCCATAAAGATTTCCTGTTGCTTATTTTTATTAAATGTAAGAAAATTTTCTCGACATCGAGTCAAATTATTTGAACAAGGCCCTTTCTTTTTTTCGTCGAAAATTTGCAAATAAATCATAGACAGCTGGAATCTAAAACTCTTTCCATTCCATTCCATTTGTGTGGACGTGATGACATCACATTATTAAAGATATTTTACACTCTCATAATTTTATGTCGTTTCCATTGATACATTATAGATTCATTTCAATGTTTTTAAAATTTTATGCTATTTATCATCTAGGTTATGTTACTTAAAATTCGACTGAAAAAAGTTTTATCAGCGAGGTAATTTTGCGATTAGTAAAGGGATGTAGGACCATGCAATAAATGAAAAATAAAAATTTGACCACTGACAGAAAATATTAGGTTCCTATCAAATGTTATATCTTATTTTATTACATTATTGCGCAGTTAAAAACTTTACGTGAGAGCTTTTTCGGCACCCAACCCAGATCACTGACAAAAGACGTGACAACGGCCTTACACTTTCACACCCCATATCAACTTCCAATTGTATAGAAAGATCCAAAAAACGTCACAAAGGAAATCTGACGTTGATTAACGAGAGGCTACTGTGGTCGGTCTGGTCGCTGTCATATAAACACCGCTTTAACGCTGAACATGGCTTTGTTTTAAGCCACAATATTGTCAATAATGTCTGGCAAAGGTTTTACACCGCATTAAATTGGCCTGACCTGATCACCCGACCTCTCTAATTGGATGAACTCATCAGGCTTAAGTCTATTTTAAAGTTAAAGGATAGCAAACCTAATGTCTCAAGGTTGTTCTAAGCTATTACGGTTTCACAGTATATTTTGTATTTATTATTTACCCTTTAGTTTATATTTATAAGAAACTGTATGTTTTATGACAATCGGTCTAATTAAAATGATAATTTGTTATCAAAGTTTCTATACAACGTGCTTTTTTAACCGTCCTAAAGCCGAAGCCCACGTTATGTAACCATCTTAATAAACCTCTAGGTAGTGTTATATTTTTATTATTCATATAATTATTAAATAAAAATTATGCAAGATAGTAATTTATCATCCTGTTTATAATGTTTACGGTTTCAATAATGCATAGTCCTTAACCTTGCCGCCTCCACGCGTGCAGCACCGTCCACGTGGACTATCATATCTGTGTACAGGATGTTTCGAACTAAATTCTGCTAATTCTGCTAACAATTGCTTTAATTTCTAAATCTTTGAAATCTTAATAATTACCAAGGTTTATTTTACGAATGACAAATAGTTATTGGATACTTTAAGTGGCCTTCGGCTTTAAGACGGTTAAAACAGCACGGTGTATATTAATATTTAGTAAGTACCGGTTTATTTAAGATCATATATTATGATAAAATAGGTTTCCCGAAAGTCGAAGTATATACTCGATTTTGATTTCTATGAATCAAGTGAATAGTAGGTATGTACCTACTAGATAAGCCGGTATAGGTAAGCCGATTTCTAGTTTCAAGTGCAAATCTAACGGTTAACCCTTTTATTGAATAAACATTTCTAACAATAGAGTAATAGATAAGCTGTGTACTACGGATTCTAATTGATTATTTAGGTCGTTTTCATTATAAATGATCTATCTAATCGGCCTCTCGAACTTTGCTGACGAGGAGTCGTTAGTGAGCACAGTCCTAACCCGCGTTACCCGGCATCCACCTGGACAGGTCATTACAATTTAAAACTTGTTAACTGTCCAAGCGTTAATCAAAAGGTCAGCTCCGGAAATAATATCTTCTCCAACTCGGCATCATGAGGAGCAGTCCCGCATGTATCGTGTACGTAGATTTACACACATTCATTCGACTCTGACATGCATACGCATGCATGAAAATATTTTTTCTAGAAATTTAGCAGCATGCTGAAATAGTGTTGCCTAAGGTGGGAAGAGAAGTAGCCTGTATGACCGAGAACACGGAAAATCTGCTTTAACTATTCCGTGACCGAGAAGGTGAAGCAAAAACCGAACCTTGGCACCCCTATAACGGCTACCAATGCCGGAGGTAAAACCGAACAGCCGTAAAAGCTTGCTGAGGCGATCGGGACCCTGGTGTTGCTGTGTATTATGTCATGGGTGAGTTTGGAAGTTAGAATAAACTTAGGTTTACCCTTACTTAGTAAGTATAACCCAAGTTTTTTGGGTTATACTAAGTGAACCCACCCAGAACTAACTCACCCAGGGGTGTGTTATGTTAGGTTTTTTTTTCTTCCTTCTAGTTCCCACTGGCATGGTTAGGTTTACCCAAATCGTTAGGGTAATACTAAGTAGGTAAACCTGGGTAAGCCTAGATTTACTACATCTTCTAGCATTACCCGAAATACAACAGAACCCGCGGACTCTGTTTATAAAAAACTCTCTAACTAAATCCCTTCTGTCATCAGCCGTGGTTACCTAGAAGTCATTACATCGATTATGCCTGCAGGTTAGCATTTACAGACAAAACTTGTTAAAGTGGGGGTTGATAGAAAGCGCGTGTGGATATGTGTCCTCGTTTGCAGCAAACAGCAAAATGTCTGAGCCCTAAGACGAACAACTGTTGACTTAAATAAGCCGACAAATAGTATTAAACTGACAAAAAGACAAAACACAAACTGACTATACGTGATTTATGATTCCAACAATAAAAATGTTAACAGTTTTCTAATAAATCCTTAATCATACATTAGTGGTGAGTTATTGCTTTCCCGAGGCCAATTTCTCTTTGTTTTTCCAAGCTAAACGCAAACATAAATCATACAAGTTACAAAGGTGAATTTGCTATGTATAAAATAAAATACGTTGCATACAACATCGAAAGGCACGGCCGGCCGCGTACACTGCTGGCCAATTTATTTGTGGTTAAGTGCGCACAATAAATTGCTCAAATGGCCCGTGCTTACACCGACGAAGGCTGTCTGCTATTTATTTCCTAAGTCCGAGGTTTATTGTTCAACCTGCAAACGTATTGTAGACAAAAGAGCTTAGATTTGTCGTGTGATGTGATAATAAAACGTTCGTGTTCGTGTTGTTATCAAACTGTCTTAATATCTTCCAGAGATCCAAGGGAAAGTTAAACATCAAAATTCACCTTTTGCAAGTTAATTTATATATTTTGGCCTCGAAAATGTTAATTGGCAGAGAAATTAATGGAGAGTGAAGATTCGTTAAAAAACCTAATTGTGTTGACGGCGGGGCTGGGGAGCTGATTCGGTAAACAATTACAAGGGTTTGCCGGAGTTCGGGAGAAAATAAACAAGACTGTGATCGGAGCAGTACTCGTTAGTGGGCATTGAATGCTTCTTGAAAACAAAGCGCGGTCCAATCAAGCGATCGCTTGGCAAACAGCGCGCACATGTTGCCTAAATAAACCCCCAGATAAAACATTCCTTAACATGTATTGTACTCGACGTTTCTGTAGCCTATACTAGTTCATGATGCACGAGTTGCACGTGCGAGGTAATCGTAAAGTGCGCAGTTTACTTGAAATTAAAAAGCTAATTGTATAGACCTGTCTAAGCCTATCAGTTTATTAATAATTGTAAATAAACAGTTTAAATGCCAAGACAGATGTAATTTAAAAGTATATCTAAAAGAGAACATTTAGAAATAAATAAAGAAACCTAAGAAATAACAAGGATAATACTTGCCAATATCGAAATTTACTCCCCGCACGATATTACGTTAGTCGACCGTATTAGATTAGGTATTCTTACAATCTAATAACACAGACTTTTACAAATCAATTTAGCCGCAGGCTCTATTTGCGGGTAGGATTTTTGCGGTGCTACAGGATTATTATCTTGTACCTAGCGTGATCTACTAAATCATTTTTGCTGGTATTGTCACTGCGTCGCGATAGGTGTGGGTATGATGAGCTTAGTGTACAGAACAAGAATAAAAATAACATAAATTTGCAAGAATACATTTAAGTTTGGTATATGGTTTTCGTTGTGTTATGCTAGACATAAATTATTTAGTCCGTGTACAGACGATGTGCGTTGGGTGCAGATTCTGTTATTGTAGTTGGACATCAATACAACGCGAACACCTAAAAGCACAAATTTAAAAAAAGGCTGTTATAATTAGAATTTAGAATAGCTTCAAAGCATGGCTATGACTACAGACAAAATCAACAAAGCTTTTAAAAAAATACAAGAAAATTAAAGACCCGCCACGTATTCTCAAGTACCTACTCATTTCAAACAGCTCGTGCCCAAACGTAAAAAAGCGTAACCCCACAGGTATTTCGGGGGAACGTTAACTTTAACTATACAGTTCTTATTACCCGTTAGTAATAAAAATAAGGAGTTAGCGAAACACTAATGGCCGGTGTTAACGTCATGTTTATGCGCAAGCACGTTAACAAGACAGCATTACAGTGCAGTGCAAACTTTGCGTCTCAAACTTTATAATTAATGCCCTGTTTTATAATTTGCCCACCGTGTGCAGTATTAAAGTTGTTAGGTAATACATATTTAGCGCAGTGTACCTGCCCGTTCCTAACTAGCGGTATAACGTCTAAACTTTATTCTGGTCGGTTTTCGGCAGTTATTTTTTGTGTTTTTGCTACTGTGAAAAAGAGCAGGCTTATGTCAGTCAATTAGGTGATGTACAATTTAGGGTTGTTGGTATTTAGAAATAGGAAACTAACGGTTCTATGAAACTTCGTGTGAACAAATGTCAGATTCCCGATACAAATGTATTTCTTAGGGATAGTGTCCAAAAATTCATTTATATATTTCTATTTGTGTGTGTGTGTGTGTGTAAATGATAATATATAGCATTAAGCAACAATTATTTATTAATTAAACAAATTGCAAAAATGTATACCAAACAGTGTTACCCAACTACAAATATAAAAGGAAAAACCTATTCGAATAATCCAGCCAAAATCGGAAAAGTTATTGTTCATCAGAACTGAACCATGAAATGGTCGAACTTCGATTAAACGTTCCGGAATCACAAAAGAGGTCTAAACGAACTGTTTTATACAATGTTAAGTAATTACAGATAAAAGGTCGGTGCTCACTTTTATAATTATCCTCAGTTCGTAATGAAGCGTTCAACTTTATGTGTTTTATAATCATTACGTTATCTAAACGGCAGTCTGGATCGTTACCGTCAGTTATTATTGTTATTCCTTGACGCAAAATTGTCGTATAAATATTACAGATTTTCTACATACGAACTTATTAAAACTTTATCTTCAATTATTAATACGACTTAAATACTGTTTAAGTGTAGTTAATTACTGATAATTGTGTGCACTTAGCTCAATAAATTCGATGATTTATACAGGGCTATCATTGCATTTTAGAGATTTTTTTTATAATAAGTTTTAAGTTACATTACCGATAAGAAAAAATACTTAGTCTTATTTTATAGCTTCGTATTTAAAAAAACATCATTTTTAAAAATAAATAGTACTGTGCAAATAAATCAATCAATTGTAAATATTGTAAACGAGTGCTTTTTTTAACAGCAGATACAAATATCAAGTTTGAAACAAAAAAAAACATCCATATTAAAATCTGTTTTAAATATTTTTAAAGGAACATGATTCTATTTTTAGTTCTTTTAGGAATAATATTTTAGTCTTGCAACAATTTCAATGCATTCCGTAGATTTATCACGTCACTTTTATTTTTATTTAAACATTCTTTCAAAAATTGTTATCGAGTAAGTTTTTAAAAACTCTTTAGGGATGTACCCTACTTTTATGGCACATACGAATGAAATGCATGTTGTAGGTAACCCTTTTGATGATAGAAAAAGGAAAAAATACCATTCATGCTTTTCCTTTCCGTAGCAATTTCCGCTGGAAACCCGAAGTTTAGCAAAATATACCAAAAGTTCAGTTCGACTTGATTTAATTTTTTATAAATACAGCACACAAAGGTTTTGGGTAAATCCACATATGACTTAAGTAGTGGGTCACTAGACAGTCCGTATTATTGTTATATCCAATATAGCACAATTGCCTAAAAACGTGGAAATGATATCGTAGTTCGCCCACCTAGTCTACTTAGGTATAATTAAAAGTCATGACAAGGTCACCCAATTTATGTCAAACGATAGAGTAGTTATGTTATGGGTCCATTTAATTAAACGGACTGACAGAAAAAGTTTAATGCTGTAATTAGACAAACGTTTATTTTACAAAATAGATGTAATATGGTTAAACAAGGTTTAATACTACAACAATGGTACAAATGGTGGAGTATTTAAAAAAAAGATTAGCTGTGAGTTATTTGTCGAATATCACTTTATTGAAACTAGGATTGTTTAAAAAGTTAACTAAGTAAGTGGCTTAGCTACATACTAGGGTAACTAACTATATAGGATGTCCCTAGCGGGGGTGATTCCCAAACGTTTTGGCTCTATGAATGTGGGTTCCAATTGAACAGGAAAACAGTTGTGACGATTTTTAATTATTTCGTGGCATCGCATAGAGCTTAAACAAACAAACTATCAAGGAGAACAGTTAATTTTTTTGTTTAGTGTGTTAGTATAAGTTATTTTGATCAACTAGCAAACTTTGTGATGATAATGGAAAATTTACATTTTTTCTAACCTTTTTATCTGTGAAAAAATAAAACTTTTTTTTAAATATAAATTTATAGAGCCATAAAGTTCGGGAATCATCCCCACTATGCGCCTGTTCGATTTAATCCATACTTCACCCTGTATATCTGAAACTCTATGTGGTGTATAGAGAGAGATCTTTATTTCACTCCATACAAAACAAACAGATAGTAGTTATAACATAATTAACAGTCGGTATATTATGTATAAAGCTTAGATTCGAATAAACAGTCGCCTACTAAAACTTGCATCAGATGTCTCTCCAGTTAGACCACGTTGCTCGTTCAATAGGCATTGTACAGCAATTTGTCTCCTGAAACACTCCCTGGGGTTCCGACGGATCCTTCAGGCCGACAGAGAAAAAGTGCGCGTCCCGTTTATAGCAACTGTGAGTAAAGTTTTATACAGCTTCTTTTAAACAGGAGGTAGATACACAGTTATTTGTAACATAGTAACCATGGTTACTAATTCTTATTTGAGCCTGATTGATTGAATAATAATGAGGTCAATGTAGGAGGTAAGGTCCGAAAATATAATACTTAATCGATATTAATAATTTTTATAACAATATGTAAATGTATGTAGAAATAACTATTTTTTCCTTTATATACTAAATTGACAAATATTTTAACAAATGCCTCTATCAGCAGAGAGTAAAAGTCATGAAATAAAGCACCAAATTATGTTAGGTTAGGTTTTTAGAGTTCCGTATGGTGGTGTAAAGCGGAGCCATAAAAAATTTACAACTCCGTATACCTATACGTCACCTGTCTTTATTCGCAGAGAGTAAATTCGAGAAAGCTCATCATAGTGAAATATTCGGCAAGATAACTGTCTCTAACACTTACAACGCAATGAAATTAATTTTAAAAACTTTCCTAAAGTGTAATGTCACTTTTTTATATTTATTTGTACTATTCTCGTCAAATAAGTATATTATGCCTTTAAATACGAGTATAGTAACAGGTAACCACACTTCCTCTGTAAAATTTACCGTTTATGATGAAGAATAGTCAAAAAAATCAAATTTTATTAATAACACTCCTCCCTCCTTAACCGTTTTATATTAAATGCTGTTTTTTTTGTTTTTATGTTTTGGTTTTTACAATACAATAAAATACCTTTCATGATTAATAATATAAATCAACATGGCAAAGAAATAATTCATTTCAAAAGTAATATTTTATAATATATGTCTTTAGACGTACTCAAAAAACAAATAAATATTTAATCAAAACATAGGTATTTCCTGTCTTGACCTATAGTGTGTTTGTATAATTTTGATTCTCGTAGGGTGGCGGATTTTCTTAACATAAACAACAATAACGTAAAAACAATACTGCTTAGATACTGTTAAACCATTCATTTAATTCTAACGCGTAGCCACGGCTTAGTAAAACATGAAACATATAACTGCGATGAACGCAAAATATTTTTAATTTACTTCAATAAAATGATATCCAGAGAGGTTTTAATGGACGGCCATTGTGAAACTAAAATAAACTAGTCAAATTAAAAACTCTATTGAGTTTCGATTCTGATGTTAATTTTAAAATCGAGTGTAGCGTACATCCAAACCCATTACCGGGGCCGCGACATTCGGTAAATTACCCGTTTACATGAAATACGCGAGAAGTTTTTGGTTCTAATTGAAAATCAACTATGTAAGGGAAAACAACAGCACTTTACATTCGGGAAACTGGTAACTACGCCTCAATTTATAAGATGATTTGAATCCTGTTTATTTTATTTGTTGATGTTTTTGGGCTGAAGTGTGATGTAATGTAGGTAGGTACTACGTTTAGCTAGAAAAATGAACTAGTACTTAAATGTGTGCTTAATAAAATTAGTAGGTAATTATTTAGTTATTGGGACTAATTGCTGCAGTGAAGTACAATTTAGCGGTATATTCTCTCTCTTTCTCACTCTTTTCCTTGCAATACACTTAAAAAATCGGATTATTTGAAACAATCCTAGTGCTGGTCGGGACGTAGATGTTGTAAGTTATCAGCAGTTGATGTATTTTTAAGGAATGCAGCAATTCATATTTATCGTAGAAAGGCAGAACAACAAGAAAAAAGTAAATCTTAGTTTAACTTAATTCTGGTTTTTAAAATCTCTATATCTTCCACTCTGTTCAAAGATGATTGAAACTTAGTCACACAAGTGAAAGAACTCATTCGACAATCGCAACTAAAAATACATTGAAAAAAAACATTTCGATCAAATTTAATCATTGTGAAAAAGACACTGCAAAATAAATTCCTAGTTTAGGTAAACAGGATTGGGGCAATGAAGCGAAAACGACAGAGACAGAGCACCAAGCTAAGATCTACTGATGAAATTACACAAATGCTAATGAAAGTCCTGCTACAGTGAGATTAGCCAGCTCGGTGAAATTGGACTCGTTTACGGCGCGATTTTACAACAAGCCAGGACATTTCTCATGCCAGTGTGAAGTGGCATAATAATGCTGCTTTCAAGCATGTTTTGGCAATTATTATTCGCTAGCCTTAACCCACGGCTCCGACTTGTGTGATTGTCTGAAATCTAGCAATTCAGATTCCAATTTGTTTTGAGTTTCAAACTGTAGTATACTATTATGATCTGTGATTGTAATACTAAGGCTTCATTCCCAAACTACATACTACACGTGACCTTGGGGTTCCGGTGGAAAAGAATTAGGGATGTCGTGTACCTTCCGGCAAGTTTCCAAATGGTTCACACAAGAATTTCAGACCAGCCCGTGTTAGTTCTCATGAGCACAAGCTCACGAGTGCTGTTTCGGAACGCAGACTATTTTTATTACTTGTAATACGAACGTATGTCTAAACCTTCACAGGAAACAATCGCCAACAAATGACAATTGTTATTAATAGGAGCATTAGGGAATGTGGTCTGAGGGCAAAAACAAACGATGTTTTTATAGATGAGGAATTTATTCATAGCATTATTTATGTCACAGCCAGAAAAGTAGTTTACCTATATGATAAATCAGAGTATAAAGACTATTTACAATCAAAAATAGTTCAAAACAAAACTTGAGTAAAATTAATAACACAATATCACTTATAAATAAAATAGCAATAAATAAAGCTTAGGTACAATACACAATGATAATTACTTAGTTTACTTCATGGCATAAGGTACTTAGACGTTTACTTCAACAGTGACAATACGCCTTCTTGAGATGAAATTCGTTCTTAAATGAGTAATAATAAAGAGTGATCTTTCAAACAAACATGTTTTTGTGAACTATTTTCATAATAATTTAATTGACGTCAATAACTTATAAGTGGTGCTCGTAGCTCAGTGGCGGTAGCGCTTTGGTATCGATTACTAAAGTTAAGCAACCAACGCCGCGGTCGTGAGTGGATGGGTGACCATTCCGACCATATTAGTGACATTAATCAAGAGCATCTCCGTGCTTCGGAAGGCACGTTAAAAGTTGGTCCCGGTCAATATCGCTTGATATTGGTCGTGAAGCCTAGTCAGAGGCCTTAAGGCGGCTTGATAACATCTGACAGTATAAGGTTTAGTCACTGGCCTTACAACACCCCTCCACCAATCCGCACTGGGCCCGCGTGGTGAAGTATGGCCCAAACCACCTCATAGTTGAGGTGAGGCCTGTGCCCTGCAGTGGGACGTATATAGGCATACTTTACAATAACTTATGAACTATCCAAATATATAACAAAGATATTGTAATAAAATAACCAATTTGTCCAGCTAACTAGAATACTCAAACCAATAGATGAAACTCCGCAATGTTAAATATACCTACGAGATTAATGTTTTAGTATTGAAGCAGATAAAATACCTTGGAAGATAAAGATCTCACGCAAAATGGCACAGGCTGTAAAACATTTATCAAATTAAATATCTCTTAAATATTTTATACAGCTTTTGAACCACGACTTAGTTCGTATAATCCTCAATTTAATTCGGAAAACTTCCCACACACAACAATTCATGGAAGTTTCATCGCAACTTACTAAATGGTTTAGGAACGGAAACAAAAGAATAAAACAAACAAGCATTCATTTTTATTCAATTATACATTTGGAAAGAGAGAAAAGGAAGATTATGACACAGATTTATGTCATGTCTCAAAGAAGTATAATAGGTATTTCAATAGTTTTATGGGTTGAAAGCTATTTTTGAAAAATTTTGAAACAAAATTGAAACGGATATCGGTTCGCTATGAGCGCCTTTTTCGAATAATCTCTTTTAATAAGTAACATAAAATGCATTGATTATTCTGAACCGCCCATTACCTACTTATACATTACCTCGGATACGAGGAAATTGTAACACGTTCACAGTAAAACCTTTTACGAAATCCTTTGTTGGTACGAATTAAAACATTCTTTTCAGCAGGTAAAATACACAAATATTAACGTAGGGACGCCAGCTCGCTACCCTCTGACTTATTAAACTTTATTGTCGGTGGGCTACGTATCTCAAGTAATTACGCGCTGAAATAAATTATCTCCAATGTAAATAGCCCAGTAGGTATAATTACGTTACACCGGTGTTACACACAAAGATTAGGGATGATAATATCAGAAACTTTGACCAAAACTGACAAATATAAAGAAAAACTTATTTAATCATTAGTTTCCGTAAATTTTTGTTTCAAAAAAGTTTTAAATGTAAATCACGTTAAAGTTTTTAAGTAGGTAATGCACTTGAAAACACCTATTTCAAGTCAAAATAATTGGGGCGATATAAAAGGTAGGTAGCTATAATAAATACATTTTGTAAATTTATTATTTGAACTGTATTTATAAATTGTGTACTTTCTTTCTGATATATGGTTGCATTACCTTAATCAGGGATATAATAACAGGAACATGAAAAATACATCAAAACCAGAAATCAGCAAGATTCATACTCTTTTAACGAATGCGTTTTTACAATTGGCTGAACACAAACAGTACATAAGCTGATTACCTATTCAGCTTAAGGGAAATCATATAAGTAATTATTATAAAACCGAGAAACATTAATTTCTAACATACAAACAAAAAAAACATTTAAGTATTACGTTGTTAAAAATATTTCGATGCAAATCTCTTTAAAATGACCTGTTCCTTTACCGTTACTAAGTTTATTCGGATACGGATAACTTATTATATGAACAACAACCCTAACAAAGTCAGGCCCTTTGTACAGGCACCGAAGTTTCAACTACGAGATAGCAATAACGGTATTCGCGTGAATGTATGGCCTGCGTATAGAACATCTTAAATGGTTGCGCGCAGTATGAATGTCTAATTTAAACTTGGATGTGGCTTTGTTATTAGGCGAAAGGTAAACAGATGAATTTCAGGTTTATTATCAAGATTTAAGCCATTTTGTCTCACTTTGACAAATAATATAGAAGATCAGCCACAAATACTTAAAATAAATTTAAAATTTATAGCTAATCTTTAAAAACTTTCAAAAGAATCGAGAAAAAAGGTTTGTTTTTTTTTATTTAAAAATCATCATTCTGTGTCATTTTGTGTCTCGCGATTGTTGTATTCAGAATGTTTTGCAAAAGTCACCATTTAAACATTTATTCGGTTATTTAGCTTCTGTAGGTAATCATTACATAACTTCGTCCAAAGCGCAAATATTAAAACGTCTTTCCATTACTTTAATAATTCTAATAAATAGACGTCAACCGTATTCACGAGGTATTACTCTCATCAAAATGTTCAATTTATCAATAATGCCTTTCAGAAACATTGAAAATTCTTGTGAATAACGTCACCTTTCAGTCTTAAGTCTCAAAAATAAACTTGAAGGAATTTATTTATAATATGTTTCTACGCGGCTTAATGTAAAAGCTGTGTTCCCGTGATCGAAGCGTGACATCTCAATAAATTAAATCTTGTCCGCCCTTGACTTGAGGCCTTAGTTTCTAACAAAATTCTTGGTGAAACACTTTTACGATAAAACCCCTCTACATAGTTGGCCCCGACCTTAGTTAAACTAAAAGCATCAAAGATTATTGTCAAAATATATTATTGGCAGATTGATTTGATTGACCTTATTATTATTTTTTAGTTTTGAAAATGCACGACATACTAATATTTTGGAATGTCGAATCTGTTGGTTAGTTTATTGGTCATATGCACCTAATAATCCGTATCATTACTAATGAAAACAAATTTTAGGCCTTATAACGTCTTTATTCGTATAACATT
This sequence comes from Anania fuscalis, assembly GCA_950371115.1. NCBI lineage: Eukaryota > Metazoa > Arthropoda > Insecta > Lepidoptera > Crambidae > Anania > Anania fuscalis. The sequence continues at coordinate 16,453,886 of OX493328.1, forward strand.
TCAATCACAGCTATTTACTCTTCAGTGTCACTACTATTATATCTTTTTCCTACGTCTAAAGCCATGAATCTACTATGTTCATGAAATTCTTGCGCTCCGCGCTCTTGTAACTACTCCACCTATGGGATACTTTCGCGCTTCTAAAGCGTGCAAAGATGCGCGCGCGCGGTGGCGGTTTTAGGGCGAACACAAAAAGGGAGCGAGATCCTTATCCATTGAAGCAGTCGCAGTAGCGCGGAGCGCAAGAGGTTCGCGAACATGGTGGATACAAGGCTTAATGATCCGTTTTCCTGGTATTCTTACTCTACTTTACTCTATCTTGGGCATACCTCAGAAGTTACAACCTACTTACGTAGGCCGCAGCACACCATGTCTTTATTGACAACACTCAACAGCTATAGTCTTGCTAGAGGGTAACATAATTTTGAGTCTTGAACTGTAGTTAAGTTAGTTGAGTCTTGAGTAGAGTAAGCTCTAGTGTTCTTGTTTTAATGGACATATTAAAAGAGGTATTACGCACCGACCTCGACACACTCTGACGATGAAGTGGAGGATATGTTCGGAGACATATCCAAGGCCTTACACTTCACCACCAAGGCCCACTACAACGTTGTTATGGGGGACTTCAACGCCAAAGTGGGAGTACAAAATCGCAGCGAATCGGTAGTAGGATCCTTTGGTTTTGGCAGTAGGAATTATAGGGGGCAAATGCTTGTCAACTTTCTCGAGAGAGAGGGGCTTTTCTTGATGAATTCTTTCTTCAAGAAACAGCCCCAAAGAAAGTGGACATGGCGTAGCCCCGATAATAAGACAAAAAATGAGATCGACTTTATCTTGACGGATAAGAAGCATATATTCAGAGACGTCTCAGTGATTAACAGGTTTAATACCGGCAGTGATCACCGACTTGTCCGAGGCTCTCTGAATATCAACTTTAAGCTCGAACGTGTCCGCTTGATGAAGTCCAGGCTCCGTCCTAACCTGCTCCAAACCATCGTGGGATCCGAAACGTTCCAGACCAAACTGGAAAACCGATTTGCTGCCATGGAAACCACAAATGCTGTTGATACAAACCAGGCCCTCGAAAAAGTGGTCGGAATTCTCAGGGAAGAAGGTACGAGATTTTGCGCAACTCAGCGTAAAGGCAAGAAGTCGAAGTTTTCGAATGAGACTCTTAGGCTTATGAAGGAACGACGTGAGGACCCACCTGTCACTTCGTCCGAACAAAGGGCTCTCAACAAGAAGATTGGCAAACTAGTACGCTACGACCTCCGATGCTCCAATACACGCTCAATTGAACGAGCGATAGAGCAAAATCGGGGATCGAAAGTGTTTGTCCAGTCTCTCGGGAGAAGCCACTTGACGAAGTTGACGACGGCCAGTGGCGTAGTCGTTGCTTCGAGGCCGGAGATTCTTTCGGAAATTGAAAACTTCTACAGCCAGCTATACGCCTCGCATGCATCTCAACCTGATCCCGAAAATGAGGATTCCAGAGCCATATTGACCCGCCACTTTACCGAAGACTTGCCAGAAGTCAGCCTAGGCGAAATTGAGATGGCTCTTAAACAGCTCAAAAACGGAAAAGCCCCTGGTGAGGACGGTGTTACATCTGAGCTCCTGAAAGCAGGCGGTAAACCTGTGTTGAAGGAACTCCAACACATCTTTAACACTGTTCTCTTTGATGGGAGAACTCCGGAGGCGTGGAGTAGGAGTATTGTCGTGTTGTTCTTCAAAAAAGGAGACAAGACCCTATTGAAGAACTACCGACCCATTTCGCTCCTAAGCCACGTCTACAAGCTGTTTTCTAGAGTCATCACAAACCGCCTTGCGCGAAGACTCGACGAATTTCAACCACCAGAGCAGGCCGGGTTTCGAGGAGGATACGGCACCATAGACCACATCTTCACAATGCGGCAGATTATACAGAAGTCCGAAGAGTACAATCGACCCCTGTGCTTAGCATTTGTGGACTATGAGAAGGCGTTTGACTCTGTCGAGACCTGGGCTGTTCTAGAATCCCTGCAGCGATGCCAAGTCGACTGGCGATATATCCAAGTGTTGAGGTGTCTCTACAATGCAGCCACAATGGCCGTCCAAGTACAGAACCAGCGGACTAAACATATCCCCTTACATCGAGGTGTGAGACAAGGGGATGTTATATCCCCCAAATTGTTCACAAATGCCTTGGAGGATGTGTTTAAAATGCTGGACTGGAAAGGAAAAGGCATTAACATCAACGGTGAATACATCTCACACTTGCGATTTGCGGACGACATCGTCATCGTGGCCGAAACGTTGCAGGATCTACAATCCATGCTGAACGGCCTTGCTGATTCTTCTCAACGCATCGGTCTGCGGATGAACCTGGACAAAACCAAGGTTATGTTCAACGACCACATCATTCCGGAACCCATTTCAGTGCAAGGCAGTGATCTCGAGGTTGTTAAGGAATATGTCTACCTCGGGCAAATTTTGCAGTTGGGCAGAAACAACTTCGAGAGAGAGGCCAGTAGAAGAATACAGCTAGGCTGGGCAGCATATGGGAAATTACGTCGAGTATTTACGTCGCCCATTCCACAAAGTCTTAAGACGAAAGTTTTCAATCAGTGCGTCCTACCCGTCATGACATACGGAGCCGAAACGTGGACACTCACGATAGGGCTGGTCCACAGATTTAAAGTCGCTCAGCGAGCTATGGAAAGGGCTATGCTCGGAGTTTCTCTGAGGGATCGGATCCGAAATGAGGTAATCCGACAGAAAACTAAAGTCATCGACATAGCCCATCGAATAAGCAAGCTGAAGTGGCAGTGGGCCGGCCATATTTGTCGCAGAACCGATAACCGCTGGGGTAAACGAGTTCTTGAGTGGAGACCGCGTGCCGGCAAGCGTAGTGTGGGACGCCCTCTGACTAGATGGAGTGACGATCTTCGCAAGGTTGCTGGCAGGAGCTGGATGAGAGTAGCCGTGGATCGTGCAGAGTGGCGTGCAATTGGAGAGGCCTATGTCCAGCAGTGGACTAGTGTGGGCTGATGATGATGATGATGATTAAAAGAGGGTCACTTGAGTAAGCCAGCGATACAAGACAATACCATCACAGTTTCATCATAGTGTTTACTATTGTTAAATTATTATCGTTTGAGATATTGCATAAGTACCAACTATAGTACTTAGGTATCATAGAGACTCACTCTGTTAACCTGTTAATAATTGATTATTGCGTCAAAAGTGTTGATGTTGGTTTGCTGAATGAACTTCATACTTGCGATATCTTTACGCGTGCATCTTCCGCGTCAATAGCTTTTTATCGCCCACAGTCTGTATTCGCTTTCATTTTTCTTCACCAAATGCGATAAAAATGTCATAACTCTGATATATAAAAGTATTTGCCCGCTCAATGGTATATTTTATCGAAAAGCAGGACTTAATGGTTGCTATGCATATAAATCCTCTTAATGGAAGCATTGTGACTGTAATTAAAAATTAATTGCCAATATAAATCAATAATGTTTATTGACGATGTTGAACAAAGTAAATAAGATCGTTCAGTAATGTGATTACATCGTACGGTAGGTACAATAAATAAATAAAACGCTGTGGTTTGTTTCTTTGTTTATGTAATAATGGACGATAAGCGCTTGTTGATTTTGTTTATTGCTAAATGAGAGTGTTCAACCGTTTTGAACAAATAAACCAATAATTGATGCCAGTAAGCAACACTTATTTGCATATAACAACCGGTAAATATGTTTAAATCTAAATAATTTGAATTGAATTATTTTCAATTAATATTGACATACTACTTTGAAGCATCATTGTTGTATTAAGTATTCAAACCCGAACTGAAAAACAAACACGAATAAAAGTAAAACACATACGACTTTTGTTTTATTTGTTTCTATAACTCGCTGCAAACATATCTAAAAAGGCGTTTAAAAATGGAAACCTCTAGGGTGGAGCAAATATAAATTCATTTAAGACAACAAAGGGCGTTCAGGCCTGGGCTAATGAAGAAGGACGTCTTGTTTAATTACCTTTGTAATTTTTCTACTACGCGAGCCAACGCATAAATTAATTTTCTTTCAGTGCCGTCCATGAGCACCATTATGAGGCACTAAGTGACGGTTCTTTTGTGTAGTAGGTATGGTATGACCTGGCGGTGAAGGAGGCATTTTATCGGCACAACACTATTTTGAGACTGCATTTTATATTTTTTTTTAAGCATTGTAAGTTATTTGGTTGATTGAAATCATTTCATTACCTAATTGTTAACGGATTCATTGTCATTCAATATAGTAACTGTCAGTTACGTGCAGTTACTTAGATGTACAGATACTTAGTTAATAAATCGATTGCCAAAAAGACAAAATTAAGACACTATCAGTTTATAAGTAGACCTTCGATCTATTTAGCCTAAATGGTCCTATACAATTAATTTATTTCTTATAGTTGTACTTATTTGAAGGAAGAAAGAAATAATTAATATTATTATTTCTCTTTGCATGGCACACGTGTTAACATTAAAAACTGTGTCAAAATTAGTGTTGCCCAAATTCAGTCTTGGTCTTGCAGTCTTGTCTTGTTCTTGCGTTTTTGCAAGACCAAGACCAAGAACAAGACCGCGTATTTTTAGCAAGACCAAGACCAAGACTGACCGTGCAAGACTTGAGCAAGAACAAGACATAGCCTGCAAGACTCTTGCGTCTTGCAGCTAGGACTTAGCGCTATTTCACTGAGTAGTTAGGTGTAACAGTTCGGTGTATAGGTAGGAGGTACGCTTAGGAATTCTATGAGACGCAAAAAACTGTATCAAAGAATATGAAAAACTGGACCTATGCGCATTACGACTAATACCATAAACATAGCGAATAAAAAAATATCTATTAAAATCAAACTGAGTGCATGCATAGTTATGTTTTAACCATCGGCACTTTGATAATGCGGCATCAAAGGTTTTGTACTTACTTCTCAAAGAAATTTGCCGCTTTTCGGAAGTACATGGTTATGATACACGCGCCGGCGGCTTCTTTTGAAATCTAAAATAATCGTTGCCGCCACGCCGAAATCATAACATTTGACACTATTTGATTGCCGCCATAGGGCGTAGGTATACTCATGCAAAATAATTTCGAATTTTTTTAAGAGTACCTACAGGTGTTCCAAAGAATAAATAAGTTTCAGAGTGCTTAGAATGAAAATGAATACATTATACTGATCACGCAAGTAGTATTATGATTAGGATAAAATGGTAAGGATAGGTAGTAGATGTCATATTAATTCATTCTAGTAAGTATATATTATAATATTGATTACTTATATGGTTTTAAACTAATTACTTAGGTACTATTATTGTACATTTAGTCATTATATTTCTTAAGTTTTTACAAGAAAAAATAGCAAAAAAGTGTTCAAATATCACCCGTTTAATAAATATTGTAGCCACTTTTAAATATACTTGAAACGTGTAAAAAAATTCTACAAAAGTAATAAAATAATATAAAAAGCGTAGGTACTTACCTACTAATAAAATAAAAAGCCTGCGATAAGAGTTTTGTATTACTTACCAGCCCAAATATCTCTGAGAGAGATGATGAGAGTAAGTATTTACTAGCTGTGCCCGCGACTTCGTCCACGAGGAATAGTAACTTTGGAGGTATAGTGACGTTCAGGACTTATTTATTTATTTTAAAACTTCTGTCATCAAACATACAAATGAACTCTTCAGCTTTATAATATTAGTATAGATGTACGCCAAAACATTCACTTATATGTAAAGAATTAGTGCAGTATCATAACCTAATGATAAAGCTGTTGATTTGTGTTGAATTTTATTTTTTATTCAAATAAATGATAAATCGTAAAACCCTTTTATTAAATTTCTTATAAGTTGAGGGTTCAATCTCTTTCTAGACAGATAAGTATTGTTCTTTAAAATACAGTCAAGTTATTGTAATTAATTTGTTTTTTTACATGTTTTAGCAAATGTAAGCTTATAAATCATAAATGTTTATTAAGAAACAGTTACTTCCATGGAAAACGACATATAGGTCAGTTGATTTTTCGAATTTCTTATCAAATCTTCAATTATTTATTAATCTGCTTGATCTTTAATATGGCTATGTTAATTCAAGCTCACAATGTTCCAATTCTAATACGTTTTTCTAAGATTTAAAGTAAACTTTAATAAATAGTAATAGCTTTAGTATTCATGTTAACTCAGTATGTAACAAACTGCGATCTTTCCTTAGTAAATTACTCAGTTTACAATTTTCAGTTACTAGAAGCATACTGTACATGCTGTACTACTCATTGGCAGACGCAATCATATCATACGGGTTGGCTGCGTATGGTCTTACATTTCCGTCATACTTAAATAAGATTAAAACTTTGCAAATAAGATTACTCAAACTATTGGTAGATAATAAAGTCAAAGACTCGCTTAACAAGGACTACGAAAAACTTTTTAAAATTTGTAAAATACTTCCAGTGGAAAGTAAAGTAAAGATGGCTGTTTTGACTGATCAGTGTAGCAACAATAAGCATAAAAAGGAAAGGCAATATACGTACCCAACCCGTTTGTCAAAAATACCTAAGTTGGTTGTTCCTAGAGTTAAGAATTATTACGGCAAACGTGAGAGGAGGTGGCTAACACCTGTGTATATTAATGAGCTTCCCCATGGCTTAATTAGGAATGCATCCAGTAAAAACCATTTAAAGACCTTGTTAACAAAACATTACCTATCATTATGTCCATAAAGTCATTGCCTACGAGAATATACCCATGTTCTCGTGGGCAATGATTTTATGTTCACTCCATTTGCAATAAATCCGAGTCACAACCTCTTATGCAATACGTCCGACAGTATTCTTTAGACAGAACCTCCTCTTTTATCTTTTATCTTTTAAGTGCGTGAATAAAGATAAAAACGCTAAATGTTTCAATGTGTAATTTTTTAGTTTATTGTAGATTTATCCTAAGAAACATATACATATAGGACTTTTTTTTGTATTTGCTAGGTGTTTATCATTGTTGGTAGTATTTTAGTTCACGAGAGCTACTGCCGACAAACTGTTCCACAGTTTGGCAGAATAACAATCATGTGATTTATCTTTGGTGTTTGAATAAATAAATTTAAAAAAAAAAAAAAAAAACTAATAGGTAATTGCAAGACTTGCAAGACTCTTGCTGCAAGACCAAGACCAAGACCAAGACTGGGAGCGCAAGACCAAGACCAAGACCAAGACCAGGTGTATTGGCGCAAGACCAAGACCAAGACTGGCTAAGTCTCGTCTTGTTCTTGCATTTGGGCAACACTAGTCAAAATTGATAAAATATTATCCCATTTATTTCTTTTATGTCTGTAAAGTAATGGCCTAAATTATTTTTTCATCTGTAGAGATTCTTTCTTTGGCGCACTTTGTAGATGAGACCCGTTAAAAAACTAAGTTTTCTAGATATTAATGTAGATAAAATAATTATCTAACTATCAGATATGTCTATTGCATATGTTAATATTGTTTGTTGCGTTTAAGTTTGTTATCTAACATGGTATAATACGCCTCGGAAGCTGTACAATCCAGTTGTCTGGACCTATGATATGACATACTAATAGATATCCTTATCAGAAACAGGATGCTCAATCAGCCAATGCTTACAGATAGAACACGCAGTGTTGTTTCTCTGTCGAAAACTAGGTTCAAATAAGACTGCTATAGTAAGCCCCAATTCTTACAATTTATGATCAAGCACGGCTTTTGTTGTGATATTCAATGTTCTTTAACATAGTTGGCAATTTTATGCCAAAGTCTTTTATACCCTTAGCTTTAAAAAGGTTCAACTATATTTTAGGATACTAGTTGTAGCAATTAAATTTAATTACTGCCAAATTAAATCGATAGGTTGACTAGGCCAAAATTATTTCAATTCCCAGTTTGGATAAATCCAGGAAACGTTTTTCTTTAAATTGGCTAAGGTCTGGATGGTTGGTAGATGACCTTATAAAAAATATTTGTCTCTGGTACCACCACGGAACACAACGATTAGAATTTTTACTGCGAGACTACGCCAATAAGGGTGTAGTCTGGCGTTGATTTCCTAATTTTATTTTTTATCATAAAATATTGCTCAACCTGTAAAATACAACTTTTATTAGTAAACATAAAAAAAAACTTAAAGGTACCTTTAAGTCATTCATCAAAAACATTAACACAAAAGTGATTCCTGAAATAACAAGAGTTGTTTAATGTCGATTTTGGGAATTTTAACTCGAGGAGCTTTCAACTGTTTCCGAGAGCTTACGGAAAGCTCCTGGGCGTCGGCGGCTTCGTTTAAGAAGCGCGGTAAAACTTTTCCAATATTTTTTTCATCACGTTTCTACACGGCTGCGCCTATCACGTCAACAAACATATAACGATTTCCAGTAAATCTCCATGAGGTTTTAGGTGGTATTTTTATTTCAACTATGTCATAATACTTACTTAGTCTTCGTTTATGGATTCCAATTTGGATTGCCCGTAGATTTTCGTAAACTTAATTACTTTCGCGAAAGTTTAGTCTATTAATTATTATGGAAAATGACATAATATATATATTATTCGCCACGGAAATGAGACGCAATAGAAATTTACTGCTCCGCAATCACATGTGGGCATGACAGATAAAAAAAATCTACTTCTAGTACCTACCAATCGTTTTATTGGCCCCGTCCCGTCTTTTCAACGGACATTTACTTAGTGCGTTTGAGAGCTCTTGCACGAGGGCTAATCTTTCGTGGGATTGCGCGGGCGCTCAGTCTTCGTTAGCCGTGCATCGCTTTTCATTAGCTGTCGGTCGACGGCCAAACTTCGAGTTCGCGGAGCAAATTAACTCACATTGGGACGCGGTTTGAATTAGCTTTGCGTTTAGTTCTGCGAACATGGGATTTCAATAATTTCACTAAGAGTAGCATAGCATATGATTATTATTATGATGAAGTGTGGACTTCTAAATGTCTTGTTATCGCTCGATATAAACGTTTGTGCTCACTTACAAGTAGTAACTTACAATTAGATCCTATTTAGCGCATTCAAATTCTCTTAAAGATACTTGATCGTAAATCGTTTGTAACGTGCATGTTCGCGTGATCAACATGGTGCGCCAATTTAATGATCTTCAAAATAAACGTGGTTAGGTAAACTGCATATTAATTCTTGTCTTATTTTACACTTGTTTTCACGTGAAAGATCTAACACATTTTTAATGCATTAACAACATCGAGATGTTAGATAAATCGTGTTTATTTTATTATCACGCAGATAAACAATGACATACGTTCTTGGCCAACTTCTTTTCATTGTACCGAAAAAAATAATACCTACCCAAAGCGAATATAACTCGGGCAAAGCAGCGAGTAAAGGCTAGTCTCTAGAATAATTTTCGCATTCTGGGAACTTGTGTGTGGAAAGTCTTTTAGCAGTGCGCTAAGCGAGTTTATGTAAACTTTTGCATAAGTTTTTTTATGTGCGAACTACGTTAATTCTTCGCGACGGAGACTCATGGGATGGAGGTAGGTACATACTATCTGATGCGTATAGATATAGTATAAGAAGTTAGTGCTTACTTTATCGCAATTGTAACTTGTGTTATCGATTTGATGCTGTCATGAATAAAGTAATTCTTAAGTGCGTTCAAATGAATTTTCGGTGAAGTTAGTGTAACTTTGAGCATGAACGTCGTAATAAAATACAAGTTAACTTTTCTGTCCACTTAGTCGTGGACGAGTCACATTTGATTTGTAGTAATAGGTACCAATATAATTTTAACTGAATGTGAAAAATTTAAACGAACTCTCTGGTGATTGAGCTGGTCAGTGTATAACATAACCTTTAATTGACCTTTACATTTAGTCTAATTTCAGTGTGGTTTCAACTTAGTTCAGATAAATATATTTTTTGCATTCTAAAATTAATATTACAGAGGCGTTATTATTATTTTTTGGAAGGACCTATCATGGTTGCTAAAGGCATATTCCATCTTCACCGGGCAGAGAGCGTTATTATTAATATCACCATCATTATTTCAGCCATAAAACGTCACTGCTGAACAAAGGCCTCCCCGAATGACTTTCAGATTGGCCACGTCTAGTGTCCGACCGAAGTTTCGGTTTCGGCCAGCTTCGGCCTAAAATTCATGTTTCGGTCAAAGGTTCGGTTTCGGCCAAAAACAGCCGAAACTTTAGGCCGCGCCGAAACTTACAACACCGTACTTTTGGGTGGCGATTGGCTAACGTTAGGTGCGCTCGGCATGGCTGGCAATATGGCGTTGCTCGTCTGACTCTACCGGCTGTTGAATCATTTTACATTTAACAATTTACAAACAGATTGACGGATAAAATTATGACTTTTTAGAATATAAGTGCGGAATTGTACTTCATTATTACTTTCGTTAAACGGCATTAGAGTTTGTCTTACTTGCGTTTATGTTATAACTAAATAAATAATTACTGTAGGTACTTATGTAATAAAATCGTTTGTGAATTAATAAAAAAAGATTATATTATAATAACCTTAAAGCATTTCGTTGATATTGACATGTTGTTTTGATATATTTTGAAAGTCAAATAGATCGATTATCATAAAGTCTGTTTTTATACTGGATTGTCAAAACTCACTCAAGTCCTTTGCGAAAACGAACAGAGTAACTCTGCAATGAACACAGCAACACACTGGGTAATGAATGACGCTTCAGACGAACTGGCTACAAGAGGTTCGGAGGTATTAAATACACGGGCCGGAACCACTAGTGCCCATACCTCAGGCCCAAATAAAAACATGGTTGCCCGAAATAACCAGTCAAAACACATCTAACAGAAATAAAAAGCAGTGAGCGATGCAGGCACACAAAAGTCTTTGCAAGTTTGTAGGTGTTAAAACCGATCCCTGTCATCTAAAGAAACTGATATTTAACATAGGTGTAACTGACAGCCACACATGCAGAGGATGATTAAGTCACGTTTATAAAAGGTTCGGTTTCGGTTTCGGCTGGAACTCTAATCAAAGCCGAACCGTCGGTTTCGGTTTCGACAAAAAACATGTTTCGGTCGGATACTACCACGTACCTACATGAACAAGTCATCAACATGGCCCGACGGATTATCAAGCTAACGTAGCAGTTGAGTGGGCAGTGCATATATCACGTACTTAAATCTGTAGGCCGATGAGGCAGAAAAGTTCTAGAATGGTGGCCACGTACCGCAAGCGCAGCGTAGGACGTCTACTCACAAGGTGGGTAAACGACCTGATTAAGATTACATGAAGAGGTGCTATAATAGGTTTAAATATAGGTAAACTTCGCGTAAAAGATGTCTGGACTGACTCGCAAACATAGCGGCAACAGAAATACATCATTTGTGAAAATTTCAACTGTCTAACTTTCACGGTTCATGAGATACAGCCTGGTGACATACGGAAAGACAGACAGACAGCAGAGTCTTAGTTATAGGGTCCCGTTTAACCCTTTGGGTACGGAACCCTGAAAAATTAACATCGTTCACTATCACAAACTAGACACTGTACAAAGTATAGTAAACTTAAGTGCTTCGACAACAGTCGGTCAACTCCGTTCTGAAACTAGACCATTTACTATCGCTTATACATAAGCATCCGCAAGTAGGTCGTGCGTGTCCGGAGGGTACGCTATCGGCTGATATTGTCGCCATTAGTGCATTAAACTGTTAGTGTTATTGCATCCCGGGTCTATTAGACATTTACATCTAAATTAACGTCATGAGATGAATTCCCATGAGCCTTGAATACGATTAAACCATCGCCCATATTGAATACACATGTTATAGGCAATCTTAATGAACTACGTCTTCTAACCACACTATTTTTTGGTAACAATACAAAAATATCTAATAAACGTGTTCGGAAAGGAAAACTGAATTCATTATAAATCTGGTTACTTTCACTATGAGAAAAATATCATTTTTAAAAAAGGTTGGTTAATGTTTTGAAGGCTAAATGTTTGTTTGCGATGTCAAATTTCCATGTTGATTTGACTTCGTTCGTACTATGGATAAGTTTGTTGTAAGTGGTAATTAATTAATAGTATCGTCCCATTAAAAGAAGATATTTACTACCTAAAAGATTCAAACAATTCGATATGGTTTCACAACTTTGTCGTCATTTTTTTAATTCTATTTTAGAAGAAACATTCTACTAATACAGAATACAAAAACACAACACGGATGGCTTTCATCACACTGCTTATAAAGTGGCCATCCCTTTTAGACAAAAGACTCGGTCAAGAGTTTTATGGACGCTGCCAACGGTTGACCGTCAAGCCACAATTGCGCTTTGAAAGGTTATGACAAAATAATAGGAGTAATTGGACATTAGTACATAAAAGATACTTGCAAGTGTAGTTGCAAGATAACGCTGTGGATACAATGTTTGAATTTTGTCGCTACTAAATAAAGAACGTAGAGGTGACAGCTTTACCTGAGCACATGACAACGGTAAGGTCGTTAAATAATTAGGATTTATCTTTATACACGTGACTTTTAAAAGATAGGCAGCTGTAAATGTACAAATTAATGATAATTATAAGCTCTTGTGCCAGTGTTTCCTTTATACACATCACAGAATTATCTAACGGTTTGGGGATAAGTAAGATGTAAGTAGTTATCTCGTTTTATTCGAGTCTTCAATATTTCGTATCTGTTGCACGCGTTATACTTACATATACAGGGTGTCCCAAAATTAGCACGTTACAGTGACACCGGAGATAGATGTGCCTAAGACGCATCGAACAAGCCTAACATGACCCTAGAAAAGTTTTATCAGTTTTGAGTATGACCAATTTTAGTATTTTTTAAAAAACACAATTTTCCATAAATAGTGTGAAATAACGACAATCGATAGTCAATCTCAATTTTATTTTTACCCAAAGAAAATGGTTTCGACTTCGAGCAGCAACCGTGAAAAAAAAATATATCAAACATAATGAACAAATGCCATTAAAAACTTCCCTATGCTATAGAAATTCCAAAATGGTATAGCACTTATATCGCAATAAAAAAAATCTAGCAAATTTGAGTCATTTCTTATCAAAGTCGTACCCAAGTCAAATTATTACTAAAACAAACTAGGAAGTCCTGCAGTTCCCACCATCAAGTAGATAAGAAATGGTCTGATAAAATTTCTTTTTTTACCTGGCTAAGTAATTGGGAGTGAAAGGGAGGTGTCACTGTGACGTGCTAATTTTGGGACACCCTGTATATAGTATTCTATAATGTATAGGATGAACTAAAGTCTATCAAGGTAGGTACAAGTATGTTATGTCTACCTAATGATAGTGATAGGTAAGTTTATTGAAGATAAATAACACTTGAAAAAATCATCGACCTCAGGTAAGACAAAAAATTTACAATATTTAAGCATTTCTGATCTTAACCAATAGTCAAATATTTGTAAAAATATTTCTATAGGGTGTTGACGGTAGTATACTACTCAGCTATACATATAGCTACAACATTGATCAGAGTACGCTGGCTTTGACAGCGAGAAAAAACACTTGAGGAATTTCATCTTGTCACGTGACGTCCTCGGTAGCTTAGTGGTCAAAGCACTCGCCCGGTATGCGATGGGACGTGGGTTCGAGTCCTACCTGAGGTCGATGATTTTTTCAAGTGTTATTTATCTTCAATTAAACCTTGCATGGAATTGCTAAAAACAAAACAATTACAATAGGTAAGTTTATGTAAAAAATAGTAAATGTGTGTACAAAATTCAATTAGACATTTCATCATGTTTTTTCAAAGTTATCAAAATTCGGCATCTTCTGTATCCTTGTTTATCAGTACCTACGTGTTTTACTTCGGTCTTGTATTTTATTTTTCGACTAGTCTAATCTTCGTAAAAGCATTGCGAACATCTCATCGAATAAATAGACTCCCCTTTATTATTTCACGTCACATGTTTTTTATATGTTTTTTGTATTTACCTAATACACTCACCTACTTTACCCAGTCACGAGCGGTAACATACAATTGCCTTACTGTGGCCTTACTATGATCTCATGAAACAGTATTACTTTAATCTTATTGTTTTTATGTAAAAACATCATTAGAATAGAATAAAATGTTTATTTGCCTTTTTATGGTGTACAGAAGATCAACATAATAATCTCATATCCAGCCATCAACAATTAGCATGCAAATACAAATAGTTCGCTAGGTACATTTTACAATTTTAATAGGTGGATCATGTTAGGTATATTTTGATTCCATTACATCAATGTTTGATTCATTCATTTATTTCCTGACATTTCTAAAATACAAAGTTAATAATTTCTTGAAAGAACATTAATCACCTTATATTATAACGTACTGAAAAACTTTTTACCTATCTATTACAAAATTATCTAACTCGGCAAATAGTGAAGCGTTTCTTTTCGGTGTTCTTGCAATGTTGTGCCAAATTTTACTATAGGATATCATGGAAGTTGTTGTGCAACTGCTTACAAGCTTTAAAAAAATTAGGATTATAAATTCACCGTATATACTCAAAGTAACATAACATGCTGTTAGGAGTTTATACACCTAGATTAGTGGGCTGACGTGTTAGGTGGGATACTTGATCAATCGTACCGTGAATGTCTCGGCCATGTTTCATTCCACATGATAGTCACGATCAGTATTGAGAAACACGACTATACCAGCTGGGGCGTTATGAATGCCATGATGGATTGCAATGTTGATATTAATGCTGTACCTATGCAAAAGAACAAAGATTAGATATATAAACATAACTTGATGTTGCCAGCGACTTTGTTCCCGTTGTGACCGTGGTGTTCATTTCAAGTAAGCCTGTTTTTCTTTGTATGGCGAATATTGTGACCAATCTTTTCATTTTTTTTCGATTTTGAAAATATGTCATTTTAAAGCAAAAGCACTAAGTACTGGTTACTTTTCCAATACAAGACTTTTGAGCTTAGGTAGGAGAGGATTAGGCGAAGAATACTCAACTATTTATAGAATTATCTTCAAAATAAGGCTTAATATTAGTAATCCTCTTTGTCGAGATAAAAATAGGAAGGTTTTAAAGAGCAAAAGGGCCTCTCGGTCCATTTGTGCCCAATCCGAAGTCTGGTCAGTTGTATTTTGGTGTTTCGGTGCGGCCCCAATCTTGCTTAGATAATTATTTCGCTCCAATGTCGCTTTGGCCGCTTTTCGTATAGCTTATCATTCAACAGACCAGAAGTTCAAAAGTTGCTTATTAAATGTCAACTGATAAAAATATTTGCTTGAAATAATTCGTGTAACAAATATTTAGGTAACGATTTTTTACAATACGAGTAACTAATTTATTTATTGTTTACAACATAATTTATCTAAATAATAATAGTCAACCTATATTATAAATTATTTTATAGTTTTAAATATAACCTATATAAATACTTATTGGCAAGTATTAATTTTTTTTTTATTTGAGATGGGCTTACTCTTGACCCCAATCTTGCTCTAGAGCATAGATGGGATCTACGATGGAGCGAGCTTGCCCAGAAGATGCCTATTCACTCTGGACTTAAAGAGAGTCGAGTATATGCACTCGGAAATACAGACGCAGGCAGGGAATTCCAATCCTTAGCTGTGCGCATTATAAAAGATGATGAGAAGCGCTTAGTGCGGATTATGGGTATATCAACTAAGAACGGATGGTAGCCGGCCGTGCGTCTGGATGTCCGATAGAAGAAAGGTGACGGTGGTATTTATTTATTAATATCTAATAACAAAGATATAACCTACTTTCGCATCTGGTAAATGAAAACCGTCACAAATGAAATACCGCTTTACAATAAGTAATGTTTAAATTTTCACATTCAAATGATGATGTTTATAGCACCAACATCATTGAATAGTAGTCGCGAAATATTTCTCGCTTCATTAATAAATACTTAGACATTTACAGTCTGTGGGCCGATTCATTGACATTTTGAGATCTATAAAAATCCGGTGGTAAAGTAATAAATTGTAAAGGTTATTAAAGGATTCTATTCTAATAATTAAACAAACTTATCGAGAATCTGGCTCGCGCTCTGCTCAGCTGGAAATGAATCATACTTGATAAGCAAAACACTCACTCTGTTGTGTAAGTAACCTTATGCTAATTAATTACAAAATAATACTAAATGTAGGTAATATTAGTTTAACATTTACGGAAAAATGGTTGACAATAAATATAAATGTTGAGCCGAGTAATTCGCGGAGTCATTCCAAGAACGTTAATGTTGTTTCGAAATAGCTAGTCTTCTGGAAACGCGCCGACAACCCTAAAATATTGTCTTTAGTCTGGATACAGTCCAGGAGTTCGATACGGTTAAACACTTAGTGACATCCAGAAAGGCGTTCAGACGCGTATATTACGCCTGGTGGGTAGGTACGCATACAGTGCGCTCTACCTACTACGCAACGCTGCAGCTTCATTATGGTAAGCTACAAGCAGGCACCAGTTACGAAATAGGCATCTACAAAGCTACCAATTCTTAGATAGCCACGTGGCTGTACGTATACACGTGTATACGTTGTAAAAGCAAAGCTAAGATTGGTAATTTTATATCTCTTTATTTATACTGTCCTCCAGACCAGATAAAAAGGCTTGTTGTAGATAGCTTTGTTAATTGTTGAATTATTTAGGGATTTTCTTCCAACCCTATTCAAGAGCTAAAAGCGCAAAGACAGCGTTAGAAAATACAACCGAGAAATAATATTATTTGTCCCAATTCTACCAAAACTCAAGCAAGGTTAGGTTTAAGAATTCTTAACCTTAAGGGCCCTATTTTATTAGAACACCATGGTGGCGCCACCGGTCGCGCCACCAACAAAATGTGTTTAGTTGTATGGAGGGTATCTCACCTAGTATCAACTTGGTGGCGCAACCAAGTTGTTGCCGGCGACCAAATCAACCGCTGTTGGCGCAACCATTGATATTTATCAAGCTATTTGCCATGTCACTCACTCTGCCACCAGTTGCGCTACCAGAGTGGGGCACTCACTCTCCCACTCCAATCAACACTGTGCGTCTACGACGGCATTCGCCGCACCGCACGTGCACAACGTTTATTGATTGATTTCTTGATCGCATACACTACGATGTCGCAGAAATAAAGTAATTTTGATACCGAAAGATTTATATTAAAATAAAATATGCTAGCTCTTCGACATCAATTTTGAAACTGACAGTCCTAGTGCTTATTTTGATGTTTCTCGCTTGGTAAGTATAGCTCTAGACACCACGATGGCGCGACTGGTCGTGTCACACTGGTGTCCTAATGAAATATTGCCCTAATATTGTAAAATTCAGAGAAATCTCTAGAGCTCTCTAGAGCTCTACTGGATTTGTTGATTTATGTTAAACATAACTCACTATTTCAGTCTAGACTTAAAAGACATTGGAGATGATGTGCCTATTATGTGATTTGAGTAATAGCGAGGTAAACTGGATAGTGGTGATTAATGATTCAAAATTTAAAAAGATCAACTAATTTTATAGCATTGAGTAATCTATGTGACTAAGCTTAAAGCTTAGCCTTATTAATCATATTTGACTGTCACGCCAATTGTTTTGATTTTTAGTGAACGTAAATGGGTCTGTTCATTATTGGCAAATCTTTCCGCTTTCCATTTGTGTACTTAACTAATTTCATACCAGCCTACTAGACATTATTTCAAATGTAAGCCCGCAGCATCACGTCAGTTAAGCAAGTCATTGTAATATCGCCTTTACGCGTCTTACACTCTGGCTCAGTTTACTCACACGGGATAGGATTTGTGTTACAAATTAACGAGCGAGTCAGTTGTGTCACGCAGCTTCGTCGCCCGGAGTGACATTGCGAGGTTACGCCTAAATGCACGACGTGACTCCACCACCTTTAATTTGGATTAACGTAAACAAAACAAATGAATACTTATTTTAACAAATGCAAAACGCATTCACTTCAAATGTTTCAATAGACGCGTATTTTAGTTTTCTCGTATTATTACATATCGAATATCCCTTTATTTTATAACTTTAATAACTAATGTACAGATACTGAAACGCAAGTTTTGTTCTTTACAGTATGATTTACTTTGTAATACAAATTAATAATTAATAACGAGCAGCAATTCCATGATAAATGGTAGTTGATGCCGTATTATGTCCCAACGAGTACCTAAATATTTTAATATTTAGGTAGATTTTATATAATGTAAAATATGAAATACACTACTATTAAAAACAAAATATTTAGATTATATTGCCTAAAGTTTTTACTATATTATAATTATCAAAATTACGAAATTGTAAGTTTTCGTCCTGTCTAAAAGAAATTACGACAGGGCTTAATTGGTAGTTCAAACGAAAAATATCTTGCAAATAAACATTACTCTCTGTATCTTTACATTTAATGTTTTCTGGTTATTTTGCACGAAATGAAACTAAGCGTACCTATGTGAAAATGACATCTTCCGCTCTGTGATAAATATAACACCATAGGTACTTAGATTAGGGCGTTTACATACTGGGCCTTGTTTGCGCAGGGGGTCGGTAGGAGCGTTCTTGTGCGCTCAAATTATACGCACATTTCAAAACTCACAACAACGCAATTAATTAGTTCGTGCTTACCATTTTAGGTCAATATAGCGTTATTTTTACGACTCATACGTAGATTATAATAAATAAAGATGTCGATTGTCGTTACAATATAAATATGTCGAATAATAATAAGAAACTGGCAACATTTCAAAGCAAACGAGTAAGATATTAAAAATTCGTAAACGGGCTAAAAACGCCCTATCTATTAACGCCCTACAGACGAATACCTAGGTTTCTCTTGAGAACGCTCGCAAGCTTTGAAGATTTCATTAAATGTAAATTGTTGTCAGCAAATCTTCTAATTACATTATATATGTATATTAAAGCGTAAGTCTAACAGAAGGAACATGGCGAAGGTCGCTTCTTTGTCGCGGTTTGTCTGATGTATTTTGGAATACGGTTTGCTTGCTTGATGTTACAGACATCTTAATTTTAAGATTATTTTTAAAAGAAATAATAAAAATGACTACAAACGAACGCTAATTAACCATTTCTAAGTATAGAAGATTCGGGAATTTCTTTGGCCAACTGGAGAACTGTGATGGTTAGGTAGGTGGGTTTTTAAAGACAAGGTAGGTGTACCTTTATTTAGATAAAGCGCTTTGGATAGGTATGGAGGTAGATAGAGTCAAAAGCACATCAAGCTACAAAAAGTGACCGCTTTTTTAAGCCAAATGACTCCCAAGTTGTTTACAATGAATATTTAGGGAATATTTTAACTAAATATTTTATTATTATTATTAAAAAAAGTAAGTTATTCCTAACACAAGTGTTTTATGATTCTTTATTGGGAAGCCTTTGCGTTATTATTGCAATCATGATTTATCAAATAAAACATTTTTATTGTATAATTTATTTATTTATTGCAAGGTCAACCTATGCTAGATGTGTCACCGGTTCTCACAATATACAGGGTGTTTATTTAAGGGTATATCAAGCCGAGACTAGCCTATGTTAACATAAGTATTCATATAAATGGTATGTATGGTGTATTAAGAAATTTGATAATCATTATTTTTTTGTTTTAATTTTCATACAAAATAAAAAATTTAAGAATCCGATTTTATGAAAATACTAAAATATGATGATATCAAAATTCTGACTTCACCATAAGTAGTATTTATAAGCATATGTTAATGTTAATAACATGGGCTAGTTTTGGCTTAATATTATTACACCATTTACCTAGCCTCCTGTATAATTAACAAATTCAATACCTACCTAGGTATTTTATTTAGGTACATCAGTTTGTCTCCTGTATAAAATATTGCTTATGAGGTTATAGAACGGATTCTAGGATGTTTAAAAACTCATTATCCTTAATTCGGGTCCGCTTAATTGGGTAAAATGCCTAACGTTTAAAGGGCAATGGCGCGCGTCTGTTACAATACGAATTCTTTGCAAATCGTACTCTTTGTTCTGTTAAGATGAAGGGCAGGTTTTGGCATTCGTGGTAAAAACAGCCAAAGCCAATTTACTCTCTGATGCAATTTTGCGCAGGCTTCGCATCACAATGTTTGATACCTACATAGGTAGGTAGGTACTACACTGAATTGTTAATCTATAGGAACTATTTGAATTTACCATACAGATGATAATGTACTATGAAGGACGAATAAATTTACATAAAATTGATGGGAAACGTGATTTCTCATATAAAATTTAGAAATACATAAGTAAGTACAAACGCGTATGAATCTCTCTAGTTGAGAATCAAAACGTACGGTACGTAACGTTACATTTTCGTCTAAAATGTCGTGACGCCTGATGGCGAGATATTATTTTCTATCACTAATCATCATAACCAGCCCACGTGTAATACCTCTGCCAATGCACGCCACTGAGCCCAACCCTCGGATATACTTCCATCTGCTGCGAGTAAACCAATAAACCCCACGTCATCGAATGGCGCCTTGGCTTAAATCACTAATTGGCAGTTTTAGGAATGATCTGTCAAACAACCCGAGGCCGAGAGTTAGCATCCGGAGTCCGATCCAGTTTCAATTCTGTGCAGGCATGTCTACAAGACTTGTTTACAAGATATGACGCTAAATAATATAGTGTGGGAAAATCTTATAACAGCTTTGAATATATTGCTTTAAGTTAATGCGTTTTATGATAAATAACTTACCTACTATTTGTTCGTTATCAACTCGACAATCATACTTAAACTAAATATTTTTTTACAAAACCCGCAGCAAATACTGTCAAAAAAACGGTGAATTTAAATATATAATTAAAATACATAGGTTGTCAATTACTTTTTTTACAGGGCAATCCTATATAGCTTGAATTAAGCACAAATAAAAATTTTGCGTATTGAGACAATTCTTGGTAATAAAGGAGATGTCGTCTTTCTTGAAAAAAACTTTTTTCTAGAAATTATTTTACATAATTTGGTTACGTGAAAGATACTTTACCAAGAAATTTAAATGATTATATCAGAATTTGTCTACTACTCCAGACGCATATAGATTTTTTTTACCCACAGTTATAAAAAGTTATTAAAATATGTTCGCGAATCCTTTGTTGAATTATACCTGTGTTTAGATCAAAGATCAACAATAATATCCTGGCGGATTCAGCTAATTGTAACAAACTTTATTAATACAGACAGTGGTAAGAGCATTTTCCTAAAAGGTATCTTTGTTGCCCTAGGTGTAAAAAATATCAAATTATAATAGGTACTTAGTGTCTTTTTATGGCGAAAAGTAAAACTACTAGTGACTTTCTCTTGCGTAAAATGTTTACTGGAGGAATAAAAACCTTTCACTACCTGTATACCTTTCACTACTACAACAGTTTTGTACACACATATACAAGGTTATTTGAAAAAATCAACAAATTCGCACAACTAGGTAGCTAACATCATACACAACAACATTTTTTCTACGACTTTTGATAATTTGTCACATTTTACTTTCATACAAAAATAAATCAATTTAATTTTACTTCTGAATGTTCTTATCCCGCATCGAGCGCGGCGAGAAAGGGCGGGGCGCGTCGCATCGTATGGGAACGGAACATAGACTTACAAATGTCACGACAGTACAATAAAAGCTTGAAAAATCATTTTTAAGTAACGTATTGAGTTATGATAAAACTCGTAGAATAAATGTTGTTGTTTATGATGTTAGCTATCTAGTCTTTCGAGTTTGTTGATTTTTTTCAAATAACCCTGTATATTGAGATTTAAAAGTCCATTTAATAAAAAAAAAGATTTAGTTATATTCATCACGCAGATTTGCGGGCCCAGTTAATGTTAGGTACAGTAAAAATATGCCTATCCTAAAA
This sequence comes from Anania fuscalis, assembly GCA_950371115.1. Taxonomy (NCBI): domain Eukaryota; kingdom Metazoa; phylum Arthropoda; class Insecta; order Lepidoptera; family Crambidae; genus Anania; species Anania fuscalis. Next base: position 16,475,792 of record OX493328.1, read on the forward strand.
GTTCGATGATAATCAAAATATAATTTATAACTAATAGCCGTAACTTTCGATTGTGTTGATTAAAAAACTTGAATTCTTGGGACCATAGATAGATAGATTATTAGACTCTTTATTGCACACGACAAAAAACAAACAGTACACAGAAAAAAATACATTGAGAATGGTACAATTTAGGCAGTCTTATCGCTAGAAGCGATCTCTTTAGGTACTTAATAATAATATTTGATTTTAAATCGATAAGTCTGCCCGTCCCGTGAAATCATTGAGAAATAAACCTTGAATCTTGATTTAGAAACGAACAACAAAGTAATCTTATAATAAGGCTAGACAATTGTTTTGTCTCATATGACTTTAAAAAAAATCGCAAATTGATACAAATTAACAAGCAAGACTCTCGATTGCTTAGTTTTCCATAATTCGTATTGCAATTAAGTGCAAGCCTGCACACGCTGGACAGGTCTGCCGACCTGCCTGATGCAATTTCGCCGCGGCCGCGATAAGAAAACTGCTATTAGAGCTTTCGACAGGTTGCGCGCACGCATGTACAGTCTGGAAAAAAAGTTCTTAACAAACAGAATCACACATTTGGGTTGATTTAATAATAATTGAGCCATACGGCTCCCTTTCGAGACATCCAGTCTATTTCATGGATTTGGATTGGAGTGAAATATTTCATCGTTATTAAAAGGTTTCTAAGCTCCTAGTAAGTATGATGTAGGTACAGACTAAGGACTTTATTTATCTAGTCGAGAGAAGTCAGTATTTAAGATCAAACATAACTAAGTAGGTAATCTGTTTTTTTTTACTTCCTATTAATTGTTCGAAAATGTGATAATAAATCTCACCGCGAGAGGAGAATGGCATTATGTATGTAGACAAAATGTCTAAACAAATTATTTTAATTTTAAAGTACCTGTTTCGGAGTATGTTCCATTGTATTTAATACGTTTTTTTATTCTTTTCAGGTTAGTGCAAAGTACTTCCATCGCATGAAGACACCTCCTATCACAGGTATTTCTGCCGATTGTACTTATGTCATCGACCCGGGTGGCATAAATGTCATGAAATTAAGGACAGGTATTTCATGATGCAATAAATCATATTTTTACACCAGTGTGGGTACCGTGCGGTATCAAATATATAAGTAATTTGCTGTTCAACACAGGACACGTAAGGAAGACGGGCAAAGTTTGTGGAGAAAATAAAGTTAAGGCAAACGTCAGACTGAATCAGAACTTTGTTTCCAGCTTGGGGACAGTGTTAGAAATTCCAAATTGTATTTATTCTTCAACAGTTTACTGGCCAGTATTATTTTAAGAAAGTAAACTCTTATGTTTTTTAAAACTCTAAACACAATAATATTTTAAATATTTTATATAGCGTTTACGTTTTTTTATAATCATACAGTTTCTGTTTTTTTTTTCATGTTTCTCATAAAACAGGCCAATCATTTATGCTCAACAAACTTCAAAGTACATGCGAGCGAAATTATTGAACAGAAGTGCCAATCTGAGAAGTAATTATTGGAACATTTTTGCTCGTTCTTTACCAAAGTGGTTTCATTCATTAATTGCAAAGTAGACGTCAATTGCTTAAATAATAAACGGGGCTAGCCGAGTGTGTTAATATCGACCAATCATAGAGGGTCCTCTATTTTTATAGACCAAATAAAACCGTAATATCCCAGCCACCAAATAAGCCGAGGATTGATTGACGGAGCGGCAAAGCAAACTATGGCTGGAGCCTAAGGCTAATGACACACTGCCTATAGAAATACTATGCCTAATAGAATGTTGTCACAGACGAAAATTTAATGCTTGCCGTCCAGTCTTTTTAATATGATTTTTAAAGGAAAAGCTGTTTACTAAAATGTTGTTCCTACTTACATAAGATCTAAATTAACTCGTGAAATCATGAGCGATCGCAGAATGCTGCGTAACAGTAAATATATATTTATTTTTAAATATCGACTGTAGCCATTTTACCAATGGTGGCCTTGATGTCAGGCAGAACTTCAACCTCGTCAGGAAAACGAAGCATATAACCTTCTTAATATGTACCATTAAAATGTCCGGTTAAAATCTATACACAACGCTAAGTAAGCGTACTCTTACATCGTCATCATCATCATCATCACCAGCCTATATCAGTCCACTGCTGGACACAGGCCTCTCCAAAAGGAGGGTTTTGCCATAATCGCCACGTTTGGCAGGCGGGTTGGCGATCGCAGTTTGGCCAATGGTGAAGAGGAGACGCTGCTGCCCGTCTTCTTATGGCTGTTCTCCTGTAGTCGCCTCTTACGACACCCATAGGAAGAGAAGGGTGGTGCAATTCTTTTAACGTGCCGGAACCACACGGCACACGGTACTCTTACCTAGACTAATAATTATTTATCTTAAATGAGATTGAAGCAAACGCTCACTCCCAAATAAAAATAAACAATCTTGCCTATTAAACAATTGTAAGAAGCGTTCGTTCTTAGTTGACAGCTTATTAATGATGATGTCAACTTTCAACTACTTAGGTTGGGTTGCACGAACTTACTTTAACTTTAACTGTTCAGTTAAAACACCAGTTAGGTAAAAAATGCGTTGCACCATTTTGACAATGGTCAAATGACGTCATAACTTAACTCTAACCGTAACCGCCCAAGATCGACCAGTTAAAGTTAAGTTATTGTCAAGTATCTGTCATGCATGTCGAATATTCTAACCTCCAAAAATGTCGATACGAGAAATATTCGCGGAAACTACTTCTGAAGACGATAGTAATTTGGTGGTCAATATAAGGCGCAGAAAAAGAAAAGTATATATCCCAAGAACCGATCGATTTGCCTAATGTGGCGAAGATTCGTTTCTAGCGACATTTCGAGTCTCAAAAAATTATCATCCGATGAGGAAGATGTTGTGTTTTGTGTTGTGTTTAGAGTGGGCCAGAATGATGATTGCAACAGTTTACTCTAGTAGGCTGAGCCAATAACTTTTGTGTATGCGAGCCGAAGTGATGTTTTTTTTGTTTGATACAAATAAATATAATTTATAATTTACTTGTAGCTTTATTACATAAATTACTTTTACCCCGTGGATTTCATTTCATGGGTTTACTGAGATAAATAGTAATTTCGGATATACTCTACCTGTGCACCAAATTTCATCTTAATTCTTTGAGCCGTTTTAGTATGAACCAGGCACAAACAAACAAAATACTTTACATCTAATTAAACTAATATTATAAAGCTAAAGAGTTTGCTGGTGATGGATTTGCATACCTAATAATAAATATAAGACAATATCACATAGAATGCTCTCATCCTATGGTAAGTAGCGAAATTACTTGTGTTACAGAAATCAGAAACAACGACGGTAGGTACCATAACTCCCAGAGCCAAGACAATATAGAGAATTTCGGTTTCTACACGGATCCCGGAGTCCCGGTACCTTAGAGATTGCGACGCCTAGTTTGGCATGCTCACCTCTCTGCTACCGAGGTCGATAGCGATATTCATGAGGAAATGCTATATATGTATAAGTGGTATCCCGAAAACCCACGGGAGCGAAGCCGCAGGGCACGGCTAGTCTCTACTATTAGTATGGGATAAAAAAATAGAACATAGGTATTCATTAATATTTACTTATTTAATAATTCTATTTCTAAATGTATATTTTCGAATTGTAATTTGTATTTCTCATCATTGTAACGTCATGGACCTCCTGAGCTTGTCTGATTGAATCCCTTATTTTCTGGAGCTCCAGCTCCTGCAGTTTAAGCTGTCTCATTGTGCGTGGAGTGTCTCCGAGAGCATTGAATTTACAATGGATCACACTCCACGCGCTGTGTTTTTTTTCGAGCTAACACCGTCTGTCTTTTTGCAGAATAATATGTTTTTATGTTTGGCAACAATTGATTGCAATTTCTCCATCTCCACTTTCCTGAAGTTCCCTGAAACGTTAAGAATTAAATAACTAAAGTTACAATACATAAAATAACAGTGCAAAAAATAACACGCAACTCATAGATACTTACTTTGTTGGAATGTTTGTGAGCAAGGTGTCCATTAATTTCCGTACCTAGCGTCGATTTGATACAATTTATTTTATTTAACAAGTCTCATGATGCTCTTCGCAAATTCAGTGGTTAAATTATTAATTAAATTAAAGAAATTGAAAAACTTTGTTGTAGTTTGACAGCTGAATGATTTGACAATTCAATGACTGATAACACCACTGATCAAATAAACTGATAACACCGTATCAGCTTTTTGACGTTACGTGGAACATTGCCATGTCACAAATAGTTTTCTACAACGAGTTAGGTGTAAATAAGGCGTCATTAGACTTGTAACCCTGGTAACTTTAACTGTGCTACCGAATACGATGGTGCAACCCATGTCGCTCAATAGTTAAAGTTAGCGTTACAGTTAAAGTTAAATTTGACTTTGACCTTAACTTTAACTGATACTATGGAGCAACCCAACCTTATACAACGAATGCGTACGCAGACAGACTGCGTATTAGCAATCACTAGAGAGTCGCATACCGTACCACACACAGCCATTCACGCAGCGTAGTACCATGTGTGAGCTTTGCCTAACTGTTCGCAGGGATTAATAACTCAGCTAAAACAAAAGTGGTAAGCAGAAACAAGTGGCCCTTCGACCTCTATCACGCGATAGTCTGGCGCACCTAAAGCCAATAACCTATATTCAGTTACATAGATTTAACGAGCCTTGAATTTCAACCAAGAATCTTGAAATTACGCATTTCGATATAAATTCCATTTGAGTGATTTGAAGATTTTGAAGTTTATTGTGAAAGCTTTTTTAAGCTATTTAGTTGAAGAACAACATAGATCATCACATGTATTACGAGTATTAGGATGTTTGTTGTGTTTTCCAAATATGTGATTCTTTTCAAACGGCTAAATGGAAATAATTACACTTTTTTTTAATAGATGATATCAGAAATAATATAAGGAAATCAGGTAAATAGAAGTCGGTGCTAAGCAACGATCAACTTTAACAAAAGCTTTTAGTACCAACCGCGACACGGATGATTTCGTAACACCTAAGAGATAAAGCATCGATTTTCACACAAAGAAAGGTTAGTGGCGCAACAGCGGCCCTTTCAATAAAAATCGCATTTTCTTTCAGGCAGGGCTGGTGCCTGGTAACATTCATGCTAGAGTTTAGTGACTTCCGAAGTAGCAGGTTATCAGACGTGGAGGAGTGCGGGGCGCGTGGGGGGTGTTGGAGGGAAAAGCTGTCGAGTGGTGGTTTCGCGTTCGCCCCCGCATTCGAGTCCCGACGCTCGGCGCGTTCACCCGCGCATCCCGACCGCGATTCAGACCATTACCGATTTATTTCGCGACAGCTTTTATTTTATTTACATTTTCGCCGCGTGTTTTCTCAACGTTTTTGTTTTGGAGGTTCGTTGTGACCATAAGTGACGGTGTGTTTTCACGGTTCCACTATCAAGATTGCGAATTACTTGACGTCTCGGCTATAAACAAAAATAATGCGTTATTAAAAGGAATTTATTTCTCACAGTAGTAAAGGAACAAAAATAAATAGCCTCTCATTTCTTGTTTCTATAGACAACAATAAAATCTTATGACGGTTTTAATGTTTAGATAAAATCTGCGCTTTGTTCTGGAATATCGCCACTTGAATAGGGTATTCTGCTTGTAATTAAAGTATTATTATTTTGTGTTTAGAAGCTAGAAAGTGGTTGGACAGTGAGAAACCCATTTCTTGGTGCAAATTTCGGGAGTGTTGTAATATAAATAATAGCGGTAGAGTCGCAACCTTATTCGGTCCACTGGAGCTCAAATCTCTTAATCGATCAGCGTCTATTTATAAGCGGACTACGCAATAACCATTTTTCATCAACAACCCTACTATATCACAATCAGATGTCTCCCTATAAATTTGGACTCCGGTGGGCTAACTAAATTTATTTAATGCTGCTTAAGCAATTTAGTAGATCCTAAGTAAATTTTCAAAGGTATATCTAGGCATATATGGTTTCTGAACAATTCTAAATATTTATTTAAATTGAGCAACTTTAACAATAAGCAATAATAATTGATAATAACTTTATTTTAGCACGTTTTATTAGCTATTATAATATAGTTGTCCCATTAGGTATTCATAAGTACCTAACTATTCAGACCAATGTTCTTATGATTGCAACTACAACGGACAAAAAATTTACCCTAGGTGTTTTTGTTTTATCTCAACAACAGTAAGTTTATTTTAGGACACAAAAAACATTTTTAAGCAAAAGTTTGTAATTAGCACCATTGTGCGCCTAATTATTCGCTTGTCAACAGACTATGGTACTGTGTTAGAAATAATTTAGTCAACAAACGGTTGACTTGATTAATACCCGATCTACAAACAATAAATCTTTAATAAGTTATACCCACAAACAATAAAAATCATTTGTGTAAGACACATCAGCGCAAATAGTAAACCTATAAATATTTTTATAACATAATTAAAACATACACATTTTTATGATTCAAATATTGAGATTAGTTTTGAAATAATATAATTATGCGCACTAAAACTAATGTTCACCTATTAATTTCAATGTTAACTAAAATAACATACACTCACATTTGCGTTCATTACAAAATCCAAACTAGTAAGTTTAAAGTTCAAATATATGATAAATAGGTACTTCATAATGTTGATAATCCAGCAATAATTTGACTGATCTGAAATGGTAATAACTAAGTTAGTACCTAGGTATTTTAGCGTTGCAAAATGCGAGATAATAAATATTTCTTAATAGTATAATCTAATAGTAACTTAAAGCCGAAGCTTGATATTAATGAACTTATTGCAATTAACTGTATTTATTACGATCTCACTTTGACTCACTTAATAAGTAGATATTAAAACACGAGTTATTACATCATAACAATTAATGTAAGATGTAGGTATTTATTTTGGTAAAACATTGGAACTCTTGTTAAGGACAAAGGATAAAAGACATCAAATTCAAAGGTAACACAGTGTTAGTTGGTGGAGCGGTAGAAGGATAAAAAATAGATGGACGAAAAGTATAAAGGGTGATACGACTGAGGCAGTAGATGACTCGAAGAAGGCTTACTGGGATGCATGACAGCTGGTACCATGCAAATACGTAATTTAAAAAAAAAAACGACACCATTTCATAGTAACAAACAGCGGCTAGAAAAAAAAACTTCATTTTTATTTTTTGTTTTTATTAATACTCCGATTTCATAGGAAAACTTCTAGTGTCTAAGCCTAATCTTAACTTTCGGAATAAGTGCTTATTATTTGTATGCCGTATCTTTATTGTACAACGAATCAATTGGCCAAAACATAATAATATTATGAGATAAGAAAATGTTGTTAGAACTAAAATTATTAAAGCTATGGGTCACTACGATTAATAGAGCCGTGGTTGGATTGACGTTTAATATTAGTAACAGAGCGAAATGATCGTGATGGGGGGAGTACCTACTCGAAACGCAAAAGGTCGTAGTATGCCGAAGGTTTCCCAGCAATGCCGTTTCACTGGCTACGAGCCCTAGATACTGCGGCCTACTCAAGCAAAAACCGTAGCACCGCGCTTTCGATCCGGCAACCCGGCAAGTTTCTATATAAAATGATATCCGAGTACTTTCGCGCGCGAAGTTGTTATAGGACAACAGTCAAATTCAGAACATAATATGTTAACTACGTAAACATTCGTTCACATTTGGTATCAGTTTATTTCGTTAGATTTTTTAAATAGTGATATTTTAATTTAGGGTAAATTTTACGCAATAAAGCCTTTAAAAAATAAATCGCTGTGACTAATAAAGAATTAACTTTGACTAAAAAACGCTAAGTGCTTGTTAGCAAATGTTTTATTCAGTTAAGTTTACAACAACTGGCTCGAGTCATTCATATTTATAAGTTTTTTTGTGGTCATTAGTGAAGGTGCTTTTCAAAGCCTGAGGATTGCTTTCTGTTGCTTATTTAAGGTTAAGTCAATTTACAAATCATTTTAAATCGAATTTTCAGATTTACTAGTTTCAACGAGTTGTTTTATGGTGCATTTTTATTTTGCTTACAGTAATTACACACAGAATAAATCAAAATAAAATAAAAATATTATAGCTCATTAAAATATTTTTAGGTATCAACTTACTTATGCTTAATTGTTACATACAATACAAGTTCTCTTAAATAGGTAGTTCATTCTAACAGTAAATTATTTATACCAAAGAACAAAGTCGTCAAAGATTCTTCTGAAATTTTAGAATCCTTAAAGTTTGATCCAATTTCATAATTAAAGGGTCTTTTGTACCGAAGAGAAATTATAACGCCAGACATTCCAAATTCAAAGTTATTAATTAATGTCTATTTACGAAATTTTACGTAGACGTAAAAACTTTAAGCATCCTCAAGCTTTTCTATTTTTAGGACACTAATACATAAAACATGTTTTTTAAATTTCGTAACGAATTACGTTTATACGTTCCTGATTGCACCAATCTATCATAAGTCGATATTATTCGCAAGAAAAGTGCTTCTATGAAATACGAGATCGCCAACCTAACCGGTAAACAACTTTCTTAATATGTCTACTCTTCCACAAGCATACAATGTATTGCCCTAGCCTTTGTGTAAGTACCTACCTACCTACTTCAAACTAGATATTAATGTCGCGTTTTAAAACTTATAGACTGTTGCAAATTTTGATCACGATATAATTGGCTCAAAACTTTGATGTTAATCAAAACCACATGTATTTAGCTGGAATATCGCTAGCAACAAATCGTTTCCTAAGTAAGGTCAAAGATTCAATGTTTAGGGAACATAATTTAGAGGCTATTGATTTGATAGCTGCCTGTTCTAGTGGCCCTGAATGAAATTCGTGATACGCGGGTTCAAATTCTGTGAGACGGAAATATTTGTACAATAAACACAAGCATTTGTACAATTCACGGATGTTTACATTAACTTTAAATAGTTATCTATTGCCGTATACATTTTGGCAATAGATAATTATTTAAAGTTAATGTTTAACATATTAATAAATCGGTGTTATTTTTGTATTGTAGGCTCAGGATCTTACTTCAAAGCTAGGTATGTTCAAATAGACTAGACACTGAACTATTGTACTTTTTTGTACAACAATGTAAAACAAAGATAAAACATAGTAAATATAGTTTTACATTTAGAACTGTTTTTATAGGATCGCGTTTAAAAATACCTACATCGATTCGTTTCTGTTGATGAAGTGAACGATGACAATCGGCAACTAGAATGACTAGAAGTGCTAATCAGAAACCCATTTCGCCGAAGATTCATAAACAATGTTGTGTAAATACATTCGATTGCTCATCAAAAGAACTTTCCTTTTTTTATTATTCCGCAAACAGCCCCGAGCCGCGAAATAGGAAAAGTTTTAATTCCACCCAGTTATAGTGACGTGTTGTGGGCTCCGCAAACATCATGCGGCAACTTATATTGATGTTTCGAATCGGATGTTTTTCGATCTTCACTCAAAAGTTTTGCTCTGCCTATATTGAATTTGTCTTAATAGTACTGAGGACGCGACGTGCCCTGGGGCCTATATTCTAAGTCCACCAAACACTCGTTATACAATTAATTAAACAACTATTAATATTATGAGGGATAGAAGAATCAATTGATTTGAAGCGTATTTAGATTTGTTTATCTGTGCCAACTTCATTGTAATATTCATAATTACCGAGTCGTACCTACACCAAGTCACAAAAGTTGCTTTTACTGTTTCGACTAACAATGTGCACTAAATTAATTGAATTTGACTTTCAGCTCGTTTTTTATACTCCACAGACTGTCATTTATAATTATTTCCAAAGTCCTATACGACCGTGGCACTCCTCAGTTCTGTGGTTCGTTAGAAGCTCTTACCACTTATCACTCAAGATCACATTAATGAATGTCAAGACCAGACCACAGGCACATGTGACACTCCGCCTTCTTGTGACAGTTAGTTAGTTACCCATCTAAGATTCCCAGCAACCCCTCTTTTAAGTTGTTAAAACCTTAGTTTAAGTTTTCGCTGTGTATTGACATACTTATCGAAAAAAATTTGGAGACGTTCAACTCAACTTGTATCATAGCATACGTGGGCAAGTTTAGTAAAGATAATAAATAAACCATCACGATTATATTAGGTATGTCAGAAACATAAAACGACAAACAATTGCAAAGCACTTAGGTTTGACGATAGTTGAAATATAATATATTGTTTTAGACTTTCATGGTCATTAATATAAGTATAGTTTGTTACGAGATTGCTACCATGTACCTTATTTTTGAGTTCCCGATATTTCGGCACTGTTGTAAGCGCCATGATCACGGAGTAACTGTTACTCCGTGATCATGGCGAGATATAGTAGAAATATAGTTTTCTTGAGGTATTTTTTTCGTATTTCTACAACACATAAAAACCTGGTTATTGCTTAAAGAATAAAAAAACAAAATGCCCGTTTTCATAGGCGGTAAGGGTTTGACCCCCCAACCCCCAAATTATTATTTTTTGTCGATAAAATTAGATATCGCACTTAGACTTAATGGATTACTGACTTAACAGCTAAATCAAGAAATCAATATATTTTTAATGTTATTCTTTTCGTTCGTTCCTTAAGCAAAATTATTCTATTTGAACAGCAGAATCGCGCCTTAATATTTTCTGACGAAAAACAACCGTAAATTTTGTTAAATCAAAAGCTGCGGTCTCTTTTTGGTAGGTTCTCTGTGCAGTAATATTAATTAAAAATGTCTGTAGATGTGACGGGTAGTGCATTTAAATTAAACCAATTACTCTGAAACTCGGGATCGGTTTTGTCTGTTTTCGAATTAATTATGATCAAAGGAGGGAAATAATTGTATTTCAATACCTACCTCTCAGTATATTGACTGACTATTTGCAATAATTTCGTATTCCAGTGTCAAATGCATAACAGTAAATATGTATTGAGCTTGCATGACATTTTCTATTTCCAATACCAAATTACGATATTTTATTAAACTTGTTAAGTATATCGATTTGAAATTACGTTCCTCTTATAAGGAGCTTCCGATAAACACAACCAGCAGTGTAATACAGTGCAAGAATTTCAATAAATGCATGCCCGTAAAATCGCTCAATGTAGGTAAGAGTGCTCCTAATATACTACTTGCGTAGGAATATTGAATGCAAAGAGATGCATAGAGTGTAAATGAGTTTAAATTGATGCGATATATTATAACAAACAATTTTAAACGATAATAAAACGTAAGATACAAGTTAGACGTAAGCATTATTAGTTTGAAAACAAGAATAATATCAAATAGGTCAAGTGGCAATACATAAACACGAAGAACAGTAAATATTTGTATTGAAATTTTGGATTAAATTCTATGTTTTGTTTTAATATTGGAAACTGATTGACATAATTGAATGAACGCTTCTTAAAGCCCTGTGATTAACGGTTTATTTATCCCTATCTATCTGTTAACCCATGTTTACCCACTGCTGGTATAAGCCTCTTATTTACCGGCTTTTAGTCGTCGGACCAGCTGGCTGACGGTCTGCGTCCTTCGTGAGTCTCTTAGTCACCACTCGCTAATGTCTTGGTCTACCGGCCGTCTCCTCCTCTTGCTGAATGTCCTACCCAACCCACCCCACCCCACTTAAGCTTTGCTAATACGTTGGCCAACGTTATCGACCTTCGTCGTAACTCGATGTGTGTTACTTTTAATGGACACGTGAAGTTTGAAATCTTTTTAAGGTTTTTTGCACAAATATGAAAGTAGGACTCAATTAATCCTATTACTGAAATGCGACGAAGTCAATTAAATGCTGTTATGCTGATTAGTTATACTAACCTAATCAACGTCAATCTCTAAATCAAGACGCAGTTTTATAACTAAAGTGAAGAAGCTTAAAAACTTTATTGATATTTCATATCTATTGCCTATATAAAAGATTTGTTTGTAGTAATTACCGTAAACCAGTGCACGAAGAATGTATTTTCCAACATGAGTAGCCATTCATCCAAACGTTTTGTTCATCCAATTACAGCGAAATTAACGCAAATTTCACGCCAGGACTTCCATTATTTAGTCTCAAGGCACCGCCTCAACACCATTCGTTAGTGAAATTCAGTAATAAATATTCGCAGCAGGTTTTGATGCGAATGCTTTTCCCTTGTGTGATGTGGAGTGACATTTCGCGTTCAATATTTCATTTCTTTTTATAACGAAAGGAATCTTTTATTGTGAGTATTTTTACTTATAAAATAAAATATTTTTAATCAAATTAATATTTACAGAATAGTTAAATTACACATTTTTGTTCTCGTTGTACCTATATTGTATAAACTACGATGTCTTTATTCTGCAAAACATACTTCTTTCATCACAGCATAGGTAAACCGCTTAGCTCGAGAACCTTATCGACAACTTAGTTAGAAAATTAATATCACTAGGAATCACATAATACCTAGGGTTTAATTAAGATTCTGGGAAATGAAGATTATGACAAAGCGTATTAGAGATGATTAAACAGGTACTTTAATATAATGGGCACCTAAGCGTTACAGCACTCTCAGACTGCATGTAACATAGAACGAGAATGTTAACGGCTTACCGAAGTGCTTACTTCATATTATAGGAACAAAAACTTGTCATCTGAAATGATAGTCTAAATATAAATAAGAAAACTCATAATCAATTATTATTTCTACCTAAATAAACAAAACAAATACACGTTGAAACAAGATAGCCTTAATAATACTAGAATTATCATACTTTTACTATTGAAAAAATGAAATTTTATTTAAGAGGATTTCATTTAATGTTTAGAAATAAGATAAAACTGCATTCATATAGTAATCACGTTGCCATTGTATTTTGTGGTTACAAAAGATAATTTTGATCGTAGAAGGTTTTGTCTAAAAATACATTTAACATTTTAGCATAATAAATGAGAAACTAATGCTGGAGTGTTTTATGCGCACGAAACATTCCGCCAGACATGACATTAGACGCACAATAAAGCCTAAACACACACTGGTTTTGGTGACAAAACCGCACAGTACAGCAGGCCTTAAATAGCTTATCATAATTATTTTGGTAGCTGATGAAAACTCTACTCCGACATAGTCTCGAAAAAGAAATCTTTTATTTTCATATGCCTACTACCACCACTCTTTTATACAGAGTAAAGCATTTAGAAGTGATTCTGCTCCAATACAATAGGTACCTACAATAACTTTACAATACTTTTTTTTTTTTTCAAAATATTGTAAAGACGAATAACACCTTAGTCTACCTGTGACCACGAACGCTGTAAAGTGTTCGAAACGTCAGGTTAAATAAAATGTTAATAAATCGCGAAATAATCCGTAAAAGTAGTTTCATTTAAATGTATCGTGTTCGCGTAAATAAAAGACAACAGTACCTACAATAACTTATGTATGGGGCCAAAAATTAAATACTCAAAAAAAAAACTTTTGCTATACAAACTGATGTCAGTGGTTTAGTATGTGGCTGGAAGTGCCTTATTTTTTGGATTCCGATGTATTTCCCAAAGAAAAGTCTTTTTTGTCTTATCCTGTATACAAGATGATGTGAAAGGACAATCTATCAAAAGAATTCACTGCAACTTGCAAGTGATGATAGGTAATATACGTATATTTTCTCTAAAGGGGTATTACCTTGCAAGTCTTTCAAAGCCCAAGCATATTATGTATGGCGACGCTACGAAACCGCGCTATATAGACTATAAGCAGCTTACCTGCAAGTGCACGCTTAGCATAACTTTCCGCTACAAACCCGTCAAAATTTGCTAATAAACTACATTGTTTAACCAGAGCCACTTGGGCGAACGCCCGATTATCCAGTTATGAACTGTAGTAAGAGGATTTGGGTGTTTTGCTACACTATGCAAGTAATTACCTACTAACCTTTTCTGCACTTTGCATGGTTCGTCAAATATAACCACCAATCAAAATTAGATGATAAATTGTTTTGTAGTTTTAAGCATCTTTTGAGCTGTCTACTTCAATAACCTGTAATTAAGTATCTAACTAATTATGTCTTACAAAAAAACTAATAACACATTGAGATATTTTGCAAAGAATATTAAACACACAATTTGTCTTATTTCTGTGCTACACATTTCTTTTTTTACCTTTTAAAATGTACCTAATACAAACTAAATTAACGATTCAGTGACAAAAAAAAAAATAGCAGTCCAAGCTCACAATTTCTTGGCAACAATTTTGTGATTAATCAATTTGCTAAATTTATTATGTCTAGTAAAATATTGTACTTAGTAACAAATTTGAAACGTGGATGAAACGTTCGGTCCCAAGACGAATAACTACTTATATCTTCGATATATATTTATTCTAAATTAATTAGCATAGATTCGGAACTTGTGTTTTTGTTACGCACGCTAATTTTAATTTTGATTAATGCTTGCCCAATCTAAAGGGGACTGTCATAGGCAAGTCGTTTGCACGTCTAGGACTGCTTAGTGTGCTTCTATTGAACCGTAATTTACTGGGAAAGGGGCGTGGCAGAATAGAATGATGGGTGTGAATTTGGCAGAGGTTGTTAATTATATTTCTTGCGGTTCCGATCTACCTCCTCGGAGCATACCTTAAAATTAGAATTCAAGCCCCGTTTAACGCACGCGGTTTGATGATGTCGTAAAAAGAAAATTTAAAGGTCGACAGATCTCTCCATCGGCAGGTGAAACATTTTATTGCGTGCTCGTGCTAGTATTCATTCTAGAATAAAATATACTGTAATAGCGTGTGATAGACGAAGCGCTTTATGCATGTAGGTAACCTTTCTTTTGTGTACTAAGTGCTTTAAGCTGTACATACAAAAGGAATGCGTGAATGAGAAAGAAACTGAAAAAGTGTGAAAAATCAAAATAAAGATCACATTTTCAAACTGATAATTTTTTTTGCATCAGAATGTGATGTGTCACATTCACACACTTAGAACGATATTATTCTAATTTACGAAAACATAAAACCTAATGATCCCAAATCGAGAGCAGTCGTATAAAGCTGAATAACTTACCGATAGTAAATCAACTCGATCGATGATTGCCCTCGATATAGGGAAGCAAAATAATGGCGTGGTGTAACTGACGGCTCTTGAAGTTGCTCGTAATTAATACTCGGATCTCCGGACCGAGTTTACAGGGTTTAGTCACGATTAAAAGGGTCCAAGAGTTTGATGTGTAGGGGGAAAATTGTGGGATAAGCTCCGGTTTGAAATGAAATTCCACATTTATTTTTAAACCCAGCAAAGCCGCGGTCATCAATATAAAAAAAAACGGGCCAAGTACGAGTTGGACTCGCGCACGAAGGGTTTCGCACCTGATATTCTAAACTGATATTCTATGATAGACTGATTTCAACTGTATAACTATCACGGTTCTTGCATGGGATACAGCCTGGTGACAGGCAGACAGACGGACAGACAGACGGACAGCGGAGCCTTAGTAATAGGGTCCCGTTTTACCCTTTGGGCACGGAACCCTAAAAAAAGGAAAAACGTCAGGAGGGTTCGTTTTATGTGCGTTTTATTTAAGTTTCTATTCCATTATAAAATCTTACAATGCAAGCTTTTGTGTTTCAAAAGATCTAGCGCCACGATACCAATTCGAATTTCCTCGCAAAAAAGAATTGTTTGGTGCTTCGTTATCGTAACATACGGATTAACATTCCTACTTACGGACGCGTAAGTAACATTTCTACTTCGAGTGCAAGAAAATTCGTGTATTGTGTAAGGCATATTTATTTCAAAAGGCTAAACTTTGATCACTAAAATGTACCTCACTGCTGTGTGGATGCACTAATCTACCTTCTCGTGTTTATTCGGAACTACTTAGTTTTTTTGATAATAAAACCCTGAGGTGAAATTTAATTTGAACCTGTAGAAAGACAGAATGTAAAATAAACACCACAATTCACCGATAAGACTTTTTGACAGTTAAATAAAAGTACCTAGTGTAACTTTACTCGTTTAAAGTTCACGGTGGGGACACGGTGGAAGTAAGTTCGTCAACTAACATTTCCCCACGTCTTTCTTACTTCACGTCAAACTTAAAATGAAGATAATGTCCACTTGATAAGTCGGGAAACTTATTCCCTTAGCTTCAAAGTTGGGATGTCCTGAGATGAGGTAAATCTGTAACTTGATAACAAGTGGATTTATTACAATGTTTTCGTTTTTATACCATGCCATGCAAGTGGAGCATGGAGAGACCACTGTAATCGTTTGTTTTTTTTAAAAATCTAAATAAGCAAGGATGGTGATATTAGAAAATGTATAACATGTTTATATCCAAACACAGACACACACACACACACACACACACATACACACTCCAATAACAACTTTAACCAAAGCGTAAAGTAGGCAAACAAAAACTTTAAAATTACCCAAAAAAACTAAACATGAATTAATTATGTTTTAAATAAAAAGATGAACATGAAGAGTAACCTACAAATATATGCGCAATCCAGTGTATTCTTAGCACAAAACCTCATAAAAAATCAAAATCCACTTAAATTATATATAGCACATTGATTTATGATTAGAAACGCATTGCCGCATTGCGAAATTAGGAGTTTAAATTATACAATTTTAACCCCAACTACAAATTTATTTGATTTCATTGATAAAAAAACTTCATGATCTCTAATTTGTTTAATTTTCAGTTTTAGATTCCCTCAACTATATCAAATAAACATAACGGCACCACGGCGTCTAATAACTTTACCATGAAATATGGAGACATCGAATTTTATGTAAGCGCTTGTTCTTTTAATGTCTATGAGTACGTTAGGTATAAATAGACTTTATTATCTGACCCAAATAACCAGACCCAGTGTAATTGGTGAAATCTAATACCTTTATAATATGAGGTAAAAGGAATAGCGGTTTATTATTATTGTAAGGCAATTCGTTTTCCTTCGGTAACTAGTAATTTTGATTCGGCCACTGCAATAATATTAACATTGATAGTACCGTTTCGCCATCTTTCAAAAGAAGGTATCAATACTTTACTCGATACTAGTATCGTATTAAAAGTATTGATAACGACATATAGAAAATCAAAAGCATTGATGACCCTTGTAATCTAAGAAATAATACGTTGAAATAAATCAAAAACTGTTAGAATTGAATTGATCAATTAATTAATATATTTTAATTAGATTTTTTTTATCTCTAGAACTGATTTGACAAAACGTTGATATAAATGTTGCGATATAAACCTTACAAATACGATTAGGTACCTACTTCTACACGTGTAATAGATTATTAAAAGCCTCACCCCTCAATTAACACTGATTTAGACAATATTAGGATTGTTGCGAATAATTGGCAATCGTCTTCAGTCTCAGTCTTCTTGCAATTAGAGTCAAACAAGATTAAAGGGTACAACGATTCCAAAATAATATATATTTCACCATTCGTCATTATCATACACCCTTCAAAAGACAATATTCGCAAAGATAACGACGGGACGTGACGTTCAAAGAATAGTGACTTTTATGATTTCATTAGCAATAAAATCTAAAAATGAAATTCTACTTCATAGAGCTATATGTTCGAAGCTAATGAATTCGTAATTATAAGGATTTTAACGGTTATTCACACAATTTCCTTTTTATTGCTAAAGACGCTATAAGCTAATTAATTATCCAACGTTTTATTAAAGTATCAAGTAGGTAGGTACAAAAGTAGTGGGCAGAGCGTCAAAGCAAAAGCACAGTACATTATTATATCTAATGATCCCTAATTAGAACATAACTATGATTATTAAAAAAATAAACCTGAGAAGCTTTCAAAATCAATATTGTCAGACTGAGTTGAAAAATTCTAACATCCAATGCAATTTTACTAAGGAAATTCCGAAGGTTAAATTTAAGACGTCATTCTAACGTCGATAGTAGTCCGAGACTACTATGGCTTTAGCCCGCCAGTCCTCTGCAGTTTTCCCGGAATGGGAAACCTGTCGAGATTTCCGTTCGACCGTCTCTGTCTGGCTTTCGAGTGATCGAGATCAAATCGAGGCCGGCTCGACGTATTCTAGGTTTGTTTACTATTCCTCCCACGTATGGGATTCAATCGCTTAATCATGATACAGATTAATGTGACAGGTCCTAAATATTTACATTTCTGAGGTTTTTGTCCATAATAGGTATTTGAACCTTTAAAAAAATAAGTCGAAATTATATTAACACACAAACGAGCTTAGAGCTGTAATAACAAAATGATTTATTCCCAGCATAAATTTAACCCCCTACTTAAATTATAATCCAGTGCCTATAGCTATCAAAGTTTAACATCGTTATCTCCAAAATTTTTGGAAAAGAGGCCAAAGATTGCTATTTTACAATTACACATAATTTTTTACCTCGGCACGAAGAGCGCGGTTATTCTATTCACGGATTGTAAACAGAAATCTAATCTGAGTAATATTTTATGCCCATAAAACTTTTGGAAAGCGACCTCCGTGGGAGACAAGGGGTCGTACGAATTATTCCGTAGTTAGGTACCTGCTTTTAATTCAGGTTGCTCCGACTAGATTAATAATTTACCTTCAAACTAATACAGTAGTTCGTTCATTACTCGCTTGTCGGATACATTCATCGGTATCGTTTGATGTTTTAATTGATTTTCATGGGGTCGGTGTCTTAATAGGGTAAAGGGAAATTCAGATTGAATTTTACAAAAATCAAAACTTAATAATCTTTATTTCAACATAATTGAGCATGATATAATTGAAGCATGTGCAAAAGAAGATATTATGTGAGATTTCATTAAGATAGACAAATATCGATCATAAAATGTGAATGGAACCGTCAAAACCACCGTTTTACAGCGGAGTAAAAATTTAACGATCTTCCATCCATCGTTTACTCTAAACTTTTGTTTGCGTTTACAGTTTAATACGCTGATGTAGCAAGTGCAGAGAATATCGTATTTGGTGTGACAACAGCTAGTAAAGAAGATAAAATAAAATGACTCATTCTAGCGTAATATGGTTCACAATATGCATTGTCGTGGTGAGCGCAGAGGCGTCTGTCTACGACGACGACTACGATACGTACACGAAGACATACGACTACAAAAATTCAGGTAAATTCATAACACACTTTATTGATGTACCAATTTTATTTTGGTTGTTATATTACATTATACGTCTTCTCAAATTGAGTTTTGCAACGTAAGCGCAATAGTCGTTAGATTAAAATACAGTATTTACATTTGATTGAGCGGCTTTTATTGTACTTTTGATATTTGATATTTATTTTGTTCAGAAATGTGGGAGTATTTTGTAGCAGTAATATAAAAATGTATTGTAATTTTCAATTGAAAAGCATTATTTATCGAAAATACTCGTAATGACTGTAATTGTATTTAAATGATAACTGACGACTGACGTGCTATGATATGTTATTCCCAACAATTATTTTTTAATTGTTTGATATTTTTTGATTGTTTTGTTGTTTGATAGGTAACCGATTAATGATCATGATTTAAATGCATAGCTAATGCAATTAGCGCATATAAAGCAATATTACAATGGCCTCTTTGTCAGTT
Source organism: Anania fuscalis (assembly GCA_950371115.1). NCBI lineage: Eukaryota > Metazoa > Arthropoda > Insecta > Lepidoptera > Crambidae > Anania > Anania fuscalis. The sequence goes on from OX493328.1 coordinate 16,495,431, forward strand.
TAATTAAAATTATCAACATTTGAATAGTAAAATGCATATTACATAAAACTGCGCTACAACAAAATAGTTAATGTTTATTAATAACGAGGTATTGGCCGCAACTTCGTTCGCGTGGTTTTGAGTTCTCAGAAATATAATTCAAAAGTTTTGAACGTTTACTTTATTTAATGTAGATAGATGAGAAAAATTGTCTATATCATTAATTATTCAAGGTTTATGTGGTCGCTACACAAGCACTTATGATCATAAATAAAGTTTCTGTGAAATATAAAATCATAGTCGTGATATAAGATTTATTTTACACTGGACGCTATAAATGTGTGAGTGACAAGTGTGTGAAATGTATTTGTCGTGTCCCGTTTTACCCTTTGGGTACGGAACCCTAAAAACAGGACACGACAAATACATTTCACACTTGTCACTCACATAGTGACAGAAATTAAAAACTTTAACAAACCAAATGTTTAACACATTAAATATTAATCTAACTTAAAATCACTCACAAAACACGTTACAACAAACTGCTGACCAGCGGAGTAACCCCAGCTTCGCTGGTCAGTACAGTACCATATCTGTAAGCATGTCAAAAAAAACATGCTGCACTATAACAGTTTGTGATAACTAGGCATGGACGATATCATGAGGAGCAGGTGAAAAATCATATGACTTGAAAATCATTTGTCACACCTGCTACTTTTTGTCATATTGACTGCTACAAATCACAGACTGTAAAATCATATGTCATGCGCAAATTTCTTTTCATTCGTTGATGACATGTAGCAGAGCGGGTCTAGCGAGCGCAGGCCTTGAGCGCGCGAGCGAGTAGGAATGATTTGCTACAGATGCGTGTTAGAAAAAGACAAACATGCTGTGCTATTTTTTATGCCATCATAGGTGACGAACGATAACGATACAGAGCATTTTAAGAGCTTTAAACTTATGACCGTAAAGTTTAGACTCGTTTGTCATGATTTTTGTTACGAGTGGCAGGTTGAAACCTTCTAGTTTGTTGAATTTTATGCTGAGCGCCGTAAGGTTTAGATTATCTTGTTATGATTTTATAGTAGGGAACGTCGAGCTCGTTTTGTTTACAATGAAGTTTCGTTTTATGTGTGAATTATGATTTTATGATGTTGTTTTTAAATTCACTAGTCGCCCGGTGATTACTAATAGGTGCATACGCCAATGTAAAAATAAGTTTACTCACACATTCAGGATTTAAAAAAAATTCACATGAAAAATTTTACATTGTCAGTCCTAAGCCTGTACAAGTATGAGGGGAAGTTAATTGTTTAAAAAAAATTTCTTAAATAATACACACGAACTATATATGACATTTCATAAAAAAGTAGCAAAGTAGCAAGGAGCAACTATTCACAATAAATCATATTTCATTTTAAGTAACAAATAGCAAAAGTGTTACAATATGACACTGCGACAAAAAATCATTGCCAATGATTTATCACAGGTGATTTTATATGACAAAAAATCATCATTTTGTCATATGACAATGACTGAAAAATAGCAATCATTGCCATGCCTAGTGATAACCTTATGTGGAGATGCAAATGTAAATTCTGCTTGTGCAATATTCCGTACCACTCCAACTTCTGTATAACATTATGATCAGCGATACATTTTATGGGCGCCATTACGAGTTGTGCGAAGATGGGATAGCATGCTCCAGTCTAGTGGAAAGCTTCTAGTTACAGACTACGGTAACGAATGCACTCATCTCTGGCTGAGTGCAGACCGGTAATACAATTTCCCGGTCCTCCCTCGCTATTGCCATCTTGGGGACAATTTGGCCTAATGCTTGCAACTAGCACTAGAGTGCATTGTTTAAAATATTTGAGTAGGTATAGCCTTTCGGACGACCGCGTGGGAGGGTAATGAAACAGGTAAGAAGTTTATTAAAGTAAATGAGTGTAGAATGTGTCAAAAATAAATATGGATAATATTTTATATTGTACAGCAAAAATACAAATTACAGGAAATAAGATTAGGCAGTCTTCTGGCCTAAAATAATGACTTTAATTTATATCATGTTTGTCTTTGTCATGATAATGTTGCAAATTAGGCCCTTCGAGAATCAGGCTTTTCACTAATTAGTTCTAATGAGTATTAGCCCTTTTGCGAATTAGCCTTTTGGGACTCGGGTGCCAATTCGCGAATAAGGTATTGAGCGACTACACAGAAATTTTGTGACCAAAATTTATATTTAATGCTAGTTTTGTATTTACATTTTAAACCAAGAGCCTACATCAAGCCTCAAAGAAAATTTAACAGGACACAAAAATCAGAGTCCTTTTTTTCAGAGAAGTTACAATGCTTTTTGAAACATAAAAACTGTAATTCTGTCGTCGTTATTGTTTTGAACGAAACCCGAAAAAAATGGAACGTAAGAAGCAAATAACTGCTGTGAATACGTATGTAAGGCAGTGATTTGGAGCGAGGTAAATTTATAATCAGCGGGATGTAGCTATGTCTGTTTATGGATTGTCATTTGCAGGAGAAATAATCCTAAGTAGTTAATTATTTATTAACTACTTAGGACCACGATGCTTATAATCAATTTATTTTTGCAAATCGGCTGTCAATTGCATTTTTGCACCGCATTCCAATTAAGTATTCTCCGCTACTACAGCTTCAATGTCTGCGATTCAAATTGTGGACTAGCTAAATACTTGTTTTTAGCCTCTTTTCAAAATAATTACAAGACAGGTTCCGGTGCTGTGTTTTAAAGACTGATAAGACATTCGAATATATAATTTTGTGCCATCACGGCATTGGTAAATTTTGAATTACATCTCTGGGCGTGCTGGGCTGCTATGAACTTGCTTTATAAACGAACGGCTATTACGACTTTTGTCTCACTTGACAATGGTTAGAAATTCATAACCCAATAATAACAGCAATTTGATCGGGTAAGCTCAGTTTAGGATCAAGCTATATTCCTAAACTCGTAATTATCGTATGTAATAATATACTAGAACAAATAGATCGCTAATGTAGGCACCATCACAGCCATGTTCTGTGAGTATCACATTACTCACGTCTTTATGTTATGTAGGTAAGAATTACTCGAGTAGGTAAGTTGATATCGCAATAGGCATATTGCGATTATTTCTAGCGCTATACAATCAAATAATTGCCTGTTTTAAAACTCTTAAAGATCTTAAATTTTTTCTAAACTTAACGCTAAGTGTAAAAACGCTGGTTAATTTCATTCTAAAAAAGTTTAAGGAAGTGTAAGGAATTTTAGGGGTGGTATTTTATAGCAACTAATTAAAACAGACTTACAAATACCTACTGGTAGGTATATGTAGATAATAATGTCGACACATCACTAGCTGGTTAATTAATCCTCAAATACGGGCCCATTAGTCGAATGGCGTTTCGTCGGCGGCAATCTAGTCGCAGTTGTGGAACGATAGACTGAATCACTAATCAACCGAGACGAAGATCAATCTTCAAGAAAAATCGGTCAAGGGCGTGTCGGGCATCAAGTAGGATTGGGGTCTTTCCTTCAGTGCGCAACATAAATAGCAATAAAAAACGAGAAAGCTTTGCATTTGTTTAGATTAAGGTATATTTGTTACATTTAGCACTGTTTACTGTTGACACATGAAAGTAGTTTAGTAGAAATTTTTCTTCTGAATATAGAATTGCAAACTACAAAAGCATCGTTTTTTTCTTCTCGAATTTGTCAACACCGCAATATGTAAATCCACTGAAACACACAAAACGCTTTGTATTACATCTTTCTGACAGATGTCACGTAATAATAAGGGTTCCATATTGCCAGCGGGACCCTAAGCTGTATGTGATCTCAGCCTGATCCCCACTGCCACATGAGTGGGTAAATCGAAGATACGCCGGTGCCTGATAAGACCGTTCTCGAGACGTCTTTGCGGGAACAAAATCACTCTAACGTGAAATGGTGACAAAAATTGCCGTTCACGAAATTGCTTTGGAGGCCCTTCGATTCGCTGTTCATTGGCGGGTGTCAAATTACATTCAATCATACACTCGAGTTATATTCGATACTGTTTAGTAGTAAGTTCATAATTTACAATTCGTTTTTTGATTTAGTTATACCATAACTCTTTAAGATCGTGCTAGTACGAGTAAAATGTATAGCCACGCAAGAATGTTTCGGACAAAAATTTCACAAAGGTTCAAAACTAACTAACAAATCAAAATTTAGCCTTTAATAAATTTACATTTAGGTACATAATTTGCGGGAAAATCTTCGACTCCTTGAACGTGGCTCCTAAGGGTGTCTGTCAAGATTAAGATACACGTCGCACCTTGAAGATAGTCACTTGAAACTAATAAGGAAACGACTATTGTATCAAAGCTTTATGTTATATCATAACTATTTAATTAACTATTTTGTATCGTGGAATAAGAGATATCTTTAAAATTCATCAAAAGTTTTACGCAGGCTATTTAGTTGTTCGGGTTTATAATAGCGTTACGAATATGGAAATAAGATTTTAACTGCCACTGTGACACAATAATTGGAGCATGAATAATCCCAACATTCACTCGGAAGCTCCGAACTAAAATTGCATGGTTAGGTACCGGGGTAACCTCACGTAAAACATTAATGAGAAAGTTAGCGCGATAATCGCTGGCTTCAAACAAGGATTGAAGCAAGATCCGTCGAGAAGAAGCTCGCATTAACATTCCAGCGTAGAGGAGGCAATAATGTGGGTGTTACACGGCGAAGCGTTTCACTCGAGCAAATTGCCGCCCTGCCTCACGAGGGAATACCTTTTACACTATCCGCTCAGTTATTGTACCAGCCTTGTATTAGGTAGAAACTCGACTGGCCCGCAAATCCCAAAGTAAACGAGGGTCGTTGAGCGAAATAAATTTTCAGGAGTTCCTTTCGCGCGTCTGAATATTCAATATCTCGCAGTTATATGTAATTTCTATTTACATTAGAATTTGCGAAATGTCTATAATATTACATGGGACCGCACCCCGCAGAGAGTACTCTGTGAGAGAAATTGACACTCGAGCGTATCTAAGGCAATTATGAGCCGCCAAATGGGGAGCGGGTATAGGGTTATAGGTAGGTCACGTGAATTTGTGTTCTCCTTTTCTTTTATTGAGCCACCAAGTTGCAGGAATGAAGGAGTAATCTGATGGTATTCTCGAATTTATTGGCGACGTACTCGGTTGAGTGAGGGCCACGTAGGGCGATATTATTCGAGGAGGGTGCGTTTTGTTTACAAATTGCTCTGCGGCGCGTGCTTGACTCGGCTCGAACCACCTCAAGATAAAGCGGCTGCTGCCATTCTCCGATAATTTTCTTCAACCTTGTTTTATACGCATGCTGATAGGTGATTTCGGGCGTGAATAGGCCGATTCAATTTACGACTTTCTTCCGATCGTCAGATAGGTACAAGAAAAAGTATAACCTTTTTAATAAGATTTACTGTATAACTGTATTTGCATTTAATGGTATGTTTGGCATTGTATAACAGCTATTATTAAATGAATAGAAAATTCTGATGTAAGTAAATCTTAATTGATTACATGTAAGTTCTTGGTACCTAGCAAAGAATATCTAACTTTTGTTATGGAAGGCGCTGAAGTTTTAAAAATTTCTGTAACAATAAATGCTTGTAGGAACGAACACTTATTATAGGTATTTTTTTTTTAGCTATTCCATGCAAGGTTTAATTGAATACACTAACACTTGAGGAATTTCATCTTGTCACGTGACGTTCTCGGTAGCTTAGTGGTCAAAGCACTCGCCCGGTATGCGATGGGACGTGGGTTCGAGTCCCACCTGAGGTCGATGATTTTTTTTTCAAGTGTTATTTATCTTCACCTATTATAGGTTTAACTGTTAATGGACTTCTTTTTGAAAAAAAATAGTGGTATCTGGCCAGTAAACTAATATAACACATTTGATTTTTCTTTTGTAATCAAATCTATTTACGGGTTTTTTAAAACTAGCAAATTACTTTCGTAATTATCAATCTTATAAAAGTGTTCAAAAGTAAGCAGAAGCCTATTTATTAGGTAATAGTGTAATCATAGTAAAGTTATACACATCTTGCCTGCAAGTAAATATGATTTTTTATATTATTCCACGCTAATATTTTAACCATTGTGCTGCAATATATACCTAATATTAGGTATATCGCAATATCAGTGAAGATTAAAGGCCTCCTAAAGGCGTCACCGTTTTCGCCGACACATCTTTCATATAAATTAAAAGAAGGAATAGGAAATATTTGCTCGAGTGATATCATTCAAGTTTCGCATCTACCACAAAAGCATTAAGAATTATTTTTCCCTAATATTTTGGCGATACCAAAATATTTATCTCCTAAAGTGGTTGCCAGGAACGAATGAAAAATGTCTGCATCGCGGCTTGTGTAACTAAACCTTAACAATATTAGTGGATTCGTTTATTTTGCCATCAATTTGTTAACAATTCCTTGGTTCCATTCACTGTCCTGATTTATATTTTCGTTGATTCTGCGTTTCACTTTTATTTTGTACATTACACAAGTCCATTTTAGTAAAAAAATATAGAGACAAACTGCTTTTCCACGAGTAAGATAGAATGTAGGTAAAGTTAGATTTGATGCGGACCTAACGGCGAGTCGGACAAAGACTAATTTTAAATAAAACAATAACTTATTTTCCTTAGTTAAAAAGCTACTTGACAATCACATAATAAAATAGATACGTATTGTGATAAACACTGCTAACAATTTTATTTTAGACTAGCTGTGCCCGCAACTTCGTTTGCGTGGACTACAGGATGATTGCCATACTATTGCCATATCAAGCAACGCTGTGGACTGCGTGAAGCACTATTTATTAAGAAAAGAGCCTTTTACTAAGACTAATTAGTTATTTTATGAGTCAGTGCCAGCTATGGAGTGTTGAAATGTATTATTCGCACCGACTCCAAATAGTACTGATTAGGTATGTTTTAGTCAATACAATTTGCTTGCGTTTTAGTTTAATTTTGAAGTCGGTTATAAGTTTTTATGAAACTATTTTATTAACGTTTAGTCGTAAGCCCTTTACGAAAAAAATATCATTAAGAAACTATTATAAATCATTAGGTCGGTTAAATGGAGGTCGCTAAAAGATATTTAACAGAAGTGAGGTCCAGTTAAAATTAAGCCTGCGATTCTTGTATCTTAACCTCGTAACCACAGTTTTTAAGATCTTTCGTTCAAAATTAAGTCACCTCGTGAAATAAACTTTTTTTTTCTCGTCTGGGTGTGTTGGTTTACACCCCCAATAAATAAAATTGCTGTCAGTACTTCGTTAGCGCCACGTGTGCCCAACACTGCAAAATATTATCTGTCGACGTCTGTTAAGGATTTTTGCGACTTTCATCTTCAGCTCAGCAGTATGATAACTGACAGACGCAAACATCTGAATAAGTTATTTAAAGTTGACAAACACACTCTATGTGCCTACATTTTTTGAGAATTTTCTTTGATTTCTGTGTTATTCCTCCATCAGATCCTGACATGGTGACAATAGAACAACTTCGGGAGTACCTATACTCTTTCAAACAAAAAAGGAATTTTGATATCTGTTTATAATTGACGGAGTAATCGCGTAACAAACATACTAAAAAATCTTTCAGACGAATTGAGAACCTGCTACTTTTTTGAAGTAGGATAAAAATATCTTCAATGTAATAAGGTTTTTATAAAGTAATCGATTTTTGGTTCCTTTTAATTCCATATTGGAATCAATCCTTCCTGTGTCATTTTGCCATGAGTTTTTTAGCAGGCGCGGCGAATTGAAAATGTTTCTTCTGAAATCTTTTTTTTACCGGCATCAGAATTTAATGAAACAAAGCCTAATATAAGCGCACGGGTGACCTTAATCTATTTGTAAAAACCGCAAAGAAATCCGTGCAGTATCTTCGCAGATTAGCGTATACATCGCGGCAGACAGACAGACAGACAGGCAAGAATTAAAAAAATTGCATTTTTGGCTTCAGTATCGGTTATAGAGTGCTCCCCAAAAACAATTTTCAAAATAACTTGAATGTACAGACATCGACCCGTTACAGATTTATTATAGTATAGATTAGGTTATTTATTCTGTGTTTCAAAAGAAATACCTACCTAACTCACTAAACTTTCTTTGTTTAGTACAACCAAAGTCGCAGCCTAAACAACGAAACCTTTATTTTTAGTATCCATTTAGTTTCTTAAGTAAATATTGTAGGATTTAGTCGTTGTACAAGCCTACGTCAGGCCTGTCTCACTCCCTGTGTAGGCGTTGAAAACATACACGGGCGGCGACCCATTGCGGTAGGCTAATCCAGCAGGGACTCGCGAGCGAGCGTGCGCACGTTTTATTCGCCTATTTTCCTATAACTATTTTCAAAATAGAAAGAAAAGGAAACTCGCAAAAAGATACTGTGCAGTGTGACGCTTAAGGGCCTCTTATCCGTCCAATGTCGCACTGACAAGTTGTAAAAACCTACTTTGTACAGTATTTATTTATCAGTAATGAGATTCTAAAAATGATATATGTTATAGTTAAAGATATAACGGAGACGTATTCGCTCACAGAAACACAATCTGCTAAATTTGGCTCGATAGAAAAACACTCCAAAGTGGCCTATTTCCGAAATGTTTTTTCATTACTATAGCTAAAGTATTGATATATTTTTATACTAAGCAGTAGGCACAATGTTTTTCTTGCTTGGTCGCCGAGTTTGATAAAATAGCATTATTTTTAATATGCATCCAAACAAACTCGTCAAAAACACGAAAACGGCGCCGTTACAGACGTCGGACGTCGGGATAACCTGCCCTTACTAGGTAGTTATGCATTTTTTTCAGTAAATTATTATTAATTCAAGAGACGACCTGGCAAGACGTTGCCGCGACGACGCTAGATGGCGGTAATAGCTTCTTGTAGCATTCAACCCTAGCGCGTTGCTCATTGTAATTTGAATAGATCGAGTGTAGGTTATTAATCGTAATCTATAGAGTATAGAGTTATAAGAATGAGATTCTCTAATGAGAGTATCTAAACGAAATGGAGCTGTAATCTGTTGTCGACATTGAATAGGCATTTCTTTTGGCACCATTGCCATCACATTGTCGGATTTCTGTAATAGATAATTTAGCTAGGTTTAAAATCCTGCCTGTCATGGTTATGTTGAGCTCGAGATGTCTAAAAGCGCAGGTTCAGTGTCATAACACATGAAAGACACAATATAATCACGACGCGCTCTCCCATAGATCCCTCTACTCAGACCCTCAATTAACTAAACGATAATAAGTGGCAAGTATATAATACTACATACTAATTGTTTTTTTATTTTTCCACAGAGAGTAGAACCTGTACATCATCAGAGTTCCGCTGCAAGACTGGCCGATGTGTGCCGATGTCATGGCGTTGCGACAATGAGAAGGACTGTCCCGACGGGTCAGATGAAGAACCTGGAACTTGCAGTGAGTAATTCATTAATTTGAAGTTCACTAAGGATTGCATGATCAAAATACTGAATAAATCTACGAAGTCAAGTTACCATATCACAATTAAGTGATTTAGAATTTAAAAATAAAGATTATTAAGTTGAACGTTTTGTAGAAGTATTTAGGTATAATTCTACCGGCAAAAGTCGAACCATTTAGCTGACAAAGAGTTGAGTTTACACAGGCAGAATGAATGACGGAAAAGCAGGGGCAGCAACTTAGGATAATTTGTGTGACTAAAATAAGCAAACAGTGTTACTTCAGCAAATTTACTTTCGGTCCTGCGCCCAGGCTCACTCTGTGTTTAGATACAACAATGAAAAAACAAGGTCGCAAGTGACAAAGCCAGATTTGAAGCTATAAAAACCGGACAATCTTCTTATCCAAACGAGGGCTATCCCTTCATGTATACTAGAAACACGCTCAACGTAGGTACTTTTGGGTAAACGCGTAGGTACTCTACTCTGAATGGGGTACATGAGTTTTGTAGTGGTTTCGAGTAATAGGGGTAATATTTATTAGGTCTTTTGTACGCAGAAGCCCCTGTTGAAAGCTAGGAAAAGCTTAATGAGCTCATTCATAATAATGAGCTGTTTATCGATAAATAAGATTAAACCCCTAAGGGGCAACACGGAACGAAGACAGAGAATGTGTTCAATATTGGGTATTACTAGGTAAGGTAGGTCGAAGATTACTGACGGGCAAACAGAAGGGTTGACGCTTAATGTTGATAATTTCAGGGGTGAGGAACCCTTAAAAATAATTATCTTACGATTTATGAGCAAAGTTATAAGTACGTAGCAGTATTTCGTTCTTAGGCAAGCTTCAGGGTAGATTAAAATCTTAATTACGCACAAAAGTTTTTGGGATAAATTTTATAATCTTCTGCCTACTTTTTTACCTGCTATTAATGATCGCAAATTAGAATCACATTTGTGTTTATCGATTGTACAACTCCAGTTAATTGGCGTGACTAATAAAACCGTAAATGGGAAGTACTTAGGTGTCGTCACTCCGCATCCGATTCCGATAGATCGAAAAAATTCAAACCAGTAATTTTTTACTTAGTTATCAATCCTAAGACGTTCAAATACTAATGGTTTGGGAATAAATTTTATCTCAGGTTCCAAAAGGAGTTGCCTACCTTCGCTAAATTTGAGTGTGTTCTTCGGCCCAAAGAATAATTAGTGGTATCGAAAAGAATTCGCTGACCAACGAAAACTGACCCAAACTATTTAATTGCTGCTTAAAAGTAATACAGTGTATCTGCCATTTAGCCTTAAAAATTGACTGAAAGGGTTAACTGAATAAATAAATAATCGTACCTAATTAAATCCCATGGTATTTAAATCGTGGTTTAATTTATTTACTGTTTTCGTGATAGAAGGTCTGGAGTGACGCATGATACTTACCTAAGGGATAATAATGCGATGTGTTCAGGGCGAGTGAACCGGCAAATTATGCCTGCAAAAGAAAGAGGGCTTGATTCCAATCGATTGGAACATATGCCTACGTATCTCGTATTTGCAGTCTCCAATTTGTGCTTACAGTAGGTGTCCTATATTGATTTGAGCGCAAAAATCAAAATTCATTGCGGTATTTCTTAATGTAAGAACTCATTTTAAACGTTTCGTTTCATGTGTAACATGGTTAATTAGTCTTTATAGATTTGTTTACCTGTTCAGTGTTTTATGAAATAGTTAGGTACTTGTTACTCACCACTTGTTTATTGGCATCATCATTTGATGCATTAAGTACCTATGTTTAGTTTAGTCAGTAATTATACATTTGGACAGTTTACAGATAAGTAAAAATTTAATCCAAATAATAAACTTATTTCAACTTTATTATAGATCGTTCGCGTCCAACCATGCTAGCTCCAATAAATGTAAACATTTGTAGGTATATGTATACTTTTCGGCACTATCAGGTCTTTTTATGCACACATTATTTGCTTACAACTATTACTGTAAATTACTGTTTGATGCCAAAATAAAATAAATAAAATAAAATAAAAAATAATAAGTACCTAACAAGATTGATTTTCTAAATTAACGATTATTTTTAATTAAAGTATGGAGCATATTAAGGCTTTAATCTCTATGAAATTAATATATGTAAGTCGTTTTAAAAACAAAACTCACCCATCAAAAATAAAAACAAACAATACCTAAACCAACGTGCACTCGGAAAGCGAAAAGAGTATAAAGCCACATAACGGCGCACTGTATCCTGTCCCTGTTGTGTATATCATATAAGGGTCGCAATAAATTGTGATTGTTATCGAGGCCACTTTTCAATATAAGTGATCCGTGAAATTATAGGATGCTCCTCCTTTTACGACTTTTCACATACTTGTAATATTATGTTTTTTAATTTACAAAACATTCGTAGGCCTATTAGGACTATTTTCGTCCTTTTTAAAACATCCTTTTTGAAACAGCTTGCAGCGGTCGGAATATCAATACTTAGATTTTAGGAAATAAAAAAATATAAGGATCAATAAACTCAAACTTTGCTAAGTGTATGCCGATTGAAAGCTTAAATAAATCGGAAGAAAAGACGAAGGAATAAATTACTGTCTGACTTAATTTTATTCAGGTGTGGTAAAGAGATTAATAATGGCGGTCAACAGTATTAAGGCGAATAAATTATTTTCAAGTTTTGGCAAGCTTTCAAAAGAATTACCTAACTTAGTTAAAAATTTGCTCAGTCATGGAGTGATGTAGAGTTTCTTTGCAGCCCAGGCGGACACCTCAAACAAGATTATCTAGCTAGAGAAGTAAAAGTTTGCAGATTCTGTAGACGAAAAATCATCAATTAAGGAATCACAAGTCTTGTTGTTCAAAACGTTACTTACAAAAGAATAATAGAAAGGTTAAATAAATAAATAAATCTGATAAATAAACGAACTCTAACCTAAAAACTGCCTACTCTAAATAATTATGTGTCCATGAAGCAAGGAAACCACGATGCTGGCAGCGTTTCCACGTTGTATGGCTCTCTCTACTAAGCCTTAGAGCGCCAAGGGAGCCAGCTATTACAAAAATAATAATTTAAATATTTTAGAACTGCATTAATAAATCGATTTTTGAAGAGAACAGCCTACCATCGGTTAAATAAATTACAACAACATTTTAAAGAAATTTGGTGATTCGCCAGAGCCAGTACAGCAGCCTTAATTCCTTGTTTTTCTCAAACGTACATAAAAGCTGGGTGGAAGTTAGCGCGGCTTTATATCTGTGAGGTTACAGCAACCGCGAAGTCGCAACTTCGTGCACTGAGTGCCTCTGCGAGCCGACCCCACAAATGGAAAATCCTTTTTATTCGGTCGAAACACGCAATGTTTTGTTGCGAAACATTTTCACATAATCGCTCATGTGCGATACGACATGACTTGGCAACTTTTTGTGCCGCTCTAATCTCGCAACGGTAGCACGAAGTTAAGAAGACACCTTATACCATTAGAGAGCGCTTTAACATACGATATGTCGTTAATGGAAGCTATATCGTTTGAGTTTCAGTGGTATCGTTATCGTCGTTCGGCGGTACGTAGGAAAATCCGTTAGCTTACCTACAGAATTCTCTTCAATGCGCTTGAGACGTAGTAATAGCTTTAATATTGAACAAGGTATTTACTGCTGAAGCACTTCAAATTCCTTCTATTGTTATTACCGAAGGCGTCTAGTGATCTCAATTTCTTGCAACCACTATATAAACCTTATATTAAATTTATCTCAGTAATAGATACCATTACGATTAAAAGATGACGGAAGCATAGTTATTGCTAGATTGACAGTTCTAAAATGTATTATGTTCTTTCGCCTGTTCATTTATTTGGGAAAAATAAATATATCTAAACAAACAACATTTTTATTTGAACTTCAAGGATTGGGTACCGTACCCTATTAGTTATTTTGTAGGTGAAATCATAGAAAATTAGTCGCTTTTATCCAAACAATTCAACCGCTGCAGGAGTTAAAACTAATTTTTATTACAGCAATTATTAAATAGCAATTCCAATTTATTGGAAACACTAACTACCAAGAAAGTTAATTGCTACAGACTAGCGAAGTTGTGTCGCCTCGCAGAGCCTCATAATTGGAGTTTATTTAATTTGTTACAAAGACTTGGAACAATATTAGACTGTAATAAGGACTGTTTAGTATCATTAATTACGCTTTAGTCTCGGCCCCCTTTAGCATTAGCATTTATTATTTTGCAGTCGTGCTCTTGTAGCATACTAAATGAGTTTGCGTTGTCAGCTTGAGACGGCATGAGCCAACTTGGTTCTGAGTATACAGCCATTTTAATCTGCTCAGTGGACTTAATTAGATCCGTTAAATATTTAAAAAGTCATTAGAATCTGATTGAATGAAATTAACATGCGAATGAAAGCATTGGAGCGTTTGATCGCTTTTACTTAACTGTATTGGATTTAAACGGCTTCTTAGGGCAGCGATCATTGTATTAATTAAGAGAACGTTTACTAGACTAACGGAATAAAGACTGTTTTGCGAGTTACATATTAAAGTTTAGTATCTAATTATATGGAAGCTTAAATATATAGGTACTAAAAACAATGTTTACTGTAGACAGGTAGGTACATATTTAGTTTAGGATAAGTACTTAGATGCCAAGGTAACAAAAATGCTTTTGAATTATTTATAAAGTGAGCTAGCTATAGGTACAAGCTAGCTTCTATATTACGACCAGAACTTAAGTATATTTATGCAATCTTGATAAAACTGTATCTATTAATATGCGATATGATATTGACAACCTTGCCTGTCTGCATTATTAAAATCCAAAGATAAGTAATTGCAGAGTAACTGGACTGATAGTTACGTTTTATCGCCTTCGAAAGCCGGCTAAGCGCTTCATGAGCTATCATTTGATAATGCTGCGTAATTATTCAGTGACAAGTCGATTAATAATTAATCTTGTGCTAATCTTAAATATTTTTTATAACAAATATTTTTTTAATGAGATAATAATATTAAAAAATTCTGCCTTCTAGGGCTAGCTCCTCCCGCCACCCAAATTTTTTACTAAGAGATTACAATTTCTGTTAACCTAATGCTCGGAAAAAAGAAAACAATTGAATAACAATGGACCCGCGCAAACATTTGTGCGCGACCTGAGCTTAGTGCTTTCTGTAACTTGTTTTTATAATGTGCGTACTACCTATCTAAGTATCTATTATTTAAAAAAAAACTATGATTAACGTAGACGATAATTTATTGGCGATGGCGTGCAATTGGAGAGGCCTATGTCCAGCAGTGGACTAGTGTGGGCTGATGATGATGATGATGATGATGATAATTTATTATGTAGGTAGGTATATTAATCAACAAATTCATTGTGATTTTTAAGTTGTTCTTAGAGAATGAAAGGTTCGATTATGAGAATAAAGGTTTTTTTAGATAACTGTTTTTTTACCTAATACTTTTTTAGGCTACAATTAATTAGATAAAAAAAAATCTGCTACGCACATAATAATTACACAAAATAATAAATTATGAGCTCATAAAAGCGTTTGATCGGTTTCAATATCGACTCGTAGTAGCCGCTGCTGAAGAATGCGTTTACAGACGATCTGTTTAACTGAAAAGTATCACACACACACACGATAATAACTACAGATTAGCAATAGATAAATTTAGATTCTGATGTTGCTTAAATTGCATGTGTAGTCCCAATCCCTACTATTCCAAAAATCGATTTCCAATTTTTGTAATGCAGCGAACCAACGCAAGTGTCCGGAACATAAATTTGTGTGCACCACCGGTCAGTGTATACCGGCCTCGTGGCACTGCGACGACACGCCCGACTGCCCAGACGGCTCGGACGAACACCAGTGCGGTAAGCCGGGTCTTTGCAACCCCGAGCATGGTGCAAATATCGGCATGACAAAATGGATAAATAAGTTATCGACTGGAGCATGAGCACTAGGGTAACCAATGGGATCACAAGTATCACAACATTTTTCAAAATTTGGAAACAATAGCAGCTTATTTATGTCTTAAACTAAAAGTTGTTCAGATTTTTATAAAACCCTCGAAAGGTCATCGTCGAATTTCCAGATTACAATAAAATCTACTATATAGATCAACCTTAAAAGAAAAATAATATACTTAGGTACTACCCAAAAAAAATACTTTCCTCATGATTACACCGGGAAAGATCAAAGGAATATTTTATACGTCTGCTGTTACATTTCGTATAGAAATTATTTTCGCCCGTGATCGATCGCGTGGGAGTAGGAATCAAAATGGATGAGAAGCGAAATTGATCGAGTATTTTAGACATCACAATATGAGTCTTGTAGGCTCTATTTTAGGATTTAGGATAACTTATTTCAGTGAGGTTTGCACTAAATACTTATATTATATTGGGAATCAGACAATAAGTTTCATTTGTTTATGTGTAGGAACTATGTTGCGTTTTCAAATGACTTCCTAAAGACTATGTTCATATGCATTATTCTGCATCTTACTTAGCATGAGCATGCATTGGGTTGACAGAAGTGGAGGCCTGCGGACCTGAGGAGTTCACGTGCCGAGGGAAACATGGGGAGTGTGTGCCTCTGACGTGGATGTGCGACGACAATCCCGACTGCTCGGATGGATCCGACGAGAAAGCATGCAGTAAGGGTTTTCACTTATTTAGAATAGACAAAGGAAAGTCGAATTTTAAAGATACGCTTACAAAACAAATTAGACGGTTGAATCTCGACATTCCTTGACCGTAAACAAACTGTTAATGCAGGGTGATTATGCAAATTTCTCACGTAGCTTCCTTACATAAAATCCCATTTCACAGAAATATTGGAGCTATGTTAAACAAATTGCGCATTTACATAATCACTCACTGTGTAGGTATTATATCTTCATCACCTGCTATATTGGGTCAGCATTCGTGCATAAAGTTTTATCGCCACCATTTCGACGGCCTACATAAAAGATGAATGCACTCGAAATCGCCGGTTCATTGGCTTGTCATTACATTTATCTAATTGCGCAATTGGCGACTTGAACCATGATATCTCATTATTAAAACTGCATGATGCCGACCTACATCTTTTATCTTTTGTTTTAGTTATTATCTGTATATCTAGCACAAAGAGCATATAGTTCAACCCAAAAATTATTCTGGCCTATTTTAGAATTTGCTACGCAAAAGCGCGGTTTAATTTTCGATCACGCCTTGAAAAATGTTTACTTTGTTAGTCTGGGGGGGATGGAGTCGATGTTTAACTATTCCTTTTCGGCGTCAGCGGTATCAATCAATCATTGGGGTGGATCCCGGGCAAACACTCTGTATTCTATCAACGGCGGGCTCATCCGTCTATAAATTCTTATCTGGCCTCACAGGTCCGAACCGACCCCGAGGCGTGACGTTGCGTGCACACTCCATCACCCACACTTTTCTTCCACGCCCGGCTTTACCATGATTATGTCATCGCTTATCTCATTATTCTGTGCTGCCTAATTTCTTCAGATGTTAAGGTCGAATAGTGAAGTATTATAGACGCTACGAGTGTTTGTACGCTACAAGTAACAAAACAATTGTATCCTATTAGTATTCTACGATTGCTTAAATATTTAGATTATAGAGAAAATAATTACCATTTAAGATTAATGATGCAATAAAGAATCTTTATTAACTGTCTTTTATGAGCACGCTAAAACATTATTGCGCTACCTATCTCAATTTATAAATACACAGCTACTAGAATTATAGATAAATCGTTATTAGAATTATAAGTATTAGTGATAATAGCGATTCGGTAATGGATGTGTTGATGCTTTAAATGGTTTTGATGTTTGGTAAACAAATCATTCGGTAAAGATGTACTTAATTAAGTAAGCTTAAATCAGAATATTCGCTTAATTTAAAAACTTTTAATCGAAAAGAAATATTTTCATTAGGTTTCTTTTTCTAAGGAGTAAAATTTGAATTAGAGACTTTTTTATTTCATAGGGTAAAGAAATGTAACGAGTTTTGTTAAAAAATGGAAACAATAAAATACATTTTCCGCAAGCTTTCGTAATCATCTTTTATGTTTTAGAGGAGTACAGTTATTTTTCCTCCCTCATTACTTAATCAAAACCGCGGAAGAAAAAACATAAATTGTTATGTTTCTACATGCATATTTTCAATTCGTTGAGTTATGTGCTTTTTGTGTTAATGAATCTACTTCGTTTGTAAAACCCTCTACTCATTAAATATGTTACAGTCATTTTTTTAATATTCTCCCCGTATGTACATGTAAGTAAATAATATTGTCTTTTTGGTAACTGAAAAATAAATGAATAATTTTGCATGAAATAAATTTTATATGTACAGTCAGCAGCACGTCAAGCAAAGCTTTTTTAATAGCTAATCTAGCACTATTGATAGATATTTGATTCAAATTAGCGATCATTTTCAATTCATTTAGAGCTTAATGTGCTTGACTGTATATTATATAGGACGGAGACGCCCATACGACAATAAATGAAAAGTATAACCTTTGCTTTGGCAGAAACATCGAAATCATATCAATCAATTACAATTTAGACTCTTTGCTGTTAATTTGTTTAAATATCTTTTATTAATTCACGATTTCGATTATGCTCCCATAGCTAAAGTACAGACTTTAATAAACTGTGTTTTCATTAATTATCGTATGATTGTCTCCACCATGTATTTGTAGTAACTTATCTTGTGTTAAAATTCACATAACCAGATGAGACGTGTCGCTCGGAC
The DNA here is from genome assembly GCA_950371115.1 of Anania fuscalis. Taxonomy (NCBI): domain Eukaryota; kingdom Metazoa; phylum Arthropoda; class Insecta; order Lepidoptera; family Crambidae; genus Anania; species Anania fuscalis. The sequence goes on from OX493328.1 coordinate 16,513,685, forward strand.
GAGTTCACATGCGGGAATGGCAAGTGCATCCAGCAGCGGTGGGTTTGCGACGGCGACGACGACTGCGGCGACGACAGCGATGAAGCGAAGTGCCCGGCGCCGACTTGCCAACCGACCACACACTTCTCATGCGCTGACGGGCATTGCATTTCGGCGTGGTGGCGGTGCGACGGCGATATCGACTGTCCTGATGCCAGCGATGAAATGGTAAATATACGTTATCCCATCAACAGCCTCCGGTGGTCCGATGATGGTTCGCGCCCCGGACTACATATACAGGCATGCCCGGCAGCCATTGCAGCTTCGAAGGGTGAAATGTATATAAGTGTTATTTGTTAGGTATAAATGCGCGTATGTCATGAATGTTTATAAATGTATTAAGTTTTTCGGTTATCTAGTCGCTAAAGTTGTTTAGTTTTAAATAGGCCTGCTAAGGACGTAGTTTCCGTTTTCGCATTTTTAGCCACTGACTTGGGGTCTGAAACAATCGAGCCTAACATTACATAAACCAATTCGCATTCTTTGCGCAATGGCTCGTCCGGTCCAACGCTTAGTTATAGGTTTTACAATTTTATTATAGTAGTTAATTTAAGAATTCCATGATTTGCTGTAAATATTGTCAAAATTTCGATCTGGCACAGATTGAATAAGAGATTTTCAAATAACAATTGAACATGAAAATAAAAAATACTCACCGACCCAAATATTTCACTGGCTTTGTGCGAGATGACGCGTGACAGTTGAATGAATTTTCCAATTATTCAATTCCAGGGTTGCGCTACCACACCGAAAGTGACATCACCTTGTATATCAACTGAATTCGAATGCAAGGACCGCATGACATGCGTCCACAAAGCGTGGGTGTGCGACGGGGATCGCGACTGCCCTGACGGTGGTGATGAGGCGCCAGAAATATGCCGAGGGAACATCACCTGCAGAGCTGACCAGTTCCAATGCAAAGACCACAGCTGCATACCTGGGGCGTTGTACTGCAACGGCGATAAGGACTGTCCGGATGGCAGCGACGAATTCAACTGCAGTAAGTATCGGTTTCTACTGTAGCTAAAGCCCGCTGTCCTTCATTGTACTTAGAAGTGGATGTTCGATGGCCGACCTAACTACAGCCTAATACCTACTAAAATCGATAGCAATGGGTGCGGCTATTTATAGATAGTACCTATCACCGCCAATAGCGCTATTGACACCTAAAATCTATGTCGGGCATAAAACATAAAATACAAAGGTAATCTTTAGGTAAGATCCCCTTTTGAGGAAGACTCTGTTTTTTATTCATGCGCCTAAAAATGTTACTTGCAGAACTGATTTCAATCTGGACTTAATCTGGCTTAAAACATCATTCTGTCATTTTATATAGATGATCATGACGGTTGTCGTTTTAATCCAGGTTTCATTAAATTACCAGATTACTCATACATCAAACACATTTTATGTCGATTGCTTTTATCAGCAACATTGTATCGATTAAATGTTATGTGACATTATATTATCCATTATGATAATACTAATTATGTGAAAATTGAGCACTTTGTAAAAAGGCATTAACTCCATTTTCGTATGAATTGAATTTACTCTCTATTTGCGAATGCAAGTTTTTGCATCTGGGTTTCTATTATACTTATTTCAAAAAGAAATGCTTGGCTTTAGATTTCAGTCAAAAGCAAATCTAATACTTATGCCTATTCTCCATAAAGAAAACAAGTATCTATGCATACCACAAGCAATTATTTTCCCACAGCTTCAAATCACTATCATTATTCTATCTTGTCAGAGAAAAAATGCAAGTCCATAAGTCGAATGTTATTTCTCCTCAGCACGCCCCAAACCCGTTTGCGACAAGAAGACAGAGTTCGACTGCGGCGGCGGCATGTGCATTCCACTGTCCAAAGTTTGCGACAAGAAACCCGACTGTCCCAACTTCGAGGACGAGCCGCGGGACAAATGCGGCGAGAATGAGTGTGAGAAAAACAATGGAGGGTGCACACAGAGATGCGTTGATACGCCTGTCGGGTACTACTGCGACTGTGATAAAGGATACAAGCTGACAGATAACAGGACTTGCGAAGGTACGTTATAAAACTGTTTACCTACACATAGTTTAGCTTTTTTAAGACTGGTCTATGCTAAAAGCTGTCATGGCTCGCTTAGCACAGTCAGTCTACATCTAGTTTTGCAACTACCACTGCACCAAACTTCGTATTACAACAGAAAATTAATACCATTTAGACGTTAAATTTCCTCTGCTACAAGCCAAATTAACTACTTACAAAGAGAGAAAACAGAGTTTAGCGATTTCAAAGCCATGTTTTTATTTACGGTTTAAGAACTTTATTTTCTCAAAAGAAATACAAATAATTCACTTCCTGAGAAATTGCAATTAAACAAAAAATAACAAACACAATGAGCGCACAGTCAGAATTGAAACTAAAGTATTGTTGAGAACAATGAGCGTGTAGTTCAAAAATGGTTGGGAATATGAAAAAAGTGTATAGAATAAAAGTTAAAGGACATTTAATAAGCTTTTTTCCATCTTAGAACATTAATCGATTTAACGCACCATTTTTGAGATGTTGGTGAAAAAACAAAAATTGCGACTTTTGTCACCTACCCCTCCCCGGCTCACCTCCTAAACGTCAGAATATTTTTTCTCCTTAAACACCCTGAATAAGTTTCTGAAGAAATCGCTTATGTTTCCACTCACGCACTCTACAACAACTTTATTGATTAGACTACAATGCTAAGTTATCTTTAAAATTTCCGGTTTCAAAATAATTAGTTTTTTTACTTAACGACTAGGTTGGGTAGGCACCGTTCATTACAAAATAAATGTAGTTTAGAATACTTAGAAGTCAACAGAAAAGCAAATGATAAAAATACATTGCTTGATATGTCTGTCGGGTACTATTGTAGTCACGATAACGTACAAGTTGGTCCACAACTCTACAATAAACAACTTGTTAAGGTTAGTTTGGTTACGTCCGAAAATTAGCAGCACGAGTAAGTTAACTATTGTTTTTGTTCTTGTGCACTGCAGACCGAGTTTTGTTTTTTCCTTGCATTGTAATTTTCGCACTCAAGATTGACAACAATTACGAAGATGCAACCAAAAGGGCATTATTCTATCTCTGAACTTTTCAGCGATAATATTTCTGGAACTTGTGTAAAGTCGGTTAGATTGAAACAAAAATTTATGATTTATTTCATTTTATCTTAAGTTATTTTACTTATATCTACTGTTAGCTATCCGACATATTTTTTTCTAAATTGATAAAAATTAATAAATTTTATAGAAATTGATTAAAATCTCATGAATAAAATATTTGTGAATTAGTCGCATAGGATTTACAATGTCTTTTCATTTTATAAATATAAAAGCTTTCCTTCCGCACCTAAAAGATATGGATGCTAAATAAAATTATGTCTTTTTGTTTACCTGTTTAAGACTATACAATTTTCCCGAATATCTACTTAAAGATTTCGTGCTCTATCAAGTATCTACCTAAAAACTGTCCTTTCAAATCTTAAGATGTCGGATTGCTTTATATCGGCGATAAGCCGAATCCGTCCTTTATGCCCAAAACATTGGAAGGGTTGCTCGCCGCAATCTAACGCTAACCGACGCACATTTCAATATCATATTCGCGCTTGCCAAGCCCCTTTTAGACACTTGATCTTTTACTTAGATTTCCCAAAGGATTGTCTCGGGATTCGCCTGAATGTGTAGAGTCTTGTAGTCTCATTTCACAAAATCTCGGCTGTTATTTGAGTACGTGAGTAATAGGGGTAATCACTCATCATACCTGCAATACCTTTTACCGGCGTGTTGTCTAGAAAACTTTGAGAATTGTTTTTTCTCTTTGGGTTTTTCTTTAAACAAAATTTTCGTCTACCACTCTTTATTTATGTTGTATGTAAATAGCTACATACAACACTTACTATCAGTATTATCCATACATACGAATATCTTTTTCTTTATATGAAAATGTTATTATTTACTTTATTAATAAAATATACATTTCCAATTTAGTTTTCAAATCTTAGTTGTATACGATGTAAAAGGGTCCTTCCGTAAAATTATATCGCTGTGTATGATTACGCAAATAGTCACCTCATTTCCATTTCATAATAGGGTATACCATTAAGTGCCGCGTTATACACGGGTAGGGTAGGATGTTCTAATAATGTGAATTGCAAAAATGATACTGGGTCTGAGACAAGTCTAGGTATATTTTTTTATTTACTTATCTAGTAACTAGTTATTGACAATGGGGTCCGCTGCCTGTCAGTTTATTTTTATTTAATGTGCGTGCATAATACCAAATGTATAAGACCGAGCGAGTTTGTCAAAAAGATACCTATTACCTCGTACTTTAGAGTTTAAAAATGTGAATAGAGAAAAGGATTTTTTTTAAACTTTTTACAGAAAGAACTTTCACGCATCCTGCGTCAAAGTTCTTTAAAAACCTTGTTTTTTTTAAAAAATAATAATGTCGATTTTTCCAACTGTTCGTTATGTGTGATAAACAGTTTTAAAGTAGTGTAGGGTTGTTACTTCTTGATATGTACTACTTACTAAGTTACATTAAAGCTACATGCTCACAACTCGGAGTTTATTTTAATTTTATTACAGATATCGACGAATGTGCAGACCCTGGCGCGTGTTCCCAAATGTGTATTAACGAGAAAGGTACATTCAAGTGCGAATGCCACGCGGGGTACGCACGGGACCCCCGCGACAGAACCCGGTGCAAGGCAACCGAGGGCCACCCGTCACTACTCTTCGCCAGGCGCTTCGATATACGCAAAATCAGCCTCGATCACCACGAAATGGTCGCTATCGTAAACGATACCAAGTCGGCGACAGCACTTGATTACGTCTTCAGAACGGGAATGATCTTCTGGAGCGATGTCACGGATGAAAAGATTTACAAGTAAGTTTCGAATTTAGCAAGAAGACAAACACCCCGTGCTCAATTTTGAAGCCTGGCATTTTGGCTAACTCGCATTACTTGGGGTTTTAACATATAGCATTATGTATGAATGTTGTCAACAACAAAATATCCTGTAATTTTATACCCGAACTTTCATTCAAAGGTTTTAAGTTAGATTGTCTCAATATGCGACGTTGTCTGTTTTTATTTAAACGTGTTAAGCCGGCAGTTGCTTTAAATAATACCAATATGTATAAAATTTAAAATGACAATTTATTTTTATATTGTTACCAACTAACAATTCGTAAGCACCGGCATTCCTAAAATTTATAATTAAATATGTACCTAATCACTTTAAAACCTCAAAGTTATATGTAGAAATCAATTTTATGTAAGGCTCTCGTAAACAATAATAAAGCAAATCTTCACTATGATTTCTACTTAACAATCTTATTCAAAGCCATAAAAATAATAGAACTTTTACTTATTAGGGCGCCAATCGACGAGGGCACCCAGCGAACGGTGGTCATCGGCGACCAACTCATCACCTCCGACGGGCTGGCCGTCGACTGGATCTACAACCACCTTTACTGGACCGACACCGGCAAGAACCACATCGAGCTGTCAGACCTGCAAGGGAACATGAGGAAGATATTAATCAGGGACAAGCTGGAAGAGCCGCGAGCGATCGCGTTGAATCCGCTTGACGGGTAAGTTGATTAAAGGTAATTTTAGGCAACAAGAAAGAATATATATAAAAGCTTTATAAAAAAATCCATTCATATTAATTTTTCGGGCGAAACCGCGGGCCTTTATTTATACCTTTGGTCCAGTTAATATGTTTTTTCGGATTAGTCTCGTAGTAAAAGTTGTTAATATTCATGATGAGTAGAATACTATATAAAAAAATACTTAATAAAAGTCATCCTGGATAGTAAAGTATTAAAAAAACTACGTACTATATCTCGTTCAAACCAATGTTCGGTGGAAGTTTGCATGGTAATGTACAATATATATATTTTTTTTAGTTTATCATTGTCTTATTTTAACGGAAATTTATGTAACACTTGAATAAATCGTCGCGTTGTACGAAGGTCTTAAAAATATGATTATTTTCGTGTCAAAGACCTATTATAAATGAAGATGACTTGCATTTTGCTCAGTTGAACGTAACACGGCCTAACACGTACCTACGTAACTAAGAAATGAAAAACAATAATACGAAATTATAATAATCCATTGCTGTTATGAATGTAACTCCAAATAGGTACGCAAAACCTCATAGGGGCTGATTTTAGTGCACAACATACAATTTAATTTATGGGATCAACATCAAATTTTTTTTTTTCTTAAACAAATATCACAAGAAATGCTTTTTTAATCAATGTTCTATGGAAAAATAATGCTTTTAGCACAAAAATCAGCCTTTAACAATTATTTAGATCTAGAAGTTGTATATAAGTCTTCTTTATTAATATACAACTACGAGTAATTTATGAACCCGGTGACCCCACTAGTGTAAGTTAGAAACGGGTCTGATATGTAGTTCCGAAAGCGATAAAAATTCAAATAGTACGCCCTTGCGAAAAGCTGCTGTATCGAAAATCGCTAAGTCGAATGACGGACTTGCGAACACGCTGTCACGAAATAGTCACTGTATCGAAATCCATTGTTGCGATTAGTGCCTATTTAAATTTATCGTATGGGAATCGAAAACACGATTTTGATGAGACACTGCACCTTTAGATGGGCTCGATTAGTATTTGGAAGAGAAAAAAAAACTTTTTAATTAGTATTTGTTTATTTTCTCATATATCATTATTATTTTTGTTACTTAACGATTAATATTATTTTTGTGCTATATGTGTAGAAAACAAATCAAAGTAGGTATCCTAAATAACAATAACATCCGGTATTCGCATAGAATAAAATTAAATATTAGATAAATTAGTTACAGCTCGCTTAAAAGAAATAACAAAAATACTCACAAAAGCTACTGCGTTTTTCATAAAGTAACAAAAGTAAATAATGCTATCTGGGAAAAAAAATTAAAATATTTAAAGTTTTTTTTTCATTTCTCTTCCTTCCTAATACTAATCGAGCCTATCTGAAGGTGCAGTGTCACATCAAGATCGTGATGTCGATTCATATACGATAGATTACCTGGGACAATTTAGGTGTACAAAAATACGCAACTTTTAGCTGGTATTGAAGTAACAAAAAAAATTAAAATTAAATTGTTTTAAACTTGAATTATCAAATGCCTAGCTAGACCACGCAACGCAAGTGATCTTCTGAACCGTGAATGAAACGAAAACTTACTCGACGATGAAGATAATTTCATAATTTGCAGTTCAATAGTTGTTTGTGAAATCGTATATTTATTTTGTTGGCAACATTTACAAAATGACATTCTCTACAGGTGGATGTACTGGACGGACTGGGGCCAAGTGCCCAAGATAGAACGTGCTGGCATGGACGGTTCTCACAGGGAAACCATCGTGTCATATGACGTCAAGTGGCCCAATGGTCTCACGTTAGACCTCGTGCGTAAACGTGTCTATTGGGTAAGCCATCATTTTTTATACAAGGTACACAAACAAAATAATAGATCAAAAATCAACGGTATCAGCTGCTTATTACCAACAACTTTCAACAAGCGTTATCTACATAATAAATCAAAAAAGAAATATGCTCAATGTACTTTGCAGATATTTTTATCGACATGGCTCATTATTTTTCATGGAGCACAAAATAAAAATAACGCCAATTGACATTAACTCAAAATTTCATCATCACTCTAAAGGTTTATTCTTCGTTGTCATCACTGATTTCGTTCCACAAACGGGGAAAAAAAGCTTAATTAATTGTCACCAGATGGTGGTAGTTTCCATTGTTGCCGCCGTAAGTCAAGTTTAGTCTATATTAGTATGTACACATTATATTTGTTATTTTAATCAAAAATATAATTGGGTATGATTAAAGTCAAACACATCAAGAACGTCTAAACAAAGGTTATTTACGTTACCTTCAGTATATTGTTTATTTAAATCGTATTTTTTGTATAATAGTTTTTTTTCTTTAAAGCCATTACAAAATAGGCCGTAACAAATATTGGAACAACTGGAAAAAAAGTTTCATGGAAGATGTGTTCTTTTTGGTACTTACGATTAAAAAGTACCTGTATCATGCCTTATACCGATGCAGCTGAACCGAGATAAGTTGACTGATAATAGCTTAATGTTAATATTTATCTTTGTTAAAATAACCCACGAAAGTATGTGTACTTACTTACTTTTATTTATCATGGTCGATTATCAAAATCGTTCGACTCTTATGATTGATATTACTAAGCTTATAAAGTTGAATCAATGAGCTGATACCGTAGTACAATTCCATATCCTTGAAATTTTACTTCAACAATATGCGTCGTAGATGTCTTGTTTATCTTTTTTATGATGCTAAACATGGTTTGTGACCAAACTAGCATTAGTAGAGGAAAAAACATTATATCTTATTCCATGCGTCAGTGGTACATATTACTTAGGCGGTTCAGCAACCACGGTCACGGACATAGACGGTGTAGACAATCTTCAATGAGTAAGACGTCTTGCAGATAAACAATAAAATTAAATCCATGTATATGGTTCTACCTCAAAGTGTTGTGTGGAAGATTTTCATCTCAAGATATTTATACTATGACAAAGAGCTGTTCGTGCGGAAGCGTTCACACCATAAATTAGAATAATGAGTCAATGTTAAAATACAACAGGGGCCAATTCTAGTAATTGTCATTCATTGGGAACATAAGATGATTTTAATAGTATGCGATTATGATGTTAGTAAAAATCGGTATTCTCGTCGTTAAATTTATAAGTCAAATTTGCGCATAAAATATGATCATGAGCGGCCTGTAATATGATTGTGTCAAAACTAGTTCGTGACAATCATGGATTAAGTAGGTAGTCAAACTAAATGGAGTTCTTACTTCAAAAACGTTGCTAAGTCACTTTCACTTTCGGTCTTAACAGTAAGGTATACATTTATTTGATGCAACTAAATTGAAATACGCTGTGCCTAGTGAGAGGCACACACTAGAAGAGTTTGTTTTCTCAGTCTATCCAGTGCTATATCCAGTTTGACTATTAATCACCATGTATATGGTGATAATTTTGACAAATCAAGTCAGCATTAAAATTAGTAGAATACCATTTGGCCATTTTCCACTCTCAATCATAATACGATCACTTTGGATTGATTTGTCAATTTGACAATATCATTTTAGTGTACGAGAATACCATTTGAGTTTGATATTAGTGGGACAGGTTCGACACCGGATTATTACTACTTTAAAATTACGGGAATTGGGCTTCTGGATATAGGGCTCACCCAGTGCACGCCACAGATCCTGATTCTGAGCTATTCCTTTTTATTCGATTTAGGGCTATTGCCTTCCATCCGTGCTGCCAGCTTTATGTATATTACTTAGGCATTATCGCGATTTGACTAAAATATTTTTGGAACAGCTTTTTTTTCTTGCCATTGCAACGATTATTATTTTACTACTGGCTAGTATATGAAACGGGAAAGGCCATGAAAACTTTTTGTTTAATAGGCAAGAGGTTATTGCGTGTCGACACATCAATTAATTAAAAGATAGATAGGGATCTTCTGCAAAAGTTGATAACACCACAAACGGTGCGTCAGACTCAACCTAAAAATAAAATTTACTAATTTTATCTAATCACATGGTCTGACGGATTAAAAAATTACATGTTCTTTTTTTATAATAATTTGTTTATAATTATATTGTATAGGCACTTTAAAAGAATTGCGACACCCCTTCTCTTCCTATGGGTGTCGTAAGAGGCGACTACAGGATAGCCGCTATAAGAAGACGGGCAGCAGCGTCTCCTCTCTAGCATTGGCCAAACTGCGATCGCCAACCCGCCTGCCAAGCGTGGCGATTATGGCAAAATCCTCCTTTTGGAGAGGCCTGTGTCCAGCAGTGGACTGTTGTAGGCTGGTGATGATGATGATGATGTTTATAATTATGATAATTCCCAACGTCCCGCTAACTGTACATTGCATAATTTTTCTATTGTAGGTACATGGTTTATATAAGTAAGATTCAGGAATAATTATTGTACAAACTTCTAGTGTAGTGGTAAGCACTCCTGACTACTAAGCCAGGAAGTGCGGTTGCGAATCCCGAAATAGGCAAATGTTAGTGTGATGAGTACGAGCATTTCTACGAAAGTCATGGATAAATGTAGGTTAGGTATAGTATGTTCATTCGTTATCTGACGCCATAATAATTAATAGTTACTTTGTGACTAGATAATTAGTGAGAATGTGAAAATAATTTATAATAGGTGATAGACGATTAATGCATTTTTAATTATTTTTGTCCTAGGTGGATGCCAAAATGAACACAATTTCATCGTGCAACTACGACGGCTCCGCGCGACGGGTGATTCTGTATTCCACAGATGTCCTTCGCCACCCATTCTCAATCACCACGTTTGAAGACTGGGTGTACTGGACCGACTGGGACAAGACCGCTGTGTATCGAGCCAACAAGTTCAACGGAAAAGATGTGGAGGCTATCACCTCTACTCACACGGTAATCAATAAAATTAATTTATTCATTAAATATTTACATGTAAGTTTTTAATAACCCTTTTTTTACTCCGATGCGCGATGAAGAAGCAACTTCTTGAATTTGTCTGATGTTTATGGAAAATATAGGCGTAGATTAATAGTTACTCGGAGACACATTTACTTATGCCCTTGAGAGTATCATAAACAAGTTCTAAAACACGTCGTAATGAAACTACTAATAAACTACATTTGACAAGGTGATGGCCATGAGTGCAACGCACGCGTACCTAACCAACTCATTTTATCAAAAATTATTTGATTTATTTATTTTAAAAGAAACAACTTTTAAATCCACTGTTTACTACCGTTGACGAACATACTTACGATGATTTTGTGTTTTGGAACCAAATATTTACATTTTACAAGTTACGCTGTACGCAGAATGTTGCTATGATCAAAGTACAACCCAAATACATTTTAGGCCAGATTTTGCTCCGACGTTTGTGAACCGCATGACCTACACAATAATGTAAAGCTCAAAGAAATCTTTCATAAGGTCAAATCAACGTATTTTATTCTACCAATACCAAGTAGTTGAGCTATGAGTTCAACTTGAGGTGTGTAAAAGTAATATCTTGAATGCAGAACTGGAAGCAAATGAATGAAACCGATATTTTAAGACGCTAAAAAACGCTTGTGCTAAAAACAAATAAATTACATCACCTAGAGATTTGCATTTTTTTTAAACAGCTCCAAAACCCGATGGTCATCCACGTATACCACCCATACCGTCAACCAGACGGCGTGAACCACTGCGCAGCCGTCAACGGCCACTGCTCCCACCTCTGTCTCCCCGCGCCGAGGATAGGCCCGCACTCTCCACGAGTCTCGTGTGCTTGCCCCAACGGCCTCAGGCTACTACCAGACAACCAGATGTGCGTCGAAGACAGTAAGTACAATGACCAATGTATTTTTTCACCGGATATGTTAATAGGGGATTTTGAAACGTACAGATATTAAGTAAGATCAAAAATCATTGTCATCGTATCTTTTCTGCAGTAAATTGAAGACAAAACTCTTAAAGATAGCTCAAAGTTCATATTTCAATGTCTTTCTGTCTGATTTACCCCTGTAAAAATACCAGCTAATCTAAAATTTGACAGGTACCTGTTAACAACCTGTACATGTACATCTTTATAATACCTACCAAAATACATAGCATTTTATACTTCGTTAAATATGACTTGATTGATGGAAAATAAAGCTTTAGAATTATAAGGAGAATCAAAAGAGGGCTACACGTAGCTTAAGCTGCATCAACCTTTTTAGCGATAGTTGCCAAAAGTACTCTATCTCATAAGCTACAGAATCGTAAATGTTACAGAGAAAGACTTGTCTGTCATAGAGACAGATCATGGCCATAACTATGAACTCTTAAAACAATCTCAAAGTTGTCAAATCTGTCAATTTTGGTACGTCATTTCATACAAAATTTGACAGAAATGACAATGTTTGACAGATTTGTGATTGTTTTAACAGTTCATGGCTAGGGCCCAGGAAGCGATATTATTAAAGCATGCAAAACAATTACTACAACAAGTCTATTGAATGAAATGATTGTGGGTTTGCGTAGGTAATTGATTAGTATATTGACACATGGAAATTGGAATGCGCTTACCGTGGATTGATTCGAAACACGTCAATATGAAAGAAACGATGTTATGACAAAAGGTAATGATGTTTTAATCTACCAAGAAAGTTCAAGGTTCATATTATCTGCGCATTGACAACTTAATGGTAATGTCAAAATTGTTCATTGTTTCTTAAAAAAATTATTACGTAGTCAGAAACTTGTTTGTTTGGACGCGTTGAAAATAAAAAAGGACATAACATCCGCCAATTGTACATTTGTTTCATACAATAAGGAATACACTAATAATCAGCCTTAAGGTTTAACATCTTTAGTTGTTAAAGTGAGGTAGCCACCTACTTATGTATCTTGTAAAAAATGTCTGGAGTCAAAACGGGACATTCTGAACTCGAACGGAAAACTTTTTGATTTTTTATAGACAAGTATGAAGTTTCATTTTTTTTTTCAATTTAATATTAACAAAGAGAGATAGACGACCAAATGTTTCCTTAATTGTACAGGAAAGTGCAAAATAAGTTTTCCGCAAAAATATCGAGTTATTTTCGCTACTATATGCTACTACTATATTAAGGTAATAAGAGATGTTTGCATGACCACAACTGCATGATTAAGGAGTCGTTATAAGGCTTAATTTGAGATATTTTCTAAACTGCGTAATTTTTTAATATGTGCCGCAATTGTGTAAACGGATGATTTGCGTCATTTTTTTCCGTTAAGTTTGTTTTTAAAGCTGGCACGTGGCACGTGGGTAAGTGTGACGCCGATGGTGCATGATGAAGTCATGGGCCCAATCAAAAAGCATAATATTTTCGTAGCGTCCGATATTTCTCCTTTGTTATTTTATACAGGCTCCGGTGAATAGTATAAATAAGTACTGTTTCTCCTAATTAATGAAGTATATTTTTATCTATTGATTAACTTTTTTCAAGTGGGTAATTAACTCCTTAATTGTAGTTTATTTTCTATTAAGATCGAAATCCTTACAAAAACCTCTCTACACAATTTTACGTTAGCACAGTTAAGTGCGCGCAAGTTCCATATTATTGTTTTTTTTTAAATCTTGTATTCACAAGAACAGATGTCTGTATTTAAGCAGTAGAATCGCCCCCTTAAAAGAATTTAAATTATAAAGAAGTTCTTTATATAGCTAAAAATGCTGAAATTATTACTCCCGATTTTATTACATAAAGGCGGGTACAGACTGCTGTATCGTAACATGCAATGTAACATGAAATGAAAGACTTTGCCGTCCACATTGTCGAAATGTATCATGCAATGTAACAAAATTCCCATAGTGTGGACGCCTTGAGCGCACGAACAGAGCATTACAACACGTGCGCGCCGCGATCCGCTATTTGTCGGTTTGTTCGCCGAACACAAAGGGGCGCGCAGTGTGCACGGAACGTCAGTGTGGACGGGTTGTCTGTGTCTGTACTGCGGAACGCGCGCGAACCATGGAAGAAAACACAGCTACGGTAGAGCTAGAGCTTCTCGGCAGACTGAGCATGTTCGCCGCATGCACGTCGGAAACAGATGCGAGTAGGTACATGCTCGGTTCATGCGCGCGCTGCGTCCACACTTATGAAATGCTCCTTTCATGTTACATTGCATGTTACGTTACAGCAGTCTGTACCCGCCTTTAGGTATGTTAAATTTCAATGATGACTTCGGTCTAGCAATTATTAAATCCATAACGCAATAAATATTCATACTACTTGACTTTGACATCGTAACTTAATGTTTACATGTAATCAAAGTTTAGTAGGTAAGTAGTCTTATTCATGAATCGTGTCATGTGATTTCAATGTTCTAAGCAAATATCATTAAAGGTTAATAAGTCTGATGACTAATACTTCACGCCCCGAACCTAGGTAGGTGTCGTGTGACAAAATAAGAATCGCTTGAACAAATCTTTCATAGTCGATACGATTTATCAAGTTATTCCGGGTTCAAAGATAATTATAAGGGCTAGAATGGATGGGCATCTTGTTGAGCTCATTCAACCTCTGATTGAAATACAATTGATTGTAGTCAATAAAAAAGACGTTTATTGTCATCGTAAAATGATTGATTGAATGTCGACCTTACCAATTGAAGAGTTTGATTTGGCTCGAAGGGAATCATAAAGAGAGCTTGTCTGCATTTTAACAAATTCTTGTCAAATCGACTTTAATTTAAACAAACCCAATAAAATACATATTTTTGGTAGTAAATAATTATAACATTAAATAAGTTTAATAGTCAAACAGGAAATTGGCTTACCTACATCAAATATTGTACCCCATAATAACATAAATCATTTTCCTACTTATTTAATTTAAACGATTTATGTTGGATTTGCAGTAAGCAAAACATGTTCCTTGTTTGAATGTAAGCTAAAATTGTATACTTACTAAGTACAACTTGTCGTATCATATCAAATGGAATGAAATCTGAAATATCGGTATCATCTAGACATTGGTTGTGTCACGTTGTGTGTGTGCGTCTTTAAGTTTTTATTAAACATAACCTGCTAGTATGTTCGAGATTATGCTTATTTTATTCAGGGTCCCGTACCCAAAGGGTAAAACGGGACCCTATTAAGTACTAAGACTTGCCTGTCCGCCCGTCTTTCTGTCTGTCTGCCTGTCCGTCTATCAACAGGCTGTATCTCATGAACCGTGATAGTTAGTCAGTTAAAATTTTGACATTATGATGTATTTCTGTTGCCGCTTTAACAACAAATACTATAAAACAGAATAAAATAAATATTTAGGGGGCTCCCATGCAACAAACGTGATTTTTTTTGCTCGTTTTTGCTCGATATTGATAACGGCAACTGGTAGAATCCTTGAAAACTTTAACAGAATATTTCATTATATATTCATTCTAAAAATAAATTATTAAATTAAAATAAAATAAGTACAACACATGGTTTTTTGCCGTTTTTATAGATAATGGTACGGAACCCTTAGTGTGCGAGTCCCGACTCACAATTCTTGGTTTTTTTATCCTTTTTAAAATGGTATATAACGAATCGCTACATCTTACCTAGTTAGTAAGAATTAAATTAAAATTGGACACATGAACCAACGAAGGATAGCTAGAATTCCGTACGGGGAACTGTGAAAGGCACCGAAGTAGCTTCCTCTAGAGACCGCCAGTCTAAAACAGGCGAGAAAAGACGTGTTTTATTAATACCACGGTTAGTAAATTTGGTCCTTCTATGCAAATGCAACTCTATGTTGGCAAATCCAAAATGTACATTTTAAAAGCACTATGAAAGATTGTAGGTATTATGAGGCTAATAAAAAATAGGTCAGGCATTTCCAATTATTACGATGCAATGCAATCATTGGTGGAATAACGAAACGCACATTCCGTTGTTGTTTATTTTCCTTTACACGCCTTTTTAGAATACGTCACAGCATAATGCAAGTCTTAATACCTAAGGTAGATAGGCCATTAGTCCCACAGAATTAGAACTACTTAACTAAAGTTTTGTTAGAGACAATTCATGTAAATATTCTATTATATTCTTAGCAATCTTTAAATTATGTGACATCACCTATCAAATTCAGACGGAATAATATTGTTGAGACAACTTAAAAAAATAAAGCATTCAAGATGACGAGTATCCGAGGCCACGTCATCCGATGACGCTACATCGTACGATGTTTTGTAATGACCGCGCGTGCGATTCCAACCTTGAACATCCCTGTGTGTGATAGGAATATACCACGCCTCCGCCTTATCTCTTTTTTACTCACACAAATTAGTAGTAAGCAATTACTCATTACTCATTTATTATTGTTTTATAGTATGCATTATCGACAACAATTATAAAGTAGGTACTAAGCATTTCCCGTCTGTAGGTAACAGTTTTTTCAGACGGCTGACGGACGCCTGCCTAATCTGGTCGCACGATTTAATTACATACCGTAATAAATCGTCTAGAGACTTTCATTAAATAATCAAATCAATTTTAATTTGAGTAGTACACCTGCATTAACTGTCCTTGTAACTTTATCCCTAAAACTATATGTACCAAATAAAGCATACGTTCAATGTATTATGAATGTCCGAGATGTACTTTTGGTGAAAGAGATTAGCAATGCATTTATCGAAATGTTACTCGCGCGTTGACAAGTCTTGCTATCCCCACTGCAAACGGTTGGCGAATAAGGTAGGTGACGTCACAACATCACGCCACCTTTTGTTAGTCAATCTAAACGCGATCCGGCACGACGCTTACGCATGCTCTTACCAAAATGTATTTGTCCACGGGACTCTTCGGTCCGTCAACATTTGACAGCACGGCATTTCTTTGTTATATGGTTGAAAATTAAATGTATTTATGCATTGTATGCGTAAACGCATATGAATAAAGTATGAACTAAGCATTCTAGTATAACTTACATTGCAATTAGCATTAAAAACTTGGTGGTTTCGTCACGTCAATTGTATTTGTGCGTGAAAATATTTACGCTAGTAAAATCGATCATAGTTAAGCAGTCTTTACAAATGAAGTTCAAATTAAAATTGGCCTGATTGAATAAAAACCTGAATGGGGCAGTAAAGTCGTTACGTTGAAAGACTGATTTTCGTTATTGGAAACAGGCACAAAAACCATATCGGTAGCCGGATCGCAAACAGTTAATTTTTACGGTACGAATGAAGCCGTGGTGGGACGTCAATGGCGCGCGAGCCGCTTTTCGGTTGCGGCGACCTGCCTCAGTTATTTCGTGTCGTGACTTAGCGCGAGCTGTATGTCAGTTGAGGCTCTGTAAAAAGTTTTTTTTTTTCTAAATAAAATAACACGACTGACACATACACAACACGGAAGAATACATTTTGGAATTATTTGCTAAGGTTATTTTTTATAATAAATCTACAGATGCAATAAAACAAGATGTGGAGGTGCAAAAACAGAATATTGGTACAAACGAAACTATTGTAATTCAAGAAAAACCCGTAACCAGTGAGTATTTGTGACTTTGTGCCGTTTCTGTTAAATCAGTTCTGTCTAATTTACCCGGCTTTTTGAGTGGGACAAGTTTGTGGCGTTTGAGGTTAGACCTTCTGAATAAATGAAAGTGAATGTGATTAAGTGAACTCACGTTGAGGACAGCAAATATTTGAAAAGAATGTGATGTAAACATTTAATTGAATACACGATTCTCCAAATGCCACGAATTTGACCAAACTGCTTTATACGGTTGAGGTTCTGTCATCATTAATATCCGATAAGATAAGGGTTGTACATCTATAAAATCGGATAGTGAATGCATAAACCATGACTAACCAGCGGTTTCCAACTAACATACAACCATCCTGAATGTTTTAAAGTATCTGTGTGTCTTCATCTTGGGATTCGTTGATGATTTGCAGGGCATGCCAAACACCATATTTACATTCCGGTGAATTACATACTCGCGTGCGAATGATTAATCGAAGGTGTAAAGACATATGGTGGATACAAGAAGAGAAAGGCTTATAGGCCTTCTCGCCAAATTTGGCCGTGCCGTATTTAAAAGTGAGGACAAGACTAAAACTACTGTGACGCCGGAGGAACAAGACACAACTGCTAGCGCAGAAACGGAACCAATGATGCTGTATTGGGAGAAAGATAAGGAAGACTCCATCAGCCACAATCAAGCATACATAGATCTGTACCAAAAGGGCGTTGCTCTGGAAAGAATACCAGACACTGTCGACGGATCGTTTACAGAATCTCATTATAAGTTCGGCAAAACCTTAGCCTACTTGCCAGAAATCGTCAATACTTTAAATAATGGTAAAGTATTAAGTATATTTTTTTCTAAAAATAACAATCGATTTGTCTTTACAAAACTTGGAAGACACACAGATTCGCATAGAACTGGGTGCATGTTGTGACTTTAACTAACAAAACTATGTGAATGCTAATAAATGTTAAGTTCTTTACGAAGTTTAAGTCAGTAATAATTAATTTAAATATAACTTCAAGTATTATCTAAATCTGTATGATAAATTAAGTAATTCACTCATTGCAAAAAAAAAATATCAGTGGTGTAAATAAGTATTGTCAAGATATACTGAATACCTTTTTTACGAATAGTTAACACGTACAATAGCAGTTTTATCTAGATTTACATCCTTCCTGTCAATTCTGAATTAAATTATAGGCGGTACAAACCATTTACAGTAATCTACACAATTTTTCATATTGTACCTACTTGTGAATGAGCAAATGTTCATCTTTATAATAACGTTAATTAAAGTTGTCATAATTATGTACTTATTATGTCAAATTAAATAACTGTACTGTCGCTAATTGAAATTTAATATTATAGTTGTTATGTCGAAGTAGGTTAAAAGAAATTTTAGATAATCAGTATTAGTTGGCACGATTCATTGACACTCTGCAAATAGAACGACCAGTACGATCCAGTTACGACGCCCACTGAATGTAAACTAACTAGCTTATCTTTTGACTGCCATATTTAAATTTGTGAAATAAGTTTATTTATGGGCTTCTTTTGAAATTTTCAACAGCATATTCAAACCAAATTTTACCAAGCACTGACAGAAATGAGTTATTATGACAGACTGTCAGTGGTAGGTACTTGAAATCATAATGATTGTCTTATATAATATAATAGTCCCGTTTCAATAGGATTCAAAAATATTAAAAATCTGTTTAGTTAACAACATTGACGTCATTCCATCTTAAAAAAACAACTTTTACCAACGTCATTAATTGACTGAAAACAGGATGTGACGACACTATCTTATTCAGAGTGCATTTGCTAGTCCGGAACTAAGGTTAAACCACTGATTTTTGTACGTGGTTTAACCTTAGTCCTGGACTAGCAAATGCACTCTGAATAAGTAAGTATAAGTTATGGTGTACATACAGACCTCTTTATCTAAAAGTAACTGTTCAGTTAGCATTTAATCTATGGAATTGTCAGTCTAGTATTAATTCACATTTTTCCCCACTGCCTTAACTTGAGGTGGCGGTTTTTTCGTACTTACTCGAATGTCAACAACGCCTGTTGTGCTAACACGTCTTATTGTTTGTCTTTTTGTCTCACGCTGCAACACAATTGTTAACAATTCTAAACAACTGTTCAACACTGACCCTTTTAACAATTGCAATAAATATAATAAAACTGTTGCGATATTAAAAAAAACAGTTGTGTTGCAAGTCTAATGGCAGTTATGGTTGTCGTAATAACCGTAAACTTTTTTGTTTTCTAGGTGTTCCCGAAACGCCCAAGACCGGTACCGGAATCTCAAGCAGTGGCCGCGACGCGGGTGTCGTAGCAGGCATTGTGGTGGCAGTTATCTCTGGCGTTATCATATTGGCAGCACTGGTATGCATTTTAAAATAACTTCATTATTCCCGAAACCTAGTGAATTTAGCGCGCCACCTTTTTAGTCTTCTACCAGTATCAGTTTACCGGGGTTTCTCCAAAAACTAATTTAGATTATACGAAATTAAGAGATAAGACCTATTACAGCTTTCTATGATTTTTTAGGAGGTTAGTTTACATTTAATAATAATGCCCAAACAAAAACTAAGGGATGTCACGTTTTGGTAGCTCATAAATAGTAGGTACGTCAGTTCATTTGTGGTGTCATCATCCCTACTTGAACAAAAACCACCAACAAAAACCACCTACTTTAAACAGGTCAATGGTTCAGGTACATTAAGGCCCAATTATACGCTTGACTTCACCTGATTCGTAAGCTATAAGCTCATTAAGAATATGAATTCTTTAATAGACGAAAATAAATACGATGACACGTGATGAGTAATTGAATAAAAACTGACCAAACGAGACATGCTTGAGCTTTGGATATACAAATAAGTAGCTGTCATAGTAGGTACTTCTCTTATACTTAATAGCTAGGCACTAGATACAGTAAACACGACACTACATCAATAAGCCTATTTTTATTAGATCATCAGAACATCGAATGCAAGATAGCGCGTACTAAAATATTCAGACGTAAGATCGTATTTCAACACTGTGAAAGAGTCATGAGAAACGAAATATCATTGTTGTCGAATGTGATTACTTCCAAGAATCGCGCTTGTAACTTTTTCATCCTCATTGTTGTAAGCGTCCATTGAAGCATTCACCTTGGAATTGGCGAGTGTTTAAATTTATAGTCACGAATATATCATTAAGCGTTAATTTTTATCTGCCAAAGAAGTACACGACGTATTCACTCACGGTGGAAAGTTAAAACTTGGATTGATATAATTAATTTAGTGTAAAACCTTTATTAAAATCAGAACAGACATAATGAACAGTACAACGTAACAAAGGTAATTTTCATTTAAACTTCTAATTTAAAAACAATTTGTACGCGAATGTTTACATAAAAATGCACAAGTATTAAAACAAGAGGCCTCTAGCGTCATTTCATTAGGAATGTTCTCGATTGTATCGTCGACAACGGATGAATCGCCGCCGCCAATGGTTTAATTGTCCGATTTCATCACAGACCCTTCTTAATTGACGCCAATTGATATCGCATTTAACACATCCGTTTGCTCTTATAGGCCTTGTTGGAAAATTATAGCAAACCTATTAAACAAACCAACATTAGTAACCAATATACGAAGCCCTATTTTGGATAAAAGTTATTTAAACATGAACTTTATCACAGTACGAGTATTACGAGTCCACAGTTTTAAACGCTTATGAATGATTGACGTACAAAGACAAGGATACTGGATAGGTTCAGTTAGATATAATAGGATAAAATATTATTGTCGATTATGCTTTGCAGAAAAAAATCGCTTAGCAGGTAAATTAATTTGATACCTATATATTTTACAGATCGCAGTGCTTATGTACCGGCATTACGTCCATCGCAACGTCACCTCTATGAACTTTGACAACCCCGTGTACCGCAAGACTACGGAGGACCAGTTCGCTCTCGAGAAGAATGGCTACGCACCGGGCAGCAAACTGTACCCCAGCACAGTGGGAGAAGAGGTGAGAGCGCTAACGGCAATGGAGTGTACCCTAAACATACAAAACAGCCTAAGATAAGTCCCTAAACAACAAACTCCCCTCCACCAAGGAGCCAATTAATATAAGCGGTCACTTCACCGGCCCAAGTAGATATTAATTTTCATATATTTTTACTATAAAATATTTATTTTCGAATGTCACTTCTACTTCTCGTGTACAATGAAACGTTATAAGACCCCAAAATTAACATGGCCAAAGATTGTAAATAAACAAGATCTAGGGTTATTTTATATTAGTATAATTAAGGTCTGCCTAAGACATTTTAAAACTTGGTGTATTTAGAGTTATATTTACTAGGTATTATGTTAAGGATTTATAGAAAATATTTTCGTTTAGGTATAAGGATTCGGGCAATTTAAATGTGCCAACATTTTTACCGCATCAGTATTAATGAATAGTTGCCAAATTATAATATTGGTTTTAAGTGGTAGGTGTATAATGCTGTAAATAGTCCTTTTGAAATAGTGTAATTTATTACGGTATGATTTGGTATTTTGCCTCATGCTTAAACTTAGATCAATAATATTTTACTGCCGAGAAATTTATTTTTCATGCATATACATGCGAGGGCTATAACTCGGTAAGTTTTATGTGTAGAATAAGATGTACTCGTAGCGTTGAATTATGTAGTACAACCATTTTATTTCTTGTTGCTATGTTATTGTTTGCGCGTGTAATACCTACAGCCGTATGCTATGTAGATGTTTGTATAATAATCTTGTGATAACGATATTACTTTCTTATTTCTCCATGAAAGGGGAAATTATACAATCGGTTTTGAATGACGAATACCATTGACGTCGGCGAATGACGTTGCTGTCTTACAATTTTAATCAAAAAATAAAGAAATATTATAAATTATGGGAAATTAATGTGCTAAAATAGGGGTACTAAGAAAGCTTTTTTTTATTGTGTTTTTTTTCTAAACATCAATTTGGCTCTCCTCGTTTGATTGCATTGCTTTAACTGCAGAGGGGTCGATGACTGCAGAGAATCACATACGTAAAAATCTCCCAACACATCATAACTAAAATACCCGGATTTTATTTATGTAATAATTTCGTTAGGAACCATAAAATAAAGAATATACCAAAATAATATTAATTGGAATATATATCTGATACTTCGACCGATTCGATATACCTAAACATTTTTGAAATTATACTCTTACACACACAGGACATAACTAACTGTTTCTTTCTTTCGTTACAGGCCCAAGAACCACTCAACACACCCGGTACAAATGACTTTGTATAGTGTACAAGCCGGCAGCAAATACATTTGTGCGTCATTGAATGTGAAAAGAAAAAGAAGGACATGTGATACTTAAGTAAATAGTGTGAGCCAGTGAATGGGACATGAGCTAACGTTTTGTAGTAAACTCTTAAATAGTTAGCATTAGTGCAATGGAACGAGTGATGCTTATCGGAACAAAGTTCTCTTAGCCTCGCGCTAGATGGATCTCAAACCCTGAATCATTGTCATCCCGTGCCCTTCGAACGGCCGATTGTACGTACTTGAGATCTTTGAAAAAGCTTTTGTACTATGCGTATCACATTTAGACATTAGGTGGGAAGAGTTCTCTATGATTTTCTCTTTAGACTGTGAATAAAATAGAAATTTGAATATTTTACAATATGCCTGGTGCATTGTAATTATTTATAATAGAGTTTACATTTTTTTATATTCCAATTTAGTTAAGGGTATGATCGCTTTATACTATTTTGCAGCAACTAGACCAACTTAAATCTGTTTATGCACAACATGCGCATATCTATGCAGTTAATATTTTATACAGTGTTATGTACTTATTTAGCGAAGCAATTTAATTTTCAACTCAATCTTTGTACTGATATACATGTTTTGATATACTAAAAGACGTACTGGTCACTAACTTATTTTGAACGTTTTCCTATAGGTATAAAATTATTTATTTATGAATGAAATGACACACTTAAGAATAGGCTAGTAAAATTTACGCTCTATGTGCCAAACCTAGTGAATTGTATGTCGCCAAACTATCTGTATTCGATATTGGTCGATGGTAATCTGTAGACAGATGAGTTGTAAGACTTCACATACTATTTGTTGCCCTCTATTCATTTGAATTATATAAAATTGTTATTCATTACTAAGGTTTAATATTTGTATTATATTTTATGTACTGGTTATGTTTACCATACAATATTGTAATTATATATTTTTATCATAGTAATGATTACTTACCTTATATTTGGAACGTGACTTTGTCAAGCAAAATCCTGCCAAATCTCCTAAATAATAACTTATTTGTAATGTAATGCAATTACATTAAAATAAATCTTGATGCACATTTCATACATGCCTAGCTCAATAAGTGTGGTCACTAAAATTATTGTGTAAATATTGTCAGTAAAATATATGTAAAATGTGTTAATTTATTTCTTTTATTTATACCCTCATGCATAGCGATAATAATGGCTTTATAAAAATCATAATTGCCTAAATATTAAAACCAAGTAATTGTGGTAATCATTTACTGGCTTATATCAATACCAGCTAGGTAATATTATATTTTTACATTGGATATTCTCTACAGAAGATGTCGTTTCACGGTCATATAAAATGATCTCATGTTTTTGTCCACTTGCATGACTTATTTTATGTCGAGATTTAACTTAAATCAAACTTAATCAAAGCTTAAATTAATTTAATGATGGCAAGTTAATAAATTTGACGAATTAAGAACTTCCTTCGAAGTGGGTTAAAATTTACTGTGACTACAGTTGGGGCAGCGACTCGTTCCCGTTCAGAAGAAGACAAATAGACTTAAGTACTTTTTAGAACCATTGTGTTATAAACAACATACAATTAATATTTTGTATTAAATAAATGTATTGGAAAATGGATAAAATGAAACGACTTCCGTAGCTGTCAAAAGTGAAGTATATTGTCTTTTGTTTTTTATAAGTAAATTTAAAATATATAGCATGAAACCTTCATGTTGTTCGCAACATAGTGCGGGCGCGCAAGATGCGCATAACATAACAAAAATGAAACTTAAAATATTTACATTAAATGATAACAATAAAACTTAATCAATAGGCAAGACGATAATTGTGGAAATTGCACGTCTGTATAAACCCTTTTGCATTTAGAAATAAATCTGTTAACGTACTTATATCATCATAACACGAATCATTTTTCCAAAACTTGAAATCTTGTCTAACATTGGTAATAGATTTTTTTCAGTTGTTTGATAATTAAAACTTGCATCGTTTAAGACTTTAAAATGAGGTAATTCAATACTAGACATGTAAATGTGGTAGTCACTTCCTGTCAAAAAATCGGGACCGTGCCACCATAATTTATTTGAACGTAATTGATCTGGATCAGCTCCACGCGATAAGATATCGGCAGGATTTAATGTTCCTGGTGTATAAAGCCAGTTACCATCACATTTTTTTATTTCAATTATCCTATTGCCCATGTACGCTGGAAGCTTGACAGGAAGTGAATCCAACCACCCCAACACAATTTTAGAGTCAGTGAATAAAAAACATTCAGATAATATCGAGGTAAAAGATCTTGGATGGTGCGTGCCAGTTTAGATAGCAATACTGCTGCTTTTAATTCAAGCTTAGGAATAGTCATTTTGCCATCTATGGGAGCTAAACGCGATTTTGCACATAGTAAATTCACGTGACATTCACCATCTTTGATGACCTTTAAATAAATACAGCAGCCATAAGCATGTGTAGATGCATCATAAAAACCTATGAGCTGAACTGAATCAGCATTGGACATTTGCATATTACGTTGTACATGAATAGGTTGCATAGATTGCATTTCATTATAGAAAGCTAGCCATAGTATATTTAAATCGTCTGTGAGTGGCGTATCCCAGTCTAACTGACTAAGCCATATTTTTTGTAATAACAATTTGGCCTTGACGATTATAGGATTGATGAGTCCCAATGGATCAAAAAACTTGCTAATATAACTTAGCACATTTCTCTTTGTGGGTTAGTCAAAGTGTTGTGCAAGTGCAAGTGGCTCAGCAAATTTAAATTGGTCCGTCTGCACTTCGTAACTGACCCCAAGAGTTTTTATAATAAATGAATCACGATGATCAAATTGTACTGAATCATAACAAAGTTTTTCTTGCGGAATGTCAGAAAGTACATCTAAATCATTGGAGCACCATTTGTGAAGCTCAAAACCACCTAAACGCAATAAATCGATAAGTTCTTGCTTCAGCAGTGCAACTTCCTGGCTACTGGCGGCTCCAACGATCACGTCATCGATGTATGTATTATTTTGTAAAGCTGCTGCAGCCAGTGGATAGCGCGCCCCATGAATCCGTGCAAGCTCAATGAGACAGCGTGTGGCTAAAAACGCAGAGCTAGTTAAGCCGTATGTAATTGTTTGAAGCTGAATGCATTTCAAATCTTCATTGAGATTCTCCCGCCATAAAATATTTTGTAAAACTCTATGTTTTGGAGATATTGTAATCTGGCGATACATATGACGTATATCACACATTAAAATAATATCGTATGTTCTGAATAAACAAAGAATCTGAAATAATTGTTTTTGAACTACGTCGCCGTTGCATAAAATGTCATTGAGACTGTAAGGTGAAGTTTTGACTTTCGCACTTCCATCAAAAACTACCCTGAGCTTATTTGTTTTCCTGTCCGGGCGTATAACTGCGTGATGTGGCAAGAAATATTTGGGAAATACGTCTGGATTGCATTGTGAAACGTCTATTAATTTCCCGTGACCTAACTCGAGATAATCATTAATAAAATCAACATAGAGTGAATAATATTCCGGATCTCTATTGAATCGCTTCTCTAAATTATAAAATCTCTGTAACGCGAGAGAAAAAGAGTCCGCTGAATTAATTGTATTCAGATCGACCTTGACCGGCAAATCGACTTCAAAACGATTATCTAATAATTTGACCGATTTGACAAACTGCTCCTCGCTGTACTCGTGCTCTTGCAAGGATTCGTTATAAACTTTAGGTACTTGTTCTGTTTCCCAAAATCTCTTTACAAGATTATGCACTTCCATATCAGGAGTCATTTGCGAGTGCAACACGATGGACATGTTACTAGTAAATAATGGATTGGAATCACCTGAGGATCCTGATACTATGTAGCCAAACCTCGTGTTGATCAGAATAGGATCCATTGGGCCTCCTTCAATCTTTCCGTCCTTAAGAATTTTGAAAAATATGTCTGAAGCTAACAACAATGACACCTCGCCTGGAACATTAAAATTGTCATCAGCCAACTTGATATTCGAAGGAATAATAAAGTTATTAAAGTTAATTTTACATTGGGGCAACAATGTAGTTATTTGATTTACAACAGAACATGATATTTGCAATTTGAAATCTTCTGACAGTGATTCTAAATGTAAATCAACTCCATTTTGTACTCTGTTTGAATTTTGACACAATGTAAAAATGTTCCTTGCATTAGGGTACGTATTAAGACCTAACTTGTCTACTAAGGCCTGAGTACAGAATGAAGTTTGACTACCAGAGTCCAACAAAGCTCTAGCAATCACACGTTTGTTATTTGGCCCGTGAATCGCGATCTTAACAGTGGGTAACAAGATTTGTGAATCCTTATTATGAGCAGAATGCACTGTTGAAGTTTCTAAACCTTGAGATGAATCATCGGTATCATTTCTATGCAATAATGAATTATGTGAGTTGGCTTTACAAAATGAACATGTAAAATTGTATCTACATTTTTGTTCATGCTTATTTAAACAAATTTGACACAGATTATTTTCCTTAACATAAGCAAGTCGGTTTGTTACAATCATTAACAAAAAAGTAGGACATTTGTATAATTTATGACAGTCCGTTTTACACAATGAACAAGGAATAGAGCTCGCCTTGACAGTAGGACTTGTTTTTGGAACATTTTTTGAATTATTATTGGATACTATAAAAGACTTACTATTGTTGGAAACTTTCGATGAGCGATCCGAATCCGAACTTGCCTCTAGAGAAATAGCCCGTTTCTCTAAAAAACTAAGAAGATTATCCAGACTCGGCATATCACGAAAGTCCTGCTCAGAGTTAAATAATCTAATAGTAAGAGTGTCAAGCTTCCGCATGATGATACATACCAGAATCGAACCCCAACTATCAATAGGTTGCCCGTAACTTTTTAAAGCGCTTATTTGCTGCGAAACTTGCGACACTAAAGATCTTAACTGCTGGGCAGTACTTCGCGCTAAGCTGGGTAAGTCTAATATATTACAAATATGAGCCTTAATTAATAAACCCTTTGTATCATATCTCCTATTTAATAAAGATATGGCATCATCATATGATTGATTAATCAGTGGCAGATTATTAATTAAATCTAGAGCCTCGCCTTTTAAATAGCCCTTTAAATAAAATAGCTTCTGGATATTAGATAATTTAACATTGTTACCTATAAGCGCCATATATAATTCGATAAATGGTTTGTAACCCCCGACACTGGTCCCGTCGAAGCTTTGTATCTCGATCGGCGGCAACCTTGCGTACTCGAACACCGGCGTTGACGTATCGAGCGCACTCGAAAATCCAAAGGCTGAGGCATTTCCGCGGTCCAGAAGAGCGTCGATCCGGGAGAGGGCTGTAAAATACTTCTCCTCAAACTCTTCATCGTCGTCTGGCACCTCCTGGCCCTGTCTAATAGCCTGCTCTGCAAGCCGATTGAACCTTTCATAGGCATCTTCGACCGCCTTTCTTCGGTGGTTTAGTTCAAAAATGTTGTGGTCACCTGTTTTTTCTAAATATGTTAAACATCTTGTTAGAACGGATTTGCACTGTCCCCGTAGAACTGTGAACTTTGGTACATCAATTGTTTCTTCAGTAGACATACTGTAAAAACGTCCCGCGCAACTGCGGACGGCCGACTCTTTTTATAAGTTTTTTTTACGTGGTAATTACTCAAAAACTTGTATGAATAATAAATGTAAGGTTTCGGCACCAAATTATATGTTATAAACAACATACAATTAATATTTTGTATTAAATAAATGTATTGGAAAATGGATAAAATGAAACGACTTCCGTAGCTGTCAAAAGTGAAGTATATTGTCTTTTGTTTTTTATAAGTAAATTTAAAATATATAGCATGAAACCTTCATGTTGTTCGCAACACATTGTAAATATTATTATTATTTTTTTGCCACCTTCAAGCAATCTTAAAGACACTGTAGTGGCTCAGGTTTAAGGAACTTCTGCTAGTGGGCATTGGTTCATTGATATATAATTTAATTAGAGAAATCAGAAACAATAATTTTCTTTCCTGCCTTTTGATTCCAAAATTGGCTAAAATTCAAGGATTTTTACAGCTTAAACCGTTTTGTTTTTAGTTATGTATGAACTAAAACTTATATTGCCTTCAAACTAACCAACATACACCACAATTAACTATAATCTAATAGGTACTTATTTATTATAGAAACACTATTCTGGCACATACCCAGCACTAGATGACAAGGATAAAACTAAAAATATCAGTAGGCAGTAGTGCGTGATAACATGTCACAAGATCGTGGCCCAAACATTGGCAAAAAAGACATCAAATAAAAGGAAATTGTAAAAATGCAAGAAAATAGATGGCATGGCAATGCGAGGAAATATCAAAAAAAGGCTTTAATTGCGTAAGCCCATTTTCTCAGTCGTTTTGTTTAAGAGATTCCTGTGAAAAAATCATTATTAAGTAATAACACACAAAGCATGAAGCACCGATTTATTTAAAAGTTAAATATAAACAAGATGTACAAGCTCCTATGTAAAATTACTTTTGATTATAATGCGATTTTAAAGCTCAAATAACTTGGTTTTAAGAAGATTTTTTGACGTGATAACGTCTTAAAATCGATGACCGGCTGCACGTACGTAAAATAACACGTTCCGCGTTCGAGCGAGAGCGCGGAACAAGCGATAGAGAGGCACGATCGGCCTAAGCGTTCGGCTCGTGACCCATCTATCTCTCTTCCACTCCATCGGCCGATCCGTCCGAGTAGCATCAATGTTTTCTACGTATCCGTTAACCGACATCCGTAAACCGACTTTACAAACAACCAAATTTTTGTGTAGTATTTACATAATACACCAATGGCCATTGTGATACGTTTCGAGTGGACCTTAGAGTGATCATAATAATCTAAGGAGGTAAAATTTTTCCACTTATTGATTACTATTTTTATTAAATGGACACAATTCAACTTTACTACGTTAATTGATAATTTATAATCAGGTAACGGTAGTATTTACAAAATTAATCCACGATAGCTACTACCAACTATAATGCTATTACAATCGTTTGAATGATTTGAAATAAAATAATAAAAAGGTTTTATTTGGTTTCGAAAATCACACACGACAACTAGTTAACGGGCGAAACTCATTTTAGGCGGCGCATTCCTCAGGCTTATTAAAATGTGAGTTTAACATAATTATTTAATTGTTATTTTTAATTCAGTACATAGGCTCCAGTTAATCTTATAGGTAAAACATGGCCTCAAAAATACACTGAAATTATACAACCAATGAAGAAATTCTACTCATGTGGGTGGGTATGGGCCAAATCTGTTAGCCTTAATAATAACAAAAAGAACAAATATACAATAAACATAACAATGCTTGACGCATACTTATCAAATAAGTTACTTGCTATTTATAATGTTAGGTACTAGTATTTATAATTGTTATAGCAGCGAAATTTTTTGGTTACAATGAAAAATTCGATTTGGTCAGAATTTAGAAGAAAAAACACTTTAAAACTTAGTTTAAGTAATTATTATGCGTTAAACCTTACAACTACTTACTTACTACGTAGGCCGTGCGCTAACAGCTAAATATATACCACATAGGTGAAGATGTAGGACGCGACATGGCGTGGTTGTAATGATTAGAATGAAATAAATAAATACTTCAAACTACCTACCTCCAAAACAAGCAAGTCTTGTAAGTATTGTTGCTATTAAAATAACAACTTAATGTTTTTTTAATACATTATAATCTTTAACTTAGGTAGAAATGCCGTGCTCATCACACAAACATTTGCCACTAGGATTCGAACGTGTAACCGCCTGTCTTTGTAGTCTAAAGCACGAACCACTAAACGCAGATATTCAATACTCGACACCCGACACCTGACACTGCATGTATGTAAATAAATTAAATCATAATCGTCAGTATGTCGTTGTGTCTCGCTCTTGTGACGTTTCGACAAGAGCCGTTTAAAATACTACCTACTTACTACTATTAATTATATATAATATCGCGACCCCTAAAAATTGTATGGATTTAAACACAACTATGCACAGGTTTAGCGGAGAGCAGACGGCCTCAATTAACTTCCTACTCAAATTATCAATGGTAAGTTTATTTTTTTGTTATTCACAAGCGTGACGTTCACTTGTGCTATACAAGTTAACGTCACGTTTTGCACGTAACGTGGGGTGCGACGTGCTTGTCGCCTACACTAGTAATAAATCACACGCACATGGAACGAATCTTGAGCTCACGCACATGCTCTATCAAATAACATGCGAGATAGAAATCAAATCAATGTCTACATGTTTGTGGAAACGGTAAGGTTGTTATGAGACACGAGGCCGGACGACCTAGCTTTATGAGATACTGTACTGTACCGTACCTAGCGAGGTAATTGTTAACTATTCATTTTCTGGGCTCATTTGTAATACATCACAGCAAAGTTACACTTAAAGTCAAACCCACTAAGGGCAAAAAAATGTTAGGCGACATTAAAAATTGAAAACAACAAATGAGTCCCAGGAGTAAAAATATTTAACTAAATAATTCTAAATGTATCATCTTAAAGTACACGGACAACTAAATCTACTCTCACTAAAAGTTGTACCTACAATAAAATACAATCTAACTACATCTATTTACTACTTTAGGTACATCACCATTACTCACACAGATTTTCTTTTTTGTTCGTTCAATGTCTTTGTTTTCAGAAGGCTTTATTTTCAGTGCGTCTAAATCTGGTTCTTGATTTTTCTTGTATAATTTGTACTGTTGACTTATATGTTTTTTGTACACCTCGAATGTATTCGTGACTATGTGGCGACGAGCGTGTACAAACATCTGGTCATAATGATGCAGGTTATGGCTGAAAACAATAATTAAGTAGTAAGTTAATCACATTTAAATTATTGATTTTTTACTTCGGTCTTAGTCTACACCTTTGAGTATTTCAGTAATGATGAAATCTGCAATGGAGCTATAAAACTTGGACTAGCACTGGTGTTATGTTGAGTTTTTTTAAATCATTTTATTTACACTTTTTATTAAAACATACTTACATGCTAAGTAATACACTTGATAGCATTTCTCTTGTATTCAATAGATGCCGAATATACGCTCTCGTATGTTTCTTGCACGTGAGACACTCGCAACCTTTCAAAATAGGTTCAAAATCTTCTTTGTACCTGTAACAAATTAAATCATTTACGACTGGGCCTATTAGTTAAATGCATCCTAGTGGATGTGTATTAAAATAGCCTTGTAGCAGGTAATGGAAACTATCAATAAAGAGTAGCACATTGCTGTGGTTATCAATGACCACTATTTGTTACATAATATGTGCAGCGGCTCTTTAACTAACTCTATGGCCATAGCTCACAGTGGTTTCTCGCGCCTTCATCCACTCATTCTACACTCCATTCAACACTCATTAGTGTTGAATTCATATAATCCTACCTTAGTACTCACATGAAATAGATAATCAAGGAAACTATGCAAAATTTCTAGTTTTTAGGTTCAGTAGTTTCAGCAGTTATTAAATTATCTATCTATCTATTCAGCATATTGCAGTCCATTGCTGGACGTAAGCCTCCGCCAAAGAGAAAGTTTTTTTTATTAAGGCAACAAAAAATAAAGGATCACCTTTCGTCATTCAGATCTAATATACACATATTTTCACCAATGTGAGCCGGATCAAAATTCAGTGCTAATGCTTGACCAGCATTTGTCAGCTTCAACGGATAAGTCCCATCAAATACGTCCCAGCCATGTTGTATGGCTGTCATGATAACTTCAGGGTTCCAGCAGCCTTCCACAAAGTGCACCAAGTCGTTTGGAATGGCTTCCTGAAATAACACGGGTAAGAGGTATTTATATCAAATTTATAAAAAACCGGCCACGTGCGAGTCGGACTCGCGCACGAAGGGTTCCGTACCATTATCTATAAAAACGGCAAAAAATCTCGTTTGTTGTATATGAGCCCCCTTAAATATTTATTGTATTCTGCTTTTCAGTATTTGTTATTATAGCGGCAACACAAATACATTATCTGTGAAAATGTGAACTCTCTAACTATTCATGAGATACAGCTTGGTGACAGACGGACAGACAGACAGACAGACAGGCGGACAGACAGACAGACGGACAGACAGTTTGTTGTTTGTTTTAGCTGGGAGGTTTCCGAACTTAGCCTCTTGATTGGGCCATTGTGCGTGTTACATCCTTTCCCTTTACTCCAACCACCCCAGTATTCCCAGAAGGTCAGCAGCCTTTTCAGGCTCCTGAAGGCTTCCGGGAGTGATCCGTGCCCGTTGTTCTGCCACACTCCACACGTGCTGTGGCGTTTCTTCTGCCGCCATACATCCTCTACATATGGGGCTGTCTGTTACTCCTATGTTACACAGGTGTTTGTTTAGAGAACAGTGGCCAGTTATAACACATATAACCCTGCGAAGTCTGTCCCTCTTTAGTCTGATGAGGTTGCAGGCAAGCTTTTTTGATGCTACCGGAATTGCATCTTTTTTTTGCCTGCATCCTACATTGTTTATCCAGTGTGTTTGGTGTGTTTCTCTGGTTCTTTCGCGCAGCCACGTTTTAATTTGGGCCTGAGGTATGGGCAGTAGTGGTTCCGGTCCATGGACTACTGCCTTCGATCCTCTTTTGGCCAATTCATCTGCTGCGTCATTCCCCAGTGAGTTGCTGTGTCCCTTGATCCATTTCAGAACTACTCTGTTCGTGTTCGCAATGGATTGGAGTGTATTGTGACACTCCAATATAAGGACGGAGGTTATAGCATTGTTTTGTAAGGCTTGGAGTATGGATGCACTATCCGAGACAATTTTAATGCTAAGGTCTCGGACGTCTCTGGCTGCAACCGCCTGTGCCGCTTTGGTGATACCAATTTATTCTGCCTGAAAGATGGTGTTTAACTTGTCTAGTGTGGTTGAGATTTTTATGTTTAAATCATTTGAGAAGGCTCCGGTGCCATATGCCGTTTTTGAGCCGTCTGTGTATATCCTCACTTCATTGATGCCAAAGTGATCTTTTGATTCTTCCGTGAGTTGGATATTGTATCTTCGATCAAAGATGTGTTGACACGAAGTCCTGTTCATGGGCGCATCAAGGAGTGGTAGTTCCTCGAGAACCCCTTGCAGGACTTTTGAGTGCGTTGTTTCTGTTTTGTTTCCACAGTACCTTTGCTCTTAGTCTCAAGGCGGCTGACTGTGCTTCCTCCTGTATGATGAGATCAAGAGGTCTCAGGTTTAGGAGGAACTCGAGCGCGGCTAATGGGGTTGTTCTCATGCACCCAGTAGTTGCTACGCTTGCTAGGCGCTGTTAACTCTGGAGTTTTGTTTTCACTGTGGTCAGTTGTGTTTTGGGCCACCATACGACTGATCCATAAGTTAGAGAAGGTCTGATAACTGCTGTGTATAGCCAAAGTGTGATTTTACGTTGAGACCCCAGTTTTTACCAACTAGTCTCCTACATTGACAAAAAGCTATGCATGCATTCTTTGTTTTAATGTCAATATGACTCGCCCAATTCAGTTTATTATCAAGGATGACGCCTAGATATCTCACCTGAGTTGATAGCGAGAGTTCGGTGTTAAATAATTTTGATAATTGTAGTCAGGGAAACTTACTTTTGTTGGTGAAAAGGATAAGTTCTGTCTTTTTCGGATTTACTGACAGTTGATGTTCGTCACACCATTTTTATACAATCTGAAGGGCTGAACGCATAATTCCGCGAAGCAGATTTTCAGCGTTTCCGTTTATCAGTATTGCTAGGTCGTCTGCATAACCAATAGTAGTGTATCCTCTTTCGTTTAGTCCGTGCAGTAGGCTATCCACTACTATGTTCCATAATAGTGGTGAAAGGACACCACCTTGGGGGCATCCTCTTACTACCTTTGCTCTTGTGGTAGTGTTCACCACTATCTGAACCGCCCTTTTGCTTACTAGTTCGGTTATCCAGTTTCTAACGACTGGATCAACATTGCATTTCTGTAGGGCATGGTTAATGCTGTTGTGCATAGTTTTGTCAAAAGCCCCTTCTATGTCTATGAAGGCGGCTAGGGTGGAGCCTAGGCTTTGTTTGTGATAGCCGTTTCTATTTTATGCAGACGGACAGACAGACGGACAGTGGTGCCTTAGTAACAGGGTCCCGTTTTAGCCTTTGGAGTACGGAACCTTAAAAACCCACTCTAATTGGCTGGTTGCCAATTTAAAATTTCATGTTTATTTTAAATTTCATATTCAAAAAGCAACTCTGGAATTCATTGTATATTCATCAAAATGTGATTTGCGGCTGCAATAATGTTTATACTAAATAATAATCACTTAAAGATCTATTTAACTTATTAAGTTATATTTGGTAGAAAATATTTATGCTATTATCAAACAGTCAATGATAAGAAATCAAATGTTATTAAGAATAAGTACTTACACCAACAGTTTTGAATATTTCTTCTAATTTTTGTACAGGTACTTGCAATGATACTTCAGTTCCATCTGTAATACCTTCTAATGCTATACCACTAAGGTGTTCTTTATGTTTTAGAAGATGTTTAATAGAATCGTTCCATTTATTTCGATGACCCGTCCCAACTATTACACCTGAAAAATTCAAATATTTTTACTGCCTATCTACAAATAGATTTATTATAAATTTATGATAATTATGATATCATGAGTGCGCTAAAACAAACTTGCAATGCTTGAATATAAGAATATCAGTTTGCACAGCAAAATTATATGACATTAAAGGGATTTCATCAATATGTATGAGTAAATATTCAACTAAGGTTACAAATTAATGTTTAAAGTTAACCTAGTTACTGTTTTTACATATTTTGGTACTGTGAAATACATAAGTCAAATCTTTTTTTATCTTATCTTTTTTAGGGTTCCATACCCAAAGGGTAAAACGGGACCCTATGTCCGTCCGTCCGTCTGTCTGTCTGTCACCAGGCTGTATCTCATGAACCGTGATACCTAGAGTTGAAATCAGGTGATGTATTTCTATTGCCGCTATAACAACAAATACTAAAAAACAGAATAAAATAAATATTTAAGGGGGCTCCCATACAACAAACGTGATTTTTTTTGCCGTTTTTATAGAAAATGGTACGGAACCCTTCGTGCGCGATTCCGACTCGCACTCGGCTGGTTTTTCATGTTGTATAAGTTACAGTACACAGTACAGCATTGTCTCTATACTATTTATTTGTTGTTTTTAATTTTTGGTTGGTTATGTCATGTGATACACACAATTTGTGTGTAAAATAGTAATGACAGTGGTCTTAATTTATTTATTTATTTTATTTATTTAATCTGATTATTATTACAGATTGTGATCATGTTGACTTACCTACAAGTGAAGTTTCTTTTAATACTTTTGAGGCCTTATATCGATTCACACATGTGTCCAAAAATGTACAGGTTCTTTCTACAGCTCTCAGATTCCTCTTGTAACCATCAGCCAGGGTGGTGCGACCATCTGCAATGGCCAAAAGAATGTCTGGTTTGAATACTTCCATGAAATCCATATATCTGAAACATAAATTTTGGTGCTAAAATATCAGTAATAAATGTTTTATTTATTACTGTTATTTTAAGGTCAATCAAACCTACATTTTAAAAGGGCTATAATTATAATGATATATGTAAACATTAAAAACTTGTAGATATAACTCATAAAGCAGTGGTAAGTTAAAAAACTGGCATGTCATGCATGACAACAGGCACAGATTCTCCAATCACCAGGATTACTCCTAGAAGCCTTTAAGAGCCTGAAAAGGCTGCTGAACTTCTGGGATGACCTGGGCTGGCTGGAGTAAGGAAAAAGATCAGATCCAATCAAGAGGCTAAGTGCGGGAACTGCCCAGCTACACTAAACTAACTAAAGGTAACGTTTTGACGAAAATTTTATGAGTTTTTCTTTTTTTCTGTAGCCTAATATATATTTAAAGTAAATCAGCAAGTCTTTAAACATTAATGTTTCAAATAATAGTAGACAATTTTTCACACATTATTGATTAAATAAAAAAGGAGAAATTTTTAAAAACATATGAAGTATTTTACAAAATTATTTGAGATCTATTCATAAAAGGCTGCAAGATATTATTACTATTTTAATTTTAAAATTTGCCCACCTGTCAGCCGTAATCATTTTCTTTCCTTGTTTTGTCCATAGGGGAACTAAATGTCCTTCAAAATGACCTGATGGTGTCAGTTCATTGGTATTGTGTAAGGTAGTGCATGTAACATGGTTTGATAAACTAGCAAACTTAGCAACACCTTCTCCCTGGGCTATTATGCCATTTTCTAGCTGTGCCGAGTTGGATAGCGGTACCCAAAGCAACTGTGGGTTGACAAAAACTTTTGATAACACTTCTGCTGTTAAATGGACAACACTGCCACCCTGAAAATGTAATTACAAGGAAGTTTAGACATGTGATAACTTAGCAAACTTTTGCATCATATCGATAAACATAAATAAAAGCAGAATAATATTGATGGTTTAATTATAAATAAGAATTATGTGAAAAGCTGACATTTTAGACAAATCTACATAGTAGCTATAGGTAATTAAAGAAATAAACTAAAAGTTTCTGATTATTTCCTACACATATTATAATATATAATTTAAAACAAACCTGGGTAAGAAGTGCAGCTGTAGGTGTTTCAATAACCGCGTTCGAGGATTTCGCAAAGCCGGTCATGCATCCAATGCGCTCACCACCACAACCTACTTGTTTAACTGTAAATCTCATTTTCAACTTAACTAAACTACTCTACAGGTACGTGGCTAATAAATCTAATAGATTTTACAAAACAGCAACAAACAAAATTATCTGAAATGAAAGATAACCTATAAAGTAAAGAAGATACAAACAGTATTTAAGCCAACCTCAAACAACATTGATAGCACTGATCAAATAAACTACGATTGATCGATCCATATTCCATTGACAATCAATTCCGTATTAGGCCAAAATCTAATTTAGCGTGTTCAAACTTGTTCCGAATGCTCAGTTTTGTTTGTATGTTGAAAGTAAATTAGTGATGTTTATTGCTGAGTTTAGGCACATTAAATCTATTTTGTTTCTGCTCAATCGACAATCACTCATGTTTTAATGTTATATAAAACATTATGTTTTAGATAAATTATAAAAAAAAAAAAACCATGAACTTGTCGCAGTTTTCGGCACTTTTCGACCTAATGTTCCGTAACACCTACGTTAATCGAATGGTTCGACGACTCAATTTATTCAATTTTTTTGACGTGGTAAGTAATGTCTTGTAAATCGATTACCGGCTGCACGCACCAAAAAGTGTCACATTCCGCGTGCGAGCGAGAGCGCGGAACAAGCGATAGCCGATAGAGAGGCACGATCGGCCTAAGCGTTCGGCTTGTGTGTGACGCACTTATCCCTCTTCCACTCCATCGGCCGATGTGTCCGTCCGAGTCCGAGTAGCATCAATGTTTTCAAAAGACGAAAGTATCACGTAAAATTAACGTCCTTAGACCGACCGTAAACTGATCCAGCGTCTTCCTGTGACTTTTACCAGGTCGTCTGTCCACCTGGTGGTTGGTGGACGTCTAATGCTGCGCTTGCCGGTATATCGGCCGTCAGTTTAACGTGCTATGTGCCCCGCCCACTGGGTGGCTTGCTATCCGTCGGGCTATGTCAGAGTACTTATACTTAATACTTAAGTATCGTTGATTTATTCTGTCAAAAAAGCTTCGGGAATTGATGATTTGCTTATGGTTCCAAATTCTAAATTATATTTTTTTGTTGTTGTTAGATTGGCACAACTGTTTTTCATTTTGGCGCGGAGTTTGAGTTACATCTGTTATTTAGATTTAATACAGTATTGTTTTTAGTTATACCATATCTAGTGTGTATTGCGAATTTCATAATGGACAAAAACATCAAAGAGTTTGTTTTAAATTTTGCATCGCCAATGGGATTTCGTGTTCGGAGTCTCTGAAAATGTTACAGAAGGCTTACAGTGAATCGACTTTATCAAAAACACGTGTTTATGAATGGTACAACGCGTTCAAAAGCGGTCGAGATGTGATGGAAGATTTGCCTCGCTCTGGTATGTACGTCCGTTATTTTCTGGATGTATCAACGAATGCTACTGAAGATAACATCGCAAAAGTGAAGGAAATAGTGACTGAAAATCCTTATTCAAGTTTGAGAGAGCTAGCCGTCGAACTTTCTGTGTCACACGAGTCGATTCGTACCATTTTAAATAATCAATTGGGTATGAAACATGTTGCTGCTCGGCACTAGCCGAGCGGCAACATGTTTCCGAGAAAATTCAGGTCTTTTGGGACTACCCAAAAGACCTGAATTTTCTCCAAAAACTCAATCGCAAAAGAGTCGCTGAGGACATGCTAGAACGAGTCAATTCCGATCCGACCCAACATTTATGAAACGCATTGTTACTGGTGACGAGACGTGGGTTTACGAGTTTGACATGCAAACTAGTATAGTCAACAAGCTTCGGAGTGGCGCCTTCCAACTGAACCGAAACCGAAGAAACCGCGCCAAACTCGATCAAAAGTCAAAGTCATGTTGACTGTTTTCTTTGACTGTCGCGGTGTTGTTGTGCACTCAGAATTCTTGCCAGAAGGTCAAACGATAAAAAAAAAGTAATATTTAAGCTACGAAGTAATATATAAGTCAATGATTTAAGCGTTATGCGGCGTTTAAGAGAGCAAATTAGACGAAAAAGGCCAGATTTGTGGAATGAACATTCTTGGATTTTGCACCACGATAATGCGCCTTCCCACAAGGCCATCATTGTGAACGAATTTCTGACCAAAAACTCAATAAATACCATCGAGCAGCCACCTTGTTCACCAGATATGGCTCCAGCCGACTTCTTTCTTGTTCCTAAACTCAAATTACCACTTCGTGGCACCCGGTTTCATTCGGTAGCAGACATACCTAAAGGAGAATTCGCGGCGAGAACTGAACTCTAACTCTAAGCTTGTAGGCGACGGTGGCCGCGACCCGTAGTAACACACCGCGCTGTGCAACTTTGAGCTTCCTTTGAAGGCCCATAGTAAGCCACGTTTCTGTTGCGTATGTCATCACTGGTAGGTAACATACACTGGTTGTAGACTTTCGTCTTTAAGCACTGAGGTATTTTGGACGAGAAGATGTTGTGTAGTTTCCCGAACGCTGCCCAGCCGAGTTGGATTTGTCGATTGACCTCCTCCTCAAAATTGGACCTACCTAACTGGATCACTTGTCCCAGGTTAACATATTTTCAACAATTTCGAAGTTAAATCTCCTAACTGGTTTTGATGACCAGTTGGGAGATTTGATGATGAGGTAGATTCGAAAAGAAAAAACAAGTTTTACGTAGGTTATGTGTTGTGTTGTTTCACCCTAAAAATTAAGCTGCGGACAAGGGCAAAGCAAAACGTTTCGCGAAAAGCGATGCCGATCTTATAAAAAACCCAAAGATGTAGGTAGGATATGCCTATATTTTATTTAACCAAGATGGAAGGTTGGAGGGTAAAGTACTTACTTAGTTTGTTTGAGTAATCCGCACCTGTGGGACAGCGAATATTACCTAATATCTTTTAATATTCTAAAGTGGTAAAGCGCATGCTTGGTTGTAATGTAAGTGATAGATAATCTCCTATCTGATAAGTACTACCTACCTACTAATTTGTGAAATACCTAGGTAAATAAGTAGACACTATTCGGGCGTATGCTACGTGCTTTCTCGCCGGAAATATTGGGAATAATAATACATTATTGCGCATGTCCCTAACAGCTGTCGCTGTTCAGATAATTCAGAAGTTTGTAAAATACTTTTTTAAGTACATAAGTAAAGTTACTATGTACAGTTACCTTACAAGTTACAACAGCTTGTGTTTAGAGCACGTGAAAAGGGTGCACAGGAACGGTAAGGTACTATTAACTCTGACTAAATAAGGTAATTAATGTTTTTACATTAAAACTCCAGAACTTGCTTATACAAGTGGCTGTAGATTTCCGCGAGGTAGGGGGAATCCGGGAGAGTTTAGCAGGTAGGAGACAATAGCCCTGCTCATAGAATCTTTGTGGGACTAGGTATTACGACGTTGCTACACTTTTTAGACTCCATAGGTGCCTCTCAACTTGCTAACACGACGACGTTGCAATCGGCCATTTGTTTTAAGAGTGAGAAGTGTCAACACACTTTCGTGCCCGGTGAGTTTATTTTTTTAATTTTCGTATTTTGATTTCTGTTGTTTACTGTTAATAGATTCCAGCATGTCATTTATATACATCGTAGGTAAGTGTATTTATCCTAGTAACTTTTACGGCAGACAAATTTTACTTAAGTGTCATAGTTTTTTTTAATAAAAATGTAATACAGGACAGCTTGGCGTGGGGTGGGAGACATTACTCTAGCGTCGGGAGGAGACTTTACCCAGGGTAATCTCTCCAGAAGTTTCTTCAAGAGCAAGATGTTTCTTCGATTGCTTTGCCCTCAATATCTTCAGGACTACCTCCAGATGTAACCACGATCGAAGCACCATTATTTACTTACTGTAGAACGTCAGTCTAAGCCTTCAACCACGGCATCAGTATTTATAAATGAAACTGCAACACTTTTTGGGCGCAGAGAGTTTAATTGCCATTGACTCGAGAAGAAGAAGAAGAAGACTGAAACTGTGACGTCTAGAGCCAATTCGCCATCAATTTTGAATAAAGAGGAATCTGAGTATATTAAGACAATCAGCAGAGGTAAAGCTGCCTAGAAAAAGTCTAAGTTTTGGTAGATAGCCCAGAAAAACAAAAAAATTAACAAAAACGGAAAAAAATGATGATAGAGATGATTATGCACTGAAAAAAATTAAAACTCATAAAAAGATATAGTTTCTTGTTGTTAGTTTATAAACAATCACTATTGTAAAAGTTAAGTAGTTTGTTAAAAAAGAAATACTACTAGTCAATTCCTCACTTATGTATCTCTAAGATACCTACTTAAAGTACTTTCCTCGTGTTCTAATTTACTACGTAATACTATGTTCCATATTTTTATGATTATATTATTTTATATAATTTTATTTGTAATGATTAATTTGCCTATTTTAAACCCAGGTAAAAGATCCCTACTTGGAGGGTCAAGTCACCCACCCAGGCGGGAGATATTAGCCGAATGTCATTTTGGTAGAAATCGCTAATTACTCATAAACTATTACTGATTTATCAAATTTTATTAAGAGAAAATATAGCTTAATAATGCAGCTTAGTATAAAATCTATAGAAAATAGCAATTTGCAAGTATAGAAGGATTTGTGAGCATTTTAGTGGAAGGCGGGTATACTCTCCCGGACTCCCCCTACCTACTTGCAAAGGCTTTAATTTTCAACCGCGTAGGTTGACGTAAGAGCCTAGTCATAGAACAATGTAAAGACACAAATTAAAACAATATCCTGTATAGTGACGGATGATTGGCTTCTTTCTACTAAATAATATAGAAAAAGATTACTAAACCATTAATTCTGATATATAATTAATTTTCTGTTCTTTCAAAATCCAGCACAAATTCGTTTTTTTCCACGATCAGTCTAACGTAACCATAACAACTTGTATCACGCGACATCCACAAATGCTGCCACAGCTTTTAGCCACAATTTTTGGCCGCATTTGTGGCAGCATTTATGGCAACACTATTAGTAAGTGTAGACACACACCTAATCGGGCAGTAGGTATATAATAGGTATATTATGTTGAACATCCATCTATAATACAATTTGGTTTTGCTGCCTAGCTTTGCCGATAAATGCCGGCCTGGATATGATTGTGTGTAGCAACACTGACAGTCGCGTGTAGCCCATGTGCGGCGAGGATCATTAAACCAGTTCAATGATCTGTCATTGACATTATCTAAGCTCAGAATTTACTAATGCTCTTGCGCGTTGTGTCCTTTCTGTCCCATTCCACTAATCTTTGCCAAGACTCGTTAAGATTACGAGTAGCCGGAGACGCAGCGTGCATGCCTGCATTAAGTTGCATGGTATTATGCACCATCGCGTTACGACGCATGACTTTGCTTTCTTATATGAGATACTTTAGTCCGCGAAGTCCGCGTGGCATGTCGTTGCATTTTCTTAAGGTCCACTCCATTTCAGCACTTCGTCGTTGTTCAGTTAATATTGTACAAAATCACATGCATTGCAGAATTGCTCTGATTCTGTAGCTAAAGTATTGTATTATAGAAATCGGAAACAACGACGGTAGGTACCAAAACGCTTTGACAATATAGAAAATCGATTACTATAATACATAGGTAAGTAAGTACGTATTAACCGACCGGGAATCGAATATCAAAAATAGCGACACCGAGCTCGGCGTGTTCTTTACTATTAAAACACAATGTAATAATTATCATTTATTTATTATTAGTTTCTTGTTTTTCCAGTGTTCAAAAATATGCATATTATGTCCTTTTCATAAATTAACGGTTCTGAAAGGAACATAATCATTTTTGAAAGAGACGGTACGTAATATCATGGAAAATAATTACACCTTATATTGTGCACAAACAACTTATTCTTTGGTATACACGTTATAAATGTTGGAAGGTATACTTACAAAAACTACTTATGTTTTAAAATAAAATTTTAAAGCAACTTAAGATATAAAACAAATAATTTAAACACAAAAACAATATGATCTGTTTATAAATCATTTCAGTTTAAGTAAGCTAAAACAAACGATAATACACGGTGTTACTTTGCATCCTTGCCATATTCACAGAGATAAAAGTAGGAAACAATACCTATTGTTTAGATAAACTAGAGACTCCCATAAATAAAGCACACTAAGTTTTTAGTAAATTTGGTTTTGCAGTACACATAGGAATAAACCGATTTTGTCTCGAACGGTACGCGATCACTAATCAAGTAATACTACAAAGTCTTTTGTGCCGATGAATAAGAACAGTGATGTGCATGCTTTTCGATAATTAGTGTCGTGTTTAATAGATTGTCGATAAAATAAAATACTCAAGATTTAAAAAAATAGAATTAGGTCTTTCTTTTTTTACTGATTTGTAATCATTGTCAGTGATATAGTAACCTCTGTAAATATGGCAAGGATGCAAAGTAACACCGTGTATATTCAGACTCTAAAAGTGCATTACAAGCTTTGGCGAAATTTCCCTTTAAATCAAATACTAGTTTTCCGATAATTATTAAATGTAGAGAATTACTTAATGATTGTAAAATTAAGGTTTTCAAGTGATTTTTGCTTGGATTCCTTCCCATAGTAGTATTCCCGGTAATGAAATTGCAGATATATTAGCAAATGATGCGGTGATGTTTGGTGACATATTTCCGTATAAAAACTTCTCTCATGATCTAGCTGCTCTTCCTAAATCCCATCTTCGGCGGTCTCGGGTTGAAGATTGGAACAGAAGTATTTTATTAAAAGGGAAACATTACAAAGGCATCCAACCTGAAATTCCCACACAACCTTGGTTCTTTAGAACGACGCTGGATAAAACTGCTACCTCTAAAA
Organism: Anania fuscalis; assembly: GCA_950371115.1. Lineage (NCBI taxonomy): Eukaryota > Metazoa > Arthropoda > Insecta > Lepidoptera > Crambidae > Anania > Anania fuscalis. The sequence continues at coordinate 16,557,738 of OX493328.1, forward strand.
CTCATTCGCATGCACCTGGGATACACGTGTACTCCAGCACATTTAGCTAGACTTCACATCCTGGACAGTGATATCTGTGAATATGGTAGGTACCGATGTAGGTGATATTGACCATTTCCTTTTTTCCTGCCTGAAGTATGATCGCTCCTCTTTTATATCGTCCTTAATAACCCTCCGTGTTCCTCCTACCTCTATAAATTGTGAAGATTTAAAGAATCAATTTGCAGTCGGAGGCATCATATCCATTAACAGCATAATGATGATTGACTTGGTACCTATGCATTGCGTTAGTACCTAATTAAGTAAATAAATAAATATTGGACAACATCACATACATTACTCTGATCCTAAGGTAAGTAGCTAAAGCACTTGTGTCTTAGAAATCAGAAACGACGGTACCATAAAACCCAGACCAGAGAATATAGAAAATTTCGTTTTCTACATTGACCCGACCGGGGAACGAACCCGGAACCTCAGAGATAGAGGCGCCATTTAATTAAAGTCCGGCGTGCTCGCCTCTCGGCTACGGAGGTCGTCAAGTAGTAGTAATTTAAATGTGTAAAAAAAGTCGAATCAAGTTACATGGATTTGATGCCTCAAACTGCAAATTGATTCTTTAAATCTTGTTTTCATCTTTTAAGTTCACTTTTTACAAAGTCGGGTTTTTTGATTTTTTAAATTAATTAATTTTATTTATCAATCATTATTTTGGCCCATTGACCACGAACGAAAAAAAAACCTGGATAGGTCTCATGTTCCTGTATCAATAAGCTTTATAAACAAAGGTTGCATAAGTAAGTACTTATTGAATTCTGGTCGGTAATGATCACTTACTTATTATTAATTGTAAACGCTAGAGATTAGGTAATGTTGATCCAAGGTTGCCTAAATACTTAATAAATTCTGGCCGTTGATGATTACTTAGTTATTATTTTGTAATCGCTAATGATCAATGATAATCCATTAAATTCAATTAAATAGAAACCTAAATTGTGGGTAAGTAATGAGTGTCATTTTCGAGTTATCACAACAGTCGGAATGACAGGAGAAGAAAATTTAAGGTTAGCTGGTGCCTTGCAACTTTCTGTTTCAGGCTAGTTCTGATCATTGCTGCATTGGAGTCATTAGGTAGGTCTAGGTACCTATCTATTATTTTATTTTCATTTGCTGTAAGATTTTCAAAGCTTAATGAGGTTTTGAAATAGAACACAGCTCTCGGAAACACTCCTCTGATTTGCATTTCGTAATTACTGGTGTTTTTTACTCTTTTCTTTGTTTTAACAACTCTTGTTTTATGTCTGTTTCCAGTTTAAAGGTATTCGAGAAGTTTTTTTTTTATGGAAAAACAACCGGTGCCCATTATCTTTGCACTTAAAGAAAGTGTGGGACGTGACATAATTTTCAGAACCTAAATAATAATTAATTTAACTACTTTATTACTTACCACAAAACTATTTCGTATTATCCCGGTAAAATTTTAAAGATCCTAACTTACAGAAAAGAATTCTAACAAAGATCTTAGGATCAAAAATAGGTAAATAACCAAATGACCAAACCTTTTAAAAACTCGTAATTAAAAAAGAAGTATTGTAGTGTATTCGGTATATTTAAACATCTGAAATTAGGGGAAGGCAGCTGAGGCGTAATGCGGTCCATCCAATCAATCTCCAAAGCAAATACAGTTGCGCAACACAGACCATATTTTAATACATACAGAAATCCACCCTAGAATTACTAATTATTTATCCTGAGGCTGTAAAAGTTATCCCTTCCTAAGCGCAGTAGACTATAATGTTATGAAAATTAATAAATAATGAAACGCCAGGGGCAATGGCACGCAACGGTTCATTGCAAGCCTTATTGAAAACGAGCCGTTTTGTATTCAAAAGACCTATTCGAGTAATTATCGTTCTTAAGTGCCACTCAGTTTAGTCGTAAATAAGTAAACTTAATTAATATCTTCATTAAAGCGGGCAATATTCGTTGAAACAATAAAATTTAAAGGGTAACTCGGTGCAACCCTCGCGCAATGGCGGCCCGACCGAAAGCTATGAAAGAAAATGAAATGACTCTTATTGCCATAACTATTCTTCTCCCAGCCTGTTTGTTTAGCCAGCTCGTAATAATGAACCAGTCTCATTAAAAGCAAGCATACTTTAGTCGTTCCTATTTTTATATGCCATACTAGCGCGGCTGAACTAAGCAATTAAAGTAATTTTTAGTAGATAACAATATCAGTGTTCACGAATTGAAATCATTATCCAAATTTAATCATAATACTTAATTTAATTATACATTAAAAAATCTATTTTTTAACGAAATCATTAAATTTAACACATTTACCTTTAAATATGTTGCGACAGTTAATTTGATGAACCTGACGATTGAGAGAGCGTCGGTAGATAGAGATCATAGAGTTGGGAAAATACCTTTGCCCAGCAGTGGGATTATTTAGGTACCAGAAATACTAATCGTATTGACAGAATAAAACGTTTCATATTCAAACGGTTACTTAATTTTTACGGTTAACGGTTTTTGGCCTTTCGTGGATTACCAACATTAATAACGATTTATTTATTGAAATGTACAGTCACGAACATAAATATACATTCATTTTTATTGGACTGTACCCTTTGCAACGGAATAGGTTAAGAAGTGTGAAAAGTACCTACTTTCATTTGCTCGTGACGTGACTGTGCATCAAATTCTTTTATGTAACTGCTCTTACCAATATTTTTTTTGAGAACCACGGTATATTATTGGTTATCGGTTTGAAATGTGACCCCACTTTCACTTCAGCTTGCTGTTCCTTTAAGTTATATCGATTACTTTAGATAGTTTGTAGTATGACTTAAACCAGAGCTAGGGACTTTTTCCATAGCTTCTGCTTTTATTCTCAGGCATAAAATTATCTTTAATCGCCTTAATGTGGTAGACTAGACCTTGGGCCGTCACATGACCTTCACCCCTTTAGGCATCCGTTAATTACGGGCATTGATGGGGGGGGGGGGGGGGGCAGGGGGGCGGTCAAGCCGATTCTTTTTTAACAATCCCACATGGGGAGGGAGGAGCGATTCGAGCCAAATCTCCTGATATCTTCTCACTAAGGGGGGTGTCTCTTATGAACACGACTTTATAAATTTGTAACTCCTCATAAGTAGGCAGCATGTTGAAATGTCGTCTTATTTACAAATGTAATTTCCCACATTTCCCACGGGCAGCCTCAGACGCCAAATTTAAATTACTTCGCTCAAAGCAAGATTACGTTTAACCGAGGTTAACAGGCAAATTTCACTTAATACCCTCACATCCTTGTAATTTCTTTACCTCCGCTAACAACTTGAGTTCACTGCGCTAACATGTTATTTGAATAATAATTACTTACTTTTGAAGGATCTTATCTTCATTTCTTTTAGAAAGGAATTTAGTCTCGTGCGTAATACTTTTTTGTCGAAAAATTGAAATAAGTTAATGAAAAAATATATTTTTGTGGTAATATCAGTCTTTTTTGTTTGTGTGTGTTTTTAATAACAGAAAGAACTTGAATGCAAAGTATGTCATATAAATGACTTTCAGTCATGCAGATGAAATATATAAGCATCAGTGTTTTAAACTACGTAGCAGTAATTTTCAATAGGTCGTTAATGTTATATTGCTCATCAAACACCTTATTTATCAACATTTCCCACCTCTGACTAATACTGTCTTTAAATTAAAAGAGTTTAAGTGCAGTATTCAAAGGCGCATGTAATGTCTTAATAATTAGGAAACAAACTTTCAATTTCACTAGTTTATTATGCAAGTTACCCATTTGGTGTCGAACATCGTACGCGAAAATGTTGTGTTGGTTTTACAATGTAGTATTATTTTCAAACAGGTTACGTTTATTTTCCCCTTAAAATTCACACAAAAGTACAGTAATCAAAATACTCAGATTGACTCGACAACTCAGATTCATTCAATTTCCTTTAACAGTTTCCTGGAACTGTTTGCAAACGTGGTCGATTCCCTCATTTCGTAGATACGAACGGTACTGCGTTACTACGAACAATGGCTCCAAATTATACAGATGGGAATTAATCAGTGAACCATACATGCAGATCCGTGTTGGAAGGTCCCGTATTACGTATAGAATTTCAGTTTGAAACTAGCAGATAGGAGGCTTAAGTTTTCGGTCGTCCTCAGGGACAGTATTTAATTGCGAAGCATTATAGGCATAAAAACCTTTAATAGACCTTAAAACAACTTTATGATTTTAGGAGTTTACACTGCGTGAGCTAAGCAAAAAACCAAGTAAGAGTCGGACTCGCGCACGAAGGGTTCCGTACCATTATCTCTAAAAACGTCGTCCGTCACATTATGCGGTATTTTCTACCAGCCTCCATAATTTACGACTTCATTTACGTAATTTTGCTTTTACAAATAGATTTTATAAGTTAACTCGGTAACTTTGGAAGCCTACGAAGCTGTTTTTTTTAACTTGATTTATATAGTTGGTACCGTAACAATAATTGTCAATATTCATAAGAATAACATGTGAAAGTGTGTACAGTTCGTTCTACATAAGACTGATAAATAACGAAGTACAGTAGAGTATGTACCCGTCGTAACTTGTTCTCACAGTTTTCGAGCTGCCATATTTTTTACATTTTATTTAATCACTTTGTCGGTGTGCTTACGTATATTATACCCATGCCAAATTATGGTTTTCTGATACTAGGAGTCTCTATGCTAAGTCGCAGACAGGCAGACGGACAGACATGGCGAAATTATAAAGGTTCTGTGTTGACTACCGAAAGAAACCATTCTTTTGACAGATCGGTTAAAGTTAATATTAAGTTTACAGAGAGAGAGACAGAGAACAAATATAATGAAAATTTAGGCGTTTACAGTATGAAATGTGTACCTCTAACTAAGGAGAGCAATTTTCATCTTTAGCGAAAATCCACATAATGTATAAAGCTGCTGGAATATTTCGCAAATCCTTTCTAGTCTGCGAAAAAAATAATTTTTAATGAGGGCTGAAATTTATGTCTTGAGAACGGTTTGCCGAAAAATTGTAAAAATAAGGTGGAGCGCTTTAAATTTACTTTAGTAATCACCACCTAGGCTTTATTTTTTTTTAAACTGAATTTATTTCAGTATGCAGGAGTTTTAATAAAAGGTCTTAATTATATTATGTTGTGGGACTCTGTTATTGGCTAAGTGTATCATTGTAAGTTTATTTATGCATGATTGTTATGAAAAAGATAAGTTTCCAAACAAATAAAATAAAAATATTAAAAAATAACTAAGCAGGAATTATTATTTAAATTATATTTATAAGCGAAATGAATATTAAAGTAAATATATAAATGTTTTGAAATTAATGCCACGTTTATTCGATGGCAAAAAATAAGAAAGTCAATTTTTACCTAATTTCGTCAAAAAAACAATCACCAGTGCCACACACTGCCCACTAACATACAACAACACCGTTTGTTTTTATTAAAAAGAAAAGTGTGTGGACCGCCCAGACTTTCCCTTGCCGAGTGTCCAGCCGTCCGGCGTAACATATTAAACTTTCCACGAATCCCTCAACGGAAAACGAAGAACGCTTTTTGTGCGCCTGAAAAAGTGGCGTAATTTATTTTCCCTTGGTGCAATATTTAGTGCTGTCCATTACTACAGTTCGCGACCGAACATTATTCACGGACATCCATCTTTTTTTTTCTCGGCCGCATGCGCGCGGTCCTCCATATTAACTTTTTCATTCATATTCTTCCCAACCTTTCCGATATTGGAAGACGTTTCGTTTGCTGAAAGTGTTAATTAGAGTTACTTAGGTGTTTTTTTTTTGCGGACATCTATCACTTTCTTGCTTACATTTCTAGCTTGCCTACCAACATGTAGTTCATTACTTAAAACATTGCATTTACCAAATATAATATTTGTCATTAAGAAATTACAAATCTTTGTGGAAATAATATACCTATTTAGATAGCAACTTATTGGGAAGACAATAATTAGACAAGTATTCACTCTGTAACAAAACAATAGGTATCGAAATTTTTCATCAACTGTCAGATATATGTAACTTTATAAACGATGACAATTATATTCTTTTTATGCATACATTATATTCTTTTCATACCTACATTTTATTATTTTCGAACTTCGTTATCGTTTTCAAATAAGTAAGTTCTTTGGCTACGGCGTCAGATCAGAGGTCATGACGACACAAGGTAATACTAACCACAGGCCTGGGACTCCAACCACTCTTTGAAATTTAATGTTCTCAACCTAAAATTTAAGTTTCTCCAACAACGTTTCGTAAGGTTTCGTTGCCAAATTGTGTATTATTAGGCGCATCATCGGTCGTTACAAGCCGCGCTAATGTTTGCGCAGTCGAGAGCGCGGAGTGGTGTCGCCGCGGGAAGGAAATCCGCCGGCGTCGCGGCTCTAATGCACGATGCACTTAGCTCAATCACCCGCCAAATGCGTGCTTACTCGTGTTGACTGTAGAGCATATGCAGTTGCATCGATTATGCATGGAAGTTATATTTAAATACTATAATTTTAACGTAGAACTAACTATCTCCCTGAGATTAACAACTGTTCAGTCACGGTTGGACAATCCGAATCCCTTCCCATTTTCAAGGAGTTAGAGCACGTTTCCTATAATTGCTTTGATAATATCTGTCTGTATGTGTCGATTCATATAGATATGGTTATATTTTATGTATCTAGTTTACGTATGCAACACCATTATTTATTATTTGATATTTATTAACTGCTTTATATTGCTAGTAATAATTACTTTTAAACTACTCGTTTTCAGAATACACTAAAACTAATTTAAAACTATCGCAGGTAGTTTACAATAAAACAAAAGACTAACGAGTAGAACATAAACAAACTTCTAGCAACAGAACGTGTTGAAAATTAAATAACAGTTGCAATTTTCCAACTGCGAACAATAAACAATTCGCTGCGAATAAGAGTAATTAGGAGCACCCTGAAACGGTGCCAGGTAATAAATCCATTTAGCTCTGAAGGGAGCGCTGATTTGCGCGGCAAAAACCGAAGCTCAGGCAGACCAATCGGAGCTGGGGCCGCATGCAGCGAATAATCTTAATAACGTGCATAACTTGATTGCGATTTCTGTTTTGTCAATTAGAAGTTTTCCTAGAATTTTTGAATGTAAAAATTGGTTAAACTTCCGCCTTGCGTTAGCACACACTGGGTGACCAATGTGCCGCGCTGTAAAAAGTTTTACACGTATTACACAACAAAAAATAAAATAAAAATTTTGGAAAACATTACATACATTGCTCTGATCCTATATTGCAAGTATAAATCACTTGTGTTATTGATATCCGAAACAACGACGGTACCACGTGAAAAAATTGAAAAAAATCGTTTTCTACATTGCCCCGACTGGGAACCCCAGGACCTCAGAGATGGCGACGCTAAGTCCGGCATGCGCCGTCGCGCGTCACGTATTGTAAGGGGTACATCTCCATGTATGAACACATGGAGGTGAACCCTTACACCTCCATCTCGCTGCCTAGTCCGATGGAATTGTTTGGTGCAGCCACATTGGGAAAGATTGACAGTAGACAGTAGCGTAAAGGGTAAAGGTCTAGGTGGTAACTCTTATCTAATACATATAACAAAAGTGTAGTTTTGCCTATGTATTAGGTAGACTTATTGGGATTTTTATTTACATAAGTAGCAAACTATTAGTGTTTTCTTTAGCAAATGATTATTAATTGTGAGAAAATTGCAATCTCGCAAGTTCTTTGAAGCATATTGTAATGATTGTTAGATGATTTCATAGTATCTACCTACTCTGCACATTACGTAATTATACAGAATTATCTGAATCAACTTACTCTGCACTAATTAATTTGTAGCATTAATACTATTCACTTATGACTAAGTTAATAATTAACGTTTTAAATTAACTAAAATATTAAAAGTAGAATTTAAAGTATAAACAAGACGGCAAAATCCGTAGTTTAGCCTTGGAAAAAAAAATTCTACAAAAGGCTTACTGCACTGCATAGTTACAAAATAGCGTCGCCTTAGAAAAACATTCTTAAAATTTTTAACAAGACCCAAGTCACACAATGCGGGCGAGAAATTAAGCCGCGCCTCGTTTCGCGCGTGCACCCAAGTTCAGTTTGTGTAATTTTCCGGGTCGCGACGCGTAGCACAATGAAGGCTGGCCTCCAGCCATCATTAAGGCAGGAATGCCGGGCCGTCTTCCCTACTCCCAGTTTGCCAATTTTGCTCCATGCGTGAATGCAGCGAGCGCATTTCTGAAACACAATATCAAGCTATCTAAATGAAGCTTTGAAAATGAACTGTTTGGATTTACTCCAAGCACCGTGAACCAGATGGCAACCGGTAACGATTACTTTTCCTTTTGCCTAATGTGTCTACGAGTACTCATCGACAGGTACAAGATTAACTACTTGCTCCTTTTTTATTATTTAATTAAGTTACGTCATATCTGATTAAATTAAATAAATATATAAAACCTTCGAGTTGCTGTCTGTTGTGCCCTACAAAACTGTAATGTCAGTTGGACGCTGGACCTTATTACTGCCTCTCAGCGATATTTCGTCCAAAATATTGTTTACTATGCTAACAAAACATCATTAAATCCCTTCACACAAGTCGAGCTCCAAGTCTTAGCGCTTAAATTGAAACCCAAGCACGTGGTAGCTTCGTCGGCGAAATTGTCCGCGCAGTCGTTTAAAATATACCAGAACTAAACATGGTAGGCTCACTGATCACTCTCCGAAACCACAAAAATTAATTACCTACTTTCTTTAATCTGAAGCTCGGAGCGGCAAGTTTATTTTTATTTCTAGTACTATAATGATGTGAATCACATATAAGGCTAAACGAACTAATGTTTTTCTAACATACATACCTCATATTGTCAAAAATGTATTGTGACGCTACTTTTAATATTATAATATCTTAAAAGACCTCTTATGGAGCAATGAACACACTGTATCTCTTTTTATTATTTTATAAACACCCTAATCCCTTGTAGTGTCGTGGGCAGTGATCAGCCGCTGCGCGGATTCGGTTCCAATCACGCCGGACCGCCGTGATTAATGCATACTAAGCAGGACACCACAGCTCTGCTTCTTTATTTAGCTCTAAAAGGCTTTAGTGTTTTATTTTTGAATACTTATTTACTAGCTAAAGAATGATTCTGTAGGTCTACGATAAAACGTAATTCCTAATGTTATTAAATTCGGACCGTGAAATAGATCTTAACCATAAGCTAATCATATTATTTTGTGCTTCTATGACGCGTTACGTTCTATCAGAATCAGCTACAGTAAATCAAGACTGAACTAATGTCTGTTTACTTACACAGTTTACTTACAACAAACTAGGTAGGTGCATCGACGCTCAATATTAGGTGAGGTTGTTACCAAATACAGCCTTGAGTGATATTGAAAAAGTCTAATAGACTGAATCTTTGACAAAGAGCGCCTTAAAACCAAATCAGCACGCTAAAAACGAGTGTTTCGTATTCGCGTCTCTTTGATTTGTCTTCTAAAAACAAGTGGGCGAATAAAGCGTTGTTGATGACAAGTGACTGACTGGCGGGCAATTAGCAGTCCGCCAGACCCGTAACAAAAGGGCCTCTTAGTTTCACTTAATTAAAAAGCGGAGGCGTGGAGAAAAAGTGCTGAGAAAACGCGGACTGGGCGCCGCGAAGTGTAGAGTCGGTTGAGTGCATTTCTTCGTAGAAGTCTCCCATTGGAAGTTTCTTATCTATGCAAGAGTGTCTTTTTTACTATGGCTGCTGAGTAAAATTATAAACAAGTCAGTGTCAAAATCACGTTTATGGTGCCAAAAATTTATTGTCGCTATCGAATAAAATTGTCAAAAAAACGGATGTCATCAATTTATTTCTTGTGCTAAATAACAAAACAGATTTATATAATTTGTTTATTATTAACATTCTCGTCGGCTTAACAATGAAATTCAAGAGTATACGAGAAGCCATCTTAATCAAGCTCTGAAATAGGATCTACATAGAGCATGAAGGCAATATATTACCGTAATGGGAAGCTTGTAATGTACACGACAAGGTATGTAAGAGGTCACACATGGCCCATCCGTCAATGCGAAAGTACTCTATAATACCTGCCCTTGGTATAGTCTACTACAGAAATAAATGGTAACACTGTTTTTACTGACCCGACTTGTTTGCTTGACATTTAAATAGTAAAATATGAGCTGTCGTAGAGCTTACAATCTCGTTAGCCATATTATTTCTAAACGTTAAATCAGTACCTATTTGATATCTGCATATGTTAAATACGGTAAGAAAACTCGGTTAAGACAGTGGTTAAAGTTTCTGTAAAAAATATGTATGAGTATATCGAGTGTAATAATAGATAATAATAGACCCACACAAACTTCCACATTTATAAAAAATATGTATAACAAGAAACCATACGTAATTAAAGCCACGCTGTTGTTTTAGGACCAGTTTTGTAGTTGGAGTGTGGGTAGCTTAAGAATAATAGTATCAATAAATCCACATTGATTTTTTTTAAGAAGGCTTTTCGCATTCATTTTAATAGCTAACCCTCTCTTATTTTCTCGTTTTCTTCTTCATTTTTCAATGGTCCTCGCTGGCATGGTTCTGTGTACAATCATATTATATGCGTGTATATGTATGTATGTACCGTACCGTATTGTTATATATGTATTTATCTAGTATGTAATGTGTTAATGGGCTGTAGTGATATAGTTAAGTTAGATTTGTTCGATATTTGTATACAACCTTATTTTGTTGCACCGCCCATACCATCTCTGTCTGGCCCTATGGTTAAATGTTTGGCATTACGTCCGCCATTTGTACTACATGTTTTTTGTCTGTGCAATAAAGTTTAAATAAATAAATAAAAGTACCTACACTTGAATTACGTTGCTAAACATTGGCAAATGAGCCGTTAGTGAACTATACCTGTGTTTGTTTCCTGTAGACTCGTCTATGTATGACATTCTCTACTACGTGCACTTGCTGTTTATTAATTTATTATGAGTGTATTCTATATTTCTCTTATAAGTGAATTTGTATTCTTTTAGAGAAATAAATGTCTGAAACCATAAAAAACATAATAAATTTGACATTAATAATTTTAAATATCCACCGAGTAGCATTAAAAATCAGCATTATTGATCGAAAAAGATCTGAACCAGATACTGTAAAATCATGATTTGAATAGTTTTACTGTAGGGACTTTCTTAAAGTAAATGTTATGAGAATACCTAAGATAAAAGTTTAATAAAGTGATCAAACTAAGTAGTATCTATCTTAATTGTTATTATGTACCTACAACAAACAGATTTTTGTGACTAACTGTAGCAATAAATTATGGCTCTAAGTATACCATCTATCATGTACTGCTTTTGTCCCTGTTATGTAAGCCTAGTCGTTGTTTAATACTTTAAACTACTTAAATATGGAAAAACTTATTAAATTAGGGTAAGTAAATTGAACTTCATGAAACTTACATATTTGACACATTTAAGGGTATCGAATAATTGATGATTCTGGATCATGAAATTTGACAAAAAGCAGTGGCTTATAGCACAAGTAAAGGTATAATCAGATAAATGATCAGTTTATAATAAAAAAACTTTATATAAGAGACTGTACGGAACTAACGGTGCGCAAGTTCGACTCGCATTTAAGCGGTCTTGAATAACCAAAAGATACCTACTTACGTTCCATGTAAAATGTAGGGGTTAAGAAAACGAATTCGTTGTACTTGCATTAGGTAGGTACTTTTTAGTCAAAAACTTATGATAAACTAAAAGTCTTACGTTAGGGCACTTCCAGATGTAGGTACGTCCAGATCTGGCGAATGCGCAGCTCGCGAGTTTCATGCGCGCAGCACGCGTGCCGTTACTGCAGTCGTTTGGTGCGCCTCTTAAGCGTAACTCATGCAAGGTTCGTAAAGTGCGGCGCGTGCAATTTAATTCCAGTTCACGTTCTAAGAAATATGACGTGTAGCTCACAGGTCGCGCGCGCGGCGCACAAACATGAAATGCACGCGCGCAGATCGCATGCCGCTTGCAAATTGCGTAATCGCGGCGCATTCGCCAGATCTGGACGCAGCCTTGTGTTTGACAAAACCTGCAGCCATTTTTTTGTCACCCAGCCAGTATTAGTGTAAATACTGCACCTTATTTAAAAAAAATGTACCGTGAAGTAAGCTTCAAGAGCTAAAAGCTGGTAAATTATGATTAGTTTAGGTGGCTTTCAAAACACACGTCCTCACTACATCCTAGAGCGAAACACATTAACCTCATTTTCGTTTCTGCTAGTTTTAAAAACTAAAATCGTAAAGTTAATAGCGCCGTTTTAGGGTTGAGATTTTATAACGGCATTTGGGTCAGCTTAAAGCCTTTATAAATACGTTGATCCTTATATTATTTTCACATCATAGCAACAAAGATGATTTCGAATAAGATTATTCATCATCATCATTATCATCTCAGCCTATTGCAGTCCACTGCTAGACGTAAGCCAAAGCCTCAAAGAGCGCCTAAGAGCACGAGCTTTTTTCATCCATTCTTTGCCAGCCTTCTTCTGGTCGTCGATCCATCGAGATTATTAATTATTTTCCTTTAATATTGTTTACGAGTGTATTTAAAATAATAATAGATGTATTAATGTTTGAATTTTGTATTTGTATCCCTTTTCTGGTTTGTTGAAGTTGAAGAACACTTTGTTGAAGCTTTCATTGAAATATTGATAGCCATTCAATATAAAAGGAAAATATTAAGGTACATGAATAATAATACCTTACACACTAACATTACCTAAGTACTTAAGTAAGTATAATTATTATATAAACTCAGATCTGTCCAATGTTGTTTTATTAAAACCGGCCAAGTGTGAGCCGGATTAGCGCAACAAACGTTTCGTACAAACTTAAATATAAAATATCGAATTTTTGTTTATGATTCAGCTACAAATTATTATATTTGACTATTTACTTTACTTGTGATACAATTCATAGCTACAAGGGATTGCAAAAATGGGTATTTTATATAAATTTTAACTTGATTCTTCACGCGTTCCTGCCAAAATGGGTCTAGACAGACAGATAGACAGGCAGAAAGACGAAAACGAAGTGCATGAACGACTATAACCTCAAAAATATTGAGCCTAAGAGTATGGGTAAGACTTGGACCTATTACGCGAACCTTAGTATAATTATCAAAGTTATTTACCTTATTAATGTACAGATAGTTGAATCATAGAGAAAGAATAATACTAAGTTAAAATGGAAATTCCAAAATATAATTACCTACTCGTATATTTCTCAAATTCTTTTAACTGTTCCTCTAAAGACGTGACCTTATCTTAATGTTTTCATCTGATGATGCAGTTATATCCTTGAAAAAGTACCCCCTTTTGTACATTAGGGGAGATATTTTTGCGGGAGAGCCGTAATTAGCAGAAAGCAGGAGAGCCCTAAGGATGTGTTTTTGCTTGAATTGTTTTGTTTTAGTGTTGTTGTGATTCAAGCGAAATGTCTGTGGAGAGATGAAAACGTGTTTTAAGGAAGACTCGGACATCATAAGCTCTCATTTAAATGAAATATTTTGCTGTTAGATCTTCAGCCTAATAGTTAATTATATTTTAACGTACCAAATCCTTGTCTGGAGGGTTACTTTACTTACAAAATAGCCAATCTTTAGTAGGCATCGTGTTATTTTCTTTATAATTATTTCAACTATGGTCAGGTTGATGGTCAGCTAGAATAAAAGCAAATCAAACTTAATTTTGTGTGTTTAATAAATTAAATACCTACTTATGTAAATTAAATTTTCCAACATTTTACACACTTAAAGATCGTCATAATAAAAATAACAAATACATTAACGACTACTGCTTCTACAAACCTTAAAATGTTCACCAAAGCTATATCAGGATACTTAATTAAATTGAAAGACAAAATCAGTATGCATTCAATGAGCCGTGCAAGTGATCCCAAGCTTCCAAGAATTAAACGCTGAAGATTTTCGTATCGCCCCTTGTCCCTATCCAACCCCTGCAATTAAAACGCACCAGAAGGGTTGGTTGCACCGCTTTCGAAATTGCAAACACGTCCATTGTTTTAATCTACTCCTCTCTCAGAATCCGGGATATTATACTAAAATGAAACTCCCAATTTATCTTGACCTATTTGCCTCGACCAAACATGTTGAACGCAGAAGACACTAAAGTGTCTGCGAGTGTTGGACAGTGGTTCTAGTGCGGGAATTCGCCAACGTATACTTGATTGAAATATTAATTTCTCGAGATGCCATCCTGCTTACTCTTTAAACGTTTTACAAGCGAAAGTTTATACATTTAATAAATTAAACTCAACATGCCTAAAGCAGTCTTGATTAACAAAACAAACAATAACTGGATTAAAATAGTTACTTTAAAACATTATAGATTTGGCTAACAAAATCTATCTACCTAAAAACTTATTTAATTTTTTTAACGTACCTACATGGTTCATTTTCGAACTCTGTAATTTCTATAATATCTTATTAGTGTATTTAACAGGTAGTTAAAAGTAAGAAATTAGGAGTCTAATAACATAATAACACAACATGTGACGGTGTCAGAATTAAGAAGGGGTTATTTTTTAAATTATTTCCTAAGCAAGGTTAACCCGTTTCCAATAATGAATAGTTTGAATAAAACATTTGTAGATGTAACGACGACAGTCAGATCTTTATCAGTCATGGAGACGAGTAGACAGTCCGAAATTTTTGACATCAACAAGATTTTTTGGAACATTTTTGGGATATGGCCTGGAAAAATTTCAATGAAATATTACAAATACTACTCGATTCTGTATATAACACTGACGACAGTTATATATAACGGTCTTTTAACATTGAATTTGATTTATACACCCAGAAATCTCGAATCTATGATCAGTGAAGTAGTTTTCTTTTCCACCGAAGTTGCAGTCATATGCAAAATTGTGATGATACTTGTGATGCGAAAAAAGATTGTTGCCATTTTAAAATTAATGGATTGCAAAGAATTTCAGGGACATGACCCTATAGGAAAAGAAATTTTAAGCAAAAATAACTTCATGTACAAAACACTTTGGAAAATCAGTGCTATTGTGTCTAATTTTTCATACTTTTCACTTATCGTTTTACCAATTCTTTTGCATTTAATTTGGAAAGCAGATATAGATCTGCCTATATGCAAATATTATTTCCTAAGCGATAACTTTAAGGATCAATATTTCTGGATATGGTTCATTTACCAATCGATCGGGATTTACGGCCACATGACTTATAATATAAATATCGATTCTTTTATTGCTGGTCTTATGTTGGTAGCAATAGGTCAACTCAAAGTTTTGAATCATAATTTTATTCAGTTAGCACCAAAAAATATGTCTGCTCTTGTAGACTCGAAGACTAAAATAGCAACACTTAATAAACTGCTCCAGCATTATGATATAATTGTAACGTAAATATTTTTCGTATTAACGAATAAAATGAGTTGTAAGTAACTATATCATTTATTCATTTGCACACAAATCTAATTCTACTATGTATTTCAGGTATTGTTCAGATATCCAAGAAATTTTAAGTGTGGCGATGTTTGTTCAGTTTTGTATGGCGTCTGTAATTATATGCGTGGCAATGTTTGGACTCTTGATGGTAAGTATTTTAAAATTCATTTTTTTATATTCATTTGCAAAATTACTCAAGATATGTAATACGAACAGCTTTCGAGGCAAATGATTTGATAAGCTTTTTTTTCGAAAACTCCTGTATATTTATCCAGTATTGTATATTTTTTATTTATTTAATGGTTTACCAATAATTGATACATATTGGACATATTATGTAGGTGAAATAAAATAAGTTTGTGATAAAGCAACGCGTTAGGTGGTTGGAAACGGTATGAAAATATTGTCCAAAGACACTGTGTAGAATGTTGATTTTATAGTATTTTTTTTCAGGTGTCATCAACTAGTGTATTTTATGGGATGCTCTCTTATCTGTCTATAATGACCATGCAAATATTTGTTCCCGGATGGTTAGGAACACAATTAGATTTTGAGGTAAGAAAATAGGGAATAGGATTATTTTAGTGATAAAATCTAACTATTTATTCAATACATAAAAAATAGATTGCACTATGTGAACATAAAAAGTAAGGCTAAAAGTTTCCGTCACAGAGCACAAAGGGCGTCAATTTAACTATGGTTTGGGCTAGGCCATCAAAATAAAAACTTTAAAATATGGCAAATGATGGGCAGTTATCTTTTATCTCATCGATTCAAAAACAATCATGCTCTTTAATAAGTACAAGCTAAGCCTAGTCTTGTCTTCGAGTGACAAAGTATCGTATAAAATTTGGACTACAATTTAAAAAGTTCTATAAACCTCCGCTTGTCTCATTTAATTGTAGTAAAAACATTTTTTGTCACTATTTTCTTCTTCAGAGTCAAGAGTTAATGTTTGCTGCATACAACAGCGATTGGATACCTCAGTCTGAATCGTTCAAGCGTAGTCTTCGCCTTTTTATGTCACGTGCTAAAACACCTATAGTTATCACGGGTATGAAGATCTTTCCGCTTTCGTTGAAGACCTTTATCTCAGTAAGTTTTTTTGTATTTTTTCTGTATGTTAACCCGTCGGGTGATACATAAATATACCCCTTTAAAGCTTATAGCTGGTACCACACAATCGATACACACATCAATTTATTTCCTTACTTCGATACCATGACAAATATTGGAGTATTTTATTTACTTAATTGTTTATTCAATGTAATGAAAGAGAAATGTAATTGTAATAACGAACGAGTACTAGCTAGCTGTAAGGAGTTAATAAAAGTTTTTTTTATTTTTACAGATAATGAAGATGGCATATTCTTTTTTTGCCCTCCTAAGAAAATTACAGGATCGTCAAGTGTGATTTTGCAATTTTTAATAAACTTCTTAGAATAGAAAATGGATTAAAATTATTGTAAAAGTTTTTGGTTTATAAACCTTATTTACCGGCAATATTATGCAAAATTAAACCGTCATTTTTGAATTCTGTTTTGATAGATTACCTGAAAAATGTTTTTTTGACAATAACAATCATAACGGTATTTCAATTATTACAAACACATTGCGTTAATTGTTGCTATAACAATGCATTTACACAATGCCACAGTAAAAGCTATTTTTGGCCCTAAACTAAAAAAAACGTTAGCAAAAAAGGAGAAGGTCCTCAATTTGACTGATTGTTGTTTTTTTTAATCCATTATTTTTATTCCAAATACTTAACCCAACCCAAAAGATAACATCAATAATTAAAAAAGTAAAACTTGTTTAACAATTCCTTTTTGAAATGAATAGCTGCTGGCTACTTTTTTCCATCCAACTAAACATTTTAAAAGTCGGCGCCGATTGGATCCCAAGCTCTAAGAGTTTCAAGCAAAGCTACCTCCTTCTGGTGGAGTGCGCAAACAAACCCATAGTAATCACGGGCCTCACCACGCTTTCTTTCTAAGCGTTCACTTCAGCAAGTTTTTGACTTATTCATGGGCTTCACTCGTCTCAATGACTGTTGTTTTTGAGTTTTATTGTACTGTCTGCATCCGATAGGTTTTCTTGAAATGGGTGCAATTGAATTCTCCGACTCACCTCTACGGATTGTTCAATTTAATCGCAGTCTAGTGTAATACTGCAATATAGTTTACACTTGCATTTGGAAGTCACTGGGGGAGGCCTATGTTCAGCAGTGACGTCCTGTGGCTGCACATGAAATGATAATAATGATGAAACACGCACATTTGCAAGTCGTGGCAGCCTGTAACTGAATCTGCACTTAGCGAATACTATATAATATTATAGTTATTACTTTTTAATTGTATAATTTGTGTAAAATTTTTTGATGCTCTTAGAAAATAAAATAAACAAGAATAATAATGTCAACTGGTGAGGTTAGGTCGTGTACCCTCGTTGAGGGTATCCCTTCCTTTGGCAAATTACTTTTCGCCAAATTTCAGTGCCGTGGCAGCGGCCGGCGAGCCCTCGATTTATTTTTTTGCTTCCAATAGTATATTTTCGAAACACTTAACTTGCCAATTAAGACTTTTTTAAATTGCTATTTTTTCGATTTTGACTTATGTAAATCGTATTACTTATGCTATGCAATATTTTGGGAAGAGTTTGTTATGCCAAACCAAACATTTGACTAAATAATATTTGGTAAAATGAAACATTGCCAAGCAATTGTTTGTTAATAATAATTTGCCAATAAGAGTGTTTGCTAACAATATAATTGCGAAAAGTTGTTTATACAAATGTTTTTTGTTTCAAATGAAAATTTGGGAAAGTTAGTTTGGGATGTGATACTTTGGGAATCGTTTTTCGGCTAAACATTAGTAATCCCTCGCTAAGGCTTGATTCATTTTAGACAAAATCTTATAAACGTAATAAATACCTATTTAACTTTTTAATTTCTTTTCCTGTTTATATATACATAGTCGTTTTTGACGCTTTGAAATGATCAAGAAACACAGAAGTTTTCAAGCTGCTAAGCTTAAAATATTTTGCGTTCAACAACATAATTTAAAAGAACACGCTTAGCTGCTTTACATTGGAGTTACAGTGACAAGCACTGAACTTTAAAGTACAGCTTTTATACTCGTTGTTTAATTATATGTTCTGAATAAAGGAATTATTTTGACCAAACTGATTCAACCTAATATTTATGGTGTTGCAAAAGTATCTGCCACGGCTGCAATGGGTGAAGTATTCCTTATATAGATTACGCAACAGTAAATAAATTTCATGTAACCGATTGGCAAAATTATTTAAGAAAAGACGGTTAAATTCATACTTGCTTCATTTTGTATAACACACTCTGCCATTCAAATTTGACAATCAAAGTCAGATGATTACCGCCCTGGTCTACAATCTTTAAAATTTTAAAGATTGTAGACCAGGGCGGTAACCACGAACTCTTAAAACAATCTCAAATCTGTCAAACATTATCATTTCTGTCAAATTTTGTATGAAATGACGTACCAAAGTTGTCAAATCTGTGAATTTTGGTACGTCATTTCATACAAAATTTGACAGAAATGATAATGTTTGACAGATTTGTGATTGTTTTGACCATAGATATAGCGAATGCTAAGTCTATGGTTTTAACAGTTCATGGTTAGGGCCCAGACCATAAAATCGACCATTGATTGCTAAGCGACTTTCACCGCCTTAAAACAATTTAACTTAATTTGGGAAATATTCATAAACTCCTTTCTATCTATAATCAGACCAGGGACCAGAAATCTCGCGAAACAGGTGCCCAAATCACAGTGCAATCAAGACGGGCGTTCAAATCAAATTTCGCGTATTCCCAACTAATAGGTGGCGCCACCTGCACACGGATCATTACCAGGCAAGCTGAAATCGTCGATTAATGCCGTTATATCAAACCCAGTCACGTGGCGTTGCGATAATTGCTATGACTTATATAAACGATTGTAGTAATTTGAATCGCTAAAATTTTACACCTAGAACTGGATCATAATTTGGGTAGGTAGGGTAAGCTCACTTCCTAGCATACTTCCATACGTTTCTCTTTTACCCTGTTCTGTATAATGACAATAATATCAAATAGCTAAAAGGTTTTTGTTACAGTCAAAATACCAATACACAGAAGCACCATCGATTCGGCTGTAAATCAAGCTTCTCGTTTTCCGTCTCTCTTAATACGTTAGACATATCAGGCTAAATCTCTTTCTAAAATATATGTTTTGTCTTTGCTATACAATCTTAACATCAAGGTTTGTTATTTAATATCTAATTAAGAAGTATTTTTAATCGACTCTGGAATACTTATATGTGATATGGGCGGTACTTTTAATCCGCTAAGGCTATGTGCGATACCAAATTTTATCGACAAAAATAATAATTTGTATTTTTTTTAAACTTTATGCAAGAACCAAGGTTTCATGTGTCGTAGAAAAATGAAAGAAATGCCGCTAGATAGCTAAAAGAACAGAGTAACTGACCAACAAGTAAATTTCTGATATTTAGGGTTTTGACGGCTAGAACAAATTAAACCCTAATTTTTTTGTATTTTTTTGCAGAATTGTTTTGACCCCAATTCTTTTTTTCGTCGATAAAGTTAGATATTGAACTAAGCCTTAACGGGTTACAAGTACCGCCCGTATCACATTGTATAATACACGCACACACACATTCGTGTACACAAACACACGCGCACACACACTAGCACACGCACGCATGCATAAACAAAAACCTTTTGTTTTCTCTTTTTGTGCCACTAGAATATGCTTAATGAAGTATTCGTGTATACTTAATTTAAATTTTCTTGCTGAAGTTTACTAATAATAATTTACCAAAATGAAATTGTTCAAATCTCAAACGCTAGTCCCTTAAATACAGGATTACCTAGTTTATGGACTACTAGAAATCTTTGAGCTGTGTACTTTTTGAAAATAAAAGTTTTTATATATTATTATTATTATTTATATGGAAATAACATAGCAGAGCTTTAATTAAAAAATATCATGACTTGCGATTTCAAATAATGTCGCAACAAATAAAGGCGGGTATATTTGTTTGTTACCATGCTTTGAGTGGTAACAAGTCTACTGAGTTAATTTAGTTGTGGCAAAATGGTCGACCTCACAATATAAATTAAACGTTACGAGCGAATTCGCAAATTCAAATCTTAATTGAATTCGACAGCCGTGCGAACTGCGAGTACCTTATAATTAAATGCTTCAAGAACAATTTCTTGTATACAGCTTTTCGGAACAGGGCCTCGATATAGTTTATTACTGGAGTAGGCTGTTCCCACTATATAATAATACACAATAATAATACACAAGCGTTAAATCTAGTTATAACATCACCAGCCTATATCAGTCCACTGCTGGACACAGGCCTCTTCAAAAGAAGGATTTTGCCATAATCGCCACGCTTGGCAGGCGGGCTGGTTTCACAGTTTGGCCAATGTTGGAGAGGAGACGCTGCTGCCCGTCTTCTTATGGCGGTTATCCTGTAGTCGCCTCTTACGACACCCATAGGAAGAGAATGGGTGGTGCAATTCTTTTAACGTGCCGGCACCACACGGCATATATTATTTAAAATATCTCAACTCAATGTTGTTAGTTATGTTTACTATCCGCGTTTATGTTATTGTACACTAACAAAATTAAGTTAAGATAGGTCTTTCGTTTTTCGGGAAAAGTTGTTTGTTATGGAATACAAAAAAACCCGTAAAGCTACGGTCAAACCAACGTGGGGACGTGGGCGTGCGCGTGGGCGTAAGCGGTGGCGTGGGCGTGCAGGCCAGTTCACACCAAACACGCAGACACTACGCGTTCAGGAGGCCTAGCACGAAAATGTATCTTTCGCTCGGATGTATAAACCTTACAAGAAAGAGATTAGTCATTAATGAAGTCAAAGAAGATTAAAAATGTTAGTCATAATAAAGATATCTAAATTTAATGATGTTGTAGAAATTATGATTTAACAATTATTTATCAGATTAGTTGCAGATATACTACGAATATAAAACTCAATCCTTTTACGAAATAAACAAAGAATTTTTGTAGAGTTTTTAATTTATTTATTTACTGAGTTTCGCATTATTTATTTCCAATGCGGTTACCTGAGCGAAGCTATTTGAAGATGAAGGAAAAAAAAAATATTTATATTATCATAGTAGCGCACCATCTGTCATGGAGCCTATCACGTCAAATGTCATGTCCGCGCGTGCAAAAGCTGAATGTCAAGCTGCACGCCGCCGCTGTCCGCAGCGGTGTGAACTCGTCGATACTAATGCTATGGCACGATCTGAATGCCTACGCCCACGCCACCACGCACGCCACCGCGCACGCGTTCTTTGACTGGGACTTAAGTGATTAACACTAAATAAAATAAGTTTAATAAAAAACTAAAAACCGACTTCAAAATAAAACTAAAAAGCGAAAAATAATATTGACTAAAACATACCTAATCAGTTCTTTTTGGAGTTGGTGCCAGCCATCGAGAGTTAAAATGTGTTCATTCGCACCGACTCTAAAAAGAACTGATTAGGTATGTTTTAGTCAATATTATTTTTCGCTTTTTAGTTGCATTTTAAAGTCGCTTTTTAGTTTTTTATTCAACTTATTTTATTTCACAATTTTAAGTGTTAAGTCCTCTATTTTTCCCCTTCCTAACTCCGCCAAAAATGACTTAACAGCAAAGTGACCTAGACAAATGTTGGTCTTCTGTGGACCACCTACCCAAAGGTATAATAAAAATAAGGTGCTATTAATGATAAATTTTTCGACGAAATTTATTTCAAGTCCCAGACGCCTTTAAAATAAGCTTCAGTTTTCACCTTCCAACTCCGCCAAAAATGACTTTACAGCAAAGTAACCTTAACTAATGTTGGTCCACTATGGACCCCCCATCCAATGGTATGATAAAAATAAGGTGTTATATAGGGTCAATTTTTCGACGAAAATTTGTAAGTCTTAAGGAAAGTGTTTTCCTACACTCGAACCAGAATGGCGGGCTATTTTGGTGTCGTAACCACAGGATAAGGTCTTGCGTTAAATAGCAAGTCAATTTAAGAAAGGAACTTTTAATTTTTTTTTAGTTACTGGGTGTGCCCCCAGTTAATAAAAATTGGCACACTGCGAAATACGTTCTGTCGACAAATTGCAGTATTATCTTCTAACTCCTATACGTTAAGGAGTTCTATGGCTTCCATCATCAGGTCAGCAACATGACATGATAATTACCAGACCCAAAATCAGTATTGAGTCAGAAAATATATGCAAAACATTATGGGTGCCTATAAATGTTGAGGGTTGCCCTCGATTTCCCAGGGATCCCATCATCAGAATCTAACTTGGTGTAAATGGGCCCACCTCGGGAGTATACCCTGTCAAACTCAAAAATAAATTTTAAAATCGGTTCATAATTGACGAGATAATCGCGTAACAAACATACAAGAAAAAACAACATTCAGATGAATTGAGAACCTCCTCCTTTTTTTGAAGTCGGTTAAAAACAATCACCCTATATAAGTATGTATATTGAAATACTTTTGCCTACAGCCTAGGTAAAGCAAACTATTGATTTAAAAAAACAGTGAGTTGGGCGAGTGTGCGATAGTTAGCGAGTGCTACGAGCGATGCTACGAAACTACGAATGCTACGACGTCGACAACATCTATTCTAAGAGAGAGTACAACGAAGAATGACGGAGTCACTTTTAGATCCTTACCACAGTTTAGGTTTTCTTCTTTTCTCAAGTTTTAGAAGATTTAAAATATTACTTAAACACATTTAATATTCTTTAAAAAAGTTGCAGTGCAAGCTGGAAATAAAGCAGTTAGGCATTTCTAAATATCGGAAACATTTGTCTTGCTACGTTTTGATTTGAACTTATAAATACCTAATACTAAATATTAGACAACATCACATACATTTATCTGATCCTAAGTGATCCTAAGTGGTATAGAAATCAGAATCAACGATAGTACCATAACACCCAAATCCAAGACCATATGGAATAGTTCGTTTTCTGCATTGCCCTACCGGAAATCAAACCCAGGACCTCAAAGATGGCGACGCTAAGTCCTCGCATGCTCGCCTCTCGGCTACGAAGACCTCCGACGACCGCCACTTAACTTATCGTTGTTTCAATTAGTTGTTCGTTAATTATGTATCATGGATATTTTTCCTAGCTTTAATACGGCTTTAATTCTTGCTTATGGGTTATTTTACTAAACTGAAGTTACAAATTACTACACTAAATATTTTTGGTAGGTAACTGACTTTTACTATGAAAGTTTTTACAGATACATGCAGTTTGCGGAGTTGGCACATTTTCGCGTGAGACGTGGCGGGGCTAATGGCTTGCCTCGTTACACAAATCTTGAGAGATAACAAAAATATAAATAATAAATTAGCCAAGAAATTCAAAAGAAAGATAGTGGACAGAAACGGTGATATAATTTGGGTTTGCGACCTTTTTTTTCTTCCTTTTCGCAGCAACGAAAATTTATACAAAAAAATATTCACAAATTGTCCAAGGTGCCCGATTCGATCAATATCCAAGGAATTTGGAAAAAGAAGTAGATAAAATATTTGCCAAATTAACATGTAAATAATAATATAATTCCAATTATTCCCACAATAGGCAGGTCACCAAAAGACAATAGAACATAGAAGTTATAATATATTATATTACAACCATTGATATATATGTTAACACTAGATCAGCAGTTGCCGCGCTAAACGCGCGCAACTGTGCTGATGGCCGCAGGCATCAGCACAGTCAATGTATAACTAGTGCTTAGAGAGGCATTGACCAAGTGAGGCGTCACAATAAAAAAATAAAAAATGGGTAAATGCGTCGTTAAAGATTGTGGTTCGAGGTCTCAGACCAATAACAAAGCATGTGGGATCACTTTTCAAAGGTAAGTAATTCGTTTTTGTGGAATATTAATGTAAATAACTTAAATTACTAAATAAAATATCACAGAGCATAATTTGAAGTTCAGTGT
This sequence comes from Anania fuscalis, assembly GCA_950371115.1. NCBI lineage: Eukaryota > Metazoa > Arthropoda > Insecta > Lepidoptera > Crambidae > Anania > Anania fuscalis. Next base: position 16,582,350 of record OX493328.1, read on the forward strand.
TGCCAGTAAAAACATCATTTGGTTTTCCCATATCTATGGGAGATTTTTTATGTTGATAAAATTATTTAATTGGTAACCGTAGTATTTTTTATTGGCGTTATAATTATTTTACAGAGTACCTAAAGATGCAATACGACGCGAGAAGTGGATAAAAGTCATAAGATTACTAAGAAAAGAAACAGATTGTTTACCTTCTAAGGCTACAATTATTTGCTCCTAGCATTTCCGGGAGCAAGACAAAATTGACCCTAAAACCGACTGCGATCGTATACACTTGTCCAGTGAAGCAAGACCTATGCTTTTTGTTAGTAATATTTAGTTATTTTGTATATTAAAAATAAAATTTTGACAACATCACATACATTGCTCTGATCCTATGGGAAGTAGCGAAAGCACTTGTGTTACAGAAATCAGAAACAACGACGGTACCACAACACCCAGAGCCAAAACAATATAGAAAAGTTCGTTTTATACATTGATTGATTTTCACTGGAAACAGATTGCCATCACATAAAGAACTTTTTATATTGATTTGAAGACCACGAATTCGAACTTGCGGGCAAGAGCTAGTTTCAAACAATTTAATAATAATAAATTTACATAGTTATTTGTATTTTACCTTGTAGTTTTACCTTGTAGTCGACTAGAGAACCTCCTCCGTTTTTTTTCGTCGGTTAAAAAGTAGAGAGTTAACTGAGTGACTATCTTCTGATTAACACAACCCGTGTTAATCAAAAAACAGTCTTGTTTTGTTTGCAAAAGCAAAGTAATAAGTTCGTTCTTTAATAAGAGTGCGTCTCCAGTCTACAACGTTGCTATATACTACACAACCTGTAGTCCACGCGAACGAAGTTGCGGGCACAGCTAGTAAGAAGTATAACTTTATAAGTAAGTTTGAAATCCAAACCTTATCTAATTACAAAATTTCATCTTAATCGTTACAGTCATTAAAAAGATAAGAAACACATATTTATAATTCTATGGTATTATTATCATTTGTATTATTCAGATGAAAAAGTTCTCGCTGGTTTAGATAGAAAAAAGGTTTCGTTAAATTGACACCAAGCGGCTGCACCGCAAATATTCGCGTTTATACTTTCACACACATAAATCTCGAAAGGCACTCTAACTGTTTATTTTATAAAACAACAACGGTCTCGTTTTAATGTATTTAATAAAGCACTCTGACAACACTTATTTATTTATCAACTTTTTTCAAACTTTTCTTTTAATAATTATGAACACATCATATTAATAGTATGTCATACAAAATTAATCGACTCAAATTACTCTTTATTTATTTAAAATGGGGTAAATTCATATAGCGAGCAACACTGAGCCCGCCAAAAAATTAATATCGCCATCTTTTTCTTTTTAGAATGACCGCTCGTTTCCAGACACTAGTGAAAGTGAGACAAATATATGTTTTTATCTAAATGTTTAGTCGTTTCCAAGCTACGGCTTTCAAACTGACATGTAGAAGACTTTTGTTGCCGCGAGACAGTGAAGTTTGCTTCTCTAGTGTATTGAACTCAATGATTACAACTAATTTCTTAGTACTGTTTAAGACACTATAAACTAATGAATGTGTGTTATTACAAACCTAAGAATTTAGGAGTACTTTTTTTACTTTAACGGGCTGAATATCTAAATGACCGCAACTCAACAACTTTCTGATAGAAATTAAAGGGTAAAATATTTTCAATGCATTAATTACATGGCAAAAAAATTTCGTATTACACATTAGATTTCTGTTGCCAAGTAGTAATATTTACGCTGTAGTATTGTTAATGGTTTTTATGAATACAATACAAATTACTAGTACTTTTTATTGTCTAACCAATCGGCATTTGTACACCAAACCACAATAGCTAACAAACCTAGAAGAGATAAGCTCTGCACTCTTTCTAATAAAAAGTAATACATACCTAAGATCGATTGCCCAACAAATAGAATTCAATGCCATTGCGATTCTAACCTACACAATACCTGTCGCGATACACAATACCAGTCGCGATCTTTAAGACGGAGTTATACAAAATATAGAAGTCACTGGCTCTCCCTAGTTTGTGATAAACCAGATTTAGGCAGACCTTTAAAATCTATTTTTAAAATGTATTCTTTTAACTACCAAGGTTATCTTCATGCCTGCTCAAACCGATACAAAGTGTAGTTCTTAGATACAATTTTTTTTTTAATAGGTCCAGACTTTAATTATTTAAAAAAAAAACATACAAACTCATGTTATGTAGTTTCGGTTTAGTATAAGCAAGTCCCGTCAAATAATACCTTATATACCGTTTTTGTAGTCACTAGGATTGAGTAGTACTTACTACAAAGTGTGTCGGGCCCTAAAGAAAACAAACGAGAACAACAATTTTCTACTTAGGTACCATTTGATTTGACAGCGAAAGCGAAATTCGCCCACAACAGTCAAGCGCTAATGATTTAAAAACAAGAGAATTTACACAATTGGCATCAAAGTAAACACACAAATCCGAGTTAGAGCAAATTGTAAACTGTTAACGTTCACCGTTTACATTTAGTTTGTAATAGGCTTTATAATGATTACAATGTATTCAACAGCTTGCTTTTATAATAAGGCACCCTATGCAAAATAATAATTTAACGAATTTAATTTAAAATGATTAATATTTGTTTTTTAACGTTGTCGAATAAGTAAATGGTTGGTATTTATTTATTTCCATTTAGGTATGCAAAATAATTTTATGATATGAATTTAAAAAAATATATTTGTTTCTTTTTAAAATGATGAAATAGTAAAGGGAAGAATAATTGACTTTATTTATTTATTAAAAAATTAAACTACCTCGATATTTTTAATACGTTTTAGTACTCGTTCTAATTCAGATGATTTTTTACAGGTAGGTACACCACAGGGTAAGAAAAGTGTTATTAAATAAAATTGTATCTCTTCCTCGGCTACTTTTACTTTTGTTTAGTTAACGTCATGTTTTGTGCATCACTAGGGAAAAGCACAAAGTTACACCCCACTGGTGGGGTAACAAGAAAATTGTAACCACAACTGAAACGGGAGCCGTTTCCAAAAAGTTTCAAAATTAACGCTTCAAATTTTGAAGTTGGATTGCCGGTGTATAATTCAGATCGCTTATTGACAGTCACCATGTAAAATAACGTAAGTACAAAAATATTATTAAGGTTGACACTTCGAATAAAACGCAAGATAAATTTTCAAACACATTTAAAAGGAAATTGGTAAATACGTTAATTTGAAATGAAAAATACATTATGCTTTAAAAATTTATTGTGATTGTCATTTAAAGAATATAAATAGGTAATATTTCGAGCAAAATTAGTTCTATATAACTGTAATTATTTATTAATGTTTGTAATTCGGACTCATAATAATTGCTATGCGGCCATGTTATTAATTGCATTACTTTAAAAAAAAATTTTAAGGCGTATAAAATACGTTTAAGGAATTCGTTGATTTTGCGGTTTGAGCTATTTTACGTTGGACCCGTCGTTATTATGGTAGAATCCCTAAGGCTGGTGCAGATTAATTGTCCGCGTCTGTTTAAAAATTCAAATTATCTATACAGCTCGGCTACTTTCCGATTTGAGTCGGAAAGAGAGAATTAATATTTAAAATTTTGCCGCTTAAACTAAGTTGAGGTTTGCGTTCGGGTTAAGACTGATTGCTTTGTTTATTTATATTTCTCGTTATGTTAATATTTTATAAATACTGTGTTCTTTAAGGTGCCATTTGGTGTTAGATGATTGTTATAATTTCAAATGCTTAGGTTCCGTATTTCAAAATCATTTTGTTGTCTGTATGTCCATTGTCCGTCTGTCAGATTAGACGAATCTTTAACCAAAATATAATTATAACCGGTGTTTTTATATAAAGTTTGACAGACTTTTGACGTTTGTTAAAGTTAAAGTAAGATGGTGCAACCCAGCCTAAGAAATCTTTTTTTACTTCCCCACACTAAGTTAATTATTACGTTTTTTACATGACTTAAGTTATGGATTTTGGGCACAGTCCTTGAGAACTTAACAAAACTTTTTCACTATGAGAAAACCTATACAAGGTGATTTGAGAAAAATCAACAACCTCGCAAGACTAAATAGCTAACATCATGAACAAACCATTTGTTCTACGAGTTTTGTTAGATTATTAACTCAATACATTAATTAAAAATGATTTTTCAAGCTTTTATTGTACTGTCGTGACATTTGTAAGTCTATGTTCCATTTCCCTACGACACGCGCTCCCCTCCCCCCCCCGCGCTGAGCTCGATGCGATGTGCAGAGAGATAAGAACATTTAGACGTAAAATTATATTGATATTTATTTTTGTTGAAAGTAAAATAAAATGTGTCAAATTATCAAAAGTCGTACAACAAATTGTATGCTGTTAGCTTTCTAGTTGTGTTGTGGTTGTTGATTTTTTTTTCAAATAACCCTGTATAACTCGCACAAAGTCACAGGGGAACACTAGTGTTATGTAACAATGCTAAGCCGATCGGGCGTCAGCTTTTCGTTCGGAGTAACACCATCCGAGCGAGCGCTGATCCGCGCGGTAACGAAGCCCCGCGGCGGCGCAGCCCATCCTGTATTTTGTCTTAAACACAATCAACTGTATTCTTCACTTGATGTCTGATGTCACACTTGAAGGGGGTACGATTGAGTTGGCTAGATGATGACACACTTGAAGGAGGTAAGATATGGAGTACCCCTAAATATTTCACTCCAAAAGCGATATAGTTAAAACACGATATGATATAGCAATTTATCAACACTCGCTGTCAAAATATGATATAAATAGCCACCATCATGAACTTTTTTCGAAACAGCGAGCATGTCCGAGCCGTTGACGTCATGGTCATGCTCGCTGTTTCGAAAAAAGTTCATATTTTGACAGTTGGGTGTCGATAAATCGCTATATCATATCATGTTTTGTTGGTCATCTTTACCGTTCCCACTAATAATAATAATCTAAGAACCTAAGAATGTTTTCTGATTTTACCTAGTAAATCAAAGTGTTCACATTAAATCTGCCTATTTTTGGTAAGTGACGTAAGGGCTAAAGTTTGCGCGAAAAACTGAATATCATTGAGTTTATGAAGTGAAACTGGAAGGTAACAATTTTCACTTGGGCCCAAACTTACCTTGGGGAAAACTTTGTTACGTAACAAAACAACAATATAACCTCAAAAACTTTGTCGACAATTTGAACGTTTTGAATTTAACATCGCGTATGTTTCATGTTTCCGTATTATGGCTTTATGTAGGTCATTTTAATAAAATCACTTATTAATACTTAGTTTTTTCACATATAGTCATTTTCAAAATCTAGTTTCGTAACATTAAACACAAAAAAACCTAGGTAAACTAGAAAACAATTTGCATTACAGCCTTATTTATATCTTAGTGAAGTGAATGCTGTAGGTAAAGGTTAATCACTTACTCTGCCACTAAGTAGTGGGTCTACCACTTAAAAAACCTTCATAAATGGAGTAACCATTAGTTTGCTTAGGTAGTCACTTAAATCAGATATTACGGAAACCGTATTTATCACCTCTCTGACTATATCCAATTTTGTTTTTGTCTCTTTTTTAATTCTGTCATTTTGTTAATTCTGTCAATCCAGGTTTTGTCCAATCAATAAATTAGTTGTACAGGGTAGGTTGTGGAGGGTTGTAGCTACAGGACGTCCACTGCTGAACTGAACTGCGTCGTCTTGCAACCTTTACCAGGTCGTCTACCTACCTTGTGGGTGGGCGTCCTACTAATGTTCCATCCTAGAATATTATTCGCTACAACGCACCATTTTTGAGATGGTGGAGAAAAACCTAAAATTAAGACCTTTGTCACCCCCCCCCCCCTCCCGCCCTCCCTCAAGCGCACCTCCTATAGACGTCAGGATTTTCAGATTGTTTTCCCCTAAGCACCCTGAACAAGTTTCTGAAGAAATCGCTTAGGTTCCCGCTGAAGCACTCTATACCCTCTTTTGAGTCATTTTTGGACTGAACTAGTTTTGGTTAAACGTCAATTTAAGGCAGTAGGCTGTGAGTGGGCCTTCATGTGTTTACCCAAGCGTCATTAAAATATTTAAATCTAGTATTTCCGTATGTGCTCATTACTAAATATTCCACTTCTTTTTCTTATTTACATAATCATTTTTAAGATCGGGAAGGCCGCTCGGGCTCTGTTAATTAAAGCGAATTTCTGGACCATTTTGCGGCTGGACGCGCGTCACCCACTAATTGCATCTCATTTAAAAAAACTACCGTTTCCTGCAATTAACCTACATCCATTTGCATTTGTGTACACACACCTGACGTAATATAGGCTTGTGAAGTGGATTCACTCATTTATTTGAGATATTTCCACCAGAATTACCTGGAATTTGGAACAAAATTAAAAGAAAATTACTTTAAAAGAGTAATAGGAATAGGACAAAGTACATAAATGGAAAAAAGTGTTGGATTTAATTTCAAAGGAAGTAAATTTATTTTAGGCGCCAGAGAGACAAGAACGATAATTTGAAAAACAAATCCTATAAAATATGGTAGAGTGGTTTCATGAAGTACCGATGAATTAAGGCTGACGCATACCAAAAAGTGTCGCAGACGTGCTGCATTGCGTCTGCGTGCGTCAGGATATATTAATTTGTACGCCACACCGCGGTGTGGCATACGTTTGCGTGCAGCTGCGACACCGGTTGGGCACTCCAGTTGTAAATATTTACAAATTTAAAGTTACTAAGGATCATGGATTTTTAAATACGCGGAAAGTTCATCAATAAAGTACGCAAATACAAATGTGTACATGATCCACAGGAGCAAAATTATAAGAACCGCTCAAATAACTAATTTGATCCGAAACGAACACACGGTGTCGCAGATTCATCGCAACGCGCTGCGTTGCGTGTGCGATGCCGTGGTACACCGGTGTGAATTGCTTCAAGATGCAGCGTGTCGCAGATGCAACGCATCGTGCTTGCGACGCAAACGGTATGCGGTAGCCTTTAAAGTGCATGTTATAGAGGTTCTTAAGCTATGTCTATGTAAGTCGACAAAAAAACGACTAACTGTCAAGAAAATATAATATAAGAATCCGCGTACATTTTATAATGCGGCCCTACTGTGTCTATTTCGTGTGTGCCTAGTTCTACTTTCTTTACCTTTGAGCCAGCCACCATATATTTTTTGTTAATAGTAGGTAATTCCACTTTCAAAGGAACTCACAATTGTAGATTCCAAGGCAAGAGCCTTATACTTGTCTTAATTAAGGGATTGCAAATAAGCCCAGGTAATCACCAGTCAACGAAAAGTCTTTGTAAGGCGTCTTTATATGATATACTGATTGCTTTTACAGTATTAACCTGTCAGGCCAAGGTCAAGAGACACAATAAAAAATCTATTATGACGTGGCCACCGGTGGGGAATTGAAGCTTGACAGGTTAATCAGCTTGTTTCAGGCCTGATCTATACAATTGTGTTGAAATATATTTAAAACTACGTTTAAAAAGCAAAAACCCGAGTTTGTTTTTGATGACTCTTAAATCTTAAAATGACTCTAATAAATTAGAACCAGTTGTGCGTTCCTTAATTTGACAAGTTTTCCAGATATTGTACTTCCAGTCACTGTCATCACTGTAAATTTGTCGTTCAAAATTTAATATCTTTATGAAACTAACATCAAAAACATCTACACGAGCATAATTAATTTAATTTGTTAATAATTGCACAGTTTTTGTACTTACTTTTTGCATCAATTCCTGTTTCGATTTTGTTTCTTAATAAGCAGTCTGGAAGTGAACACGAGATCCTCACATTAATTACTTATGATTGATTAAGCTTTGAGAAGGTAAATTAAGAAACTATTCATTATAGAACGCTAAGTTCTACTTTTACGAGTAAACATGTTGATATTAGGATATTATGTTATCATTTTATTACATTAAACATAAATTACCTCTAATGAAACTAATAAGCCTAGGTCAAATCACTGTTCATAGTACGAGTATAAAACTTTAACCTAAAATTGAAATTCTTGAAAATCTGCTAACATAAAACGGTTAACATGACACGCCAGAAAGAATCATTACAAAAATAATCCACTAACGCAACGCTATAACAAAACATGTCCATGTTAAGTAGCCTAGAAACACAAAACAAGTGTGGGAAACACATGAATAAAAAGCTGTTTCTCCGCGAGAGAGAACATATTTTTCCAAGGCCTGCGAGAAACAAACGTCAGACACAAAGATCGGGGACAATGGGCCTGTTCAGCAGTTCATCTGTTAGCCGTGGCGGTAATAAGGCGTGTTTTTGCACCGACACAACGAAAAAGGAAACAATGATTTTGCCCGTGACTAGATAAATAAGATGTCCGGACGTGACGAGGGTACCATTACAGTTTTTATGGAATCTTTCAGTGGGTGTTGCGTCGCAGCCAACGATCCACCTGCTTCTCTTTGTTTAGGCCTGAATACATTGTTAATGCTCGCATCGGAAAGAATGGCAAGGTCACACTCACAACCCGTGACGTGGTTCAGCCGGCTTAATGGGTCCGAAGGTTTTTGTATAAGATAATTATTCACAATACAATTGCAATGTATACACTCGGCCCCGACAAAAAGGGATAAAAATTGCACCCGCATGTCCTTCCGCGAGCAAACGATGATTTAGTGGCGATCCCAGGATTTATAGAGCGGCCCGCCCCGCCCAGCGACTTCAATGAATAATAAATTGAAGATCTTTTTCGATATTATTGATACTTCGGGTTTTTCCCAGTGATGTATGTTCGGGTGCGAATTGAAACCCTTTTATTAAAGCATATATTACAAGACGCGTCTAGCTAGTGACACTGAATAATACGCTCCTTGTTGCGACAATTCTTTCGAGCTCTCTCCTTATTCGGCTTTTATTACACCGGGATTATTTATGGCATACGTCTGTGTACATACGGCTACGAGTTAAGAAGATATCCTTTACCATTATAAACTGAACTTTTTATATCCAGACGCTCATATATGGTGCGAGTTCAGATTATACTGGAAACGTTTAGCTTAACATGTACCCGTGTGTACTATTTAAGACAGCTGTCTGAACATTCGACTTTATTACAACGCATCTACGATATTCGTGCCAGCGGAAATTTTCTGAACTAACACAAAAATGCAGCTTTTGGTGACTGCTATTAGCTAAACGCCACTTTAGATCATTCCTATTGGGCATATTAGATAATTCTTGAAATAGGGCTGCGGGATTAGTAGAAATATCGTATCCGACTATACTCGATGCATACGAAAACTGAACGGATCTGGATGGAATTCGGAACAGAGATAGGTTGTAGTCTGAAAAAGCATGTATTTTTATCATGGATAAAAATTTGGTTGGTAGGTAAGATTTGTTTTTGATTTTCAAGAGTATGGTATCGACTTGGTTTTATCTATAGTCTATTTTAAGGGCCAAAAATGACATAGGCTACTTTTAGATCCACCTGCAAAGTGAAGAGCTCAGCTAATATTTTCACAAGTTTATACCTACACAATACCTATACAAAAAAATATTCAGCTTAGAAATTGAAAACTAGTCGCTTACCAGAATCTACGAAGGTAATAAATTTTTGAGGTGTTGAATGTGACCGAGTCAGTGACTTCTAAAGTGAGACGCGAAGACGGTTCAACTCATTCAAAAGTATTTTTTGTTAAAACAATCCAATATCGACAGCGAACAAAATTGTAACTTCAATTAGTTTTATAAAAGGTATTATTTTTTCATGCTTGGTTGATATTTAATTTGTTTCATCCCAGCGAAACATAGATACTAAATTCAATTTTCATCTATCTAATTTATAAATAAATAGCTAGTTATAATAAGTTGTGTTTAACAATGCATGAAATTTATTGTATTTTTTTCACTTTTTTAGCGTAATAATATACCACAAGCACTTGCGAGTTTCTCTAAGAAAGGAGTTAAAATATTTTATTGCCTCAACTAATATCAGTTGTTCTATAACATACAACTTTGAGCTATACTATAATAAATCTGTAACGGGTCGATGTCTATACATTGAAGATATATTAAAAATTGTTTTTGCAGAGCACTCTTTAATCGATACTGAAGCCAAAAATGCAATTATTTTAATTCTTGTCTATCTGTCTGTCTGTCTGGCGCGATGTATACGCTAATCTCCGAAGATTCTGCATGGATTTCTTTGAGGTTTTTACAAATAGATTAAGGTCACCCGTACGCTTATATTAAATTTGGCTTTGTTTTATTAAATTCTGATGCCGGTAAAAACAAGATTTCAGGAGAAACATGTTCAATTTCGCTGCGCCTGCTAAAAAACTCATGGCAAAATGACTCTGGAAGGATTGATTCCAATATAGAATAAGAAGGAACCAAAAATCTATTACTTTATTAAACCATATTACGGGTGTAGGTACCTACATTAAAGATATTTTTAGCCGAGTTCAAAAAAGGAGGAGGTTCTCAATTCGTCTAAATGATTTTTTTGTATGTTTGTTACGCGATTACTCCGTCAATTATGAACAGATATCAAAATTCCTTTTTTTTGTTTGAAAGAGAATACCGAGGTGGTTCAATTTTTACCAAGGAAAAGGATTTTAGGATCTGATGGAGGAATAACACGGAAATCAAAGAAAATTCTCAAAAAATGTAGGCACATAGAGTGAGTTTGTAAACTTTAAATAACTTATTCAGATGTTTGCGTCTGTTATTTATCATAATTATACTGCTGAGCTGACGATGAAAGTCACAAAAATTCTTAACAGACGTCGACAGATAATATTTTGCAGTGTATTGGGCAAACGTGGCGCTTACGAGGAACTGACAAGAATTTTCAGCTCTTTTCTTAATAAATAGTGCTTCACGCAGTCCACAGCGTTGCTTGATATGGCAATAATCCTGGTCCTCGCAGACAAAGTTGCGGGCACAGCTAGTCTACAATAAATAACGAGCGATACATATTTAGTGAAAAAATTAAATAACAAAAGAAATACAGGAAAAGGGTAGCATACCTTCTTTCAAATGTCACATAAAGTGATTAGTCTTAAACGAAATAGTATCGCGTGTAATTCCAGGTTCAATTCGTTTTTTTTTTTTATAAATAACTTATATAAATTGGCTTGTATTGAGTGTGCTAGGAGATACCCCTAGCAAATAACATAGTCCAGTACCTCACACACAAGACAATGTTAATTCCTTACTTCTAGTTTAACGCATAGCATAGGTATTCTTAATTTATCAAATGAATTATTGTTAAACCAGTATTAATAATACCTGATATACATTGGTATTCTAAATGGTCAACAGCTGACTTTTAACTCGCATGAGGCAAATCCAATTAATGTAAAGTTATAATATTTCATTTTTATAAACATAATTGTTATTTTTGCCTCCCGAATAGCATTGTATTGCTAATTTTACCCGTCAAATTAAAATGTATGATGTTAAACTTCGTAACCTCAAACAGTGCAAATCTAAGACAAGATGAACATTGTTTGAACGGGTAAGAATTTGCAGAGCTAATTCTGAATGGCGTACGTCCTAGTTAGTCTTGTCGCCTTTGTTGGAACACCTTAGGCTAGAGTCACACGAGCGAGAAATGTTCATTTAGTATTAAAGTGTGAGTAAATAATCGATGACACTTCGATTTTGCGACAGTTAAAATTCATTACGGCTGGCAGTGGATGGATGAAAAAAACGGGAGATCGTGCTCTTTGTCGCTCTTTGGGGGAGGCCTACGTCCAGCAGTGGACTGCAATAGGCTGAGATGAATGAAACTTCATTAACCTCTCAACTGGCACGTACTGTAAAACAAGCCGGTGTATATCTACCGTCAATGTGACATGCCGAGAACGAGAGATGTATCAGACAAAGTTATATACTATTATTAAATATTTAGAAACTAGAATATTGTTTCATAATGTACACTGTGTCTCTTAACCTAAGGCCTTAAGCGCTCTGTGGTATGTGCCACAGACTACAAACTACCGATTGTTTGACTTTAAGATTTTACGATAGTGTTTGACTAATTAATTTTTAAATGTATCTTCTCGCATTTCTTTAAACGAGTCATCAATGATCATAGTTCTGGCAACTTACGAAACGACGTGTCTTAAAAAACCAGCGGCCCTTGTTATGTATCCTCTATTTATCTATTAACTAGGTATCAGCTCAGTAAAACGAGACACAATGGGGACTTTGTTGTACGCGATCTCATTAGCAGCCAATAGGTTTTATTATTTGGAAGTAAATGACGCAGGATTAAGCAAAGCCTACGCGTCATCCAATGCTTTTCACGCGTGTACTGCTAGATGTAGGTTGGTAGCTGAGTGCTGGTATGAGGTAGTCTCAGGTATCACTCATATTATATTAAATTTAATATTATTAATCAGATTGAACACGAAACATTATTTTGACAATAAAATATCTAAACTAGCACCTATAGCACTTAAATTAAAAAAATAAAAGGTTTTTTAAGTTTGTTACCTATTACGTTTTAATGGCGCGGCTAGATGTTTTTTTATTTTTATTTTCGAGGGTAAATTTAGGATAGGTATTCCGAAATAAGATTTTAAACTTTCCTGTGGCAATTATTTTGTGACCATGGCTTAAGCAATTTAGCTGAAACATTACAACATAATAAGTATTACATTACAGCTGTTACAGTGAAAATTAATTCCTCTGTAGTTTAATCCTTATGTCTACGCAGATGAATTCAAAGCAGAAGCTTGTTATTAATAAATAACATAATACAAGAATAAAAATTCACAGTCGTAAAGCGATCGTGTCGTCCATGTACAAACTCTCATCCCTGTCGCAGATTCTCGCGCCGGGTAACACAAACAGATGGTAGTGGGGTTAAAACTTGCCCCGCATGTAAAATTAGTTAAATAACTCCCGCGGAATCTTCACTCTATATGGAAACACGTCTTTGCTCTAAAGCCGAGCAAATTAGTCTCGAGAACTTGCGAGCATTAAGCCCGTATTCTAAATTAATCTACGTACTGAGGGTGATTAAGAAAAAACATTGTTCCTAAACTCATATTTGCTAGTGTTATGTTAGAGCTGTGATGGTTATGATTCCAGGGAGCGAGTAAAAGTTAATGCCCGCAAGGTTTTAAAAGTTTTAGTAAACATTGCTTTAATGCAATTAAACTAAATTAGTTTTGAATGAACTTAGTTTTAAATTGTTTGGAAGGCAAGAAGGTAGATTGTGGTAATGTGTAAATAATAAATGAATAAATATGTACTACAAATTATGTCTACTGATCGACTGGAACTCATAATTATTACTAACTTCTTAACTATTCTATTCTATTATATTCTCTATAAAATAGGCTCAGAAATCCACGTATTATCAAACGTGTTACTTACAAATGTGAAAATTGATTGAATGCAGGGCCCTTTAGTAAAGTCGCCATTTAAATATAATAAGGTACTTTATAACATTATAACCTCAAGCAGAATAAAATAATTATTCATTTCGTAACACAAAGTCACTAAGTTTCAGCCGGAATGTCCGCATCAGTAGGTACCCAAATGGCTAAATGGCCCAGGGGATTATCTAGACAAGTCTGTAACTTGATTTACCTAAGATAATTAACAAACGGTTATTCGCCGTAAGCTAAACAAGCCCGATGTTAACATTTTAATTCAGATCGTACATTATCTTAATGGGTACGTATATGAATTTTACATCATAAAAAGTTGATTGCCTGTTGAAGAATTACCTCTGGACGAATAAAGTGACAGAGACAATATTGAATAATACTCCCTTCATGTCGAATCATTTGTCGACACAAACTTCTCGAAACTTCTTCGCGTTAATGAATAGCTGACTCTTGTGGTCCCGTTAAAACCTAGTCGCTCCTTCGCTTGATCTTAATTAATTCATTCGAGCAACTTCGACCCGTCCTGATTAATTCCGACCAACTTCGACTGCTGGACATGGAAATTCGGAGCGCTTAGCACAGAATCGAGCTCGTCACACTCGTTAGTCGTTCTGTCGATCTATGGTGTCGTGCAAACACTGATTAGCAGCAGCCAGCTGCTGCGGTTGTGTGGCGATGCACTGACTCAGAGCTTAGTGCTGACGACTTCGTTCGACGCACATATAGGACTAGAAATTAGAAATACTAGAAGCGATGGCGATTTTAATCAAGCAAATTTACCACTTAATCATTTGGGTCAATAGTTCTGTCGATTCTACAACGGTAAAACTCACGTTGATATAAAAAAAAATCATCGGTATTAAATAACGTTTTCATCAATCATCAACATCATCATTTGAAAATGGTCCAGGTGTAGTGATATGCGCTCCGGACTACAAAGCCAGGGTGGTTGCGGGTTGTTTATAAACGCATTTAGCTTTGCTTAGTATGGGGGTAGATAAATTGGTGAGTTTGTGTCAAGAATAAAAATTAAATACTCGGTCAAGTTTGATTGGTTACTTGTTACTTCAATGACTTATTTTTTCCTCGTATTTTTAAGGCACCCCTTAAAAAAACAAGGAAAAAATAAGTCGTTAATTTAAGAAATAAAAATATACTGAAATATCCATGCTCTCAAACTTACTGCATTTAAATACACAGGGAATCGCGAAGACTAAAGAAGTAGCCGGCAGATACGAATGTTTTAAAGAAACGGTTAATTTTATTATGAAAGAGAATCAGATTAATCCTGTTTCTAATAAACACCAAAATAAATAGGTAACTCCCGCAGAGACTTTGCATATTATTGTCCAAATTGCAGCATAGTTTAAAATAAATTATTTCTTTTATTACATAGATTTTGACAAATAGATTTTAAACAAAGATAGAATAGACAGATAGGCTGCAAAGTGGTTGTCAAATTCGGACAAAAGTCAAATTTGAAAAAATGGTAAATCCACAAAAAGTTTAGTTCTTTGTTCGCATTTTATTGGTTTCGGTGATCGCAAACGGGAACGGACGGGAACGAGTTTTCTATTTATCTAAAGAGCCAACAAGGATACTATGTGTGTTAGTTCTGTCAATTGACTGCCGACCCGGTAGAATGGTCCTTGATTAAAGTGTCTGATGCTTAATCGTGCTATTGGCGCTGATGTTCCAGATGCTTGTTGTACTGTTATTTCTTTTTCCGAAACAGTTTTGTTTGTATTGAAAAACTTTGAGAGATTTCATTTATACAAATGTAAAAAAGTGAGTATCAACCAAATTTTATGTTGCTATGCGAGTATCAAGTAGGTTGTTACTTTATTTTTAAACTATTGTTATTAACAATAATACCTATCCTGCCTGGTCTCTGTCGGAACTTACGATAGTATGGACTTTGTAAGAAACTGTAAAGACTTGATTTAGAATAATCCCATAAACATGTTTGTACAAAATAAGTAAAAAGTGTATTATGTAATTGAAGGTTATATTTTTCTGTGATAAAAATTTGGTTCATTAACTTAATGCGTTTCGAGTCGAGCGGCGAGGGCGAGAATGCGGAATAATAAGTACTGCTGTGTCTCGTTTTGGGGAGGCTAACGGATTAGTGCAGATATTCCGTGGAAAATACACACAAAACAGAATCTAGACCACAAAACAGTGCGAAAACGTTGTGCGTTAAAAACGCTTACCGAGAGTTCCTTAGCGTGAGTGTACCTAACTCAAATTTGGCCGGTGAATATTTTTTGTTCTACTTTAGATCCTACACTGTAATTATATCAAAGCCACTTGTATTTGTTAAGATATTGAAACGTGACCTTTATTAGAGCAACAACAAAAAAACGTTCAAAAACGTTTGTTAAATGAAAACCTTATGAAATTTTGTACTTTTTAGGGTTCCGTAACCAAATGGCAAAAAACGGAACTCTTATGGATTCCAAGATTTTTAATACTTGAAAAAAAAAATCGTCCGCCTCAGGTGGGATCCGAACCCACGTCCTTCGCAGACCGGGCGAGTGCTTTACCACTAAGCTACCGAGACGTTAGTCGATTCGACGAAATCTTTCAAGTGGTTCATGCTGTCAAAGCCAGCGTATTTTCTGATCAATGTTGCGGTATATACTACTACCGTCAACACCCGATAGAAATATTTTTACAAATATTAAACTATTGATAAAGATCAGAAAAGCTTAAACAATTAAAATTTTTGTTTTTAGCAATTACCAAGCTAGGTTTATCTAAGATTTTTAATACTTGAAAAAAAAATCGTCCGCCTCAGGTGGAAATATTATGGATTCGTCATGTCTGTGTGTCTGTCCGTCCGTATGTCACAGCCACTTTTTTCCGAAACTATAAGAACATGCTGTTGAAACTTGGTAAGAAGATGTATTCTGTAAGCCGCATTAAGATTTTCACACAAAAATAGAAAAAAAAAACAATACATTTTGGCGGTTCCCCATACTTAGAACTGAAAATCCACATTTTTTTTCATCAACCTATATGTGTGGTTTATCTAAAGGTCTTCAAAAATGATATTTTTCTAAACTGAATAGTTTGCGCGAGAGACACTTCCAGACATTTCCAAGTGTAAAATGTGTGTCTATGCACCCTGTAACTTGTAAAATAAGAAAATGATAATACTAAAAAACCGCAATTAAATAATGGTACGGAACCTTTTGTGCGCGAGTCCGACTCGCACTTGGCCGGTTTTTTATTACTTGTTCTGTGGCAAACCTTAGACGGCTTTAGCTTATTAAGGTACGACAACTTTTATTTATTTATTTAGGAAATCAACGGCGATACAATTATGTTTAAATCCTACTTATTAGTGTCTTAAAATATACAGCTAATAACAGATTTCCACGGTTTAACAATAACAAGTAAATCGGGGGCATGGTGCCAAATAATACATAAACTTTCCCAAAGTTTTGACTAACTAGTGTAGAACTGACTGACAGGCAGAAAGACCGACAGCGTATGCTCTGTAACAGATTTGCATTAGTACCCTGACAGAAAGAAAGACGGACAGCGTATGCTTAGTAGGAGATTTGCATTGGTACCTTTCGGCATGGAAACATTTTTTTTTGCATCTACAAACCTTTATTAAATATTAGAAAAAGCTAACCAATTTTCTGACCATTCTGAAATGTAGACCACACAAAAACTAAAAACAAAGTCGACGCAAACCTAACTAAAAGGTATCCCGAGAGCTGTCGAACAAGTCCATTTATTCAATGTTTCAGGACATGGTTCTCTTGGAAGTGTAGAAGAAAGGCTCCGAGTTGATTCGTACGGCTAAAAGTTTTCAACAACAGTTCAAACATTTTGTGGTGCGACATACAACATTCCCCTTTCAGTGTGGATCCCTGTGGTATTTGTGCTCTGCACTTCGCTTCGATTGTTTTATTCCCAATTGGCCGAAAATTCAGTACGAAACTTTGGTATTGGTAGGTAAAACACTTCTAAAAGTATAATTATAAGTATGAATGTGAGTTTTAGTTGGTGCTTTAAAATTGCTATTTTACAAAACTATCCCACCGCAGACTTTTGTCGCCAATTATGTCAATTAAGTCCTTGGTCATGTGTGGTTATTAGTTAAGAATATTTTAAGGAACCTTATAACGTAGGGAGGAAGTACTAAATAAAAATGCATATCACTGTATGTTTACGCTGTAGCTGCATTTTCTATTTCATTCCATATGCGGCCCCGGTGACTTTATAACGTATCTTCGACGATTACGATAACGATTTTGAATTCTGTATTTATCCGCTAAGTATATTATGGTAACGTAATGCTCTCACAAGATCTAACTGTTAATTAAGTAGGTACGTCCAAGATGCTAACAGCTACCGATTTTTAAGCGCTGAAAATTTAAATCACAGCGAAAGTGTAGATCGAAGAAATCGTATAAAATTATAAAATAAAATGCCTACAACATTACACGGAATTATACCATCGCATAATTTAGTCGCGAGAATTAACTTTAATTATTCCATAAATTTAAACAGCAACCCTTGCATTATTAGCATTCACGGCGTAACTACAGTTGAAATAAAGGGTTCAAATATTTCCAGGTCAACTTAATTTGTACGAAAATTGCAAGTTTAATTTCTTCCTGTTAAGAGTCCCTTTCGCTTGTCCCAACGCGGACTCTCTTCACAATTAATTTAGTGTGAGGAAATCTCCATTTCGCGACAATGTTACAGCGTTTACTTTCTATTGCTGGTAACGTTTTGCGTTTCAAAAGGACGTGCTCTTTGAATTTATTTTTGATGGTCAGTTGCGGTTTAAATGTTGTTTAGGTTCCACTTCTTCGACACTAATAAATTAATTAGTATAGCTCCGGTTCTTTGACAGATAATTTTATTTTTGGTTATTGATTTATTTGTTAAACAGAATTATGTTTAGCATTTAAGAAATGCCTATTTCAGCTAATACGAGTATAAGCATAACGCAACTTTACACTCTTTATTAATAAACAAGTAAATATTCTACAGCCTGTCCAGTTTGTTTGCTATATTCATGCAAGGCGACAAACATTGGCTGGGTTGACATGTTATACGCTGGGTAGTAACAAAGTAAAAACTTATTCGACGACCTCCGTAGCCGAGAAGCGAGCACGCGGGACTTTAAATGGCGCCGCCATCTCCGAGGTTCCGGGTTCGATCCTGGGTCGGGTCAATGTAGAAAACGAACTTTTCTATATTGTCTCGGGTCTGAATGTTGTGGTACCGTCGTTTATTTCTGATTTATATAACACAAGTAGGTACTTTAGCTACTTACCTTAGGATCAGAGCAATGTATGTGATGTAGTCCAATATTTATTTATTTATTTATTACTCTTAGTCGTTAAAAAAGTGAGAAACTTCTCCACTGCACCATCTACCACTGCAGATATCTGGAGCACCTCGTTCCTCTTCAGCGTCATCAATATTCCTAATAAATATTGGACAACATCACATACATTGCTCTGATCCTAAGGTAAGTAGCTAAAGCACTTGTGTTATAGAAATCAGAAACAACGACGGTACCATAACACCCAGACCCGAGACAATATAGAAAAGTTCGTTTTTCACATTGGCCCGACCGGGGATCGAACCCGGAACCTCAGAGATGACGGCGCCATATACAGTCCGGCGTGCTCGCCTCTCGGCTACGGAGGTCGTCAAAATAAGTTTACTTAGTATTAAATCTTTCAGATGCCTGCATAAGTTTCAACCATATAAGTCAATGGGTTATTTATGCTCAACGCACCAAAGTCTTTTCTTTCTCTCGTTTGTGTTCGTCGGATGCGCATTTCAGGATTGCTAATTTAATTTCTAACTATCCATTATTGATACATTAATCTAGCTGTTTTGTGACGTTTAGAGCCTGTTTCACAATGTACGGATAAGTCATTATCTCAAGGATAAACACGATTTCTAAGCACTTGACATATTTTTATATTTTACATAACTTTAGTACATTGTTAAAGGCCCTAGGCCCTTCAGACACAGAATGATCTCATTATCCCGTACTAATCCGTTGGTCCGAAAGTCTTCCATAAAAGACAAAAGCAGAACGAGTACGTGTTAGCATGGAAAAGCAACAAAACTCCATCAAAGTCCATTATAAACGCAATCACTACAGCAAGTGATTTCTCTTCCTCCTGTACATAAATCGGGGGTTGTTTATATCTCGATTCCACTTTTTTCAGAGTAAATACGTAGAGTCGTCACCCTTGGGAGCGATCTATCACATGACCTATCCGTACCGAGAACTTTAACCCCCATTCCACTATTCGTATATTATTACCATGAGTATACACTTTAGTGGACGAGTCAATTTGTGTTCTGTTTCCGTGACCGTCATAAGGGTTAACTTTTGACAAATCATCAAATGTGTTTGGACTGAGGTGTAAATTTTTTGAAGGTAGAAAACAATTGTTTTCATTACCGGTCGGTTCCAAATAGAAAACAAACTTTTTTAAAATTATCTGGGCATCTAGGATTTTATGTTAGAGCTTCAACCATATTCGGGTCAGATTGTCGGCCCGGCAGTGTATATCGAATAATAAAGCCGAACCGAAACATCTATTAAATATTATTATATCCATATAAATAAATATTTTTTACATTATATACATTAAAATTATATAAGTAGACGGCGTATACTTACGTACCTTGAAAGCAATGAGATAGCGCAAATTGAGCAATTCAGGCTTGAAAATTGCAAATTGACAGAAAAAAACAAAACAATCTACTGTCAGTGCTACCAATAGGTAGATTTTGACACTAAGCATCATTCGGGCAATGACTGCGCGATTATTGGAGATTGCTAATTTTTTTGGTATTAAGGGTGCCGTTCTTAAATTGCCTTTTATACTGACTTAACAAAATTTTATTAATAGCCAACTATTTATGTAGGTACACACAAATCCATAAAAACATTTATATCTCTTTCAAAATAATTGTATTAAATATTTTGGCAATAAAACTAAGCTTTGGGGCTTTTATGATCAGCATTTATAAGGGTTTGAAACTAATATAATAACAATTACAGTAATTTATAGCTATCGTCTCATGAATAATAAGTTTTAGACTTGTTTATGTTATTTTAATTTACTGCAGAGATTATTGTGTGAATATGAAATTATGTTTCATTGAACTGCATTGTCATATGACATTAATAATATTGCATGACATTAAGTTTTATGAAAAAATACCAAACTATGCCAAGTGAAGATTTATTTGCCAGCGTGTAACTTAACTACCAAGTGTAGTAACTACTCGTAGAGAAATTCTAGTAAATAAAAAAACTCGTCACTCGGATATTGACACAATTTATCAGGCATATATCATAGTGAATATGGAAATATATTGACCATAAGTCGAATGAGTTGTTAAGTAGGTAAGTACACAATCGAATTCTTATGGTTAGACTCAATTTCGTATGCGAATTCTAGTGTTTCAAAATACTTCTCCAAGCGTTTGTCCTGATGAAGGAAGATTGTTTTCGTCCGACGCACCTGATGTCTGCGAGCAATCATCTCGCGGCCCACTCGAATACGGAGGCAGAGGCATTTCTTTTTCACAATCAACAAACCGTGAAACATTCTGCGGCAGACATATAATATTACAGCACAATCATTTCTCAGCCGCTCTGATCACGTGGTTTGTGACTTTTTTATTGTACATCTTTAGGAAAGTGGATGAATAGAATTTTCCATATAGAAAAGTTAGATTTATATTTAGAAAATTTACAATGAATTCTCAACTTTTAAAACGTGGGAGGTAATTTCAGTAACGACGTCACAGCAGGATGAATGTGATATGGTACAAAGTTAGCATTCGGGTAGTCAGTACGAGAAAAAAAAAACCGTAAAGCAAACCCGCACGTCCATTGTTATAATATTCAATTGTTATCTATTTTTGCTAGGATTTGAAGAGTTAGAGGTATTGTTCAAACAGCAGTACAGTAATACGAAAACCTGCACCTATTTTTAATCAAATCTCAGAAGATAATTTTGTTTATTTTCCCTACTTTTTTATTGGCCTTTATCCGGTAATAAATGTAGGTTAATTCGCAAAATAATTTGTTCTCTATGCCTCGGGACTGGGCGTGCTAGTAGATACCTCTGCCAAAATTCAATACTTGGTAACTCATAGCACAGAGATGTTAATTCTTTATTTGGAACATATTTAAAAACAATATAGTCAGAAAGTTGATAAATTTATTGAAAATCATTTATTCAAACACATTTTAATGAGGAGGAATTTTGTTAAGATAAATAATAATAATCAAATACATGCTATGTATCATTATCAGTAATTCATCTTCTTCGAAGTGTGATAAGCAGCTGTCCCCACTCCAAAGTGAATATGTTTCGCTGATTTGGTGTCATAGTCTAGAAATACTGTAAACCCTTTTACGAACAAATATTACGGTAGAATATTATTGTAATTTCGGCATTAAATTTGCAAGAGGAATTTGAAAAAGTCAGGCATTGAATTCATAATGTTGTTTGTGAAAACTTCAGGACTGTTTAATCTAAACTTGGATGGAACGACCTACATAACTCGCAATTTGCGTTACGTTAAAATACTGAACAACTAATCAGAGTTACTAAATTATTTCGGCACAATATGCCGGGTCGTTTGCACGTGCGATGCTGGCTGCATGCTAAGTTTCATGCAGGGATGTCGATAGGAAATAGGTTATTTAAAAATCAGTTTATACAGAATCGGGTAAAGAAATCGATCACGTAACCACTACGCGATCGATTTCTTTACCTGATACTGTATAAATCTTCTTTACATAATAATTCTATACAAATCTAGTCCCAAACTAAGCTGGTGCTATGGTGATTAGATAACGAATGGGGCGAGGGTGCATGTCTATGTGGTATTTCTCCCCCAAACAATGGCACATCTTCTATCATGCCCTGCGTGTCCCTACACCTGCACACGGGAGGCCACCGATAGTGCTATATCAGTGGCTGAATTATGGTCCTCACATTTATGAAAGCCTGAGTCGACACGCAAAGAAGAAGAAGAATAAGGAAAAGGCAAACTTGGCGACAGTAAATAAATTTCATGACTCAGGTACTAGTAGGTACTCATGCTGATCACACTGACGTTTTGTAGACTAAGCAGTCATCATCATCATAATCTCATAATATCCCATCACAGATATCCTACTTTAATATATTTAAGCTTTTAAGGCCGATCCTCTGCTATTTTTTGCTATCTGCTGGCTGGTTGACAGTGTAGTCCGTTAAGCGATGCTTTTATTATGCTTTAATACGGCCGTCGAAGTGGGTAACCTACTCCTCAGGAATCCCATATTCCGGTTACATTTTAGACACATTTTTATCAAGCATTTCCGTGCTTCGGAAGCTAGTTAAAAGAAGTACCTATGTCACTTGATTTTAGTAGTTACCTACGCCTAGTTGGAGGATTTAGGGTGTCTTGATTATATTTGATAATTATATAGTGAGGATTGTCACTTTACTTGCCGTAAACATACCTTGCTCTTGCCCGCACTGGGCCCACATGAAAGATTAAGGCCTATGACCGACAGTAGGACTGTATTATTCTTCATCTTTTAATTCATTAAAAATAGACTTCACTGCGTCTATAAGGTATGAGTTGTTTTTATTAATCCATCATATCCGTCATCCCTAGCCATGTCCGTCAATTTTGCGTAATTTGCGGTTTGTTTGGAGCGCACATAAACACTTTAATTAGATTGGCCGCCGCAGAGACTAAGCAAATACAATTTATTTGGGTACCTACGCGTGCAGTATTAACTTGTGGTTGCACTCGGATTCGCTGCATTCCGCTCCGGTCTGCTCTGACCGCAACTGCATCGCTGAATTTAGAAGTGGTGCCAAGTAATGCAACCAGATTAAGATGTTTTTCACTTACGAATAAAATAATTGCTCTTTAATACTTTTTAGTTGAAAAGATGATTTCAGATACATTTAACATTATGTTATTAAACTAAACAGGCTATGGTTTTGAATAGTACTCAAATTTTAAAATCGAAATGTGTTCATAATACAAACCAATTTTTCAAATAGGGCAACCCCGAAATCGCATTTCGTTATTCGTTATACTAACGATTTACCTCAATAATAAAAAATAAAGAAAGCCGCGCGCATTTTTTTTTTTTTTTTTTTTTTTAATTTATTTAGGACAACAAACAATTACATTAATGGTTTAACCATAAATATTATAGTATAAAATTACTAATAATGTAACCAGCACCGTTGCCCACAGATACAATATATGAACTTAATAAATCGTGCGAAATTTGGGAGACAGAACAATTACGGTGTAGTGTAGCAAAAAAAAAAAGAAACATAGTTATACGCTAACTATCCGCACTCGAGGGCACGAAAGGCCTCACAAACAGCCACATTTACATTATTTCTAAAGTTAGCAGGTGAGCTTGAGAAAGGATCGACATCACAAAGAAACTTGTTATACATACTCATTATTCTATACAAAGGAGAACGCTCACCTGCGTGCGTCTTAGTAGTTTTAAGTGCAAATAATGTTGGTTTTCGAGTTTGACGAACTGCATATGAGCGATAAGGTACATGCAGGTATATTTGATTGGTGAGTTCAGTACAGTCAAATTTATTGTGCGAGATATTGTATAAAAGCATGACATCTAAGACAATTCTTCTCATTTCAAGCTTAGGCAGAGAGTACTTTTGAAGCAGAACATCGCAGGAAGTCTTTGCGTGAAAGCATCGAAAGTGCATTGAACGCACAAACTTTATTTGGACCCTTTCAATTTGTTCTTTGTACTTTGCATAGTATGGGTTCCAAACAGATGTTGCATATTCTAACTGAGATCTAACAAGTGACTTATAAAGTAACAGATAGGAAGAGGGGCATTTAAATGGTTTGGCAGACCGCATAACAAACCTGTACAATTGGAAGGCTTTAGCTGTGATGTGATTGATATGAACATCGAAGTGAAGTTTTGAGTCCATGAAGATACCTAAGTCTCTTATTACGGTGACTTTCTCCAAGAGAGTGTCACAAAGTAAGTACCGGAAACTAATGTCGTTAATTTTCTTTGTAAAAGTTATCGATTTGCATTTAGGCAAACTAAGTTTTAATTTATTGTCATTGCAGTAGATTGTAAAAAGATCAAGGTCTGACTGAAATTTATGACAGTCTTCTAAAGTGGTGATTCTGCGATATATTTTTAGGTCATCAGCGTACAATAAAAAATGCGTGTTTTTAAAACACTGATCTATGTCGTTTACAAATAAAACAAAGAGCAAAGGCCCTAATATTGAACCTTGGGCTACTCCAGAGGTCACCTTGATAATATTAGACCTAAAACCGTTGATAACCACTCTTTGAGTTCTGTTTCTTACATAGGAAGAAAACCATCTCAATAAGTTGCCGCGAATTCCGTTAAATGCCAGCTTCCTCAGAAGCGTGTCATGGTCCACCTTATCGAAAGCTTTGCAAAAATCAGTGTAAACAGCGTCTACCTGGGAACGAGCGTCCAGAGATTCAAATAAAAATGTTGTATATAGAACAAGGTTACTAGTAGTTGATCGATGTTTAACAAACCCGTGTTGTTCTTTAATTATAATTTTGTGTAAATGAGGGTAAATATGATCATGTACCATTCGCTCAAGAACTTTCGATAAGGCAGACAACAGCGATATAGGACGATAGTTAGTCACGACCCTCCTACTACCACTCTTATGAACGGGAGTTATATTAGCTGTCTTCCAGACTTCAGGAACAATTCCTTCTCGCAAGCTTCTGTTATACAATATATGAAGCGGCACAGCAATTGCTTCAGAAGTACATTTCAAGAAGAAAGGTGGTAATCCATCTGGTCCAGCTCTCTTGGCAATATCCAATGCTTTAAGGTTTTTCACTATTGTATGTAGAGGTATGTTTATGTCACTAAGAATAAAATCACATTTCTCGTTTAAATGTGAAGTTTCACAGTCAATCTCATCACCTGATTGTTCGTAAACAGATGAAAAAAACTGCGAAAACAAGTCACAAATTTGTTCAGGCTGATCAGATTCAACATCATTAAATTTAATCGAAGATGGAATACCACTAGTTTTATTATAAGTAGATTTAATGTAAGACCAAAATTTTTTAATATCGGATTTTATACCTTTCTCAACTGATTCTATGTATTTATTAAAGCATTGTTTACTATGACTTTTAAATCTACTTCGAAATAAAGAAAATTCCTCGTAATGTGTTTTAGAGTTAGTCTTTTTCCATTTTACCCAAGCTCTTTCCTTGTCCTTGTACATATGTATGAGAGGGCGCGAGAACCAGATAGGAAAGTCATTAGATTTAGTAGGACGTAACGGAACATTGTCCCTTATAATATTATAAATTTTTTCGTAAAAAACACTTACGGACTCCTCCAAGGAAGAGTCATTCAGGATTTCAGGCCAGTTCACATTATTAATACTAGCTATAATATCAGAGTAGTTTCCTTCAAAGTACCTAAATTTGGGAATAGACTTAGGTTTTATGTGTTTACACGGCCTTATAGAAGAAGTTTGTACACAAAAAGGCGGGTGTAGGTGATCTAGGGGCACTAGTAAATTATGCGGAGTTTCACAGATGCAGGTATCCTCGTTTGTAATAAAAAGATCCAGTGTGCGGTTCATACTATTCTTCATTGTGTTAAATTGTTTACCTTTGTTAGAATTTAAAAAAATGTAAATTGAATTACCTAAGGAATCGCTGGGATAGTAAGCATAGGAAGAAAGACCTGAGGATGGATCCTGCCAATCTATATGCGGTAAATTAAAATCTCCAACAATGTAGAACTTATCTAGTTTCCTATCACTTAATTCCAACTGCAAAGCATCAAATAATGCTGTGTAGGTATTGACATTTTGTGCAGGAGGAATGTACACGCCACAGATAATATGGTACATACCTTGAAAGCTAATTTTTAATAACACGCAGTCTATAATAGCAGGTAAGTTAAGATTGTTAAAAGTACCATCTCGGTCCGACGCGAGTGAGCAGCACTCGATCGGCAGGCCACGGCGCACGGCCACAAGCAGGCCTCCGCCGTCGCGCTTACCCGTCGCATCTCGGTCGCGGTCACAACGAAACAATACGTACCTTGAGTCCATAACCTCACTATCGGCAATAGTAGGTATTAACCACGTCTCTGTCAGCACAATCACATCATAAGAGTCCGCCAAAACATTCATGAATAAAGTGCTAAGCTTTGTCCGCAATCCCTTACAATTTTGATAATAGATAACGATTTTATCTTTCTCTGCGACGCTTATAAATGCATAAGGTATTACTCGATATGTAATGATCAATTAAGTACTGCAATATATGATCTATTTGTATGTGTAGTTGCGATAAGCTTAAAATGTGAATAATATCTCGGGCATTGCTACTCGCATGAAGATTAAGTAAGTCAGTAATAATAAGATTCATATTTAAAATACCTGCTGTACGTAATATAATTATTGTCGGAGCAAAAATACATAAATCATCAAAAACTAAGACGCACAATACATAATATAATTGCGAGTGGGTACCCACCAGCCACATCGCACGGTGACTCGACCACAGTAAAACAAGTAAACACATAGACCAATGCACGATGTAGAAGCCACTCGCATTCAAACCAGCAAAGTTAAGTAGAACACTAATGGTCACAAAAAATATATGGTAACTCAGTTCCAGAATAAAACCATAGAAGTCAACACAATCCTCATTTTTTCCGCTCCATTCTTCGTAGGTCTTTTTCTGATCGTATTGCGATAACAGGTGTGGTTTCGCTGGCTCTGACCAAAATTGAACCGTGCTTAACCCAAGCAAAGCGGAATCCATGCTCTTTTGCAGCTTCACGGGTTTCTCGAAACAACTTCTTGTTTTTCAAAGTGAGATGCTCATTGACATAGATCTTCTGAGGAGCACCAGCTATGCCCAGCTGCGATGAATCAATGCCCTTGTTCATGCGCACAGCTGTTATGAAGTTATCTCTGAGTAAACGACTTGACAACTTGACAATTATGTTCTTTGGGCGAGAGTTGGTAGGAGTTGCCTGCGGCACCCGGTGAACTGAGACGACATCTTGTTTGTTGAGAGTCATTTTCACCTGCGCAGCAAGGTTTACAACTATGGTCAGCAAGTTTTCGCCACGCCTTTCCTGGAGGTTGCTGATTTCAATATTGCACATACGTGCCTGTTGTTCCATCGCATCCAATCTGTCCTCTAGATGACCAAGTCGAGGGGATTCACTCGAGTCCGCCACCTGTTTTTCAAGGGAAGTGACGCGTTTTGTTACTTCTTCGGTTTTTGTTTTTAGGTCCTCAAAGTTGTTATTCATGAAGCTGATCGAAGTCTTGATGTCACTGAAGTCCTTAATGAAAACAGCAAATTTTTCATCCTGCCTTTCAAACCAGTTCTCGAGCATGTTCATCATAGTAGTCTGGAATGCTTGAAAGTCTTTGCGTAGATCTACCGCATCCGGGTTGGCCGTACCTCTTCTAGATGTGACATATTGAGGAGGTGATTCCCTGTCTATGAGCGATCCATCACAGCTCATTTCTGCTACAGGCGGTTTTTCATCACAGGGTCCGAAAGTACTATTTAAAGTGTTCATTGCAGTATAGCGTAGATCGCGGCCTCTATGTTCGTAATTGGTCTGCAAGCGCGCGCGCAGCAGTTTAACACGGGCACGGATAGTGTGCAGCGCGGTGACGTAGTGCGTAGGTATTACTGCGCTCACTGGGCGATGCACGAAAGAAACACACACGCGACCGGTTCGCTCAGTCGCTCGCGACGGTATGAAAATCGTCTCGCTCGCATTGACTTATATGCCGCGCGATTATTTTTCATAATTAGCCTACTTAAATTTGGTTATTGTTTAAAACTACAGGTGTCGACCCGGATTCATTTAAAGTTGTTATTAGTCGTGGGCGTGGGGCTGGAAGTTTTATAATTTTGAAATAACCTATACACACAGAAAACTTCTTTCCTTTCCCATGCAATGCGGGTAAATGCTTCCGTAAGCCAATTTTCGTGAACATATCAATTTTATCTTTTTATCTAATCTACGTACGTACGTTCGTTCTATGTACATTAGACCCACTAGGTAGAAACATGTCCTGGTAAAGGTTGCAAAAAGCCGCTGAATGCAGGCCTAGAATAATGATGATGATCTAAGTCTTGCCGTGCCAAGTTTTCTGTAGATTTTTGGTGGGAACCATTTCATTTTAATGAAATAAATAACTTAATTGAACGTTCAAAGTTGGTCCCGGCTGATATCGGTTGATACTGGTCGTGAAGCCTGTCAGAGGCCTTAAGGCGGCTTGATTACGTCTGACAGTAAGGTTTAGTCACTGGCCTTACAACACCCCTACACCAATCCACACAGGGCCCGCGTGGTGGAGTATGGCCCAAACCACCTCATAGTTGGGGTGAGGCCTGTGCCCTGCGGTGGGACAAAGGCATACTTTACTTTTTTAAATACATTAATTTGGTATTATTTGGTATATTACAAAGAATGACAATGAAATATTTTACCTATTTTGGAAACACAGAAGAGAAATCTGGCCGTTATTAAATCAGACGCAAGATAGATTTGTGGTTGCCCAATCGTTAGTTTTTCCTTTTTTCCCCCGCAATAAATTGTACATAAAGGCCCACGAGCACGAGTCACGCATAACATCTCATAGATTTATTCCCCGCACTTCTGTCCAAATTTAGATTTAGTGTTATGTTTAAACATAACTCACAAGCCTGAGGGTCTGGGGAGGGCTGGGGTCATCTAAATTAATACTTCATATTATTGGTTAAAATTGCACACAACGATTACATTTTCTCAAAAAAGGTTTGAGAAAATTACAAAAAACCAGATGTGTCAACATTTCAAATTGATTAATTAATTTTAGACAAGTGTTTAACGCTAGTCTATCTATTTTGTAGTAAGGCCATTAGTGTCGTTCCAGTTACTAAGTAAGATACAAACTCCAGATCTTTTCAGGTTACGGGTAGCGAATCACTCACTAGAGCGAATATTTCAAAGAGCAACCATCAAAAATGAGAACTAATTGGAAATTCATATAGCAATTTACAACTGCAATTATCCATCGCAGACAGATCTGAGTGCTTAACATGCGGGGGTCAGCCGGCATTTATTTAGGGACTCTGGCATATGAGTTTTACTTCATTTGCAAATTTTTCAAAGCGGAACAATTTTTGTGCGAAACGACCGAGCAGGGTTAAATAACACTCGTTAACTTTGAGCAGGCAACGGGCGCTTTTCGAGAACGATTTTAACGGGTTGATTAAAACGCCCATATTTTTCTAGAGCGCAGGTAATTTTTCATTTTACGCATGAACAGACAAAATTGCTGGTACATAGCTACAGTGTTATGAAAAATAATTGTACTATTAACGAAAGGTTTTAGACTGCGTTGTTGTTTTAAAGATTTATGATTTTATGTATCTATCAGCCTTTTAAGGTTTTTTTTTTTTTTTTTTTACTTAAGATGGGCTTACTCTTGACCCCAATCTTGCTCTAGAGCATAGATGGGATCTACGATGGAGCGAGCTTGCCCAGAAGATGCCTATTCACTCTGGACTTAAAGGTTATTCTAAATACTTGTATTAACTTCATTAATTGGGTCATATACTTACCGGTAACAGACGTAACAGAATACCTACTATAAGTTAGCTTATTTTATTATCGCATTGAGATTATATAAATAATAATTAGGTTCAGATAAATAAATAATCAAAATTTCAGGTACAGGAGATTATAAAAAAAATTAAACTAAATAATACAGACAAAGTGAGATAGCAGTTTACATATTTTAAAAATAAAATAAAAATAACGTTAAATAATGGTCTCGGTAATCAAATCAGGGGTGTAAGGGGTGCCAAGTAACATCTTCGGCCCCCAAGCCAACCTCTCCTGCGCGTGGTACACCCTGCTGAATAACGAACGAGGCTCTGGCGTCCATATCCCCACCAACACGCACTGGGCCAGCGTGGTGGGTCACGGCTCAAAACCCCCCAAATGACAAATACACACAATAAACGGCCCCAAGTGCCCGGCGGACCCGGTGGCCGAGCCGACCGAGGCGGAAGTTGGCCCGGCGCCGAGACCAGGGGTGCCAAGAATCCCCGGGCGGCGAGGATCCCCCGCCAGACGACCTTGGCCCTGGCAACATATAACGTCCGTACCTTGTGGATAGAGGAGAAATTAGTCAAACTGGAGGAGGAATTGAGCAGGTTGCGCTGGGATATCGTGGGTCTCTCCTAAGTCCGAAGAGAGTAAGAGGACACGATCGTGCTTAAGTCCGGTAACTTGCTCTATTTCCGGGAGGGCGACCAACTGTCCCAAGGTGGTGTCGGGTTTTTAGTCCACAGGTAAGGACCTGGGCACGAAGGCGTGAACAACGTTGTACAAATCGGGAGCGTGTCAAACCTTACACTCAGAGCATCTAAACGGTACTCGCTGAAGGTCATACAGGTTTACGCCCCGACATCTACATGCCCCGATGAAGGCGTGGAGTTATTGTATGAGGACATATCCAAAGCCACACGTACCCCACGAACTCACTACACGGTGGTCATGGGGGACTTCAATGCAAAACTGGGCAAACGATGCGGTGACGAGCTGTTAGTTGGGCCATTTGGGATTGGGACACGGAACGCTCGAGGTCAAATGTTGGCCGGCTTTATGGATAGGGAGGGACTCTTTATGATGAATTCCTTCTTCAGGAAGTCGCCACATCGTAAATGGACCTGGTAAAGCCCCAACGGTGCTACTAAAAACGAGGTAGGCTTCATATTGACCGACCGAAGTCAAATATTCAAAGATGTCTCCGTGACCAACTCAGTTAAAACAGGAAGTGATCACCGAACGGTAAGAGGCACATTGAATCTTAATATAAAGTCTGAAAGAACGCGTTTGATGAAGTATACGCTCCGACCAGCACCTTCCCAAATCCAAAACCCTGAGAACTTCCAGCTGGAACTGCACAACCGCTTCGATTGCCTACTTGTCGTCTACGTCGACACACTCCCCGTGTGTCGACGTAGACGACTACAACAATAGGCTCGTGGACACTGTCCTTACGGTTGGGAAAAACTTTATAGGGCCCAAACGTACCAAAAGAACGAAGAAAATCTCCGATTACACTCTGGAGCTCATGAAGGAAAGACGCGCTATGGTTCTGCAGTCGTCTGCGGATACAATCCAATATCGGCGGCTCAACAGACAGATCTCTAAGTCTCCGACTCGCGACATATGTGACTTTAATAGAAACCGTATTAAAGAAGCAATCGAGCAAAACAAGGGCTCGAAAATATTTGCAAGAGATCTGGCTGTTGGGGAAAGCCAACTGACGCAGTTGAAAACCGACGACGGCAGCATCGTATCGTCCAAACCTGAGCTCCTGAAAGAGATTAAAAAGTTCTATAGACACTTGTACGCGACAACGCAACCGCCTGTTAATAGTATAGCGACAGATCCGAGAGCTAAATTAATCCGACACTATACCGAAAATATCCCGGACGTTAGCCTGTACGATATTAGTATGGCTCTCAAACAGCTTAAGAACAACAAGGCGCCGGGGGACGATGGAGTTACGGCTGAGCTTCTGAAAGCTGGCGGTAGGTACGCCGATTCTAAAAGCTTTGCAGAGGCTCTTTAACTCCGTCATCCTCGAGGCCAAAATGCCACAGGCTTGGCACGGAGGCGTGGTGGTGCTGTTCTTCAAAAAGGGCGATAAGTCTTTGCTAAAGAATTACAGACCCATCACGCTTCTGAGTCATGTCTATAAGCTGTTTTCGAGAGTCATTACGAACCGTCTCGCACGCAGGCTTGACGAATTCCAGCCTCCCGAACAAGCCGGTTTCCGTAAAGGCCATACCATCATCACATCCACACGCTCAGGCAAGTTATACAAAAAACAGAAAAATATAACCGGCCACTATGCCTGGCGTTCGTGGATTACGAAAAAGCCTTCAATTCGATCAAGACTTGGGCAGTGCTCCAATCTCTTCAGCGGTACCAAACTGACTACCGAGTACATCAAAGTGCTGAAGTCTTTGTACACAAACGCCATCATGTCAGTACGTCTCCAGGACGTGAGCTCGGAACCGATTCAGCTGCAGCGAGGTGTAAGACAGGGAGACGTAATCTCCCCGAAACTATTCACCGCAGCGCTGGAGGACGCTTTCAAGCTCTTGGACTGGAGAGGACTTGGCATCAACATCAACAGCGAGTGCCTGACTCACCTTCGTTTTGCCGATGATATCGTGGTCATGGCTGAGACCCTGGAGGATCTTGAAGCAATGCTCGATGACCTCAGTCGAGTCTCCCAACGAGTGGGTCTTAAAATGAACATGGAAAAGTCGAAAATCATGTCTAACTTGGGAGTTGCGACATGGGTGTCGCACCCACTCCTTTTATGGTTGCAGGCTCTACTCTGGAAGTCGTTGACCACTATTTTACCTTGGACAAATAGTCCAGCTTGCTAAGTCCAACTTCCTGAAAGAGGTCCATCGTCGAATCCAACTCAGATGGGCAGCGTTCGGGAAGCTACGTAATATCTTCTCCTCACAAACACTACCGCGTGTGTGTGATGACATACGGATCTGAGACGTAGCCGCTAACGATGGGCCTCATAAGAAAGCTCAAGGTCACTCAAAGGGCGATGGAGAGAGCTATGCTCGGAGTTTCCCTTCTCGATCGAATCAGAAATGAGACGATCCGAAGGCAAACCAAAGTCACCGACGTAGCTCTTAGAATCGCAAACCTTAAGTGGCAGTGGGCGGGGCACATTGCTCGCAGGACTGATGGTCGTTGGGGCAGGAAGATCCTTGAATGGCGGCCGCGGGCCTGAAGGCGTAGTGTTGGTAGGCCCTCCACAAGGTGGACCGACGATCTGGTGAAGGTCGCGGGAAGCCGCTGGATGCGGGTGGCACAGGACCGATCTTCGTGGAAATCCTTGGGGGAGGCCTATGTCCAGCAGTGGACGTCTTTCGGCTGATGGATAGATGGAATCAAATGATCTTAATGATTGTATTACTTTTAAAGTGTAAATTTTTCCGGTAACTTATTTAAAATAGTACTTAATTGACTTTATGGTGATGAACCTATGGACCAACAGAATATCTTTCGAGGCTTACATTTTTGTCCAACAGTAAGTGTAATCATATAAAATGTTAATCATAACTAACGAAGCCTTAATTAACAGACGAAATTAAAACCCCCACGAATTTTAAAGAACTATATTTTCAACGACTTGGTTTTCAAAGACGGAAAAAAACGCAAATCTTCAGACAGTTTGGACAGTACGTGTTTTATTTAAATCTGCTTATACCTGCCACGCGTCATATCTCCAACTTAGCGGTTTTCCGGACGTGGCTATGTGAAAAATTTAATTCATTGCTAGCAAATTTATATGCATACCGCGGCTGCAGTTTATTAAGAATGCACCACCCACCCTCCGCTGGCTCTAAAATAAAATGGTCAGCCTCATTCCATCCATTATACTTGGATTAGATAGGTGAAAAAAATTCCCCTCGGATTACAGCAATAAATAACTTTCTGGAAACACCTGTTGGGGGATAACGTTTTTTACCGCTTAAATCAAAGATAAAATATCAATTGTGAACTTGGTTGGCATATGGCACGGTAATTGGCTTTGAACTAAAATTGTCTTGGGTTTGATTCTCGATTCGGGTCAATATAGTTTGTTTTTTTTTTTCTAAATTGACTCGAGTTTTGGTGTGTTGATACCAAAATTCCTTGTTTGGTATCTCGTTACATAACGATATTAATGTCTTACTATTGCTTCAATTTTTAAAATGACTTTTTCATTAAAAAAATTATCTAGGTCCTTTAGTCGATTACCAGTCTTTTTCAATATCATTATTTAGTAAACACTCAGAAAACTTACCACGTCACGTAAAACATTTCACCCAGGATATTCATTAGAAAGACGTTATTCAAGACGAGTTACACCAAAGTAGTTGTTTCATCTGATCTCTCAGAGTAAACGTCGGGTCGCCATGAAATATGCATTAAATATTTACAGAGTCTCAGGCGAGCCATTCCCTTGAAGTTGACTGAACCGAACAGATTTGCAATTCACCGAACATCCTATAAGAAAAAAGAGCCGAACAAAGCTAAGGGAAGTTGGGGAGTCAGAATGAGGGTTTAAATGGTGCCCTACATTTGAGCTCTCAATAAGTTCGATGCGAGATTACGTTTGACGAGCGATTGAGGTCGTGGCATTCGTTCACAAGTCGTCTGCCAATATCTGGGAGTGTTAACACGGAAGTACCTCATCGGTTTCTTATTTACTGACTTTAATCGTATGTGGCAGTGGTAATATACTCAAAGAACCACTATACAATCCAAAAAATCAAAAGTTTATATTTAGTGTTAACTCGTGGCTTATAAAGTGTTAAGACTTTTAATAAGTCTTCGTGACTCGAATTAACCTTTAAAAATATTTTCACGTTAAATAACCAAGAAATTAATGTAAAAATAAATTTTAATTACCAGTTTATAAAATCTTATAAAGCTTTAAAAGTTTGCATAAAATTAAACCACGCCAACATTATTACCCTTGTTTGTATAATACACTGTGACTTTCATTGCGTAAATCATAATTACAAGCTTTACGTTCCGCGTAAGTTTTATTTAGTGGCAGCATCGAAAATATAATTGAACTGTTAAAAAACTAGGCAATTTCCGTTATTTTAACAGCGCCACAGTAAGCCGACGATCGACAAAATATCGTCGACGCGTCGTTAACACGCCAAATATTTGGACAAAGGATTCAGCCACCTCCAAGTTTTAATTTAATGCTGTCGTAAACATAAAGTGCCTTTAGAAGGTCGTAATAAACTCTCAACTCAAATTATGTAGATATAATGCAGAGATAAGAAGGTGACATATTCCATTGAGGCAGATTCATTATTTATAAATATCTAAAACAATATTTAAATAAAATTATCTACCGATACACACGTATATGTATAAATAACTTACTTCTTGCTTGGTGTTGGGAACACCAAGTAATTAAGCCAGCAATATTTGATAATACTCGATAAAAGGAATTATGCTATAGTCCAAAATTGTCTGGTATTCGGAGTTATAGTAGTCCGATCACCGAGTCTAAATCCCTACTCATTATGTTATAACTAACATCTTGATAATATAAGCAACCACAGAACGAGATAAATTCAAACCCACGACCGGTTTGCTCTGTAGGTTAAAGCGCAAAGCACTAGACCTAGTACCAGCAGTGTTACAATAAAATTAATAAATAAAAAAAATAAAAAAACCCGACCGTAAAAAGTAAACTGAAAAGATGAAAACAAGATTTAAAGAATCAATTTGCAGTCTGAGGCATCAAATCTATGTTACTTGATTCGACTTTTACTATACGGATTTAAATTATTTAATTAGGTAGGTACTAACGCAGTTCATACTAAGTCTATCATCATTTTGCTGTTAATGAATTTGATGCCTCCGACTGCAAATTGATTGTTTAAATCTTGTTTTCATCTTTAAAGCATTATTTGTAACTCTTCATTGGAAAAAAACGTTTTAACTCGAGTAAGTAGTATCTGGAATCGGTTTATCCCGTTTAATTCATGTACCAAAAGGAATTCCGGGTAATAACATAGCCTATGTCACTCCCACAACTGAGACGAATCTAATGACATATCATAATAATATGTTGAAATCCATTAAACGGTTTTTCCTTCCTATTTTTTCAGTGTATTTTTCTGCCTGTTCCCGTAGAAATTTTAGAAATAAAGTATTAAATACTGTTAGCACTGAAAATATGTGACCCTTAGTTAAAGAAGAAAGTTTCAAAATCGGTTTATCAGTATTGCAGATTCATTTTTCCCGCGAAGTTCTGGTCCCACGGGAATTTCGGGAAATAACATACCCCTTGTCACTCCGACAATTGAGACGAATCTATTGATATATTATACTTTTATATCCGTTAAACGGTTTAGGCTGTAGGGCGTGCCAAAGAAATAGACGTATTTACATACATACATACATACATACATACATACGCTCGAAAAACATAACCCTCGTTTCGCAGTCGGGTAAAAAAGGATATTTTTTGTCGTGATAACGTCTATAGAACAATGAACGTCGGCTGCAAAAAGTGTCACGTTTCGCGTGCAAG
This sequence comes from Anania fuscalis, assembly GCA_950371115.1. Classification (NCBI taxonomy): domain Eukaryota; kingdom Metazoa; phylum Arthropoda; class Insecta; order Lepidoptera; family Crambidae; genus Anania; species Anania fuscalis. The sequence continues at coordinate 16,618,998 of OX493328.1, forward strand.
CGAGAGCGCGTGCAAGCGATAGAAAGGTGCGGTCGGCCATATGCGTTCGGCTTGGGATGCATCTATCTCTCTTTCACTCCATCGGCCGATGCGTCCGAGTAGCATCAATGTTTTCTTTTATGACGTTATCACGTAAAATTATCGTCCGTAAACCGACTTTACAGACAGACAATTTTAATAAGAAATTACGAGTATTTATTAGTTTGCTAAACGTACCTGAAGAACGACAATCGCAGTACGTTCATTGATCTCTTCAAACTGTTATTAGAAGTTTCAATAAGTCATCAATCGTTCGCACGTCGCGTCCTAAACTCATCGAAGTCCGATCGGTGACAAGCATTAAAGCAGTAAGTTTAGGCAGCGAACACATTACATTAGACGGCAATAACTGTCGCCGAGGATCGTGAGTGCACGCCTTATCTCCGTCGGCGTCGAATTGATGCGTTTAATAACGGAAACGCTTCTTAAAACAGATGTAGAGAGACTAGAAGAAGCATGTGGCTTGATTACCCTCATTAGCGTAAGAAGTCAATAGCATTGAGGTGGAAACATTTTAAATGGCATTTTTTTTGGATACCATTAAAATACGTAATATGAAAGAGGTGTGAACTCCAGGTGTATTGGTGTATGGCATGGTATACAAAGGTTATCGTTTTCTTGTAAGTAATTAATATTTTTTATTTAACCTTTCCAAAAGATCAAATTTCTTACACGATGTCGGTTGACCCTGTTTCTATTAAAAATACCTTCCGTTTATCTAGCGCAAACAGTGTCACACGCCTACTGTTATGGTTTTAAATTAAGGGATTAGCATCCTTGTATTTCAAGACATCAGACGATTTTGTTAGGAGCACACCTAAACTCGAGTTTATTCAGAAAAAGTATCCTTGAACCGTAAAAAAGGCTGGGGTCATGCATTTAAGGCAATTTACAGTGTCTCTAGGCCAATGATAGCAACAGCTGAAAACTCGACCAAAGTGTTACTTCAACTACTTTAGATCTTTGGCGTCAGACCAACAGAACTCTATTAGAATGCCTGCGGGGACGTAACAGTCGAGTGCGCGGTTCTCTAATGCCCTCCGCCTCGTGAACGATTCCTCTTGATCTAATATGAAAAATCAGAAGTTATGATCGACGACAATAGATCTTTGCGTTAATGGCCTTTTTTATTCAAGGGTAAATGTTATGGCGCTTGGTATTTTGTGGAGAATCTATAATTCATTCAATCCCTGTTTCTGTGTTCTGTAGTTTTGGTGAGGAACGGGGGATATAATATATTTTTTATACATGTAGAAATGCTACATCTCTTGTGACCATCATTGAGAGCAAAATCTTAAGGTCACAGGTAGTACTCTTTCTTCTTTTCGTCAGAAGAAGTCCGTTAGCTACTCAGGTAGCAATTTCGGTATCCACCTTTCTACTCCTTACCTTACACAACAACACACAAAGAAAAAACTAGTACTTAGTCAATGTGAATGATGAAGGCCACAGTAAAACAGCTGCCAAAAGATCGTTAAAAGTGAGGCATGATGTCACTAGATACTATGAGGAGATAGTGAAGGCAATAGTTGGACAAGAAAATTGCAAAAAAAACCACTGGCAACAAGTAAAGTATATTTGAACAGTAAGTTGCAACCATTATTTTGTTATTTTGAATGTCTTAACTTGCTTACTGACAGCGAATTGTTGATAAATACGACGTAATCAAAAGGAATAAATAATTTTGATGAACACTAACGAATAGAAAAGGGCTCGTGTTCGATTCCCGCCTGAGAGAGTCAAAATAATTATTTAAGTAAAGTGATCTTTGGTATTGAAAAAAACATCATTATGATTCTTCCCCAGTAAATTTCAGATAAGCCAGTTGAAAGGGTTCTGTAGCGGTATTTAGTGACTTCCTGCAACCTTTACCAGGTCGTCTGTTCCCCTTGTGATGGACTTCCTAAGCTGTGCTTCCCGGTACTTAATGTTATTGCAAAAATAACACTTTAAATAGTGAAGATAAATAACACTTGAAAAAAAAAAATCATCGACCTCAGGTGGGACTCGAACCCACGTCCCATCGCATACCAGGCGAGTGCTTTGACCACTAAGCTACCGAGGACGTCACGTGACAAGATGAAATTCCTCAAGTGTTTTTTCTCGCTGTCAAAGCCAGCGTATTCTGATCAATGTTGTAGCTATATGTATAGCTGAGTAGTATACTACCGTCAACACCCTATAGAAATATTTTTACAAATATTAGACTATTGGTTAAGATCAGAAATGAATAGTCTAATATTTGGGACGTGGGTTCGAGTCCCACCTGAGGTCGATGATTTTTTTCAAGTGTTATTTATCTTCAATTAAACCTTGCATGGAATTGCTAAAAACAAAAATTTGCAACTTTAAATAGTCTTACAATGTTACAAATTTCCATTCACCCTTCGCTATGCTAGGCATGCGCCACGCATGCACGATGTTGCAAAACTGATGACGTCATTGAGTTTATGAGCACGGCCCCTATTTACTGATGAGTTTAGCCATTTACTGTTTACTTGCACTAAAGGTTAAGGGCCCTTAAGTTTATAGAACGATAAAATTTTGTAACTTTAGAATAAGGTAGATGGAGTTTCAAATCATTGTCAGTTGATTTATCCGTTATGAGTAACAATATTATATACACCGTGAATTTTGAGATACCCGAGAAAATTAACTAACATACTCAGATATCGATATACATCGAATTTGGCGAATAAAAAAAACGGAACGGCGTTCGGCGTTGGCGTACGAAAGGAATAACTATGAATGAAAAAAAAATCATTCATAGTTATTTCTTCCGTACGCCAATATTACGCGACTAAATTAGGTGGATTTGGGTTCCGTTAATGTTGGAATGATAATGATTACTATTTGAATTAGCAGGACTTTTATAGTGCATATTTTTTTAGGAATGTTAGGGACCTATTAAATGAATTTCTCATAAAAAAAATTTTTTTTATTCGCCGAATTCGATGTATATCGATATCTGAGTATGTTAGTTAATTTTCTCGGGTATCTCAAAATTCACGGTGTATAATATACATTATAGATTTTTTCTTGTTATGTGGTCCGTAGTCACATATTACCACTTATATGACTCTTGAACCTTCGCGTTGCAATTCGAACCGAAAGTCGATGCGAATGAACACATTTCAACTCTCGATAGCTGGCACTGACTCCAAAAAGAACTGGGCCATAACCATGAACTCTTAAAACAATCACAAATCTGTCAAACATTATCATTTCTGTCAAATTTTGTATGAAATGACGTACCAAAATTGACAGATTTGACCACTTTGAGATTGTTTTAAGAGTTCATGGTTATGGCCCTGATAAGACATGTTTTAGTCAATATTATTTTTCGCTGTTTTAGTTTCATTTTGAAGTCGGTTTTTAGTTCTTTATTAAACTAATTATTTATATTCAACAGAAGACAAACTAAAAATGATATTTAAGGACAACTACGGACGTAAATTACAAGAATACCTTTTTTGATAATATTTGTTACTGAAATTGAGTGGAACATGTAGGTATTGTAAAAACTTTTAAATTACGCAAACAAGGTTTCGTTTCGTTCTGCAACTAGGCTTGCGTTTGCATGAAGGAACTCCTTAGAGATTACTTATAGATGTATAGGTAATTTGATACACAAGTTCACTTTCTTTTTGTTTTCGGATTTTATACGTTTACAACAAACTCTGACATAAAACTATAATTTATAAACAAAACGTACTACAGAACTCACATCACTCAGTCAATATCACTTTCCTTTTTTCTAATAAACGTTGAGTCTTTGGATACCGTCTAAGATAAGACTATCATAAGACCGCTAGACTAATCAAGCCTTAACAAGTCTCATAACGTTACTCTTCTGAATGTAACGTGATTATAACAAGTAGATAAGGCGGGTCAAAAAGAGTATAGGATTAAAAGCCATTGGCTCACTGCCCATCCAATTTTCTTTGTTGACGTCCCTTGAGAGCTACACTGAGATTATCTTACAGCGAGTTCACACTATAAGCCGTGAAATTTGACGGATCATTATAATCAAGACAAAACATCAAAACGATTGTCCCAACTGAAAGAATAGATGGCATGTTTTTCACAATACAATAAATATAGTAAACACAATATGTAAATAAGCCAAAAAAAGTTGGCCGATCTAATTTGTTTTGCTTGATACTCCATGAAATAAATAATTAACCGGCCAAGTGCGAGTCGGACTCGCGGACAAAGGGTTCCGCACCATTATCTATAAAAACAAGCAAAAAATATCGCGTTCGTTGTATGGGAGCCCCCTTAAATATTTATTTTATTATTTTACCCATTGAGTACGGAACCATAAAAAGTATCAAAACCTACTTCTGAATGTATTACCCCCCCATTCTTCCACTTTTCTATATGGTTTAGCTCTTAATGTATTTCCTAAACTTATTTAATGTAGTAAACAATGACCGTATAAGGTATGAGATCGATCAAATAAAGTCAATACGAATGGACTTTATCAATTTGAAACGATCAGATTACTGAATAGAATCATAGAATGGAAACGTGCTCTTAACAAAGCAAATACGGCAAGTTCGAACGCCTTTGAAACAATGTTCCTAATCGTTTTCAGCATCTGACGAAGAAAACAATTACACATCTTTTTTACTCGCATCTTGTGAAGCGTTATACGGTAACGTGTTTGTTTAAGCTCAAAGGAATCCATAATTAGGTTTAGTTATGTTATAACATATTTAAACTACTTGTTACAAAGTATTCTTGTGTTTTAGGTTTGATTTGTTTATTATTCAAAACTATAATAGACAACCGCCGTAGCCGAGAAGCGAGCGCACCGGATTACAGTCTGTTTGGTAAGAACGTGACCGGCAATATGGTCCTAATAATAATAATTATTGAAAATATTTATATTGCTACTTAAACTATATCTATCTGTCAAAAATGCTTCGTAATAGTTAAGGAAGTTCGTGCGCATGCGCCAGAGAGAGAGAGAACATGTTTTCCGCCATGAGTGCTGCGTACGCTTTGCGTTACGGAGCAGTGTTCCTATGCGGGAGAGCGCAAGGACCTCAAAAATGAAACAAAGCGATTCTCAATAGGTCCTAAGAAACTATAAGAAGCCGGATAACGGAATCAGGTGGTAAATTTTAAAGTATACTAATCAATAAACCAGGCCTTATCAAGAAACACATTAAAAAGAAGTGCCTGGGCACGGAAAAACATTGATCGGGATTGGGACATCATTACCTTTTGGGACAAAGTGTCGTTTTGGGCATCGTATACAACATCTTACGTTTGTTTATTGCCCGATAAAAAATTGTTAATTCGCATTGTAAAATACCCATTTGAGTTACGCATACGCATGTTTGGGGGTGTTTCTACAAAAGAGGATTTGAAAATTTAATGTTGTACATCAGGACACTCAGTGCAGTGAGGATGACCGATATGTATAATTAATCATTGTTTATGTTGTGTTCGATCGGGGTTTTCTATATTGTCTCGGGTCTGGGTGTTGTAGTACTGTCGCTGTTTCTGATTTCTATAACACAAGTGCTTTAGCTACTTTTATTATGATCAGAGCAATGTATGTGATGTTGTCCAATATTTATTTATTATTAATTTATAATAAATAACCTAGCTGGTTCTAGGTCTTTCTCGCTTCAATTTTGCCTCTATTCTTCCTTGTATATTTTTTTCAGATCGTCGTGACATATCAAGATGTGAAGAGAGAGACGGAATGCAGAAAGAGACTTCATCGATAAGAGCAAAGCTATTAAATAGGATAAGGATGCCGCGGCCGCGCTGCTCGCAAGTAGATGTTCATACTATTCGCGCACTGTTCGCGAGCCGCTCGCGAATAATATACGCGACTCGCGTAACGCGAGGCCCGCGCGGAATCTGCAAAGTCTTGCACTTATAATTAATTCGGTTTTAATAATTATTCTCTTAAATAACATTGCAAATTCACTTACATGGGTAAATATAAAAATCTTAAATAATAATTAGTAAACTGTGTCTGTGTTACGTTTACGTTACAGACGCAGTGTACGAAGACGCTAGTGTGGGGAGTCTCTAACACATTAACTAAGAGGGACTCCTCGATCGGTTAACACAATCACTCCCGAATTAGGTACATAAGCACCTAATTATTAAATAACTGACTTTATTTGAATCAAACAAATACTGAGTATCAATAACGTAAACTGCGATACCCATTGTAGGCTTACTAGTGTGCGCCAAGCTTAACTCAACTGGTTGTAATGGCCGTCGGGCTATTTCAATGGACTGAGTACTTGGTTTTGTCGCTTAGGGAGCTATCTCCAAGTGTGTAACGAGCTGTTAACGCTTAGGCTTAAATATTACACATTGTATCTCGTTATTCTCGTATCGACTACAATGATTTATTTTACAAATTGACATTAATGTCTTAAACCAAAGGAGGAAAAGTCAAGTTAAACTTAAAGTTCTATTCTTTAAAATATTTTATTTATTGCATGGAAAAAGTATCTAAAGCACGCGGTTTGTTCGTTGGTTTCAGAACCACAAATATCAAAATCTCCTCCACTCAGATACAACCTTTCTATAAAAGGCAAAATCCCAAAAAATAAATTACAGGCACATAACATTATGAGTACGTTACAGTCAAATTAGTTCGTAGCACCACTGACTACGACTGTATGGCATTCGTAGCACCCTGGACATTCTTGTAGATGAACTACGAATAAAATAGATTTTGTAGCATTTTTAAAACATAATTTACAATTTTTAAAGGCTTTTCTGAGCGAAGGCTTCAAAAATCTCTATCGGGAATACCTACCTCGTTAGAGCATTTTAAGTGTCAATGTACTTGATAAATTAATTGCTTACCCTATTAATTTTAGTTTTCATAATTATTGAGTTTTTAAAGTTTTATAACCACGACAACAAGTTTACGTATAAAACACTCTTAACACGGATAATATTTTTGGGTAAAAATATTCTTCAACTAGTAACTCTGCTTGTGTGGTCTGTTAAAAGTGCAGTCGTGGGTTCGAAATAGACCAGAGGCAGCTGAAAAAAAACAAGTGACAATATACACAACAATATTATTATTTACAATATTATCCTTGTTTTTTTTTTATTTGAGATGGGCTTGCTCTTGACCCCAATCTTGCTCTAGAGTATAGATGGGATCTACGATGGAGCGAGCTTGCCCAGAAGATGCCTATTCACTCTGGACTTAAATTAACATATATTGGATATAATAAACTAGCATTATTGTGAATACAATAATAAAATAGCTATGGGTGATTATTTTACACCCATAACTTTTGGTTGCTGGCTCTATAACATAATACGTAAACTAATAAATGTATTGGGAAGAACGCCATTAAGATGTTAAGGGCCACTATTTATAACGGTTACTTGTACGCGTTTACGGAGTGATCAATAACTATCAGTCGTGAATGGGTTCCGCGACCAAAGCAGGAATTGATGCCCCAGATATCGGGACATCCCGTAGATTTCCGCCGCCCGAGCAATGCGTCGTTAACGACCGTTTATAAATGACTTTACGTACGTACTTGACTACGTATATACTCAACTCAGATGTTATTTGATCGGACTGTATGCGTACAGGTTAAATGTTGACGATTTCAAAGTAAAGATTTATGAGTTATAAACCTTTCTTCAATTATACAACAAATATTTACATAAAAATAAACTTTTAAATCGAGAAATGGCTTCAGAAAATCTGAGAGGCTACGAATCGATTCGAAATTGTGGCTGGAAAAACTTAACTAGTTTTATTATCAGACTCCGTTGTCTTTCTGCAAAATATACAACTTAATTTGATGGTTTTTAGGGTTCCGTACCCAAAGGGTAAAACGGAGCCTAGTAATAGGGTCCCGCCCTATTACTAGGCTCCGCTGTCAGTCTGTCTGTCTGTCCGTCTGTCACCAGGCTGTATCTCATAAACCGTGATAGTTAGAGTGTCGAAATTTTCACAGATGATGTATATCTGTTGCCGCTATAACAACAAATACTAAAAAACAGAAATCAAGAAATATTTAAAGGGGCACCCATACAACAAACGTGATTTTTTTGCCGTTTTTATAGATAATTCCGTGCGCGAATCCGACTCGCACTTTGCCGGTTTTTCTAAATGATCGACATTATATTTGGCGGTGGAATATCGAAACGTCTAAAAACTAAAGATATTGTATTTCTAGTCAATGTCTTTGCTAAAAACTTAATACTTTGTAAACTGGCGGATGTCAAACAATACTATCACTGCTCAAATAAACTATATACTATTGCATTGATAAGCATTGCATTGGCTAGCTCATGAGTTTTAAACGTCAAATGACAGATCCTTATAAAAAGATAAGCCTCCGCGCACAATAAATGTACGCGGATCGTTCTTTTGATTTGTATGAAAAATCTGTTTTTTATTGATATATTCATAGTAATTTCATTTAAAGACCGATTCAACTACCAGCCGACCAAATATCTAGAGTACTCGTAGTCTCTTTATGTTCAGACCTAAATCAAATACATTAGCTTAGATAATTAATTGCATCAGAACTAAGCTCTGTATAAAATATTATTATCTAAAAAAAAGTATAAATATCTTCAGTTTATATAAAAATACTAATATCGTGAGATAAGGTTAAAAGCAAAATAGTATGAAAAATTTAATATACTGAAAGAATCTGTATTTTGCACTGGAATTTTCTTTACTTTGATGGATCGGTCTGGAAATTGTAAATGGCGTAAAGTATTTTATCAGCCAGCCTAGATCTCGAGATCAACAGAAATATCTTTAATATTCTATGAGTGATATATCAGTGCGCTTAGTTCATCTTTAAGTTAAAAACAGAATTCTACATGAAACATTGAAATTTATAATCTTTAGATAAAATATCTTTCGTCACTCAATAATAAGATTCGTGCTGTTTTTGTGTTTTGCCTTGCGCACAAGGGTCCCGAAAATTTAGAAAGCTTTTTTTTTTCTTTATCGGTTTGCACGGACGTGATGGGGTTGGGAGACACACCAGCCAAAATAAAGTTGTTTAAGATTGTTAATTTCATACTTAAAGATCACAGCAAGAAAGGTTCTTGAATGGAGGCCGCGTACTGGCAAGCGCAGCGTGGGACGTCCACTCACAGGTTGCAGGAAGCCGCTGGATGTAGGTCGCTTCCAACCGGCCAATCTGGAAGTCAATGGGAGAGGCCTACGTTCAGACTTCAGCAGTGGACGTCCTGCGGCTGAAATCTTGATGATGATGATGAGATCACGGCTATTGGAGTGATATCGAGCGCATTTTATTTATGCGTCCCAAAACAATGACATAATTACAGCGAATGTTCTTGTCACCATCTCTTGTGAGTATGTCACAAGTGACTATCGTTAATTTATCACGACGTGTAATAACGTCGTGTCGCGTCGATGAGCAGATGCCTCTGAGAGGTTGACCAGCGAAACTGATGACCCTTTTTCTTGTGAAAGCTATTATGTAATATTCATAGCGCATTTTTGTGTCAGTAATAACGCGATTCTCGAGAGCATGTGAAGTATTAGTTTTTGTAGTTGAGTTATAGATGCAATTCTGAGGATAGTTGAAGAAGATAACTATGTATTCTAAACTGATTCAGTCTAGTGTTATCCATAGTGGTGTGATCTTTATTACCTAATATAGTGTTTAAAAAAGTCAATGATGAGGTAGATTATATTTTTTAAACTAACTAAACACACAGTACTAAGCAGTAACGTGTTTTGAAAAATACTCGTAAAAAATAACGTCGTTACTAATACTCTAACGTATAGCAACACTTAAATTAAATTACTTTTTTTATGGCAGAAAAATTAATGTGTGATTGTGTTCTGTACATGGAGTTAACCATAAATTTTGTAGTAATTACTAAAACCATTAATTGTTTTCCCTGTCCTAGTGTGTTTGACATAAAAAAACACTGCTTATGTAGAATTTAAGTAGGGTTTATAATTAGGCCCTACCCATTGCAACGCAATGTTTATATCATAGTTGAGTCAGCAATTGAAAACCATTTATTTCTGTCATTGGATTTTTTAAATCTCTTAGTCAACAAAGCAAACAATTGCGCATGAAAAATGAAGCAATTCCGCATTAACTAACTGCACTCACCGTAATAAAGTGCACAGCGATTTACTCGCAATCATTTGCATAGCCACTCGCCGGCCGTTCCCTCGCAGATGGTGCAACATCCCTCGCCCCCGCCCCACTTTTTCGTCGAAACTTCTCAAATATGTGCTCGGGAGATAAGGGTCCGCACCTGCATCAGTTACCGACCTAATGGCACATTAAGGTAGACAGTTTCGTGGGGTTAGACACCAAAATGTCGTCGCCGTACGAGGGTTAACGACCGCCGACTTGTTTTCAATTAACGGACGTCTGACGTTCTGACGTTTCGTATGGAAAAATAGTTGAATAATAGCGCGCCTGGTGCGTGAAGCGTAGCCCTAATTTGTCAGGTTTAGGCTGCGATCCCTTGTCATGTTCTGAGATATGTGTCTATTAGGGCGCTAGGATTTAGAACGAGCCTGTGCTGTCCTAATATTCTGACAAAAGAGAACCAACTACCTAAATAATATCACAACTTTGGTTCAAGACAGGAAAAGAAATATATACCTTTATTCAAGGTAACTATACGAAAAATAAATGGTAATAAAAATATAGATAAATAACACTTGAAAAAAATCATCGACCTCAGGTGGGACTCGAACCCACGTCCCGTTTAATTAAACCTTGTATGGAATTGCTAAAAACAAAAATTTACAATAAAAACATAGATAACAGAATTTCGTTAAAATCAAATTGTCCTTGTGTGCGCTGAAGCATTTCGTATTTATTATCGGAGAGTATTGATTTACAGTAACAGTAAAATTATTGGAGCAAATAAGTACGCCCACTTCCCTATTCCTCTAGCTATACAAGTCGACTTTATAGTGACCGATATCAGAAGTCGTTTTGCCGTGGAAAATCTCGTTTTACGAACGTGTGCCACCATCCTTTATTGCGAAGCTTTCGCAGTCTTCAACCGCAGTCCAGCGCATAACAACCAGTCTACGTGAAAATGTTTAGTTTTTCATTTGGAATCGGAACCACATTCTCGCACAGCATTGCTGCCGTACCGAGTAGATTGACAAGCGAAGCAAGTTTTTGTTTTTAGCAATTCCATGCAAGGTTTAATTGAAGATAAATAACACTTGAAAAAAATCATTGACCTCAGGTGGGACTCGAACCCACGTCCCATCGCATGCCGGGCGAGTGCTTTACCAACTAAGCTACCGAGGACGTCACGTGACACAATGAAATTTTTCCAGTGTTCTTTCTTGCTGTCAAAGCCAGCGTATCTCTGATCAATGTTGTAGCTATATGTATAGCTGAGTAGTATACTACCGTCAACACCCTATAGAAATATTTTTACAATTATTTGACTATTGGTTAAGATCAGAAATGCTTAAACATTGAAAATTTTTGTTTTTAGCAATACCATGCAAGGTTTAATTGAAGATAAATAACACTTGAAAAAAATCATTGACCTCAGGTGGGACTCGAACCCACGTCCCATCGCATAGTCAATTAAACCTTGCATGGAATTGCTAAAAACAAAAAATTTCAATGTTTAAGCATTTCTGATCTTAAACAATAGTCAAATATTTGTAAAAATATTTCTATAGGGTGTTGACGGTAGTATACTACTCAGCTATACATATAGCTACAACATTGATCAGAGATACGCTGGCTTTGACTGCGAGAAAGAACACTGGAAAAATTTCATTGTGTCACGTGACGTCCTCGGTAGCTTAGTTGGTAAAGCACTCGCCCGGCATGCGATGGGACGTGGGTTCGAGTCCCACCTGAGGTCAATGATTTTTTTCAAGTGTTATTTATCTTCAATTAAACCTTGCTTGGAATTGCTAAAAACAAAAAATTTCAATGTTTAAGCATTTCTGATCTTAACCAATAGTCAAATATTTGTAAAAATATTTCTATAGGGTGTTGACGGTAGTATACTACTCAGCTATACATATAGCTACAACATTGATCAGAGATACGCTGGCTTTGACAGCGAGAAAGAACACTGGAAAAATTTCATTGTGTCACGTGACGTCCTCGGTAGCTTAGTTGGTAAAGCACTCGCCCGGCATGCGATGGGACGTGGGTTCGAGTCCCACCTGAGGTCAATGATTTTTTTTTCAAGTGTTATTTATCTTCAATTAAACCTTGCATGGAATTGGTAAAAACTAAAATTTTCAATGTTTAAGCATTTCTGATCTTAACCAATAGTCAAATATTTGTAAAAATATTTCTATAGGGTGTTGACGGTAGTATACTACTCAGCTATACATATAGCTACAACATTGATCAGAGATACGCTGGCTTTGACAGCGAGAAAGAACACTGGAAAAATTTCATTGTGTCACGTGACGTCCTCGGTAGCTTAGTTGGTAAAGCACTCGCCCGGCATGCGATGGGACGTGGGTTCGAGTCCCACCTGAGGTCAATGATTTTTTTTTCAAGTGTTATTTATCTTCAATTAAACCTTGCTTGGAATTGCTAAAAACAAAAAATTTCAATGTTTAAGCATTTCTGATCTTAACCAATAGTCAAATATTTGTAAAAATATTTCTATAGGGTGTTGACGGTAGTATACTACTCAGCTATACATATAGCTACAACATTGATCAGAGATACGCTGGCTTTGACAGCGAGAAAGAACACTGGAAAAATTTCATTGTGTCACGTGACGTCCTCGGTAGCTTAGTTGGTAAAGCACTCGCCCGGCATGCGATGGGACGTGGGTTCGAGTCCCACCTGAGGTCAATGATTTTTTTCTAGTGTTATTTATCTGCAAGCGAAGCAAGGCTATATTTGACATACAGACCAACTTGCTAGGTAACGGTCATTCGATAATAAAATGCTATAGTAATATAGGTTTTTGGTTCATGCTATTTGGTGTTAATTTAAATGCACCATTAAACTGTCAGTTAACAGACAAGGAGCTTCATTGATTTTGCAACACAGGTGCTTGACAGTTACTTTTACTCGATATGTAAATGAATTTTTAGTTAGACGTAAAGTGAGAAATAACTCAATTATTCTTAATATCGGTTGTTTGTATTGTTTTTTAATTTATATTTTATATAAATCTGTAATGTTATTTTGAATTTTATTGAATTGTTGACATTGTTGTGACTTATAATTCAGGACCTTTATTCGAAATTAATTGACATTCATTACTGTTATCCGGATTTGCATGATGTTTATTCTAACTATTATACATACATTTACACGCCAGGTATGGCTAAATACACTGTTACGACATCTATCACTATAACCGTACGATCATAAAGTATATGTTTGTTTCAGTAAATAAATGAATTTGTATTGTCGCTGATGATGAAGCTGATCTCTTTGGACTTTGATTCCTACTTATAGCTCGGACGATGATTACCCTGGGGCGATATCCATCATGGCGCTGCTCTTATTTTTTATTTATTACCCCCGATGCTGGGATGCCTTGTAACGCGAGCTAAATAGATTCGGCCACCTTCATACTCGTAGATAAGATACTCTTTAATTTTGGCTTCAATTGAAGAATTGGTATAGTTTAGCTGCACATAAAGAAGGCAGTACTGCGGCGCTAGTAGGTTCTAAAATTTTAGATTACATTAATGTTTATGACACCAAATAAGACATGCTATAAAAATAATATGTAAGTAGGTATTATTAATAATAAAAATTGTTGGCCTACTGAAATTAAGCATTTTAATTCATTCTAATATACTCGTACTAGAGATAAAAAGCGGCACACTTGAACAAATTATGCTTACGAGAAAGTACATCCAATAAGTATTGTAGATCACCATACAATATTTTTTTCATGAAAGCATGTAGGTATTGTAGGTACTATGTACAAAAACTTTGAGATAATCAAAAATACAATTATCAATTAACGATAAAAAATATAAAAACGTAGGGGCTATCAAAGCCTCAACACAGTTACCTTCTTTTTTGAACTTTTACGTTTTATTTGTGCACATACAGTAGTTGTAGTGTTAGCGTTCATAACAATATTACTTATGTTTTTGTATGAAAGTAGGCATTTATTTGTTACATTTACAAAACATTATAGCAAAGCAAACAGAGGTAGTGTTGCTAGAAATTAACTTTTACTCAGTCTGACACGTTAATTAGCAATGTTTCAGTTTGTATTTTCCAGTTTTATACTAAGTTTATAAGCTCGCTTTCGTTTTATAAGTTGATGTCAACAAGTCACTAACTATTTCGAACCTTAGTATTAAAGTTTCCAAACTACTCGAAAAACATGACGATATTTTTTACTGCTACTACACAAAGTTGACGTAAAATACCTTGCTGCAAGCCTGTCGTTTATAAGATTTGGAAAGGATGGAAGGTAAAAAAACTAAGAATTTTAAAACTGAATATAACCACAGTATATGTATAATTACTTATATCTACAACATAAGCCACATTAGGGTACGTAGGATAGAAATAAAATTTATTATTTGTTTGACATAAATTCCACCGTTACTTTAACTTGTGACGAGCATGTGACAGTGCCGTTTTAGTACGTACCACTGATCAAATAAACTGGTGGTAGTTGACGGGAGTTGTCATTTCGTACTAAATGTAAGTTAAAATCGTAAATAAGATTGTCCGTGCTGGCCTTACGTCTTACTCATGCGCTCAATGACCTACAATAACCTCTAGTTACGATTTAGTGAACCAATCTTAATAGCTATAACATAAGATTTGACTGCTGATTACTCAATCAAAGACAGCTGCCTTATGGGTACCAATGCAGCAATAATGTCCCCGATGACAAAGTAGGGTTGACAACGAAATTTCAAGACACATTAGGCATCAGCCCTAACGATATCGCGTAACGTGTTCTAATCGCACACACCGCAATTTAGCAGCACTGTTTCCTTTGACCCGGCTTCAATTACTCTACACACCCTGTTTATTGCTAATGATCTTACGAATAAACTCTACTGCGATGGACATAACGTTCAGAATTGACTAGAGCGGTAATCATAGGGTAGGCGTACGCTCGATGCATGTCAGCTACTCCCGAACTATTAATTAAGAGCGGTCATCATTTGACAAGACAGCTGTCTGCGCGGGGCCGACTGCCAACCCTAGTTCCGTGACGGTGCGAGTGACGGGTGGTTTTTTGACGGGTGCTTTGAGGTTGGTACTTGCTACATGCGAGAAAATCGTTGTTTTATTTAATTTTATATTTTCAACGAAAACAAACATCTTAAATATAAAAAAAAATGTTAATACAATAAGTATGGAAATAAGCCTATAGTTTTAATTAAATATCGTTGTGTATTTACTGCTACACACTTTATGGCAACATTACTTCTTTGTCTTTCTCAAAATCCTCAAATTAAAGCTTATAAAAGTTAAGAAGGTCCATACCTACCTCCACAGCCGCCATAGGCTACACACTAACTATTTACGTTTGTTAAATCAAAAATATACTTATTTCATTTTTACGCAATTTCTAACACTAATAACATACCAGAAGAAGAAGTTAAAATAAAAATAAGTGTAAAACAAAAATGCTTAGGTACCTTGCTAGCGAATACAAAAGCTCATGTAAACACGTCCAATACAATAAATATCATGTCAAGCGTTTGTCGCGTTGTGACGCACCGGAACAATGTTTCCTTGATCCCTCCCCTATCACCTGTGACGCGGCGATTCAGGGTAACGCGCACGATATCGCGCGAACGTGTTATGACATTCGCGGGGGGATATTCTGGAAGTCACAGAAATTTGAATTTGAGCAATATCATATTTGAAAAAGTTATATATTATACGGGTATTTTTTATACTCTAGTCTATTCTATATAAAGAATACTTTTGACTTGAATTAACGGAAAGAAGCTATGGCTGTTAATAGACGAATCTCAATATAAATTGATAAAAATCTATTTACTCACTTTTATCCGTTAACATTAGGAAAGGAAAAAAAAAACAAGATTCTCTACGAATAAATAAGGATTCCATAATTCCATAATTATATTTCAACCGTAATTGCAATAACATTTAAAAATTGAATTTACTTATTGAATACAGTTCTTTATACCAAGAGTCTAGTAAAGCGCTGTTTGTGCAAATGGCCCCGAAAATTAAGCAAAAGTCAGACCGATTTATCGAGTGGTTTTGGCAATAGGCCTCCAACGCCTCCTCAGGTGCTTCCGATTCACGTGAATTGCTTGTTTAACATATTTTTTCGTTTCTTTCTCGTTTACGTTTAACGCAACGACTTTGTGCTGCAGCTTCGAATTTTGTGAAGCTTATTTGAAGTGGGAATAACATAAAAACATTACTAGTATACGCGAGAACCGAACGTTATAAGTGGTTAAGAGCAAATACTATTGAAATGTAAACAATAATGTTTTTCGACGGGGAGATAAGGCTTAACTGAGTCTAGATTTAAAGATTTGTTTTGAGTGAAGTTCAGTTTATTACACCTAGATGAGCTTTGCTACAGAACTGCGTATTTTTTTCTGTTATAATCTAGATTAAGGTTTTATGACGTGATAACATATTTTGGCTTTTGCATTTTGTTTACCGTTGATGCGTGATTGAGTGACAAACATATATACACAATTCTTTCAACTTTCGTATCTATAAAATAAAAGTTGGTAGGAGGACTTTTGTACGAGCAGTTTTAGTAAAATAAATTAGTAAATCTACATCTAATGGTGCTGAATCACAATATATATTAAGTTTAAAAATATCTAGTCTCGAGCAGTTGCTCTGCACTCTATTTTAGTATATTTAAACTGCGAGAAAATGAAACAAGTTAAATTTTATGCCAGTCACTCTTCATAATGCTATATCCAGTCATAATCCTTCGGGGCCAAAGTAATCAGTTAATTTGGTTCTATCAAAAGTACGTAACGAACACTCCAGCAACGGCTAACTCCATAATACAATTTCTAACAATACCGTTTTGCGGCTCGCTTGCTTCGTCTAGCGTGGTGGTTCTCAAACTGTAAGATAGTGATTATCATGCTGTACCAACTATCTTACCAATTGTGTATGAAATATTTGCGAGGTGGCTAATTTATTAGGGAGCGTCCGCTAGCTGTGCGCGTACATTTTATGTTCGTGCAACGCGCGCGAACTACTACTTCCTGGAACGTGAACTGGAACTGCACGTGCGCAGATCGTACGTTGCTCGCGCGCACTGTACAAGCCTTACATAAGTTGCGCTTAGGAGGCGCACCAAATGAGTGCAGTAATAAAACGCGTGCAGCGCGCGTGCTGCTCGTGCGTGGCTCGCGAGCTGCGCATTCGCAGCTCATTCGCCAGATCAGATCGTGTACCCTTAGGCTCTAGAGTCAAGCGTTGGTTTATAAGTTATCATCATTAACATTTTGATCAATCTCTTTAAAGTCAAACGCTGGGCGTATATGAAACAGTTATCAACTCTGGAAACAGTAAATTCTACTCCTAACTTAACCCAAAAATAATTGGCAATTTTTTGAACAGATGCTACATTTACCTAACTTTGAAAAAGGCGGAGGTTCCAAAGATTTTTTTCAATATGATGTGACCACGCGCTAATTTTTATTTAAAATATCTTGTTGGATCTCGAATTGTCTTTTACGTTTAATAATGTTTGAAATTAAGGATTTTATTGCAAATCGAACCCAAAATTTTATATCATTTAATAAAAATATAAATTGAACGACCTTTTTAAATATATTTGTATTAACCCAAAATTCATTATTTTCAAGCAAGCCTTCCGAAGTTTCAGATTCACTGAACTAGTAGGTACTGTTGCTCTCTTATTTATTACTTGCACACTGAACGTGCTCAACACGAATTTGTTTTCATAATATTTCTCACGCGCGCTGTTTCGGCGTTATATGTTCGCAGATCGCAGACAATTTACCAACTTAAGCCGTTCACTTAAGCTCCCAAATTGGGTGCACCCAACTTCGGAATATGTACATTTGTCTCTCTATTTAGTTTATTGCGACATTTTATAATATTCTACGTTTTGCGCGATAAGACACAAGACGCTCATCTGTTACCCTTTTGTTTGAAATTAGAATGAATCCCGTACTATGTTTTCATTAGAGATGATAGATGATTAAAATTTATGAAGTCACTTGGCTACGTTTTTGATTTGTCTATATAATAACAGAAGAAATTTGTTTGTTACCAACAAAATTTGACACAAATAAAATAAAAAAATAAATACATTACTTATTGTAATGGTTACGCGGTCTAATGCAACAACTCCGCTGCCAATAAGTTAATACAGTCTACTCTGAAAAGTATTTGACGTATAGTTTTGAATACCAGCTTTTATTAATATCAGCGAAGCCACAGATTAGACAGAGTATGTTCGTCTAAAGAACCGAACCGACTGAGTCAGATGAACGAAATAGTCGATCGAAAACTAACATGAAAAGCGAACGGTCTCGAAGCACAGTCGTAGACAAAATCATACATAATACATATCGACCAAGCCGCAGTATTGAGAGAAGCTGAAAGGAAAACTGGCCAAGTGTGTGTCGTGCTACACGCATTAATAGGGTTCCTTAGTTGTCCGTCGTAACCAAAATTTATATTTCAGCAGTTACTTCATATAAGTCTCAATATTTCACAAATGATCCCTAAATCGAAAAATTGTCTTAACAACCTCTAAGTTATTTTAAAGGATCTATTCAATGATACCCCACACGATGGGGTACACGATGAAAATAAATTCATCCCCACGTTACAACCCTAGGGGGAGCTAGCCTAAAAAAATATTTTTCAAAATTTTATTCTATCACTTTGTCGGCGTGATTGATATACATATCTACAAAAAATTACAGCGCTCTAGGGTCAACAGTCTCCAAGCAAAACCTCGGACGGACAGACGGACAGACGGACAGACGGACAGAGGGACAGACGGACAGACGGACAGACGGACAGACGGACAGACGGACAGACGGACAGACGGACAGACGGACAGACGGACAGACGGACAGACGGACAGACGGACAGACGGACAGACGGACAGACGGACAGACGGACAGACGGACAGACGGACAGACGGACAGACGGACAGACGGACAGACGGACAGACGGACAGACGGACAGACGGACAGACGGACAGACGGACAGACGGACAGACGGACAGACGGACAGACGGACAGACGGACAGACGGACAGACGGACAGACGGACAGACGGACAGACGGACAGACGGACAGACGGACAGACGGACAGACGGACAGACGGACAGACGGACAGACGGACAGACGGACAGACGGACAGACGGACAGACGGACAGACGGACATAACGAAACTATAAGGGTCCCTTCACCGTACACGTGCACGTGTACGTACTACGGAACCCTAAAACTTGTCTTATTACTATAACTGAACTGACACTGACAATCTTCAAACGTATAAAACTTTTATGAATGTAGGAGTTTTTAAAAGCAACTAAGTATTTTAGAATAAAAATAAAATTGCACAGATTAAATACCAATCAACCTTTCGATAAATCATATCAACAAAGTAAATCCATTCCAAAATCCAGCTGTCATAGACGAAAAGGAATGTCAATGTCGGGCTTTGTTTGACATATCCAAAGGATTTGTGGATCCATGTTGATCCACACCTGACGCCCTGACGCTTGTCTCCGTCGGGGAACTTTCCTTTTCAATGAATGTTCGTAAGTCGTTACGGTTGTTATTGTTTTCGATCGCTAAAGTTTGCGAGGGTGAGGTGAGACGGAACGCAAATGTCATAACGCTTGACTTCACCTCACTTAGCTGGAGGATGTACAAGTTTGCAATTCTGTAACGGTAGAAAAATAAGTAAGTACCGGTTTTAAATTAAGAACAGTTTAGGGATTGTATCATTCTGTTAATGTTACTTGGATGAACAATAAATACAATAATTACTAGATGGTAGTGAAATGTCGTACCATAGTTTACAGGGTTTTTTAAGGTTCTGGTTTATAAAATGTCTACATAACGTACAAAATTCTAAATATTTGTCGGTAAAAACGTGAAATATCACTAAAAACTTACACACGGACGGTACATTTTTGTACTTCAAGCTTATTAAAAAAAAAAACAATTGCCATTTTAATAAAGCAATTATGGACACTCAAAGCCCTCTAAAGCTGATTATAAATAAAATACTAACCAATTTGATTTCTAAAAGAGTTAAGCCAGTCGAGGTAATTTTGTAAGCAATTTGGATGTAAGTATTTCTACTAAGTAAGTAGTTTTGATTTTTAATGACGCTTGTTAGATCAGCATCAAAAAAGTGTATTTTGTCTGTTTAAAAAAAAAACACTTCCGCAATGTTACGACCTGCAAGCTTGTAAATGGATACACAAATTAAAAATAACGCCGATGGAAAATTAATAGCGACAACACTCAGTTTCCTACTTAAAAAGATTTATCACCTGAACCGCGCACGAATGCTTATCGACAATAATAACACCATAAATCCATTGAAATTACCAATAAAATGACGATCTATTCGTTTAGTGGGCTCATTTATTACTGAGGCTATTTCTTTTGCTATATACAGGGTGACTTGAAGAGCGGTGGAAATTCAGTGAAAGCTTTGTAGTCAAGTTCTCACATTCATGGGTCATAAGTTCACATCCAAGCACATGCCTCTGGATGTTTTATAGAAGTCAGAGCCCTTGAAAGAAAGCATCCTAAGGAAACTGCATATTTAGATAACTATGGAGGTATAAAAAATGATAAAGTTTCCTTTTCTAACGGTTTCGGAGGTCTGATACCAATAGTTTAAAATTTATTGACTAGACGCCGTATTTCGCATCATGCGTACCTTCATATTCCAACGATATACAGAACAATAATATGTTAGAAGAACAAAGATATTATACAGGAGGTAAATGGTATATAGAGCCAAAACTAGTCTATGTTACCACAAATGCATATGAATACTATGGGGAAGTCAGAAATTTGATATCACCATTTGCATTTTTAATACAAAACAAAATTTTTAAAATCCGATTTGTATGTTTTTTTTTTTCAAAAATGTATTTAAGTGCATTTATGCTGGTTTCGGCTTGATATACCATTTACCTAACACCCTGTATAGGGTGACTTAGTCAACGGTAGCTTAGTTGCCGGAGTCTCCCCTGACATCTGTGGGTCCTGTGAGTAGTGTGTGGTCATGAGTTCAAGTCTACGAACCTCTGGATTTTTCGGAATCTAAGTATGTACGGATTTATCAATTTTAGATTAACTTTCAAATCTGAAATCTCAAATAAAATTTGTTGCATTTAAAAGAAATCATAATGGCAAAGTTCAATGCATCTTTGAGATTTCAAACTATAATTGGTTTATGTTACCCGACCACTAAATTTCCTTTGTTTTTTTTCTATTAAGCTTAACGTTAAAATAACACTGGTTTGCAACTTATTTAGGATTCTTGTTTAGGCCCGTAAACAAAAAACCGTTATTTTATATTGCGACTACAAGCACTCTGTATATTGTAATCTATAGTAAAAATTAGAAAAATAATTAAACCAGCTATTGCGACCGTGCGAAACTTCTTATAAATTTCAGGGAAAATATGGATTATGTCGCCATATTTCAAAAAGCTATTACTTATTAAAGAAATATGCACACACTGCGAACAGCTTAGCGGCTCGAGCCCGTACTTACGAGGAATTTCATAATAATTTATAGGATTCGCGCTCAGTTTATTGTTGTTCAGACGCTATTAAACGTGTGTTGTTGGATTGAACCATCTGCTTTGTTATTAAATTAGAACAAGGGGTTTTTATGTGAACTTCAAATATGAACCTTGCAAGTTAAATTAAAGCTTGAGCGTTTGCAGTTCGCGTATTTGCGATGCGTTTGCTAGGTCTGTCTGTATGCATCTTAAAAAGAACAAAATCTAGTGATTGAGATTGTTTTACGACGTTGTGGGGTTATCTGCTACGACTTCTATAGAAATATCATAAATTCGCTTTGTTTTGTTGGAATCATTGGGAAACAGACATTAAGAAGTTGCTGTGGTCTCTCTTTTTACAGATCCCATTTCACACAAGGATAAGTTAATGTGTTTGTTAATGGTTAGGTTAAGTTTATTATCGGAGGAAACCATCATCTCCTAAAGATTTAGGTGGAATAACGATAGTAATGCGTAGAGGTAGGTATAGTTAAATTTATACGTGCAGGCGAACGATGCACTTTACATTTGTTTGTATCTATTCTAACGAAACGAGTACAAAACGAAACAGTTTAATTTTTTAAATTGCAGGGAAATAATGTTTGTTTTTCATTAAAAAAAAACTCTAAAATAATTAAACTAAAAACGAACGTGAACTTCTTCTGCTAAAAAAACAGAAACACTGCCTTTATTTCACGACAAGGATATAGCTAATTGAATGCAAAAACCTTCTGAAATAAGAAATCACGCCACAAAGCAAGGCCCTTAAAGTTGTTGTCAACTGAATTAATTTCGTTAAACAAACTGAGCGGAGTGAATGCTCGTAGGTGAACGTAGATATAGATAAGGGAACGGAAATTGCTTAGAGTAGGAACCGAGTGGCCACTGCCATGGGGCAAGTGGGTGATGGATAGGCAGCTTGCATGACCAAGTAATTGTTACTTCAGGCTTACTTGCCGCCCTCGGAGTAGCGTGCTGTGCCTTTTAAATATAATCTGACGAATTTTTTGTTGCGTTTAACACAGAGTGTTTATTGCCGATGATGTGCTAAGATTGTGGATTCAAAGGCCACTTTTGTTGAGGTGGAAATTCAAGCTTAGGTGGAATTTGTATTTCTGGCAGTTTTTATTGTTAGTATGATCTGGTTGTCTACATACATAAGCTTTTTTTGTTTGTACCATTGCCAAATAAATGTGCGTGGCATACAGACCTACCGTCACACAAACAACAACAAGATCTACCGTCTATAAAAAACCCATAGCATCATTATAAATCATGAGGCCCTATGATTTATTTTAGGTCAATATTAAAAGTAATTTTAAACATTACTCGTTTAAAAAGCAAAACATTTCGTGAGTTATAAAAATATCAAAAAGAGTGGGTACCTACCAAGATGTGATTTTTTAATGTCCGTTTCACTTGCTTTTCCATACAAATTGTTCTTTCTTTCCATTTGCATATGCAATATCAGTATTCGAATAATTCGATGCATCGCATTTTTGTGGGCAGATTGTTTTTGATTCGCAACAAAGCGAACATGGATGCTCCTAGCAAGGCCTATTAGTGACACATCGCTGGTCGCGAGCTAATAAAACGTGAAACCGAGTATTTAATTATAAATAATGTAATTTTAGGTTTCTTCGAGCTGTGGCCATAACATAAAAATCCCCTAACAAAAAAAAGAAAAAATAATAAAAAATGCTCCCAAAATAATTGTAAAAAATGATTGGCACCCAATAACTTAAGACTGTTCTTGGCTTGCCAATCTTACTTTTTTTAATGAATTTACAATAAGGTTTCATAAAAAAATCCATGTTTATTCATGACCATATTTCCAAAATCGATGCTTGAAAATAATACTGATCTAGAAAGTTTTTGCTTATCGAAACAATCGAAGTTTAAAAAGCAGCATTGAGTGTTTTATCAAGAATTAATAAAAGGTACTTACATGATTTAACTGATTAGTTTCACAGATCAAATATTGAAGGTTAGTCCACTCTACTACTTTTATCTTTTCAACGGTTTTTAGTAAGTAATAAATACCTTCGTGTATGTGTACACTTGATTCGTATTTGACGAGGTAAAAAAACTTTTTTATACTTTTAAACTAATATATACATAATATATATATTTAATAAAAAAATCTCTGTTGTGTAGTCGTTTAGGATCAGTTTCGAAGTTAATATAGCACATAATTGATTTATGCCAAAAACTTGCACTCCACAGTCATACCGCGTGAAAGCGTCCTTTGCCAGTGTTTACCTGTGTAAAGTCTGCATTCATTTTTTTCTTATATTTACTAAGTTCCCGCTTGTTTATTCAAGCTGTTTTGTGTACTCGTACCTTCGTGTTCTAACAGCGTTCGTTCAAGGGTACAATGAGGGTATAATAAGGCACGCGATTATTTGGAGAAAACGACTTCGTATATAATAAACGTTATTCCGGTAATAGTAATTAGAGATTATCACTCAATAGAGTGCAAATCAACGCCAAAAAAAGAAATTGTAAACCAAGTTTCGTATTTGAAACTGTTCGTATTGCCCGACAATCGTTAACCGGTTTGTTATTGCTTAAACGCCTCATTCATCGAGTGTTGATTAAAGGACTTTTATTTATAATTTTAATTTGAGTCTCAGCCACCTTGCAGCTTTATTTAACGCTTGAATTGATGCGACAAAAAGAGCTAGGTTAAAATGAGGTTTCAAGGTTTGATTCAATTAGTAGTAAAGCTAAAATTAACACTAAAAGCACTCTAAAAAGAAAATGCCTTCTCCATAATCTCCCAGCCTACGATACGCAGCGTACCTCGCCTGGCTGTGATCGCCGACGATTGCAAGTGAGATGGCACGATTATTAAGCACCGATCACAGTTTAAAATCGATGCGATATTATGAATAGGCTAAAATCGACTTCAATAATTTGTTTATGTAGTTTGTTAATCTAATAAAAAAGCGTAATTAAAAGAAAATGCCCTCTCCATAATCTACCAGCCTATGATGCGCAGCGCCCCTCGCCTGGCTGTGATCGCCGACGACTGCAAGCGAGATGACACGATTATCGTGCACCGATGATTGCCACAGTTTTATTTCATTAGTGCCCTATTGTGAATGTGTGAGCGTGTAAGTGATATTGTAGGTATTATAAATGGTAACATAAATTTATCACTAACCTAAAGTGGAATAAATAAATAAATAAATGCCGTATTGGATATATGCTGCAAAGGGCATTATATTATTATTACAACTGGTATTTTTCAGAATATAATCATCATTGACTTTTTATCATCTTATTTATACCTAATGAAATGATTTTCTAAATTGATTCGACCAACGGTCAAATTCGACACCCTTTGCGATTTAGGCAAATTACAGATAGTTTATTAAAATTGTTAGACCGAATAAAATATATATGAAACTGTTCGTTATTAGCTAGCTAGTACTAACTCTTAATTAAAAGTTTATGTAAAACCTTAACTTCAAACGTTTACGTAGGGTATATTTTTATATTATGTATTTACCAAACATTTAATTGAAATCCGAAAATAAAACAGAATGTACACGTCACTCAAGATTCCATTTCATCAACACATTGAAGATTTTCGACATAAATAAATAAAATCAGATATTCCGCTGAGCTGTTCTCGGATTATTACTGGCATATGTATTATTCATAGTTGCGTCTGTCCGTATTACCGTGGCCATATTTCACGAGATGACTTCCCCTTTCTGACATTGCCAAGATATACTTAGCGGTAAGTATATTAGATCATTAGAGATTAAACGATACAACAAATCAACAATACAGAGTTGCAGAACATAAAGGAAAACATAAACAAATATACTTAGATTAGGTACACCTATTTAAAAATTCTTTATAAATTAAGTTCGTTATTTTTGCAGAATGCTAAACAAGAAGAAATTAATAATTCTTAAATTTATTGACCTGTAAAATGTCATTAGTGGGCGTCTGATTGTTAGGTAAAGTCTACAACAATAATATAAGAATGAAATAAATCTCCTCCAAAAGGAGCAATCAATATATTCCTCCAGATTAAGAGGCCTAGGTATAACAACATTATTACAGGTTTGAGGTTATTTGGTTATTACTGAACATTTAAAAGATAAATCTAAAATAAGGCGTCTTTAAAAAAAGTCAATTCCAAGAAAAATAACAAAAGAAAAATCTGCTTGAATTAAATTCAGATTCATCGCAGCTACCAAACACGATAAGAATGGCGCCCAAGCAAGCCGCTATCATGCGAAGTAACAGTCGGTATTAATCACGATTTCGCTTGTGATAGATTAGACGAGCGTGTATCACTAACGTGTGATCTAACGGTTGCTTTGGTAGGCCTCCGTTTATTTATTTTTATCACGAAAACGGTACACTTGACGTGAAATAGGTCAATCCTTTTCGCTTTTGCTACAGTAACGAGCGAAATTTGAGAAAAAAAGATTACTGACATAACGTGGCTACGTTTGAGAAAAAAATCGAGTAACGAGCTTAATATAGTATGTACCTAGGGTTTTTTTACCTAAAATTTTAAAATACGAAATTCTGGTAGCAAGAATAGTATAATAGTAAATAGTGTAAAATAAAGCGCAAAATAATATTACATACACATTACACAAAAAGAAATGAAACTTTTTCTATTATATAATTAAAAAGTTTTAAATTTTATTTGTCACTTTTTAATTTACAATCCTTGTTCTTAGGTTATTTTTGTTATTTAAAAAAAAATAGTAGGTACATTGTTTATTTAATTTTATTTATTGTAGGGAAACAAACAGTACATAGTAACATATAAATTAGAATATAAATTTAGATTATAAACGAATAAAGTTCCACTGATGACAATAATAATATTAAATACAGGTACGAGCAGCTAATATTTTTAAATTATTATGATAATAATGAAATTCTATAATAACTCATGCAAAACTTACAAAAATAAACAAAAACTAAAACCAATTTTAGCAATAATGCCTTAAGGGCGACTGCTATTTATTATTATTAGGTACGAGGATAACATTCAAACTACAAGTTATATCACATCAGATCTATCAGAATTCTAGGAAATAATTCACTACTATGGCTGTGACACGGAGCATTACTCAAGGCATAATTAACACGTTCAAATCGACCATTGTGGGCGTCGCCGCACAATAGGCTAGCCTATTTAGAACATACTGATGCATTCCGGAACAATTGCTCAGCAAATACAGTAATATGGATATTACATGATCCGATAACGCTTTCGACAAGTAGGTACATAATATACATGAATAAATTATTTTGAGTCACAAAGTGTAAAAACCTAATAATAACGAAAATACGATGCAGTCGTGGCAAATGGCTAAATCCTCCTTTTGGAGAGGCCTGTGTCCAGCAGTGGACTGATATAGGCCGGTGATGTAATGTGATGCAGTCGTGGGTATGAATTCAGCATGGGGCAAATGTTTCAAGTCATCTAGATACACGCGTTGGTTAGTACACTACAACTTAGAAAGTTACGTTATACAGTTCTATTTTGAGTTCAAGTGTTATTGTATTTAGTGTTAGTGTTAATGTTGTAGTGTTTTGTGTATTGCCTTCAGTATGATTTCAGCTTGATTATGTATTATGCAATTATTTGTAATTTGTGGTACAAACAAAACAAAATAAATGAAATAGGCTTATCGCCAAGTGCTACAAAAAGTTCCTTGGATTGAGGTAGATAGAGCATTTGATTTTGGAAAAGTAATTTTAATAAAAAAAAAAATCTTAGACTCCTGTCTCGTTTCTATAAACTTTTTTGCCGTTGAAGTTGCTGATGAAGTTCGCTTTTTCTACTTTATGACCTGAGGTCGATCGAGCATAGCTAGAATTACAAGATCGATTGCCATTTGACCTCCGTAATCCTTAACATAAGGACTTGACCACTTGAATTACCCGCATTGCACTAACCACATAATAAATGTGAAATATTCTTAGAATATATCACATCAATTAATCTACAAACGTAAAACCACGTCTTCTGTCTCATATTTTAAAAAAATATATATAATTTCAAAATAACTCTTAACGTGTTAATTATATTTTATGTCATCTAGCAGTAACAATAAAGCCTTTTAATCAATCATTTAAATTAGTAGTCAGTATAAAAATGTTTCAGACGAAACCCCTGATTAATATTAAATTTTACCCGCCGCCGCGGAGTTCCAAAAAGACCCCTCTAATTAAATGAACATCTCAAAATTCAGAAAATTCTATATGTGTGTATGCATTTTGAACATTAAACAACCCTTGTTAGTAAAGTTTGATTCTGTTTTGTTTAATATAAACTGCAGTAAATTATTACGCATTAAAGGGTAGGCTAATAACGCCAACTGCCTCGGCTGCTGTCGAAATTAATAGAGAAATAGTGACGTTTTTTGCTTAAATTGTCGATATCTATAAATTTTAAATTATATAATTCCTTAATTTTTTATTTGGGTAATAGGATAAGTATCC